>OX090897.1:11502708-12702708 GCA_944319695.1 Tiphia femorata
TGAAACCTTCGTAGAAGGGCTGCTCGTCTGCTCCACGTCCATCAAGATTTGTCTATAAAACCGTGCCGGCCTCTCCCCTTTCATCGTCGAATCACAATGCGCGCGAACCTCTTTTTTTTTTCCGTGGCTTCCACCGATGAAACGGATTCCCTTAACCGGGCAAACTCAGACCCCTGCAACCGGAACATGTGCGCGGGATGAGCGAGCATAGTCGAGCGTATTTCGGAAGGAAAGCCAGAAAGGATTCCGTGGGAACGTGGGGCAGTAGGGAAGAGTTGGATTTCGTGCGGAGCGAAGGAAAAAATGGTGCGCGAGCGCGTCTAGGTGTTGAGCGTGTGCGTGTATCGCTCGCAGGGTGAGAGGACAGTAAACGTGAATGCTGAGGGAAGAGATTCTCGAGTGGAGCGAAAAGAGGGAGGAGAGAGTGAGGGAATTTGAGATATACGCCGAGGAAGGGAGAGAGATGAAGATGATGAAAGCGAGGGCACGTGAGAAGGGGGTTAAAACCGTCGTTACAGATTTTCACGGTTTCAGGGCGAAACGAGGTCTCTTAGGGCGGAGGCCATTACCGTTCCCCGTGTATGAGTTATCGCGAAGAAGGTACAAACGGAGGTCGATCGTATTTCTCGATCACTTTCGTCGACCTTGCAGTTCGGTGGTTCGGAGCTCGTTCCTCGTGAGCAAAAGGGGTTGAGGGTCGCGAAAATGCAGGTCATCATATGACGGGGTTAAATCGTGAGCTGCGTTGAGATCCAGCTAAGGTTTCCGTAAATTTTGCGAAAAGAGAAGGGTAACTTGGACGGTAAGTGGTCCTTTTCCGAGCTATTTCGGCCCCCGATCGAAGGAAAGGGTTACGATACGATTGGAAAAAAGGATCCGAGAAGGGAGAAAGGCCGCGGAGAACGTTTTCGAGTGGAGGAATGGAAAAAATCATTTTTCTTCTCGCGATCGACCCCTTCGCGCTTTCGGCTGAGGGATTGGCAGTGTCCCGTTGTTAGGTGACAAATGAAGCCTTCGATTTGGAGAGTATTGCGGGAATGGATTGACGCTCTGTAATTTATAGAACACCAAATTCCCTCGGCTTTGAAATCAGGGAGAAAAAAACCGTTGACGTAAGATGCGTCTCTGTCATTGAAATACGCGCACTATTCCTGGAGCTGTAAAAGAGGTTAACTTTCTAAAGTATCAAAAGTACTATGAAATCGTTCCACGAGCATTTTCACCAGAGAATTACCTACCACACGCGCGTAAATTATTCCAGAAAAATTCAAGTTACGTCGTTACTTACGTCGCTTGCCTGCCAAAAATACCAGAAAGACGAGGTCTCGGTTGCGAGCGTGGACCGGTACGCGTCTCGAATTTCCTCAAACTTCGCGCTGCACTCACGAACATCGAGGGATTTCCCCAAAGCGTCCTACATGTGTTCTGCGTGTGGACAACCGACACTTTCGTGGCCGCCTCGGCTGCGACATTACGAAGCGCAACGTGCACACACTCGGAAACACAGACACCAGAGTGACACACAGTTCCATTGTGGACGAAATTCGTTGTTTGCTCGAGGATCTGGCGAGCAGCTGATTGGGATTTTCGCTACTCCAGAGTCTCTTGGATTACATATGGCGTAGGTATTGCTTTCATAGCGAGAGACTCGAGCAAAGAGGCTCGTAAGAAGGGGAAAAGTTCGTCGAGGTGAAAATATCGCGGGAGGGTGAGATCGGAAACTTTCCACGCCGCGCCCTCCGCTTAGGAATTTGGCGAAAGCTTTTGAACTTCGTGAAAGTCCCGTAAATTCGAATTAGGACAGGAGCCTCGGAAGATCGCTGAATATCGAGTCCTTACTATTAAATTGTTCCACGTATACATATACACTTTTCTATAAACGGACAATCGTAGGAGGACGCGAATTGATACTCCGCTCTTCGAACAAAATAACTCTGTCTCTCTCTCGAGAGAGAGAGAGTGCGAAACGTGGAGTAGAATCTCTAATCGAAAACTGAATGAGAGTGTGCCGTAGCTAGAATCGTCACTCGCGAGAAAGAATCGATTAAGCGTCCGACGAGTTATACGGTGGCTCCCTCCCCCCGTCTCCACATCCCACAAAAGGGAGAGAAATCACCCCATCGTCAGGTTTATTTAATACTGAGCCGAGTGGAGGCGGGTGGGGTGGCACACGGTGACTGGCGGGTTGGGGGTGGTGATGTTGGTCGTGGACTAGGGTGCCGGCAACCTGTTGAGCCAGACAATATCGCGTTTTTACTAATGCCACATCGTCGTCCCGGTACGAGTGTCGGTGGCTCCTGGGGCGCGAGAGGAAAGGAGGGAGATGAGGGCTGGAGGGCGCCAGCTGGCCCAGGGGTGGGCTACATTTTTACCGCCCCGGGGGGCGAACCCGACTCCGGATTCACTCTTGTCCTCCTCTCAAATCCACGCTACGTTATTAGCTGCGAAGTATGCATAAATTCGCAACATGGGGTTGAAGATAGGAGAGTAGAAAAGAGGGGATGACGGCAGAAAGTAGACATTTTTAAGACGCTACCGCGAGCGTTGCTGCTTTTACGAAACTTCATATGCGAGCAGACTCCTCCTCGAGTGTACGACACGTATTTATTTATTTATTTATTTATTGACGGGACAAGCCCTGTAGTATAACAAAGATAGATAATACATCAAAACAAAAGTAAAGTACACAAAAACAAAAAAGAAAAAGAAGATATGGAAGATGAAATTACCGCGTACGGACAAACATTAACTAGTGGTGGTTAGTGGTCGGCACGATCGTCTGGTGCTCGCGCTTCGCGCTCGCCTTACCGGGTGCAGAAAAGCTTCGCTTTCTGCCATAGACACGACCGCGTAACTCACGTTTTCATACTTAAATTTCCCACAATTTCGAAACAGTTGAAGATGGCGGTACATAAACTTTCGTGGCATCAAATGGGTATATACTCGATGTACATGTCAAATTTTGTTCGGATCCGTTCAGTCGTTTTGCCGGAATACTGGACTAAAGATTTGAATTAGCCGCCATTTTTGATTCGGCCAATCAAAAAATTTGAAAATTTCCAGAAATTGTCATTGCATACGTGTACATGTATGTGTAAATTTTTATCGGAATCCAATGAATAGTACCAAAGATATGAATTTTTCGATATTTGAATTTGCCGCTATTTTGTACCGGTTCAAGATGGCGGCTCACAAACCTTATTGTGAACTCACAGTAATGTACTTGATTTTTGTGCCAAATTTCGTCCCGATCGGTTCAGCCGTTTTTCCAAAATCGAGGATATACACGGACACACACACACACACACACACACACACACACACACACACACACACACACATCCGAACGGTTTTCAGGATGGCGATTGCATAAGTCACTCCCTTAACGGTCGTGCCTAAAAATGCATCAGCACCTCAGATAAAGCATTAGCTCGTACGATCGAGCGGCTAACATTGAACAAATTAAAGTCAGAGCCAACCGCCCAATTATTGGCGA
This sequence comes from Tiphia femorata, assembly GCA_944319695.1. Classification (NCBI taxonomy): domain Eukaryota; kingdom Metazoa; phylum Arthropoda; class Insecta; order Hymenoptera; family Tiphiidae; genus Tiphia; species Tiphia femorata. Next base: position 11,506,205 of record OX090897.1, read on the forward strand.
TATTGCATACTCTGGAAATAGTGTCGGCATGACCTAACCCAGTGTGGTAAAAATTAGGCGTATAATTATTCGTGACAATTCCTTGCTCGTGCGCACTTACTTTCTTTAAATATATTCGAAAATATTTATCAAGATGGTAATTCACCCGGAAAGCCCATATCGCACAGTCGGGTGCCGTACCTTCTTCGGGCTCGTGAAAACTACCTGCAAGGTGCATGATTAATTAGTACCACGAAGCCAGGTACCCCGACTTTGTGTATCAGGCGATTCGCCCGACGTTGGATTTCTTTCCGCACGATGGTAAGAGGATTACCGTGCCTTTAATGCATGCGCGTTTAAATCTGTTACCATTGTAGATTACTACGGCGCACTCAAGCACGTTCCAAATAGGATCGCATTATTACCATAAGATACACGGTAACGTGTTTACCGCGAAACAGGTCTACCCCAAATGTTTACATTCTCGGTAAATGTTTTGATCTGAATTACGCGCTTGGGAATCGCCCGAGCGAACCGTTCGTCTAAGACCCATTTAAATATACCACGTGTCACAATTTCAATCGTGCCTAGTTGAGACTGAATAAATTTCGAGGTCACTCTTCGCCGCGTTCGCTTCCCGCGGAAGTGCCGAAAAGACGGTCATTAAAACCAAAATTCGAAGAATCACGCGGACGAGAGAAAGAGGGAGAAAGCTTTACAAGCCGCGTTTAAACACTTCGTCCACACGTGTCGCGCAGACGCGTGAGGTTTAGTGCCGTCATGGCCACGTTCCATTTGACGGCTGTGACGGAGAATACTGTCAAAACTGTAAAGGCGCTCGATTAAGGCCCGATTGCACGTATCGACCTTAAAAACGAAGTCGTACTTAAAGTCGAATTTCCGTTGTAGGAGATGATCCGTGCAACGGAATTTCGGCTTAAGTTCCACTCGTGCAAACGTGTCTAAACGAATCATTACGAAATTCCCAACTTTTAAATTCGAAGCCACCTTTGATTCTGGAGGATCGAATCAACGATATTTCTTAATATCGATCGATATCGACGACTGTCGAGCGTATCGAAACTCGAGCCAAGCCGAACGTGTCTCTTGGATTCGGTCTGATCGTATGTCGGTGTCTCCCGTGAACGGAGGTAAGAATTTTCGCGAGGCAAATAAATCTCGGTGACGATGGGCTAGGCACCTAACGGCGGCGGGGGGGCGTCTAGGCTATTGAGTCCGATCCAGGGACCGTCCTAGGCGCCCTATTCAGGTTCACGCGAGCATGTCTCGGCTGTGATCTATCCCGTAGGAACCGAGAGGAGAACGAAATGCACCGGCAACGGGGAGAAACGACCAGGTGCATCTCCCGGGGCCTGGGAAGCGCAAACTCTGCGAGGACGCCGGCAGATGCTACCGTCGCAGCTACGGGGCCCTCGTTCCTCTTCACTCTCCTCACCGCGCCGATGTGTACCCAGCGACGCTCCAATCCTTCGTGTTTTACAGTCGGCGCTTCCTTTCGCGCTCACGGGCTTCGTCGCCGTGACGCGAAATACCGTCGATCTCCTTCCACGTGAGTCTAGCGTGCGGAAAGAATATATTCGAAAATTTCGACTCGCGTCTCGCCCGGACTTGGACGAGGAGAGAACTGTTTACAAGCAGAAAGTATACACATACGTATATATTTCGAAGAAGCACGATCCCTCAAGGCTGGATAGATTCTTAATTCACGAAGGAATACCGCGCTAAATTAGACGACTGCGATTCGACTCTAAAATGTTCGTGGATTTTTCCCTTTTCACGTTCGTGGAATATTTTTCGAAACGACCGAATGTAAGAATGGCTAATATTAAACATATTTTGTTTGGCTTTGGAGCTGCTGTTCGTCCGCGTCGGTAAATATCGAGGACAGTTTCTTATTTCTTCTTGTCGATGAAAAGTCGACGGTACGATCGTACCTTCGTATTATCATCGTTATTTCACTCGTTGATTTAATCGTGATTAACCTGCGCGTAAAAAAAAAGAAAAAGTCAAGAATATATCGACCGCCGGCGATGAACGCCGAGTTACGTTGACATTTTATTTTTGCCTTTCCTCCTGCTAAGTCTACGCCGTGCGCGCGACCGAACGAGCGCGTGACGTCATCGTCCTCGTAATAAACCTGTTTTCACCCTACAAATTTGTAGCGCAAGTGTATATTTGCGCAAAGTTCCAGTCCCGCGGTGATTCGAGGCTCGTTGCGCGTTAATGTATTCCTTAATCGTCGTTGAATCGCGATCGTACGTCATTCGCGTGAGTATGCCGTATATTTACCGAAGCTACAACAGACGGCACTCTTACGAAACCGTTATTATTTAAAGAACCTCCGAGCTACCGCCACGACGAGATACACGAAACACCTCGTGGCGCAGAGGAGAGGCAGTGACTTTGAAAAGTGTAAAAATCGAATATCGCGAGTAGATGCGACGTATCGAAAGCACACACTCGCCAGCACATTTCCTTGCAGATCCAGAGATTCGACTATTAACGCTCTCCTCTTCTCCCGCGTATCTCATCCGCCTCATCATCTCGGCCTCATTAAATACGCGTTAAAGGCGGCACGGTGTTAGACTCGAAATCCGGGAGAGAATCCCAAGCGGGCTAATGATCGTCTCTCGCAAACTCCGTTCTCCAGTTTGCCCTCCTCCCACCCTCCGTCCCACCGTCCGACCATCGCCTAAAAACAAAAGTTTCGTTCTCGACTCCTTCGAATGGAGTCGAAGCTCTTTCGTCACGTATTACGAACAGTCCGGCGCCTCTCAATCTCTACTTTCTCCGGCACTTTCACCCGCGGGCTCTCCTCCGCGCGCGCGCTCTCTGCCCGACAACGATGACGACCACGACGACGGACGTGGAGCGGAGGCGGCAGAGGTGGACGGAACAATCGGCCGATGATCGCCTCGTTATTCGTAAGATGCGCGGATAGTCCTTGCGCAATAAGCTCGCCGAGCTCCTTCGAGAACTCCTTTCACACTGAGGCGCCGAGACCATCTGCCCGGCTTGGGCCGACAAGCGGCACGAAGAAGATCGCGGAAAATCGAGCGACATATGGGCGAGCCTGGGAGCGTGGGAGTCGTGTGGAATAATTTAACGCGCGAGACTACGACCAATCCGTCCGTATCGTGATTTCCGGCTAATACGCGACGTATCGGGGACCACATGCGGGGCCCCACTGCCTGAAATATTTTTTATCTCCACGTGTCTAAAAATAGCCGCGCGTAGGAATCGGCGCAGAAACAGAAGCGAATTTGAATATTCACTTCGGTCTCCGTGATCCGCTAGAATGAAGGACAGGTTTCTCCGGATCGTAACGCTCGCCGCACGCGTACTATTAAGCTTTCCACATCTTTACGACTCCATCCTCTCGCTCTTGCCATCCACGCTTTTACGCGCCTCCCACTCCACGCGTCTTGCTCCTCGATCAAAACAAAACGCGTAACAATCCACCGGTCCCTGGCTTATAAACAGTTTGACGAATACTGCGGGCCCTCGTGTGCCCACTCTGAATACGGTCACGCTTTTTAAACTCCCGGTCTCATTTGCATGGCACTTCGACGGTGGCCGGCTCGCGATGATAGAAGGAAACGTTGCAACGCGAACGGGGAGAAACGATCGTGAGAGTAAGGTTGGCCGAGGTGGGGAAGGGAGGAGATAATCTGCACGGATGAGAGCGTTCGAGGTGATCCACTCGATTACGATCGATCGGGATATGGTTATGGCTCGTATCGTTTATCGCCATTTCTGCCCTTCGGTTTGCTCGACTCTTTTTGGAAAATAGATTTCATTACCAATTGGGAGTGGACGTTGAAGCTTTCGCCGTCCGTTGATCGGGCTCGCGTTGATTGGGTAAATTTAAGGTAATTGTTATTAGTAGCAGGTACACCGGTGCCCGTGTACGTGACAAATTTTTCGGCCAAGGGGTTGAACTACCGCAGGACTCGTGTATCCTCTTTCTTGTTGCAGGATGCGCAGGAGAGCCCGGAGAAAGCGGAAATCTGCATTGTCACCTAGGGTCGGGCTATACGTTACATCTCCTTCCGAAAAAGTCGGCGTCTACGGGCAGATAAAGGGAGGGGAAGCAGGAGAGCAGAAGGCGAAGAGGAAGATGAAGGAAGAGAGGGGTGGAGCGGAAAGGAAGAAGGGGACGTGAGGATGCAACTCATTACGACAGCTGTCTTCGCTGTGGGAAAAATCCTCGGGTACGCGTCGACGACTCGAATCCGGGGTCCTCTTCACCAACGAACTGCGGGGGTTCGGAATTTAAGTACCAAGCCGGTGCATACCGGGAGAAATTCTATCCGATTCCAAAGGATATCCCAACGATCGATACCGAACCACTCGAATCGATCGTTATCTCGTCCGAAGTCCAAAGCGTTTGAACACTGGAAAATCTCTCGTAGGTTTCTGCTCGGCACGGTTTCGTCGATCGATTTTTAAAACGCTTCGACGTTGTTTTTTTAATCGCAATGCATCACGATTTTCATTAAGAAACCTTTCTCGTTGTAACCAAAGTGTGTCTACCACGAAAGGTTTGTGGGTTCGTAAACACAGTGCAACCTTAATTATGAAAAGTTAAGCGTCTTGCTCCTAGTTAATCTTTGTACGATATTATTATCGATTTAATAAAAATTCTGCGAAGCTGGACCACGCGCGTCGACGGCAACTCGAAATCTGCGTGGCAAGGTGGCGCAAAAGCTCATAAGGTACGAGCAGGAGGCCCGCAACCTTGAGAGAACATATGGTCCACGGGGCGAGGGCATCGTTCATTGGCCGACGCGTAGACTCGTAATCTCGCTATTTATCACAGGATGCAAGAGAGAGCAGGCTGGTAATCTCGTTGCGTTAAGCTGGTCGCCGCCTTCCGATGAAAAATCAAAGTGGACAGGCCGTTCGGTTCTCTTCCTCGCAAGTAGAAGAAAATCTATCGACGGTAATCAATATTACGGGTGTAAAACGTTTGACATACTTATGTTATACGCTACTTACCTCGAAGAGTCTGCTCACCAGATGCATCTTCTCGGTCTCGAATCAGGAGCTTCGTCCTACTAATCGTCCCGCGTCGACGAACATGAAAAGAGATACGAAAAGAGGAAGAAATATACCGAGGATTGGGACAGGGGGAGAACCATTGACGCCAGAGACTCGTCCGAATCTGGATATTAATTATTTATTAATTAGCTAATATTCTGAAAACGTATGAACATTTGTACATGTGTTTTGTATCATGAGGTACGTGTGTATGGCATTCGTCGAATACTTTTTTTTTTTTTTTGTTCACTGACACGATACTCTCGTATACACATATACCGATGCAATGTATATCTGTATACGAATTTACGTGCGCCTATATAGATCGATCGTTTTAAAACTTTTTTTCACTATCGTTTCACCCTCTCTCGCTCTCTCCCTCCCTATCTATTTTTCCTGTCTTTTGCTTTTTTTTGTTCGTTTTCCTTTTTCCATTACCGTTATCGTTCTTCTCGTGGCGGCAGTGTGCTCCTCTCGAAAGGACAGATTAATACTTGCGTACTTGTATATAAATAAATCGATAGTCGATCGGCTACGGCGACGCTCGCATCCCGTCCGATCGATCTTCTTTCGAGCTTCCGATTGGATGCCTCTGATTTCGCGATGCCCGAGGACGCCTGTACGAAAAGTCGTACCGTTTTTTACTGTTTTTGTTTGGATTCGCGCTCCGCTCGTTCCTCGCTTACTCACGACGCGCCGTGCGGCGCGGAAGATCCCCTCTCCTTCCGAAAGGCTTCCGGTACGAATCTCGCTTGACAAGAGTCGAGGGGCTTCTCGATGCCACGTTCGAGATCTCGATTTAACGATCATCTCGCGTAATCCACAATTGTGCTCGATAAAAAATAGCTCTCGCGCTAGTCGCCTCGCGGATTAGAAAGCTCGACGGGATCTCGCGATTATTGCGCGAAATGGGACGAGCGAGAAAAACGATGAAGCCGCCACAGCTCCTCGATTTGCTTCCATCTTATAATTAATATTCTAGAATTTAATTTTATATATATATATATTTATATATATATAGATTTATTTATTTATATATTTATACCAAAAAACATTCGTTCACAACGAATTAGAAAACATAAAAATTTAGCTAGGAGACGCATAGTACAGTATAGTGGACTACACCTAACATCATTCTCTTCCATTTCTCATATTTCTCATTAATCTTCCCACCTCACCGTCTCTCTCTCTCTCTCTCTTTTCACTCTCTCACTCTCGTTCTCCCTCTCTCTCTCGCTCACTTTCCCCTCCCGCCTCATCTTTTCCATCTCTTTCTCACTCTCCTGTCAATCTCTCTCCTTAATAAATCGTAGATAGATCGCATCAATATATTGCTTCGTCATCAGGTAGATGTTGCCTAACTCTAACAATGATGAGACTCGTTTACGCGGAGCAAAGTTTCGCCGTTAAGCGATACCGGAGACGGCGATAGTGCTATTACTATTATTATTAACATTATTATTATTCTCGTCGCGCGCGAAACGAGGCAAGAAACGAGGTGGTCGCGATCGATCGTTCCCGCGCAATCGTCAATCACGCAGGGACGACAATCGAGATCGGTCTTCGCTGCTCCGATTAATTGCGCGCGAATTCTCATTACATTCGCATCATTCTCTCTGGTGGGCACTTTTGCTCCGCGTAAGTTTCGATCGGCCCTCGCTTCGGCACGCTCTTCTCTCATATTTTATACGCATTCGGGAGAATATCGTCGCTCTCGCCCTATATCTCGAATCTTTCCCTACACGTTCCAAGCCGACAAAGTTAAGCGCGTAACGTAGGAAAACTAAAGATTTCATTAAAACAAATTCGCCAATCGAAAGAGAAGGGATACGAAACTTTCAATTCCGCAAAATTCAGACATATTACTTAACACTATTTCTACCGGGATTTTGTATATACCTGTTTCGACCAAAAGGAGTCTTTTTGAGTCCAGGATGGGCTGCAGGAAAATCATACCGCTAAATTAATTTGACGACTAATGTACGAATAATGAAAGAAACGATCGAGGAAAAATGTTCGAAGTTGGAAAATAAATTTCAGATACAATTTGAGAAGGTGTCTTTTGACACCTTTGGTAGAAATAGCGTTAAAGATTCTCACTGATATCTGTCAGTAGTGAGAAGTTCGAGGTAGTGCGAGTAGCGACGACATCGTCTCCGGAGGCTCACACGTATCGGCGAACCGTTCGCGAGTCGACCGATTCCTTTCGCCGAGTCTGCAACAATTTGCTAAATTACAGAATGCCCAAGGTTACGAGTGCGCGACGAGAGGCTGGCGTGGTGGTTTTAAAGGGTTGGAGGCGCGGGGAGGACGGAAGGGAAGGAAGGTGGTGGTGATGGTGCCGGAAGATGGGGCAAAGGGAGAAACGGAATGGGACACGGGAGCGGTGGGGGTGAAGGTGGTGGATGGCAAGGGTAAAAGACGATTCTCCGCGATCGGTTCATTTCACGGAATCTCGGGAGCGTGCGCGTGCGGGCGTGCGTACTTGCGTGTACTGCCCACGTGTGCATCTGTACTCTGACATTAACTAAATTGGCCCGTAAGAGGACGGGCGCGAGGATGGAGGGATATAAACCGGCAGGAATCGCGCGTTCGCCAACGAGTTGAGATCGATCGCTCGATCGATCCTCTTCACGGTCGAGGTGCGTCGATCTTGCGAGCAATCGTCCGAGACACGCGAAGGGGATTTGTTCGTAAGAAGGCGGGTGCACGAACACTATCGAGTAGAAACGGCAACGAGCGACAATTGAGATGCGAAATGAAGAGCTGTAGAATTTTGTAAGTGGCTAAAGTTTGTAAATAAATGTTCGAAAAGTGAGACGCGTCGCGGGATATAAGAGTATGGAAATGATGTAAAAAGCTCGAGGAAGTTTCGTATGAACGTACCTAACGACGGAAAGATATGAAATGGTGAGTGGTAGAACTGACTTTACATTTTCAGCTGTAATCTTAAAATTAACGAATAACTGGGACAAAAGAAAAACAGGGATTTGGCTCGGGGTTCGAGAAATAAAATATATTTATAAAAACAAAATTAAACGCATATAAAATAATACAGGTCGTAATATTATACTTTCTTCGCCTCGATAAGTTCTTTTTCTCTTTTTTATCTCTCTTTCTCTCTCTCTCTCTCTCTCTCTCTCACACATCTCTCATCATACGTCGATATAATCGTCCGCAAATACAAAAGGAACAGAAACCGCGTTTCGTCGCACTAACAAGGTAAATTAGTTTCTCGCCACTGAAATGCAATATGAACAAATAATGATCGCTCGCTCTCGTTCTCTTTCCTTTCTTTCTCTCCTATCTTCCGACCTCCGTTCCTCGCTCTTTTCGTCTCTTTGCTGCTTTTCTGCTTACGATCGACGGACGCGCATCGTTATGGCACTGATCGAAAGAAGGGACGCGGATCTCCACGGGGAATACATTTTCCAAAAAATCAGAGAAATTACGTTCGAAGAATTTTCAATGTTTCTTCTCTTCTCTACGGAATCCTTGCGAAATACCCGTTCAATTAGGACCGTACACGAGAACGTGGGATTGGCGGACGATGAAGGTAATGATGCAGGGTGGTGATGGGGCAGGGGTGGAAGCACACAAGATTTTCATTTTTGGCACAACGAACATTTTGGTATCGCAAACGATCGAAAGAAAAGAATAAGAAAAATGATTCGTGCGCGTATCGATTTCTATCGGCATATATGTCGACAGATGCTTCTTCTCTTGACCGTCTCATTTTTTCTTTCCTTCTCTTTCCGTCTCTCTTCAAGAACAGATAGAAATTACTAACGACGCGCGATTCTTCGTTAATTGCGATTCGAATTACCCTCGTCAATGACACTATGCGATAATGCGAGAAATAAGCCAAACACGCGCCTCGGCTCGTCGTGTTCTCCAACACACTTTTATCTCTCTTTCCCTCCTATTCATCCTTGCATGCAAGGGAGAATCATATTATCGCCGCTTCATCGTCGTCGCATGCAAAAATTATTTATATTTATTATATATCTCGCAGAGAAATGCCCAGTGGATCGTTTTGCCCGTTCTTCTTCGTTCTCATCGTCTCATTTTTCTCTCTCGCTCCGTCACGCTCTCACTCTTCTTCTTTCGCACTCTCGTTCTCACTATCTCATACTCACATTCTTACCTCCCACGCGAGATCGAACGAAAGCGAGTGGATCACCCTTTCGCGCCTTTCTCCTAATAAAAACACCTCCTTCTATCTCACACTCTCTCCCCCTTTCTCTCTCTTTCTCGCCTCGTTCGTGCCTCGCCGGACATCGGATTGACGGATGATATGAATTAGAAATATGTTTTTTTTCTCGATCGTTCTCGCAGCACGCTTCGTGATCGGGGTAGGGGTGCACCTTACCGACGCGTCATGATTACAATTACAATAATAATATTTAATAATTAATTATAATAGTAATAATAATAATAATAATAATAATAATAATAATAATAATAATAATAATAATAGAACTGAGTGCACAGTAATACTGTTTGATATGTCTCTAAAACGTACGTACGTCGATCCTTCTCTTAGTCTTTTCCATATCGCCTCCGTTCTTCCCTCTCTTTATATTAGATTTATATGTATAATGTATTTTTATACGCTTATTACACGCTCGTCATGACCGGCGGGCGACCGAGGAACTCGAAGCTCGGAGGAATAACGAAAAATACCGAGGAGAAAAGAAAAAGAAGAAGACGCAACGGAAGGAACATCGAGTTTTCATCTCGTCTCTCTTGCTACCCACTTACAAACCTCCCCCCGTTCGTCCTTCTTGCTCTTCTACGGTTCGTATCGAAACGTAAAGGTGAAAATAACGGGAGTGACGAAAAAAGCGAGAAACGTAATAAAGGCGGAATGCAAAAGGACCGAGGGAAAGCTTTCTCCCCCGCTGGAGACACAAGTGCAGAATCGAGAAACAAGAGAACATAAATGTGAAACGTTTGTAAGTACGTCGTTCCGCCCGCGCGGATGCCCGCTTAGCTCTACATCTCTTTTTTTCCTCATCTTCTTCTTTTAATAATATTATTATTATTGCATTGGCTCTTTCATCATTTCTTTCTTCCTTTCATCGTCGTTAAATTCCTGAACTCTGAGGTAGTCTGTTCTGGGTGTCATATTACGTAGTAAAAATGGCAAGAGTGCTATAATAAATTTGTCGCATTATTTCATCCGCAAATATTCGCTCTTTCGTTTTACAATAATATCAATAAACTAAAGAAAGTGTGGGGAGGACATCGAACTGTGTTATATGCGCGCATGTGTGTTTTATGTACGTTAAGTGTAAAACATGTTTGTAACTTTCTCTCTCTCTTTCTTTCTCTCACTGTAATCTTTCTTTCTCTCTCTCGCTCGCATACTTACACGCGTTACATCTCGCGGAGTGTATATAATATTATTTACAGATATTATCATCTCTCTTAATAAGCGGCAGACCTCGTTCCTAATGAAATAATCGTGAAACTGCGCGGAAGAGAAAGAAGCGACGAGCTCGTGACGAGATTGTTAGCCGAGGGGGCGAAAGGGGCGTTGGATAGATGGAAAAGGATTAGAAAAAGGAAAGGGGAAGGAAGGTAGGTAGGAGCGAAGAATAAAAGAAGGACGATGATGACGGGGACGCGACTCGATCGGCGGAAGCTCCCGAAATAATTAGCTTAATGTTCGCGAAACAATCGACGTTTCCTCGGCTCGAGGGGGCGATATCGCGAGCAAGCGATCGATTAAGCAACTATCGACGGAAACAATTACTGGGGGGGGTGGACGCACGCATTTTGGGATGGTGAAGGCGTTATTTCGTTATGGCGAGGTCAACGTTTACCCACATTTGCGTGAATTGACGTATTGCCCTCGGCTCGAAGGGAAATTCGCTCGTGTCGTTCGCTCGCTTGCTCGTGTACGCGCGCGCGCGCGTCACCCTCCTCCCGCGCGTTTCGCTCGTGCCGTGACGCTGCTGCTACTCTCCCCTTTCTCTCTCTCTCGCTTTCTCTCTCTCTCTCTCTCACACGCACACACTCACTCTCCCCACAACCATCCTCCGGTGATTGGCTTGTTTTGCTCATCGGGCGCGATTAATTAATCGAACGTGACAGCCTCGGGTGATTAGAGCCGCGCGCGTCCGCGCTAAAGAGAACGAGAATTCGGAATTAATTAACAATCTAACGACGCCGTGACAATTTACAATTCAATGAGCAATTCATCCTGACTATAATGGCGACACACCGACTGGATTATCCCCGTCGCCGCATGCGATGCAATCGCGAGAATGCAGTGCCGGGAATCAATTGAAATTAATGCGCGAAAGAGAGATCCATGGTTTTTCTCTTCGCCTATGCAAGTTACGATGCAAGTTCGCGTTTTGAAAATCTTTACTCAATGATCGCCTCGAATCCATCGAAATGGAACTTGCAAGAGTGATTCTCTCTTAAGCACGGAGATTTGAAAGTCTCGCGAGAAAGTAAGTAATCTGATTCCCGCTCTCTTCGTTCCAAGCGTGGAAGGGTGGCGCAAACGGAATCGTCCAAGAATTCAAAAGCAAAAAGAAAACTGAAAGAAAAAGATTAAATCATTTCCTTCGCGTCAAGGGGGAGTAAAATTTCAAGGGAGAAAGTAATCCGATAAAGAGAGAAGATTCTCCGCGATCGCCGTAAGAGCGAGTTAAACGTCGAGCAGATCTGTAGATTACTCGTGCTATCGGCGGATAGAGGAAAGTGACGAGGCGCCACCATGGTACCGCACACGCGCGAACTTGTCGTCGGTCTGGAATGCTTGCAGGAGCGTACGCGCGTTTCTTGGGAATGTAAAGCGAAGCTGGAGAGAGCGGGTGCATCCTCGCGATCCTCGAGGTCGTGCCTCCTTTCTGCGCGCGAGCTTCACAATTCGGTCCCCGAAGCGGGAATTCTTCGCGGGTTTCGCGCGCGACGGTTCCGCTCGATGGAGAAAAATACGCAAAAAGACAAGGGAGACGCGCCTCACTGCCTCTCGAATTTCGCGGACGATGGTTCGAGCGAAAACAATTTCACCTTGACGGTGGGAGACGCTACCGCGAGGAGACGAGCGACAACGACGATTTTACGAGTAGCCATCCGATCGAGCGTTCGGTAAGAGCTTTTCGAGCGGAGTCGGGGTTGCGGGATGCACCTAAACTCGTTTTCACCGACGCGACGCCCTCGTCTTCCTCGACTTCTCGGCTCGCCCATTGTTTTTCCCTTTCTCTCCCTCTCTTTCATTCTCATCCTCATTCTTTCATCCTTCCCCCGGTTATCCCTCACCGGGAAGGGGTACACGCTATAACGCTAGAAAATACGAGTATTATAGAATAGTTGTCGATATTCCGCAATCACCTCCCAGACGATATCCAATGAATTCTCAATAATTACAATGACGACGATAATCATAAAACTAGAAAGAATAATAATATTAATGATAATGATAACAATCATAATAATAATAATAATAATAATAATTATCGTCATTACGGTATGCCTATACATTTAACATATCATTTTGTACAATTGATAAGCTTCGAAGGTCCGATATCGCATCGATATTATTACCCTTGAATTATTATTATTATTACTCGTTCGTTAAATGCTTCTTGCGCTAAACGATTCTTCGACGAAAGGGCGCAGGTCGGGGAAGGGGTAAGTGACAACGAGGGGGTCCCGTAATGAGTCGCGATCCACCGAGTCGAGCTGCCGACGCGCGAAGAGAACGAAAGAGCGAAAGGATCTGCCGTATAACACGCGCTCCCAGCTTCAACGATCGACTCCGAATATCGCGACTCCGAATCTCTATTATAACATAACGTTTTGGAATGTACTTCCCAAAATAAAGGGTCACGCTTTTCCCATCGAGATTGATTCTTCTTTTTCAAGAATTCGTTTCCGCCCTCGTACGACACCCCCTCCTCGTCGAACGTTCCCTCCTTCGGAGCGCGCCGAATCCGGCGAAACGCGCGCGTTACGCGTTCCGCTGCTTCGAGGTGGAATAAATACGATAAGGTTGAGCAAAAACCAATACATCCTCGCGACCACCGTCGTCCCACGCTTGTCTCTCTACCTCTCTTTCGGATGGGTAAATTCAACGTCTCGCCCAATGGAATATACGTGACACGTAGAAAGGCGTCGACTTTTGCGAGGGAGAGGAAAGTCGAAAAAGTAAAGAGAGACAGAGAGAGAAAAGAAAGAGAGAGAGACAGGTTGAGCGACGGCGACGACCGTAGGAAGTCGATCTCGATTTACGGGAGGGGCATTAACAAAAATCGGAGGAGGACTGGAGAAGGGTTTGGGGCCGAGATCGGGTCACAAGGTACGAGGCTGTCTTACTCGAGGGAGAACTACAATAATAAATACGATATATCGATCACGATCGAAGAGCTACGCACCGAGTCCAAGAGTCTCCGATTCGATTTCGATCCGCGTGATCCGAGGCGCGAGCTAAAGGATCGAGGGCCGAATGAAGGCGCGAGATCGCACTACGAAGCGTCGGAAAAGCGGAGGCGCACGCGTGATCTTGAACGACCGTTGGGCTCACCTCTCGTTCCTGGCTCGTCCGGAGAACGCGGGCAAGGTCGGTGCCGGATCCTCCTGCTAGCTCGCTCCTCCTCGCGATTCGAACTCGCCTCTTCGACCTCCACTTCCACCTCCCGCTTCTCCTCCTTCGCGTCCTCCACCTCCTTCCGGATCACGCCCTCAAGTGGACGCTGTGGCTGTTGGACTTCTTCTTGTGCGTCTCGAGATGCTTCATCATGTGGTCCTTCCTGATGAAGCCCTTGCCGCAATTATCACAGGCGTACGGCTTTTCGCCAGTGTGGAGGCACATGTGCCTCCTAAGGTCGGTCTTGTGGTTGAATTGCTTCGGGCAGATCTCGCACTTGTAGGGCTTGTCGCCCGCGTGCTTCTGCAGGTGCTCGGCGTGCAGGTACTCGAGTGGGAACCTCTTGCCGCACTGATTGCATTTGAACGGCTTGTCGCCCGAGTGGAAGCTCTTGTTGTGTTGCGTGAGGTAGCACGCCTTGTTGAAGACCTTGTCGCACTCTATGCACTTGTGGAAGCCGTCCTGGGATATGTAGTGCGAGCCGGTATTGGTGCTGGTCACCTGGTGCTCCTTGGTGATCACCGCGGTGACCTTCGACTTTCGATCCTTCTCCGGTGGCCTGCCCACGTTCGGATTGAGCTCCTCCTTCGCCTGGCTCAGGCGAGGCAAATTGTTGTTGGCCTCGTGATGATGATGCTGGGCCTGCTGCGGATGTTGATTCTCCTGGAGACGAGTCTGCTGGGCCGGGTGATGCGGCAGCAGGTGATGATGAGGCGGGTGATGCTGATGGACCTCGTATCGCTTGATCATGCCGTCGGTGTTGGCCTGCATCGTCGCCACGTCCATGTTGGTCAAGGACTCGTAGCGAGGCGGCGAGTTACCGTACGGATCGTAGTTCGATTCGGGTGAGTCGAAGGATCGGTCTTGAGGAGATAAATGGCTCTCCTCCGGACTTAGCCCCCCCACGTTAACTGCCTGTGGTTGATTGTGGCCTACTAAGAACCCGGTTATCCCGAACTGAGTGAAGCTCGGTAGAGACCTCTGATGATTGCTGAAGGTCCCGAAGCCGGGTAGAACATCCTGGGTTTGTTGCTGCTGATGGTGTTGCTGCTGCTGCTGCTGGTGCTCGTGCTGTTGCTGCTGACCGGGTGAGGGAAGCGCAAGCGAGTTACCAGTAGTAGTTAGCTGGATGGTGATAGACTCCAGCAGGCCCGGGATGCTGGTAGTAGTTGTAACGTGGGGGGGCAAGGCGTTTGGGTACGGCTGATGAGGCATCGTAGTACCCCCCATCACCGGCGGGGAAGCCATTGCCGGATGGACCGAGCCCGGCGTTATGGGCGACGGCGAACTCATGTGGTGCGGGTGGGACGATGAGCCCATTGACGAAGGCGAATTCAGATGGGGCGCCGCCGGCGGGTGCATGGGCGACATGGGCGAACTCATGGGGTGGTGGACCGGGATTTGGCCCGATGGCGAACCCATTGGCAGGTGATGGAGCTGCTGTTGCTGCGGATGTTGCTGGTGCTGGTGGCCCAGCTGGGGAGACGGTGAACCCATTTGTTGACGATGGTGGCCCGCCATTGGCGACTGCCCCGGAGAATTGAGGGGCACCATTGTGGAGCCCAAGTGGACCGCCGAAGGCGGTGGCTGCTGCTGCTGCTGTTGTTGCTGCTGCTGTTGTTGCGTTAGAGCCGCCGCTGCTGTTGCCGCCGCCGCTGACGCCGCCGAAGGCTCGGTGTTGCTGCTGGTGCTGCTGCTGTTGCTGCTGCTGCTGGAATTGCTGTTGGTGTAAAGGGTGGTGGTGGTGGGCGTGTGGAGCAGGCCCCTCGCCGCCTCGCCCGAGGGACCTGCCATCAAGTTTGGGGGACTCCCCGAGGAAGATAACTCAGGTGACCTTGATGGTCCACCACCCCTACCGCTACCGCCGGTGTGTACGGCGTCCCTGCCCGGATGATGGTGGGCGCTTATCGGCATATTAGCCGGATCCGGCTGATTGCTCTGCTTAACTGCATTCTTGTGCAACGTCGTGTTATAGTGCCTTTTCAGATGGCCCGAGCTAGTGAACCACTTGTTGCACGCGGTGCAATTGTAGGTCTTCGGCCGTCGCGCCTCGTTACTCTTCCAGGACTGATTTGACATGGCCGGTGGTTTGGTGGGCTGCTGCAGCAGTCCGCCGGGCATTTGGTGACCGGGCATCGGTTGCGTGCTCGTGATTATCGGCGATCCCGGATGCCGGGGCGGCTCCACGGGGATGTGCTGCCCGCGCATGAACTGGCCCTGGTCGGGAATAGGCGAAACACTGTCCATCGGTCCCATGGGCGAGAGCCCTGGGTGATAATCGTGAGATTGGGCGGCCGGCGGCCAGCCCAGCATAGAACTCACCGAGTGCGATCCCGCCCGCTGCTGTTGATGCTGCTGTTGCATCACTTGTTGCTGGTGCATCTGCATCTGTAGCTCCTGCTGCTGTTGTTGATGGAGTCTCATCAGTTCCTCCTCGTAACGGTGCGTCTGAACCTTGTGGGAGTCGAGATCGAGGATCTCGGCTTGCTCCTCCGGCTCCTGCTTAACCTCCGTCTTGATCACCGGTTGACCGCCATTATAGTCGTAACCTTGCGGTTGCTGGCTGGATTGGGGTGGCGAGGGATGCAACTGTTGCTGCTGCTGTTGGCTCGGTTGTCGAGGACTACCGCCCAACTGCTGGTACTGCGGCTGCCCCGAGTAGGCACCGGGTGAGTTCGAATGACTATTCCGCACGTGTTCGCCGAGTTGATTCGCGTCCTCGTAAACCGCACCGCACTTGTCGCACTGAATCGGAGGACTGCGCGGACTCGTCGAGCTGACGGAGCTCGTTCGCTCCGGCGGAAAGTTGTGCTGATGCTGATACGGATGGTATCTTGAGTAACCGCTGCCACCACCACCGCCGCCATTGTTCTGCGTGTCGTCTCGTGGCGGCGAGTAATGATGGGGCAGGATGTAGGCCGGATCGTTCTGCATGAAATAATTGGTCTCGCCGAACATCGGCGTCTGGAAGTGATTATAGTTATGGCCGGCCGGCTGCTGCTGTTGTTGTTGCTGCTGTTGTTGTTGCTGCTGCTGTTGTTGCTGCTGCTGTTGTTGCTGCTGTTGTTGTTGCTGCTGCTGTTGTTGCTGCTGTTGTTGGGAGGACGTGGGATCCTGGGACGGCGGCCTCGAGGAGGGTTCGCTCGAGTCCGCCGGCGCGGTCACGCTCTCGCGCTTCACTACCACGTGACTGTTGTGATTGCCGGTCTTGCTGTTATTGTTGTTACTCTCCTCCTGCTGTGCCTGGCTCGCCCACTGACTTAGCAGGTTCTCCTGGTGATAGCGCAGGTGGACCTCGAGACTTTTGTCGCTCTCGAAGTAGAGGCCGCAATCCTTGCAATGATGCTCCGGATTCGAGCTTCCGCCGACGTACTGTTGCTGTTGCTGCTGCTGTTCGACACTCGTCATCTCACTCATATTGTCTCTAATCCCGCACTCTTTCTATCTCTCTCCACCTTTACGATAGTCCGTGACCCGACGTGCGCACTTTTCTTTTTCTCACCACTTTCTCCTCTTCCGCTCCAGTCGAGAGTTTCTCAAGTACTGCTCGCTCGCACCGAAAACTTTGCGTTGTCCGCGCTTTCGGGTCTCACGCGCCCGCCTCGGAACACCTGCGAGGGCACGCAAACGGCGCGTAATATCGACACCGGCACGAGACCCACCAATACCCGCGCGCACCAACGAACCGTTGTCACGCGCGTCTCTATAACCTGCGATCGCGCCTGCTATCGCCGTTGTCTATGTGCTTCTCGTCCTTTCTCCTTCTCTCTTTCGCGCTCTCGCTCCACTCGTCCTCCTTCACTCCGAAACCCGCGCGCCCGGGTGCGCGCGCGCGCACGCGCGCGAACTCGTAACTGTCTCTCCTCCGCCTCCTCCTCCTTCCTTCTCTACACGTCCTGGTTAACTGCTGCTCTTCCTTTTTGCACTCCCTCCGCTCCGCTCACCCTTGTCTCAAGGAGTAGCTCACAATGTACCGTATGACGAGTCGTCGACTAGTTGGCTTCAAATCTCTCGCGTCTCGCTCCTCCACGGGCGTCGTCGCAGATCGCCGGCACGGGTTTTCTCGCGGATAGCACATGGACGACGACGGCGACGACGACGACGATGATGACGACGGCGGCGGCGTACTTAAGCGCGCGAGGCACGAGTATCACGTGAGCAGCCGGCCGTACGTAGCGAACTCAACGAGGTGGGGAGGAGAGAGTGAATCTCTTCCCTTCTTTCTCTCCTTAGCGCGATGGTGCCGGCGGGTAGCGGCAGTTGCAGAGACGACAACGACGAAGGCGAAGACGAAGATGAAAAGCTGGCGGTGCTGGGATGGGGGACAGTGCGGGCGGGAGCGGCGAGGCCGGCACGACGAAAAGCAAAGGGGAAAGAAAGGAAAAAAGAAAAAAGGCGGGGTACAGCGTGTTCTACATTTATCATATGATTGCACGTACGCCAAGCACGAAAGTCCAGATCAACGACGTGGGCTCCGGTTGATCGGAGCTGGCGTGGATCACCGCGAGCGGCATCGTCGTCCTCGCCTCGACGACGCGCCGAAGACGACGACGAGCGACGACGACGATGACGGGGGAGGATGGGACCCGACGACGTCGAGTTGCGACCCTGGCAACGGCGACGACGCGTGGACAACGACGATCTCGATGCCGGTCCTCACTCGCCTCTCCTCGCCGGAGATTATTCGCGGGTCCGCGCGCGCGCCCGGAGACCGAAAAAGGCTTTGGGTGAACGTGCGTCCGGCGGAGGCGACGCGGCGACGCCGTGCGTGACGAAACGCGCCTGCCCCGCGCCCTCCGTAGTCAAGGTGATTCCGACGTGAGCGACGACGTTAAGCCGCGAGTCCACTTGAGCGCGCCGACGACCAATCGACGCGGTCAGGTGAGGAATGGACGAAGTCGACGTTTCGAGGGAAAATAAAAAGGTGAAAAGAGAAGGGGGAAGGGGGGGGGAGGAAAAAAGAAGAAAGGGAGGTTAACGGTAACGCGTACGTGGACGCGTGCGATTTACATGTCGGCACCGGTCGCTGTGGCAATCCTTTCTCTCGCTCTTTCTTTTCCAGTCTCTCTTATTAGCCCCCGCGGTACCGAACCGGCGGAACGACCAGTCCCGATCTCTCGTTCCGATAATAATAAGAGCGGTCGACTATCGACGATTCTTCGTGGAGGGCGATCATGGGTCGTCACGAGGGTGTATCACTGCACAATTTGCCCGGCACTCCGCTCATGGTCCTGCGATCTATTTCACCGGCACACTCGGCGGTCCGCCTCCACTGTCCGGTTTACAGTCCCCCGTTAAGGGGAGGTCCGGGTCTACCTTGCAGGTAACGCGGGAGACCAAACGTCGATTTTATTCGCTGTCTTCTCGTCGATCTGGATCGTTCGCCGGCAATCGGAGGTATCCTTTCGCGAGCAGCTTTTGCGCACGATTCGTAAATATGTATATATATATATATATATATATATATACACGTTCCGCGCACTCCACACCACGTCCGCTCTCGTCACAACCTCGTGTCCGTCTCTACTTGGCGGCACCTTCCGTCGTCGCGCACTACACCACCGAGGTCCTTCTCTCCTCTCTCCTATTTCCTCCCCTTCTCCTTCACCTCGTCCTTTTTTCACCTTCACTCCTCTCTCCCTCTCTTTCTCTCTTTCACTCGCTCTTTCGGTCTCTCTGTCTCCCTCGCACTCGCCGCTTCGCACACTATCGAGACCCGCGTCGTACGAGCGCCGGCACTGTTCTGTCGGTTGGAATTCCGGAGTTTCGAGTCCTCGGGCTCGCGCCAAGGCACCGCTGTCCTCCCCTCTCCTCAACCCTAGCCTACTCTCGTCCGTTCTCTCTCGCTCCCTCGCTCTCTCCTCGCCCTCCCTACGCTTCTCCTCTCCCTCCGCTCTCACTCCGCTTCACCCACTCGCCAGCTCTCGTCCTCTCCTTCTCTCGCCCACGGAATTGTCTCCCTACTACGCCTCCTCCTTCTCCTTCTTCTTCCCGTCGCTCTCTCTCCCTTCTCCGTTCCTCTCCACCTCCTTCCAGGCAGTCGAGCGTCGCTCCGACTCCCTCTTACCGACTACAGTCGATCTCCTCCGGTGCCTCTCCTCTCGTCGCGGAGCCGAGCCGAGCGACGCCTGAGAGAGCGACGCCGACGACGTCCACGAGAGGCGGTGGGGCCGAGAGAGACGGCGAGCGTGAGCGACTCTAGACAGCCAACCAAATTTGAGACGTCGAGGCGCTCCTTTCTCCCACCAGAACTCTCCTCGTTTCTGGCCTCCCCTCTTGCCGAGGGTTGCTCTCTCTCTCTCTCTCTCTCTCTCTATCTCTATCTATCTCTTTCTCTCTCTCTCCTTCTTTCTCTCTTCTCTCTCCGTTTTCGTCGTGAGTCTCCCTTTCACTCGCCTCGTCTCCTCCTCCTTCCCTCTCGTGTCCTCTACCTCGCTCTCGCGCACGTGCGCGAGCCTTCCATCTCTCTTCGTCGTTCACGCACGCTCCCTTTCCTTCCGAAGTCTCGTCTCTTCTTCGTCTCCCCTCGTGGCGAAGGACGACGATGAATCCTGCAGGACGCTGCTCATTCTCCTTCCTCGTTCGTCTTGGCGTTCGCAGTTTAGCCACGTCCTCCTTACTCGCTCGTCGTTCTCCACCTCGCTCTCTCTACCTATTTCTCTCCCCGGTGCCCCTCTCCTCGTCCCTTCTCCTCTTTCTCATTGTCGGGATAGTCGTAGAGAGGAAGGAGGAAAAGGAAGGAGCGAAGGAGAAGGAGAGACGTGCGCATAGCACGAGGGAATCCTTGCGCGCCGTACCATGCCGGTGTGTATCCTCGGCGTTGTCCTTTACTCACGAAACTTTATCAGATAAGATTTTTCGGCTCTACCTTCGCCGTGCTCGTGGGCCACTCGATACAGGCTCCGCGCGTTCGCGTGCTTTCTTCTCCTTGGCATTGAAGCTCGCGCGATTTACGTAGGAAGATCCATGCCGTTGTGTCCTTTGATTTAAGGAGTTGGAGTATTCGACCGAGGCATCGTCGGCCTTCCACCGATTTAAGATAGAACATGTCTATATTGTATTTTGAAAAAGAGATCTTTTATTCTAACGCGTAAGATTCTGTTAATTATCAAGAGTCCTTGCTCCTTCCACCGGCGGTAATCGTTAAGTTTGTAGGGCAGGTCCGAAGATATAGAATCCTTTTTGGAGCAAATATGCGAAAGTACATTTTACAGCTTCTCGTAAAGGATATTCCCGTTCGTTGCTAAAATAATATGGCTCGAAAATCGAAATTTATATGTGGAAAAATGTTCCATCGGCCCGGTGAGCGTGGCGCTCCTATCTCCCGAAGATTTCTTAAGGTATTGTCCGCTGATAACCAAACCTCGGCACCCACCCCTCTCCTTCTCCCCGTCCTCTCGCTCCTCCCGTCCTGCCCTCGACCTCTTCTTCCTCACCCTCTTCCCCGAGGATCACGAAACGATTCGGGCGGGCTAAAAAAAAATGTGGGTAACCTTGCATTTTTTTATGATACCCTTTTTTTCCACGGGAGCGGGTCCTCGTCCCGTGCACTTTGCATGCGGAATGCGACCGCCCCGCTCACCCCCGCTCGTTACCCCGTCCTACCGAACTACTCCGAGGATTTCCCCTACTCCTCTCCTGGTCCCACTTCTCCTCCGAGCCACCCGTATGAATATGTTTATTACATTGCGGTGCGGCCACCTGATGCAGAAAAAAGAAGTTCACACCGTGTGTGGGCGATACGCGGCACGTGGTGTCAAGAGGAATAAACGTCACGTGCGCCACCGCTGTCGCTAATCCTCGCGACCTTAACGAAATTACCGCGGTAGGATGGGGAACGATTAAGTCAGCCGACGAATCATTTAAACGAAAGCTTTATTTCGTCCGTGAGCGAGAAAGTAGTTTACCGGTGGTGGTGATGATCCGTTGGCATTATCCTTATCTTCCACATGGTAGTACCGATGCACTCGGCGTAGTTTCGTCAGACGCGCCGGCACGTGAGCCCCGTGTGATTTATTGTTCTGTTGATCTTGCGTAATTAACTGATACAACAACGTGTTGCGAGTTGAGTTACCCCACGACCTTGAGTTCCGCTTCCAACTCCTTTTACCGTGTCGCCGTTACGTTCCGTTACGGTTATTTGTTGCTCGTTGGTGGTCGCTCGGAATCGTAATACGATGAGTAACGTGGCGATTGTGTTGTAAGATCGCTTTGGTTAATGTTTCGTTAAATATGGAAATATCGAGTCACTTCTTCTGTGCGATACGTCGACTTTTGCTACGTCCGTTACGCGAGTACAAAGGACACCCGTATAATCGATGAAATAATTAATACGAGCATTTTCCAAATCGTGCTACGTCGAAAAATAAATTGGGGTAAACCTTGGGACAATGAGCATAACGTTAAGAGACACGAAGCAATATTTGGTGAGCTCGTTTGTTGAAAGGGACTGGAATGGCTTAGAGTTCACTTGGAGGGGCACGTATTATTGATGGATGTAATTAAGTTTGCTGCGTTAAAATGGAGTAATTCGTACAATTTCAGGCAATCCAAAACACTCGGTGGAGAGTGTTACCTGGAAGGAAGGCGCAACAAAGGTACGGTTGTAGGGGTGGAAGAGGGGGAATAGGGATAGAGGAGGCAAGAGGGTGGAAATTGTTCTCAAATCTAATTGTACGCCGCGCCTTTGTGCTTCGTCTTTATTGTTTTACTTTGTACCTGGCTGTTTTATTGTACCCCATTGTGTGAGCCTTAGCGGTACGACGTAATTAATTCTGGGTTTCAATTTTCTTTTTCCTGGAAATCATTTGTGAATACGGAGAAGTGCTGTACGCGGCACGCCGAGGTTGGAGGGTAAACACGATATTCAATTTTTCAGTATTTTCCATGCAAAGGCGTGCGACATTATTTTTTATCGCTCGTCGGACAAGATAAGCCGCTTTATCGGGGCTGATACGGTACTTTTGGGTTATTAGCGTTATTATTAGTTAAATAATAAATACGCCGGGGCTTGTAGCGGTTCCGCTTCGCGACGGCTCGAATTCTTGGCCCCGTTGATCTTACGTGCGGATTTCGCATTGAATTTATATCTCCCTCCTCTCCGTCCATCCCGTAGTTATATCGGGAGGGGAGGGCATACAAGATTTGAATAATACATCCCTCGATCGCATGCGACACGGAGAGCCGACGAAAGAAAGGTAAATATTGCCGAGCCTGGGCAAACACAGTTGACTATCCGAAGAGTGTGAAGCCGAAAGAGTGGCTCCGTCGTGTCCTGAGAATTTTGCTATTCGTCCAAAGTGATTTTATTTTCGCATTAGCAGACCGTTTTACAACCCTGTTACAGTTTCAACCCCCCCCATTACTACTCCTTACGCAGCTCGGTAAAACGACGGAGTTGCACGACTCTTCACATTGCAGAGACTTTAAATAGTTACTTGGAAAACAGTCACTTTGAATTGCAAATGCATCGCGAGAGAAGAAATGCGAGGGGGCAATAAAAAGTATGCAAATTCAAATATGCTCGCGGAGTGTATCGCGCGCCCGATGAAATTGACGATAGTCAACGAGCTTAAACGAAGAATTTTTAATCGGCGCGCGTGTGAGAGGTAAAATGCTCGGCGGAGTAGTCGCGGATATTCGTAATTCACGGGGTAGCAATTCCGTGGGACGATGTTTAATCTAACGATTTCCACTCAGTTTCCGTCGCAGCGCGTTCTGCATTTGCTCCACGTTCGCTCGACAAAGGGAGCAGCAAAGTGGAGCCACCGGAAGATAGACTCCGGGAAAAATAACGTCGGCTACGTGGCTACGAGGAGATCCAAAATGTTTCCTCGCACCACCGGGACGCTCTCGCGCGCCCCTCTCGCCAGAATTCCTATCGACTTTAAAACGAGTTCTCGTTCTTGCGATCTTCCCGTTGCTCGGACATTGCCGATTATCTCCGTATCGTTCGCATGAGAATCCGCGGAGAAATTCGGTTGAGTTCGAGACAGAGTGGGAAGCGTGGCGGTACAGTTAAATTTAAGGCGAGAACGCGGAGAAATGTACGCTCCCGGGTAAATTTATTTGGCTTGTAGATTCGTAGAAGTGCTCCTGCTCGTTTCTTCGAAAGCGGGGCGGTATCCGGCAACGGAAAATCGAAAGCAACGATTATCGGCTTTCGAGCAACAAATCACAATCTTTTTTTTAATCGTGGTAACGAGCTTAAAGAGGATCTTGGTATTAGCATATATTATAGGAATTTTTCCTCGATAACCCAGTCGGTTAATTAATACGTATAGAAACGTTTCATTTTCCTTTCGAAAGAGAAATGTTAAAAATGTATGGGAACAATAAACGCGAGCGAATACGACACATCTAGAATCGCGTACAAAGAAATTGCGTTGCCTTGAATAATAGACGTTTCGAGTCATTAATTTTCTCTTAATCAATTTAATTGGTTTCACCACGCGCTCGGACATTTTTCTTTTCATTCGGTAACTCATCCTCGATGCGTTGTCCCGCCGTTATCTTTCCTCCTTCATTAATTTATTCCCACGAGTGGAGCGTCTCTAATATACGCAGCGCTCCCCTCAACCGATACGCGCGACATTTCTTGGCTACTCGCACCGGGCCGCCCCCCCGCATAGCTCGCATTTTGAGCAAGGGTCGATATCGATTCGGAATAGTTTTACCCCACCCCTTGCACACGTACGAGAACGCACACGAGCATCCACCGACAATAATTTCCATACTAACGTTATCGTGGTCGCCCCTGCACCGTCGGACTACGTGTCGGATTTGGATAACGCTAACTTGGCAAAGCGGGGCGGTCACCCTCGTAAAAAAAATCTTCCCGTCTTTCCTGCTTCACCGCCACTCCACCCCGCTAACCGCATCAGCTCGGTTCCTCCGAATTGGGAAGAACCTTCCTCCCTCAGGAACTCTTAGATATCACGTCGGACGATGGTGTTGATGCGAAACTTTTTCACGAATCTACCTGCGGCGCTCTTACGTTACAAATCGACTCTCTTGCGAAATTCTACCAACATGGAGAATTTTCTATGGACCAGAAGAATTTGGATCTCCTTCCGAACGGCGCGCGACAACCGTAGGTAAGTACACATAAATGCGAAACAAAGCAGGTGAGAAATGCTTGTCGGTTAATCTTCGTAAAATCTCATTTGAAAATCTTATTTGCCGATTCCCCGTCGGCTCGCGGCTTTTGGTCATCGACACGCCGGGAGCTACGAGAGGAGAGAAATTTCGCGATTGTCGGAGAGGAAGGGCGGTGGAGCCCGAGGCTGCTCCCGGCGTCAGATTGAATCAGCCTAAGCAACACCCACCCTTATACGGATTCCATCCTAGCAACCCCTCTCCTCTCCGGTCTCAGCCCTTGCGTGCCTCACCCTTCCTGGC
The DNA here is from genome assembly GCA_944319695.1 of Tiphia femorata. NCBI lineage: Eukaryota > Metazoa > Arthropoda > Insecta > Hymenoptera > Tiphiidae > Tiphia > Tiphia femorata. Next base: position 11,531,256 of record OX090897.1, read on the forward strand.
ATTTTCGAGGTGGACGCCGAGCTGACCGAACCACTATCAGCTAGATATTCGCTGGCGTGGCGTTTGCGCCCCATTTTATTAAGGAAATCCTACCCTGCCCCTTTACACCCCCTTCTCAGCCCCTTCTTCTTCTCTTTCCACCACCTCGCGCGTCTCACCTTCTTTCTCCATCCCGCGCTCTTTCTCTCGCTCCTTTCCTCGTCTTCCTTTCTTCCTTCTTCAACCCCTAACCTAACCTTCCTCTCTTCCTCTCTCTCTCTCTCTCTCTTTCTCTCTCTGTCTCTTGTACGAGATCCTCCGGGACCCGGGAGAGCTTTTCTCGTAACACGTGCGACGACGTGCACTTCTACGGGCAACCCTCCGCTACGTTTCCCCTTCTCACCCGTTCGGCGCACCGCTACCCCTTGCCACGCGGCGACGGAATTGTTTTTCCCGGACGGAGCATTTTTCTCGCGAATACCAAACGGAGGTGGAGAGAAACTAACGGGCGTCCTCGCCTGCAAATCGATGACTGCGTCACGCATATCGATGAGAACGGGCCGCAGGATTTGCGGAGGCGAGGATCGATGACGCGCGTTATCACGCGTCGATGGAGGATCGAGAAACGGATTGTACTTCGCGAACTTTACGCGCATTACATATACTTGGAAGTTTTAATAGCTTCCGAAGGCGGTCTGTAATCTCTCGGATCCGTTAAGGCACGTCGTGCAGGTACGTAAATCGGTTCGTCGCCGGACGATGAGTGGAGAAATAAAAATATTCCTGCGGTGTAGCACGCAACGAGGTGGACGAGGAGATCGGGACGGAACGAAAGAGAAGAAAATGGTGGGTCGAATGGAAGAGGGCGGAGGACGGAGTCACGTCATTAATGGAAATTATAACAAAGTGAAGCTCTTGCAGTCCTTGGAGCACCGTGGTGGACCGAGTTACCGCGACGAGGAGCACGAAACTGCGGTGGGAAGAGAAGGCGGCAAGGTAAAGTGGAAGAAGGACCAAGGGCTGACTCAGTTCGCGTGGAAAACGAATTGAAATTTTAATCGTTCACCGTCACCGCGCGCTTTCCCTCCGACAAAATGTACTCGCCTCCCACCGCTTCGTCTCCTTTTTTTCTCTCTCTTCTCCTCCTCTTCCTATCTTCGTGCTTTTCCACCCGTCCACTCGGCGGGGGCCGTTCGTCCTCTCCCTTTACTCTTTCCCTCTTTCGTGACTCACTTTTTCCTCTCCTCCGCGCTCTTCATCGTTTTTTCTCCTAGCCCCCCCTTTATTCCACCATGAGCTAAATGCTTTTACGCGCGTCGCTATTATGTCCCTCCGATGTCGTCCACCCGGAGTTCATGTTTATTCCTCGTAGGGGACGCGAGCATTTAGTCACGCGGCGCGCTAAATCGAAAAACACGCGGCTATTAACTTGATTTTCTATAGTCGCCGCTAAGCGCGAGGAAGGGACGAATCAGGGCGAACATTGTTCGTACGGTTCATCGATATTCGTGCGCGCGAAATAAAAGGGAGTGAATGCAGGTAGTCGGTTACATCAGGCCTGGGCAAACCCCTTCTCCCGCTGCTCTCCAGGACCACCGCCGAACGGAGGAGAAACGTCCCCCTCCATCTACCCATCGCGCCGTCCGGCGATTGTCGCTTTCCTACGACGTAAGGAAGCGACAATCGCCGGACGGGGCGATGGGTCGATGGAGGGGGACGTTTCTCCTCCGTTCGGCGGTGGCCAGCGGTGGCCTTGGAGAGCCTCGAGAGCCCATACGTGCCCAGGCCAGGGTTACATTATCCTGCAATCACTCCCACCGATTATTCCACCGCTACGAGGTTTAACGCTTTTATCGGTTTCTTAAGGGGTTATATACACTTAGAGGCTTCGAAAAGAAGTCGTTTTTCCGCATTTTTTTTTAAAGAATTGTAAAGCGTGTATGTATTTGGGCATTTGCTAACAGAATGTACATTATTTTTACTATAAAAAAAATTAAACTTGGATTGAAAATATTAATAAATAGCGAAGATATGGCAATCAACGCAAGACCTTATTTTGCAAAAGACGTTTTGCGGTGCCAACTGCAGATCATAGAGGAGTTATCTGAAACAGACGGGACAAGAAATTTTTTAAAGTTGATGAAATTATCTTGTCTTTGTCGTAGCCGATTTTTAAAATATCGATTTTTAACAAAATGGCGGACAATTGAACCGAAAAGTGCGATTTTTGAGGAAAAATCATTCCTTTCTTCATCGCACTTTTCAGTTCAATTGTCCGCCATTTTGTTAAAAATCGATATTTTAAAAATCGGCTACGACAAAGACAAGATAATTTCATTAACTTTAAAAAATTTCTTGTCCCGTCTGTTTCAGATAACTCCCCTATGATCTGCAGTTGGCACCGTAAAACGTCTTTTGCAAAATAAGGTCTTGCGTTGATTGCCATATCTTCGCTATTTATTAATATTTTCAATCCAAGTTTAATTTTTTTTATAGTAAAAATAATGTACATTCTGTTAGCAAATGCCCAAATAAATACACGCTTTACATTTCTTTAAAAAAAATACGGAAAAAGGACTTCTTTTCGAAGCCTCTAGGTGTATATAACCCCTTAAAGGATACGAAAGATGGGCAAATTATTATCTCATCGAGCGCGTACCCCAGTTTACGCGTCATTACGAAGTTATCGGTAACAGAATCGACTTCGTCTTAGCCGAATTTCCATTCGCCGAACTCGCATTCCGTATGAGAATATAAACATGTTCTTGCATTGCGGAGCACGCTGCATAATGTGATTTAAAATTCTTCTCTCGACGTCGGAACTCGCCGATGACGCGGATCACCTTTCGCTCCGACGTCGTGGCCACCGCGTCGTCGTCGTCGTCGTCGGTTCGTCGAAACACCTCGTCTTTTTCACGAAAAACGAAGAAAGCGTCTCATCGGTAGGAAGACGCGCGACTAACGCGCGCGCGCGCGCGCCCGTGCAACGAGCAGATTATTACCGGCCCCGCCAAAATAGTTTTACGACGAAGCGACGAATTGCCGCTTAACGAGACTCGTAATTTATCTCGTTCGTAATTCATTTCGGGAATCTCTTTCTGCGCTCGGGTCTGGCCGACGAACGAGGGGAAAGGAGAAAGGAGAGGAGAGACTATTACTCGCGCGCGCGACCTTCGTGATCTTTTGTCCCTGGGGGTGAGGAGAGGAGGGCAAGGAAGCGGAGGAGAGAAGCGAAAGAGTTTGGGAGCTAAAGCGAAGTGGAAAAAGAGAGTGAACGGAGGAAGAAAGAGACACGTCGCGTTGACCCTCGCGCCCCTTTGCACACCTGACGAAAAATAGATCGCTCCAGTCCCGTGGACGAGGAACGTTTGACGCGTCGAAGGATCGCCTCCCGTTCCTCCGTCCCTCCACCCTCCTACAATTTTCTTTTCCTCTCGATGCCTTATTTCACTCGTGTTTTCCTTTTCCGTTACACTCGCTCTCCCTCCGACTCTGTCCCTCTGCTTGCTCCTGCTAACCTTCTTCCACTACGTCCGACGTCCGTATCAAATTCTTCTCGTTCGCACAGCGGGCAGGACACCGCCGAGGCCATTGAAAATTTATTGAGAAATCGTGAAAGTCGATCGTCTCGTACCCTCCTCCTCGTGCTACTCGAAAACTTCCTTCGTTCGACCACGTGCACCTCATTCGTCCAGCGGATCCGTCCGGGTTCCCCGGTTGGCCACTGGAAAAAAAGGAAGCATTGTGTGAAATTAGAGCCCTTCTTATGGTAATTGGACCACCGTATGATTGCCGGGTTACACCGTCCAGGGCCCGTGCCTTGTAGTTTCCGCGTGTATTAGACGAGGCCAACGACTTTCTGCCAGGTCGGTGGCGTGGTCGATGGCATTTTTTTTTTTTTCAAATTCGCGCCATTGATCGTCGCGCCCGAAGTATAAAAGCCAGTGGCATTCGTCCTCTGGCATTTGATATTTCGGCATAATTCCTTGTGCGCGGGAAACTGCAAGAAAAAGAGAACTGGCGTTGTCCGCAAATCGTAATTCACCCGCCTCCTCGTCGGCGATATTAAGGGAGGATGGAGAATACGCGGGCTTGAATTTCTCGCGACTCGTAAAGTAAATTTATGCCTCTCTCCTGATTATTTCCTAAGAATCGATAAAAGCTTATTATTTCTTCCTGCGAATTTATTTTCAGATACCACGTCAGTAAAAGTGGTTAGAAGGTTTCACAAACATACCGACTACGTTCATTAGCATGCGAGAGCGCACGCCCCCGTCGGAACTTTAATAAGCAATCGGCGATTAAGAGACCATTCGTCAAGTGTCCTGCGCGCTGACGTCTCAAGGCCAACCTTACGAGCGGCAACGATTTTACCGAGCAAACTTGCCGACGGATAACCAATTAACGAGAAATGGAGAGCAGCGGTGAGAGCTACGAGAGCGAACGAGCGAAGCGTTTTGAGGAGCGCGAAAAAAATGTCGATCGTGCTGAGATTTGCCCCTTCTTACCGTGGACCCGCGCGCCCGCGTTCTTCTCGCGAGGGAGACGCTCCGGCACCGATGGTTCCCAGTTCCCACAACATCCTTTGTCCAGTCTCCGGCCCGGAGCAGGCTGGACCTCGAACTAAAACTAAAACTAGTCTAACTGCATCCTGACGTCATCCGCGGCGCGATTTGCCTTAACCTTGAGAGCTCGTTCCATCTCTCCACTTCCCTCTTCCTCAGTCCTACGCGCGTCAGTTTCTCCCTCTCGCTCTCTTTCTCTCCTTGCCACCGCGCTCCGTTCCATCTCCCTCCGTCTTTCTCTCGCGCTAAGACGAGCGACGGTGAAAGAGGAGAAGGAGGAGGCGGGAGTAGGAAAAGAAAGAATGCGCGCGAGGGAGAACCACGAGGCGAAAAGAAGAGAGGTAGAATGAAAGGGAGAGAAAGAGACCGGGCGGTGGAGGCGGGCGCGGTCTTTGGTCCTTTTGTTTGGACCACCGCGGAACAATTAAAGTTCGTTCACACGTTTTCCACGAATTTCAATCGCAATTCGCCGCGGAGGTGACCCGGCCCTCGTCGGCCTTCGTCGCTTCGTCTCGCAACGGCGTTCGATTCGCTCGTGAGATCTTTGTGGAAATCGAGAAGATTTCTTCTTCTCTCGTTCTCCTACCTCCTCGCTCCACTCCTCTACCCTCCTCTCCGCGCTTCCGCGCGTTTCGGACGCGACGGCCTAGAACGGCGAAGCGCGAAAGAAACGGTTCCGTAACGAACCTCGCGCCAAGATCTCGAACTCTTGCTCGCTAATCGCGTTCGTGTTTCAATCCCGTTCGCGAGAAGATTCCTTTCCCTCCTCCTCTTTTCTCCGAGCACCACCCTCCCTTCGCTCCTGGCCACGTTCGTAGGAAATAATTCAAACTGTGAAAACCTATAATTTTCCCGGCGCTGCTGCCGCGTGGTCCCGCGAGAGATCCCATCGACGGAAAGGGAGAAAAAATTGGGGGTAGAGAGGGAGAGACAGAGAGAGAGTGAGGAGAGGAGAGAAAAAAAAGGGAAGTGGAGGAGTATCATCGATACTATAGGTAAATACAGAAATACCGTTCCCCGCGCGTGCACGAATACCGCGGGGACCAGTTTCGTGGTATTCACATTAATTTTCGATGCGTCGTCGATCCGCCATGCGTGCCACGGCACGATGTCTCCTCCTTTTTGCTCCACCTCCACCCCCACCTCCCCTTTCAACATCCTCCACCTCCACAACCACCGCGCCGCCGCCGCCGTCGACTTCGTCCTGCGTCCTTTTCTCCTTTTTCATCTCCCACGAATCCTTTCGGTCTATCCGCCTCTCTTTTCGGGGCGCGCCTCTCTCCTCGGCGCTCTCCCGCCCCTCGAATCCTCCGGAGGAAACTGGATGCGCCGCGGAGCGACTCCTTTGTTCGCGGACACGTGACCGCGGATTTGTAATGCGCCGCGCGCGTTTCAACCTCACGCGCTTTGGTAATCAACGTAAACAAGCTGCGAGCGTGGAATGAAAGAAGTATACTTCGGGTTAAGGAGAAACTTCTCGAATCTTTCGTCGTCGAGTAATTATCGGGCAAAAGTTTTCTTCGCGAGAACGTCACCGAGGCAAATTTATCTCTTCCTACGAGACACCGGCATGCGCCCTCGCAGTAGCTCAAAGCACGCATCGAGATACGTTCGGACCCGTAACTTTTCCGGCCACACTCTCGCTCGCCTATCTACCGCGAGAGGGCAGCGCGTGGGCCCTCTTTATTCGTGTCCCGACGTTCGTTCGCTGGCTCGTTCGTTACCCAAGGACGAATGGCCGTGAGTCAAAGGAAATTAGGGCAATCATAATTTGCCGGTGGTGCTCGGGCGATAAGAAAGGACAAGTGCACTTGTCCGTTGCGGGGGTAGTCGAGCGCGAAAGGGAGGTGGGAGTGAAGACGCGCGCTCCGACGAGCCATTGGAACTACGAAGGGCTGGAGGCAGAAGGAGGTGGAGGAGGAGAAGGAGGGAGAAGTCGCCAGCAAATTCCATTGTTTCCCGAACAATGTTATATACCGGGTGTTTCTAGCGTCACCGCGAGCCTTCGTAGACCAGGGGTAAAGAGTGAGTACGCGCGATGCGTACCCTCGCATTGTGAGGGGAAAACTCCTCAGGTAGACGGAAAACGGTACTTTCGCGTTCTCCCGGGGACTCCACCTGAGCGTCGCAGGGTGCCTCGCGTCGGCATCGCTTTATTGCCGTAATTTTGAGGCATTCATTGTCGAAGGCTTTCTCGGAATTTCGAGTAATTTTCAGCGCTCTTCCCCTCCGTGATCTTTACTAGAAATTCGTAGTTTAATAGAGGAATAAGTTTGCGATACTTTAACCCACTCGAAAAAATCGCACGTCCTGTAAAACGTACGATGAAACGTCTCAATTCCACTCGACGACTTCCTCGAAGTCCCACCGTCACGAAACATTTTGAGTGCCACGCGTCGGCATCTCTTTATCGCCGTAATTTTGAGGTATTCACTGTCGAAGGCTTTCTCTAAATTTCGAGTAATTTTCGGCGCTCTTCCCCTCCGTGATCTTTACCAGAAATTCGTAGTTTAATAGAGGAATAAGTTCGCGATACTTTAACCCACTCCGAAAACTCGATCTTTACCAGAAATTCGTAGTTTAATAGAGGAATAGCTTCGTGATACTTTGACCCACTCGGAAAAATCGCACGCCTTGGAAAACGTACGATGATACGTCCCGATTCCACTCGGCGACTTCCTCGAAGTCCACCGTCACGAAACATTTTGAGTGCCACGCGTCGGCATCGCTTTATCGCCGTAATTTTAAGGCATTCACTTTCGAAGGCTTTCTCGGAATTTCGAGTAATTTTCGTCGTTCTTCCCCTCCGTGATCTTTACTAGAAATTTGTAGTTTAATAAAGGAATAAGTTCGCGATACTTGGTTAAAGTAACTGGGTTACACTCGGAAAAATCGCAAGCCTTGGAAAACGTACGATGAAACGTCTCAATTCCACTCCGGTGACTTCCTCGACGTCGACCGTCGCGAAACATTTTGGAGGTCGCGCAAGCGTGAAAGGGACCCGGTTTCGTTTGTTCGCGGATTCTGCGAATAATTACGTTGACGAAATTTTCTCGCTCGCTGAGAGAGAGAGGAAGAAAGAAAGGAAGAAAGAAAGAAAGAAAGGAAGAAAGAGAGAGATACGGACAGGTAAGCCCCGAAGGCGTGCAGCGAGGGGAACGGAAGAGCGAAAAAAGAGCGAGCGATCGGCGACAATCCGTAATTTCTTCGGTCATCGATCATCGGCGAGCGTACGGCGATTGGCCGATCGGCCAACGTTACCCCCGGAACTCGGCTCGCCGATTGGCTCACCGCGAGTGTGAGAAAATCTCCTGCGAGCGGCTCAATGCCTGTCGAAAGAGATGATTTATCGCAATGACGCTCTCTTTTTTCTCTCTCCTTCCTTTTCTCTCTTTCCTCCGTTCCGCGCTCGTGGCCAGAACGCTCTCTGGTCTATGCTCATCTATGCGCCGCGTCGTCGCAGCACGACGCGATGCGTCGACGAATTTTCGCCGGGCGCATAAAGGCAAGCGCGAGGCCAATAATGCCGTCGCATCACCCGGCCGAATTTTTCGTACGGCCCCGCGCCCGTTCTCGTCCACCTACCTAACAATGCACGATGAGCCGACACATTTTGCGATTGCTCTCGTCGTGTCTTATTCGGACAACGACGAGAAGAGGCTCGGAAGGGTAGCACGATTTTCTGCAAATTTTCCAAAACTTTTTTCTCAATCGCACACATCCAACCCGAGCCTCGCACTGGATTTCGAGATGGCAGAGGTACCATCGGGGATTTGCTAAAATTTTGGAAGGTTTGTTGTCATTGAACGCGTCCTGGATCAAATTTATCGGCGCACTTGATCTTCCGACGCGACTGCGTCATCGAAATTCCTCGAGATAACAGGTACATCCACGGGACAAGAGAAACGCCAGTACTGGCGTCAGTCCAACACTCCAGGCATCCCATTCAAACTTTGTCTCGTGACATTCTACTCCGTCCCTCTGACGATTGGTGGCCACAAACGGAAATACAGTTCTCAATGGAGAGCACGAGGGTATACCCACTCCGTAGGTAAAGTATTGGTTAAAGATATTACGAGAGAATGAATTTTATATTTTCCTCGTCGCGGTTGATTCGTAAATTGTTTACAAACGTTTCACTTGCCTTCTTCCTTTTCCGCGGTTTGTCGTCCTAAGCGTCGCAATTACACTGCAAATCCAAGTGCGTTAATTTAACACATTTTTTCTGTGTATTTTATAGATTACACGTTTATTTCAAGATTACACGTGTTATTTAAACACACGTGAGTGTGTAATAGTTTTATTTTATACGGATCATGTGTTTCACAAATCTTATGTGCCTCAGACGTGTAATAAAGTAAAACGTTTCATTGCTTAAAACGTTTTAATATATTTGAAACGTGTTATAAGAAAACATTTTTCTCGATTTACACGTTTAGATAGATAAACACGTTTTATTACCAATTAATGCAGATTAATTTTAATCTCGGTTCAATTTACTCTTTATCTTTTTCTGATTCGTAAAACTACAGTTTTCTGTAGAAAAATATGAAGAGTATAATATATACTCTATTGAAGAGTATATCGACTTAACACAGCAATTTAATGATAGGAATAGGATAGGATTAGTATGTATTAAACATTATTTATAAAGTATTATTTTTTATATTTTACCAAAATTCCAATTTATTTTATGGAGGAATTTATTAGTTTATGATCAAAATACAAAATACGGAAAAAATGATTCGTCAAAACGCAAAGAAAATTACTCGTCAAAATACAAAGAATATTATTCAGTAAATAAAGCTACAAAAGTTTATCCAAAAAACTCGACTCGCTCATTATTAATTAATGGTACATAACTATTCCCTAATGATCTAAAAACTGACAAGGGATGTGGGAAAATGAAATTATTAACATTTTTGACACACTTTTCACAAGTTCTGGTTACACAGTATGCATTATACTTCCATTCATAATGTTCGGTTTGTAATATTGTAATTACAAATAATTTAATATTGTTTTGAACAAACATATCATCTATTTCTCCGAATTGGGGCAATTCGTTGTCGTCACATTTCAATAGTAATATTCCTTTTGGGCAATATGTTGTTCCATGGACTATTATTTTAGATGAACGCATTAATTCATATGTAAACCATTCAGCTTGACTGACTATTCCACGAAATATTTCTACGTTTGGAAGATTGCATACTAATGTAGTTTCTCCTGGAGATACATAATCACCTTTGTATAAAAATTTGTTCGATGGCATACCAGGATAAACAGCCAGTCTAGAGCACATACGTGATTGATGCCGATAAGTTAATGTCAATGCCATATTTTTAAACGATTTTACCACTGGTACAAGAGATTTAAAATAGGAATGACAAGATTCAAAACGAAAACACCATGATTGTCTAGCTGGTCCAAACATTCTTATATATTGTGGCATATGTATTAAAAAATGAAACTTGGGTACAAGACAATTTGGATATAAACTTTTAAAATTAATTAAGAAAGTTTCAATAATTCTTTTCAATAAAGCGATAGAAGATCCATGAAGTTCATATGCTAAAGTAATGTTCATAATTTGTAATAAAAGAACGAAACAATAAGTATGCTGGGTAATTCCTTCTGTATTATAATCATTTATCCATTTACCAATTAAAAATAATAATGTGTGAGCGAGTGCAAACAATTGTCCAGCTTTTTGACGTAAACAACCAGTTTCTGTTATATGTTGACGTTGTATGAGACCTGGTTTATCGGTTTTGAAATGTTGAAAATCAAATGTAGTGACAGCATTATTAAAATCATCAACAGTAAATAAATTTTCGTCAACAATGCAATATCGTAAAAAATTCCTTATCATAATTTCCAACGGTCCTTCAATTATGACATGCATAGCATCTTGAGGCAAACATAAAGTAACATCTATGTATGGACTTAATAACAAGGGACTTTTTGTATTAACACCATACATTCTTTGCCAAAATTTTCTGGCTGCCTTTGTTAATGTTGAATCTGTTACTGTCTCAATGTGTAACTTATGATTAAGTTTATTTCGTAGTATAAAATCCTCTTCACGAAATCTATCTTTCCATTCGTCCGCTGTCACCATACACGTACGACATAGTCGATAAGCAGACGTAGACTCTTTGAAACCTCCTAATAATGCTGCTGCAGGTGTATCACAAGCACAGAATAGTAAAGAACCTTTAAAATTTTTAACATTATTTCTCACTTCAACATTTATGCCTTCTAATTCTAACTTTCTAATGTCTGTCATAAATGGTTCCAATATTTTATTTAAAGCACCAGGTTTTTTTAAATATTCCGTTTTCGTAATTCCGTATAACTGAAAAGCATTCAGATTGGATCGTAATTCTGGATGTATATTTCCAAGTGTCCAATAAAACATTGACATTTTATGAAGCTTGGATGATCCTCCAAGAGGATTAGTAATACCAAGATCATCATAATAAAATATTATGGCTAATGAATTCTTATGATTACGGAAAAAATCGCTCTCACAATAGTGAGACCCATCTAATACAGTACGATATAGTCCATCTATATGTTGTTTAGGATTCTCGACACACGATAATAGTTCTTCGTTCATTAGAAGATTTTTCAAATTGTCTAAAAACGGAATTATATATGCATCATAAGTTACATCAATGATTTCTGGAGGAATATTTGTTAAACTTTGTTTTCTCTTCCATTTTGTGCCAACATCAAGAGAAATTTTTGTCGAAGGTATCATACCAAATTGTTCGATAAGTATTTTATCCAATTTTCTTCTTGTTTTAACGTTAGAAAAAATTTTATCAGAAGGGTATTTTTCCATATATATCTTTTTAATATCCTCAAAATTAATTAAATTTGTTTCAAGATCACTTATTTGTTTCAGTTCTTCCTATAAAACATATATTTTGTATATGTATACTTACATATAATTTAAAAAATATAAAACTTACTAATATGATACTTGAATAAACTTCGACAAGATTCGTGACGCCGTCAATTATTTGCTCTGTAGCTGTATGAGAAAGATTACAGTTATCACGTATGTTAATAATAAATTGTACTGCATTCCACTGAAGTAAACTTAAAGCTGGTGTTTGCATTGGTTCACCGTGCATTGATTCTTCATTAGTACATTCTAAATTTTATATCAGAAAGAATAATCAATTATAACAGAAAGAGTACTAAAATAAATAGATATAAGAATACTAAAATAATATTATATTAAATAGGATTTGTGTTACAATAATTTCAAAAATGCATTAAGAACTTTTTAGTTTAAATGTAAGTCAATTAAATATTAAATGCAATAATACTCAATTTTAATTCAATAAGATTGTTAGAGTCTTTCATCGAGTATTCCATTTAACAATTATTGTTCTCATATACATATACATGTATACGTATATATACATGAATGTATTTTACCCTCATTATTGTATTGATCGTTATTACACTGTTCATTAAAGTTTTCTTGGTTTATTTGAATATCATTTTGTAGATCTCTTTCTTCTAACAGATTTTGATCATCTTGGTCGAATATTTGTGTATTTGAATGCTGTTGTCGTTGCACATGTTGTTTAAATGACCTCCATTTTCGAAATGTAGCACCACATCCATGATAATTACATTTAACCATAAATTGTGGATCATACTTGTGATATCGTATGTAATGGCGAATTAATTCGTCTTCCAAATCACATTGAAAATAACACATAGTACACGACAATTGATTTTGTGGTTCTTGACCTTCCATGATATATGGAACGATATACTAACAAATGCACGTGTCGGTCCAACGCTAGCGGCAGTAGTGAGGAATAATGTGACGTCACGTAAGAAAGGTAGAGCCCTCTTCCGGAAGTGACGAGACTCGCGTTGGCAACCGGCAACTCTGCTCGCATGACTCATCTTAACCGGCGTGCGACGACGGGCTACGACGTGTCACGGGGAAAAAAGCAATGTGCTGATGCTTTTTCCATGCAGTGTAGTTCTGATGTGCAATTTGAACGCTTATACATATAATTCGTGCAATATATTTACTTTATTATGGAGAAGAAAGTATACTGTGTAATCGGTGAACGTTGTAAACGCATTACATTTTCGTCTAAGAACTCTATCTCCGACGTTAAAATTGTACGTGATGCTTTGATAAAAGCCTGCGATACTGATGTGGTGCTACGTTCAATGCTTAATAATAAAGAAATTATATTACAAAAAATCGATGCCGATCGAAATAATAAATTATGTGATATAGAAGAAGATGATCAAATTGTGGACAAAAGTGAGGTTAATGTACTTTTGTTTGAAAAACCGTTAAGTGTCTTAATAGAATCATCATCACCATCTACCAGTTTCGTTTCTGATGTTTCTAAAGATATTGAAATAGATAAGATGTATGATATAAAAATATTACATTCTGAACCAGTGGATATTGAAGTTTTAGATACTGAACCAGCTACTAAGTTAAATGTTAAAGCACATGAAGTACAAAATTCTCGAGTTATGACGGAAAGTATTAAAGAAAAAGTAAGCTTCTATATGGTTGAAATTGAACGAAATTAATTTAACATTGTATCAGTCTCATCATTTTTTATCAGAAGTGTGGATTTTTCTGTAAACAATCACTGATTTTCTAGGAAGTTTATTTGACAAACAAGTCAAAGAAAATATCGACAATTGTCGAGGAGTCATCAGGATTCATACCATATCCTGCAGTATTGCCTCCACTATCTTATGATTTACAATTGAAGCTCAAAACTGATGGTATATTAAAAGCACAAAGATATTTAATTGCATTTTGGGGACAATACTTGTGGCAAGTAACAAATACAAAACCCACAAAGTTAGATTACAGTAATCTTGCACGCAGTATTGTGGCTGCATATCCAGAACTTGCCGGTGGCAGAAATGGATGTGTAAATATTATTATATGCAATGCTTTATTAACTTTACAATTTTTAATTTTTGTTTGTCATAATAAAACTTTCTTCATATACTAGGAAATTGTTAAAAATCAATTAAGCACATGGATTCGGAATCATCGAGCCGTCATGAAAAAACAGACAAAAAATAGAGATTGTGAGGGCGAACGAAAAAATGCAACTACTTTTGCATCTGTCGTTGAAACTTCTACAGTGTAAGTTTATAAGTCAGTTTAAAATTTAGTAGCAAAAGAAAATAATAAATTTATATTTAGTAGTGAAAGTATCTGTTTTAATATATAATTTAGTTGATTACAATTTATTTCCTTAGAACGCTAACAGAATCAGACATAAGTAATGCTCTGAAAGAATTAGAGAAAAAATGCGTACAAAATAACGAGTCACATATAAAGCGACTTTTGAAAATTACAATGCCTGTACGGAGGAAATGGATTGAAAACGAATGCAATCGGATTAGCGAAATTGTTAAAAAGTATCCATCCTTACAATATTACGAAATGGTATATAATTTTATTCTTTTAGAGTGTTCTGACAAATGAATAATAAATTGTTCTAACCATAATACACGTAATTATTAACATTGCTGCTATTTCTTTGTTAGATACTTTTTGAATTATTTCATATGAAGTCCATAACAGAAGAAATATTTTTTGAAAAAATTGATGTCATGATTAATAAACTGATGCAATATTTTTCTCTCAAAGAAAATAATGAATTATCACGAGTACAAATTTTGGAACGGGTACAAAAAGAACTTGCAACTAAAAAATTCAAAAAACTATATCCTACGTTATTTATAATAAAAGAGGTTAATATATTATTATACATTATGTACATATAAATCTAATCTAATCTAACAATTTGACTGGGCGCTCAGGCCTATGTATAAATCAGTAAACAGTTAGATAAAATATTATTATCAGTATATCAAATCGTATAAAGTACTATTAATTTATTGTAAATTTGTCAACAGGTTCTGTGTTCGACTGAAGATCTCAGAACCTTGGAAAAAGAAGCTCCACGTGCAGTAATATATATGTCAGACAATGGAGAAATTGCATCAGCATATATTGTAGCTGATGAAATAAAGGTTAAAATCCCAGGGCCAACTGTTTGTAAAATTGTTGCAGGCCTTTTAAGTGCATATTATGTTTGGCATGTGGAGTATCCAACATCTTACCGAAATATTTTAGAATATATTGAACATGAGGTTCTGACTGTTTCTTTGAAAAGTCGTTCCACTGTTGTGATGAAATTCATACGTGATTGTGATAATTTTGAAGTATCAAACCGTTAGAAGATACATATATATATATGAAGTTTTATAGAATAATGTATTGTTTATATATAATATATTAAAAAATTAAAACACACTATTTACTTTCATGTACATTACCATTTAAAGTTTATAAGCAGAAAATATGTAATTTGAAGTTTGTGATAAATGGCGTATTACTTTGTAACAATTTATAAGTATCACGTTTTCTTAAGAAAGCAAAATATTTAGAAAATAATAACGGCTGTGCTCTGATATACATATACTGCCAGTACTGAAAATCTATAGTATACATAAAGTGAACTATAAATTTTCAGTATATTAGGCAGTGAATATCGGAACACGTAGCCAATATTATACACACAACAAATTGCACACTTTAAACGTGTAATTTAGTGAGTTTATTAATGCGTATAAAGCGTGTTACAAATTTACACGTCAATAAACGTGTTAAAAGTGGCCTCAATGAAATACACGCGTTAGGCGTGTTAAATTAACGCATTTGGATTTGCAGTGTACTCGAGGTTGAAATTTTCCTCGGAACTTCGACGTGGAAGAAAGAAATTCTCCCTAAAATGTATCGGCCGATTACCTTTCCACGCGTCGACTTCGTCGCGGTGGAACCAATTTAGATTGCGGAGGGTTAATTTAAAGAGGGGCAGTCTTCTCTCTTCTCACCGTCCCGGATCCCCAACCAACTCCACGAAATAATGCAAACGTTCCGTCAGTATCTGCTTGCGGGAGCGCCCGGATCTGCAGTCTCTTTATGAGGGTGCATGTCAATGACCCCCGAAAGCTTCGTCGAGGGTCGACGCTGGAGTATCTCGACCAACGGGGCCACGGAGGTGCGGGAGGGAGAGGGTGGAGGACGGTGACACTGTGGTGGCGGTGCCAGCGTGTTTCGACATTTTTTTCGAAGTCGGGGATGAGCCTCTCTTGCTGCGAGTTTGGGGTAGGTCGGTAATCCACCAACCACCGCTGCTTTCGATATGCGTCGGAGAAAACGAGAGGGAGGGAAGGAGAGTGGCGAAAGGAGAGTGATGAAAACGGAAGATTCAGTTTATTCGGGCCACGATAAAATCTGTATCGTGATTCTAGAACTGTGAGCAGCGGGGCAGATAATCCTTTATCTTACGATTTATCTATCGGATAGCAGGCGAGACTTACACGAGCCCAATGTGTAATTAATTAGGAGGATAACACGCGAGCGTTTGACGAGAAAAGGAAAGTATATCTTTTCTCTCGCATTTTTTAATCCACTGGAAAAGTGGATTAATAATATTTCTCACGTTCGCCGATATCCTCTGATATTCACTGACCCTTGCCGCTACCTCGTGTTAAGGCTCAAGCGAGCCCTCGTGAATTCTTCAATTTACCGTTTCATAAGCGACCGGTGCCCTTCTAATTTCCGTGTTTAGACCGAGGCGAGTCGTAAAGCGCCTTCTGAAGGCCCTTTAGACGGCGTCCACGTCGAGATTAGATATTGCAAATGGACGCGGCTTATCTCAAACGAACGACCGGCCGGAGCTTCAACCCCTGTCTGCGATAAGGCGAAGTCGGGTGGATTTCGCGCCCCTCTTTTACGATTCGACGACCGTTCGCATTTGCATTTTACCGAATTCTGCGGTCTCACGTTCTCTCGCAGATTTTGGCGATACCGCCTGCGTTCTGCTTGCCTCGCGCGTCCACGAGAAAAAGTCTCGCGTGAAATTTTCGTAAATAGTTGAACACGTTCGAAATACGATAATTAAATACTCCGATAAATTCGTCGCTTGGTAAACGGTGTTCGAAACGCACTGGTCTAGTGGAAACAACCGATGCGTAGTACGTGGGTGTGAAAGCAGACTCGAAGAAGTTTTTCTCACGGGGCAGGTAACCGTGACATTACGATTCGTCTAACGACCGGAGATAAAATGAGCCTTTGACTAGCACTTAACTGCCCCTTACAGCTGAGATACGGCAACTCTGCGCACGCCTTTCTGGTCGGAAGACAATTCCTTTGACCTACGAAAATTTGATGGCGATTGGTGGAGTGGCCGGGCAACCAAATATCTACGAATGCGGTCACAGATGGCTGGTACTTTCTCACTTATCGTTTTTATACACCCGCCCAATCTAGTTTCCATCTCGTAACACTTACAGCGAGAGAAAAGTATGACGAAGCACGTCAGCTTTCATCGTTGTTGTCCAGATGAATCGAGATGAAGTAATAACATACGTTTCGCCATGGACGCGCTACTGTCGCGCGAGAAGGGAAATCTTAAGTGGGTCCGACGATAATAGGGAGCCTTGTCTAGAAAGCTTTGCCACTGTACACGTGTCCTAGAAAAAATTTGCAAAATCCAAGTCCGTCGAGCAGTGCTAATAAATTCGAAAGAGCGAGTATCGACATAAGAAATGGACATTAAGTTTTCCAATGTTTTACATATCGTCCGATGTGCAAGAGCGCCGATTTTGTGGGAAAGGAAAACAATGTATGATGGCTGCAATTGACGTTGGCCAGTTCAAGGTGATGTCTAGACGTATATATAGACATACAACACCATAAATCCACAAACCGAGGTCGAGCTAATAGTGCCGGGGCCATACAATGTTATTAATCACGCCAACGGGCTGCCGAGGGTCTTGCGAACTTAATTAATTAAATAATATAATAGCCAGAGAAACTAGGGAGGAAACTCCTCTCACTTTCTCTCCCCATCCTTCCTTCCTCCTCCCCACCTACCCGTCCACCCTCTCCACTCTCATATCGGAAGCGTCCATCAGTAGCAGCATCCCCGAGGCATTGTTCCTCCTCGGCTGTCCAAACCTCATGGCGAACATACAAGATATCGTTACAACGTTGATGTAACTATACGATTCCCCCCTCGGCGGCGCGCCATTATTCGCGAACGTCACGAGCTCGTCTTGATGTTTCTTCCGTTATATCCTGTGCCAAGATTCTCCGGCAAGCTTCCGCAACCTTGGCTCCACGAGAAGACGCAAACGTGGAAATTAAAGGTAGTTCCGTTGTTCCGAAATTATTTCGGGATAATCTCGAGATTATCAAATTTTTCGAACGTTTCAGCGAAACGGACCGTTGTTCCACGACGACAGATGCTCGTTCACCGGAATTTATTCGTCCGTTTTCCGCTTAAGAAATTCACCTGCTGTTTTGTTGTAAAGCGGGTGATGCACCTCGAACGCGAGAGAATTGCGTGGCGATCGATGGGACCTCCCTTCGATAACCTTGGCTAGCAACGTTGAAGAGAAGCCTGTGCCCACCCCTTCTTATTCGCCCTTGCCTCCGCTGGTCATCGCTTTGTCGGCGAACGCTCGTTCGGTATCATGCGTCATTAAGCTTCGAGC
This sequence comes from Tiphia femorata, assembly GCA_944319695.1. NCBI lineage: Eukaryota > Metazoa > Arthropoda > Insecta > Hymenoptera > Tiphiidae > Tiphia > Tiphia femorata. The sequence goes on from OX090897.1 coordinate 11,549,399, forward strand.
GTTAAATAGCGTCGCGAGGTAGTCGCACGAAAATAATCAACGATCCTTTCATTTTGTCTAGCCACAACTCACGAGCCACGGTCTCGAGCAACGAAACGATTATAATCTTTTCTCGTGCACACGCCGTTAATTCCCCTTATTCTCTCTTCGCGTAGAATCTTCACGGTCACCATTACGATTCTCGTTGCATCCGGTTGATAAAGAGATCGCAGTTCTACGTTCCAAGAGACGACTGTCGCGATTGATTCGATTTAACGAAAAACTCGGGGCAAGTATTAAATAATCAAATTCGCGCGCGTGATCTCGTCTGCTTCATCCCTCCGCAATGAATAACGATTCCATCGCATCGGTTCGCATCGGAAGCACGTGGCCCAACGCTCCCGGCATCGACTATATATTTATGAGGAACCTTCACCTTGCGAGCACGTTTACACGAACGCGCGCACACGCACGCGCGACTCTGCGATTTCGAGCAAACCCACACCCGCGCGCACACCCCCATACATGCCGATGCGTCGGTACGGTGGAGTCGATCGATACGTCCCTTCGATAACCTTGGTTAGCAACGTAGAAACGTCCCTTCTCCCTTGGTCATTGCTTTATCAGTGAATGCTCGTTTGTTGGCGGCGTCATGCGTCATTAAACTTCCAGCGTTCAATAACTTTGCGAGCAACTCGCACGAAAATAATCGCGCTCGATCCTCTTATTTTATCCGGACGTCCTCGGCGCCAGAGAAATCAATTTTTCGTGGGCTAAAAATGGCTCGAGCAAAGGTGGCCCGGTACCCGTTGACTCGTTCGAGAAGGAGAGCTTGCTAATTTCGAATCTCTTCCTCGAGGAACACAGGAACGTCATTTTCCAGGAGCACCTTTCGCGATTCGAGAATTCCGCGAAGCCCACGCACGCGACAGGTTCCAATGATGCAACGAGGATCGATAAGCCCCTTCGATAACCTTGGGCGGGCAGTGTGGAACGAGAATCGCGTCCCCCATCTTCTTCTTCTTCGAGCGCACTCGTTGCCCGCCTCCTCTGGTCATCGCTTTATCAGTGAATGCTCGTTTGGCGCCGGCGGCATGCATCATTAAGCTTCCAGCGTGCCGTAACGCCGACGAAGCTCACTCGCACGAACCACCACCACCGTGGCACGTATGCCTCCCCCTACATTCTCTCGAAACTCCCTTGCACCCCTCCGCCTATATTCCCGCCCACCTTCCTCTAAACCCACCCCCTTACCCCCGAGGTTTCTAGTGCCTCCCGACGATCCCTCCACCCTACCTTGTCCCCTCCCGACGACCGTACGTACTCCACGAACACACTCTGCCACAAGCTTACACGTACACTCGAGGATACGTACACGCGCGCCTTTTCCACGCACACCCTCCTAGGAACGTCGAGGCACACGCTCCGCGTCCACCCTTTCGCGTTCCTCCACCCTCGAGTCTCAGCCCAATTCCCCTTAACGCTAATTTATCTTAATTACATTCTACGCGCGTCGGCGCGCGACCGTGTGCGCCCTCGACGTACGTGTGTTTACGCACTAGTGTGAGGTAGACGCGGGATACGCTCGCGTGTAACGCACGGGAGATTGCGAGGACGCGCGAAGGTGTGCGGGGTTGCTCGTAAGAGCGAGAGCGCGCAAGCGGGTACCCAAGGCGTCCGCATACATATGTAAATCTACACGTATGCGCACACGCGCGCCTGCATGCGGCTACACGCGAGCTTTAATCTTCGCGTCACGGAATATCCGCCGGGTGTCCGTCCCAGGGCCGAATTTCGCCGGGGTGGTCGCTCTCCTGCATCGATCGGCGATTCACCGAAATTTCCGGGTGACGCCAACCATCGTCTGCATCTCCGCTCCCTCCTCCTTCTCCTCCACCTCCTCCTCCTTCTGCCCCTTCATCCTTCGCCTTCTCGTTCGCTCGCTCGCCTCCTTCGCCAGCATCGTGTCCGCTTCTCTGACCTAGCCGAACTCTTCGACGCCACCTTGGCCGACGTTGGTCCAATCTAGCAATTCCGGGCGTTACGATTAGCGCGGTTCGAGCGAAGGTTTAATTCTGTCGTTGGAGGCGTCTTAAGAAATCGCTGGAATCTCGTAAAGTTGAAATAATTTCGAAGAAATCACTGAGAATCGAGGGCATCGTTGGGATTATACGATGTTTTAACGTTTGAGATCCCACCTATCCATCGAGATTATCATTTTTCGGAATGTTAAACAGCGATCGGCGAATCACCAAAATTTTCCGGCGACGCGCGACGCCAACCATCGTCTGCATCTTCGCTCTCTCCTCCTTCGCTTCGTCCTCCTCTTACCCCTTTCTCCTTTGCCTTCTCGTTCGCAGGCTCATCTCCTTCGCCACCACCGTGACCGCTTCTCTGACCTAGCCGAACTCTTCGACGCCACCTTGGCCGACGTTGGTCCAATCTAGCAATTCTGGGCGTTACGATTAGCGCGGTTCGAGCGAAGGTTTAATTCTGTCGTTGGAGGCGTCTCAAGGAATCGCTGGAATCTCGTAAAGTTGAAATAATTCCAAAGAAATCCCTGAGAATCGAGGGCATCGTTGGGATTATACGATGTTTTAACGTTTGAAATCCCATCTATCCAACGAGATTATCATTTTTTGGAATGTTAAACAGCGATCGGCGAATCACCAAAATTTTCCGGCGACACGCGACGCCACCATTGTCTGCATCTTCGCTCTCTCCTCCTTCTCTTGGTCCTCCTCTTACCCCTTTATCCTTTGCCTTCTCGTTCGCAGTCTGATCTCCTTCGCCACCATCGTGACCGCTTCTCTGACCTAGCCGAACTCTTCGACGCCACCTTGGCCGACGTTGGTCCAATCTAGCAATTCCGGGCGTTACTATTAGCGCGGTTCGAGCGAAGGTTTAATTCTGTCGTTGGAGGCGTCTCAAGGAATCGCTGGAATCTCGTAAAGTTGAAATAATTCCAAAGAAATCCCTGAGAATCGAGGACATCGTTGGGATTATACGATGTTTTAACGTTTGAGATCCCATCTGTCCATCGAGATTATCATTTTTCGGGATGCTAACAGCGATCGGCGATTCACCAAAATTTTCCAGCGCCGCCAACCATCGTCTGCATCTCCGCTCCCTCCTCCTTCTCCTCCACCTCCTCCTCCTTCTGCCCCTTCATCCTTCGCCTTCTCGTTCGCTCGCTCGCCTCCTTCGCCAGCATCGTGTCCGCTTCTCTGACCTAGCCGAACTCTTCGACGCCACCTTGGCCGACGTTGGTCCAATCTAGCAATTCCGGGCGTTACGATTAGCGCGGTTCGAGCGAAGGTTTAATTCTGTCGTTGGAGGCGTCTTAAGAAATCGCTGGAATCTCGTAAAGTTGAAATAATTCTAAAGAAATCCCTGAGAATCGAGGGCATCGTTGGGATTATACGATGTTTTAACGTTTGAGATCCCACCTATCCATCGAGATTATCATTTTTCGGAATGTTAAACAGCGATCGGCGAATCACCAAAATTTTCCGGCGACGCGCGACGCCAACCATCGTCTGCATCTTCGCTCTCTCCTCCTTCTCTTGGTCCTCCTCTTACCCCTTTCTCCTTTGCCTTCTCGTTCGCAGTCTCACCTCCTTCGCCACCATCGTGACCGCTTCTCTGACCTAGCCGAACTCTTCGACGCCACCTTGGCCGACGTTGGTCCAATCTAGCAATTCCGGGCGTTACGATTAGCGCGGTTCGAGCGAAGGTTTAATTCTGTCGTTGGAGGCGTCTTAAGAAATCGCTGGAATCTCGTAAAGTTGAAATAATTCCGAAGAAATCTCTGAGAGTCCTTTGAAATCTACAGGGGTAATTAGGTAGGCGCGGTACAAGGGCATCGTTGGGATTATACGATGTTTTAACGTTTCAGATCCCATCTATCCATCGAGATTATCATTTTTCGGGATGTTAAACAGCGATCGGCGATTCACCAAAATTTTCCGGCGCCGCCAACCATCGTCTGCATCTTCGCTCTCTCCTCCTTCTCTTGGTCCTCCTCTTACCCCTTTATCCTTTGCCTTCTCGTTCGCAGTCTGATCTCCTTCGCCACCATCGTGACCGCTTCTCTGACCTAGCCGAACTCTTCGACGCCACCTTGGCCGACGTTGGTCCAATCTAGCAATTCCGGGCGTTACTATTAGCGCGGTTCGAGCGAAGGTTTAATTCTGTCGTTGGAGGCGTCTCAAGGAATCGCTGGAATCTCGTAAAGTTGAAATAATTCCAAAGAAATCCCTGAGAATCGAGGACATCGTTGGGATTATACGATGTTTTAACGTTTGAGATCCCATCTGTCCATCGAGATTATCATTTTTCGGGATGCTAACAGCGATCGGCGATTCACCAAAATTTTCCAGCGCCGCCAACCATCGTCTGCATCTCCGCTCCCTCCTCCTTCTCCTCCACCTCCTCCTCCTTCTGCCCCTTCATCCTTCGCCTTCTCGTTCGCTCGCTCGCCTCCTTCGCCAGCATCGTGTCCGCTTCTCTGACCTAGCCGAACTCTTCGACGCCACCTTGGCCGACGTTGGTCCAATCTAGCAATTCCGGGCGTTACGATTAGCGCGGTTCGAGCGAAGGTTTAATTCTGTCGTTGGAGGCGTCTTAAGAAATCGCTGGAATCTCGTAAAGTTGAAATAATTCTAAAGAAATCCCTGAGAATCGAGGGCATCGTTGGGATTATACGATGTTTTAACGTTTGAGATCCCACCTATCCATCGAGATTATCATTTTTCGGAATGTTAAACAGCGATCGGCGAATCACCAAAATTTTCCGGCGACGCGCGACGCCAACCATCGTCTGCATCTTCGCTCTCTCCTCCTTCTCTTGGTCCTCCTCTTACCCCTTTCTCCTTTGCCTTCTCGTTCGCAGTCTCACCTCCTTCGCCACCATCGTGACCGCTTCTCTGACCTAGCCGAACTCTTCGACGCCACCTTGGCCGACGTTGGTCCAATCTAGCAATTCCGGGCGTTACGATTAGCGCGGTTCGAGCGAAGGTTTAATTCTGTCGTTGGAGGCGTCTTAAGAAATCGCTGGAATCTCGTAAAGTTGAAATAATTCCGAAGAAATCTCTGAGAGTCCTTTGAAATCTACAGGGGTAATTAGGTAGGCGCGGTACAAGGGCATCGTTGGGATTATACGATGTTTTAACGTTTCAGATCCCATCTATCCATCGAGATTATCATTTTTCGGGATGTTAAACAGCGATCGGCGATTCACCAAAATTTTCCGGCGCCGCCAACCATCGTCTGCATCTTCGCTCTCTCCTCCTTCTCTTGGTCCTCCTCTTACCCCTTTATCCTTTGCCTTCTCGTTCGCAGTCTGATCTCCTTCGCCACCATCGTGACCGCTTCTCTGACCTAGCCGAACTCTTCGACGCCACCTTGGCCGACGTTGGTCCAATCTAGCAATTCCGGGCGTTACTATTAGCGCGGTTCGAGCGAAGGTTTAATTCTGTCGTTGGAGGCGTCTCAAGGAATCGCTGGAATCTCGTAAAGTTGAAATAATTCCAAAGAAATCCCTGAGAATCGAGGACATCGTTGGGATTATACGATGTTTTAACGTTTGAGATCCCATCTGTCCATCGAGATTATCATTTTTCGGGATGCTAACAGCGATCGGCGATTCACCAAAATTTTCCAGCGCCGCCAACCATCGTCTGCATCTCCGCTCCCTCCTCCTTCTCCTCCACCTCCTCCTCCTTCTGCCCCTTCATCCTTCGCCTTCTCGTTCGCTCGCTCGCCTCCTTCGCCAGCATCGTGTCCGCTTCTCTGACCTAGCCGAACTCTTCGACGCCACCTTGGCCGACGTTGGTCCAATCTAGCAATTCCGGGCGTTACGATTAGCGCGGTTCGAGCGAAGGTTTAATTCTGTCGTTGGAGGCGTCTTAAGAAATCGCTGGAATCTCGTAAAGTTGAAATAATTCTAAAGAAATCCCTGAGAATCGAGGGCATCGTTGGGATTATACGATGTTTTAACGTTTGAGATCCCACCTATCCATCGAGATTATCATTTTTCGGAATGTTAAACAGCGATCGGCGAATCACCAAAATTTTCCGGCGACGCGCGACGCCAACCATCGTCTGCATCTTCGCTCTCTCCTCCTTCTCTTGGTCCTCCTCTTACCCCTTTCTCCTTTGCCTTCTCGTTCGCAGTCTCACCTCCTTCGCCACCATCGTGACCGCTTCTCTGACCTAGCCGAACTCTTCGACGCCACCTTGGCCGACGTTGGTCCAATCTAGCAATTCCGGGCGTTACGATTAGCGCGGTTCGAGCGAAGGTTTAATTCTGTCGTTGGAGGCGTCTTAAGAAATCGCTGGAATCTCGTAAAGTTGAAATAATTCCGAAGAAATCTCTGAGAGTCCTTTGAAATCTACAGGGGTAATTAGGTAGGCGCGGTACAAGGGCATCGTTGGGATTATACGATGTTTTAACGTTTCAGATCCCATCTATCCATCGAGATTATCATTTTTCGGGATGTTAAACAGCGATCGGCGATTCACCAAAATTTTCCGGCGCCGCCAACCATCGTCTGCATCTTCGCTCTCTCCTCCTTCGCTTCGTCCTCTTCTTACCCCTTTATCCTTTGCCTTCTCGTTCGCAGTCTCATCTCCTTCGCCACCATCGTGACCGCTTCTCTGACCTAGCCGAACTCTTCGACGCCACCTTGGCCGACGTTGGTCCAATCTAGCAATTCTGGGCGTTACGATTAGCGCGGTTCGAGCGAAGGTTTAATTCTGTCGTTGGAGGCGTCTCAAGGAATCGCTGGAATCTCGTAAAGTTGAAATAATTCCAAAGAAATCCCTGAGAATCGAGGGCATCGTTGGGATTATACGATGTTTTAACGTTTGAGATCCCACCTATCCAACGAGATTATCATTTTTTGGAATGTTAAACAGCGATCGGCGAATCACCAAAATTTTCCGGCGACGCGTGACGCCACCATTGTCTGCATCTTCGCTCTCTCCTCCTTCTCTTGGTCCTCCTCTTACCCCTTTCTCCTTTGCCTTCTCGTTCGCAGGCTCATCTCCTTCGCCACCACCGTGACCGCTTCTCTGACCTAGCCGAACTCTTCGACGCCACCTTGGCCGACGTTGGTCCAATCTAGCAATTCCGGGCGTTACGATTAGTGCGGTTCGAACGAAGGTTTAATTCTGTTGTTGGAGGCGTCTTAAGAAATCGCTGGAATCTCGTAAAGTTGAAATAATTCCGAAGAAATCTCTGAGAGTCCTTTGGAATGTACAGGGGTAATTAGGTAGGCGCGGTACAAGGGCATCGTTGGGATTATACGATGTTTTAACGTTTCAGATCCCATCTATCCATCGAGATTATCATTTTTCGGGATGTTAAACAGCGATCGGCGATTCACCAAAATTTTCCGGCGCCGCCAACCATCGTCTGCATCTTCGCTCTCTCCTCCTTCGCTTCGTCCTCTTCTTACCCCTTTATCCTTTGCCTTCTCGTTCGCAGTCTCATCTCCTTCGCCACCATCGTGACCGCTTCTCTGACCTAGCCGAACTCTTCGACGCCACCTTGGCCGACGTTGGTCCAATCTAGCAATTCTGGGCGTTACGATTAGCGCGGTTCGAGCGAAGGTTTAATTCTGTCGTTGGAGGCGTCTCAAGGAATCGCTGGAATCTCGTAAAGTTGAAATAATTCCAAAGAAATCCCTGAGAATCGAGGGCATCGTTGGGATTATACGATGTTTTAACGTTTGAGATCCCACCTATCCAACGAGATTATCATTTTTTGGAATGTTAAACAGCGATCGGCGAATCACCAAAATTTTCCGGCGACGCGTGACGCCACCATTGTCTGCATCTTCGCTCTCTCCTCCTTCTCTTGGTCCTCCTCTTACCCCTTTCTCCTTTGCCTTCTCGTTCGCAGGCTCATCTCCTTCGCCACCACCGTGACCGCTTCTCTGACCTAGCCGAACTCTTCGACGCCACCTTGGCCGACGTTGGTCCAATCTAGCAATTCCGGGCGTTACGATTAGTGCGGTTCGAACGAAGGTTTAATTCTGTTGTTGGAGGCGTCTTAAGAAATCGCTGGAATCTCGTAAAGTTGAAATAATTCCGAAGAAATCTCTGAGAGTCCTTTGGAATGTACAGGGGTAATTAGGTAGGCGCGGTACAAGGGCATCGTTGGGATTATACGATGTTTTAACGTTTCAGATCCCATCTATCCATCGAGATTATCATTTTTCGGGATGTTAAACAGCGATCGGCGATTCACCAAAATTTTCCGGCGCCGCCAACCATCGTCTGCATCTTCGCTCTCTCCTCCTTCGCTTCGTCCTCTTCTTACCCCTTTATCCTTTGCCTTCTCGTTCGCAGTCTCATCTCCTTCGCCACCATCGTGACCGCTTCTCTGACCTAGCCGAACTCTTCGACGCCACCTTGGCCGACGTTGGTCCAATCTAGCAATTCTGGGCGTTACGATTAGCGCGGTTCGAGCGAAGGTTTAATTCTGTCGTTGGAGGCGTCTCAAGGAATCGCTGGAATCTCGTAAAGTTGAAATAATTCCAAAGAAATCCCTGAGAATCGAGGGCATCGTTGGGATTATACGATGTTTTAACGTTTGAGATCCCACCTATCCAACGAGATTATCATTTTTTGGAATGTTAAACAGCGATCGGCGAATCACCAAAATTTTCCGGCGACGCGTGACGCCACCATTGTCTGCATCTTCGCTCTCTCCTCCTTCTCTTGGTCCTCCTCTTACCCCTTTCTCCTTTGCCTTCTCGTTCGCAGGCTCATCTCCTTCGCCACCACCGTGACCGCTTCTCTGACCTAGCCGAACTCTTCGACGCCACCTTGGCCGACGTTGGTCCAATCTAGCAATTCCGGGCGTTACGATTAGTGCGGTTCGAACGAAGGTTTAATTCTGTTGTTGGAGGCGTCTTAAGAAATCGCTGGAATCTCGTAAAGTTGAAATAATTCCGAAGAAATCTCTGAGAGTCCTTTGGAATGTACAGGGGTAATTAGGTAGGCGCGGTACAAGGGCATCGTTGGGATTATACGATGTTTTAACGTTTCAGATCCCATCTATCCATCGAGATTATCATTTTTCGGGATGTTAAACAGCGATCGGCGATTCACCAAAATTTTCCGGCGCCGCCAACCATCGTCTGCATCTTCGCTCTCTCCTCCTTCGCTTCGTCCTCTTCTTACCCCTTTATCCTTTGCCTTCTCGTTCGCAGTCTCATCTCCTTCGCCACCATCGTGACCGCTTCTCTGACCTAGCCGAACTCTTCGACGCCACCTTGGCCGACGTTGGTCCAATCTAGCAATTCTGGGCGTTACGATTAGCGCGGTTCGAGCGAAGGTTTAATTCTGTCGTTGGAGGCGTCTCAAGGAATCGCTGGAATCTCGTAAAGTTGAAATAATTCCAAAGAAATCCCTGAGAATCGAGGGCATCGTTGGGATTATACGATGTTTTAACGTTTGAGATCCCACCTATCCAACGAGATTATCATTTTTTGGAATGTTAAACAGCGATCGGCGAATCACCAAAATTTTCCGGCGACGCGTGACGCCACCATTGTCTGCATCTTCGCTCTCTCCTCCTTCTCTTGGTCCTCCTCTTACCCCTTTCTCCTTTGCCTTCTCGTTCGCAGGCTCATCTCCTTCGCCACCACCGTGACCGCTTCTCTGACCTAGCCGAACTCTTCGACGCCACCTTGGCCGACGTTGGTCCAATCTAGCAATTCCGGGCGTTACGATTAGTGCGGTTCGAACGAAGGTTTAATTCTGTTGTTGGAGGCGTCTTAAGAAATCGCTGGAATCTCGTAAAGTTGAAATAATTCCGAAGAAATCTCTGAGAGTCCTTTGGAATGTACAGGGGTAATTAGGTAGGCGCGGTACAAGGGCATCGTTGGGATTATACGATGTTTTAACGTTTCAGATCCCATCTATCCATCGAGATTATCATTTTTCGGGATGTTAAACAGCGATCGGCGATTCACCAAAATTTTCCGGCGCCGCCAACCATCGTCTGCATCTTCGCTCTCTCCTCCTTCGCTTCGTCCTCTTCTTACCCCTTTATCCTTTGCCTTCTCGTTCGCAGTCTCATCTCCTTCGCCACCATCGTGACCGCTTCTCTGACCTAGCCGAACTCTTCGACGCCACCTTGGCCGACGTTGGTCCAATCTAGCAATTCTGGGCGTTACGATTAGCGCGGTTCGAGCGAAGGTTTAATTCTGTCGTTGGAGGCGTCTCAAGGAATCGCTGGAATCTCGTAAAGTTGAAATAATTCCAAAGAAATCCCTGAGAATCGAGGGCATCGTTGGGATTATACGATGTTTTAACGTTTGAGATCCCACCTATCCAACGAGATTATCATTTTTTGGAATGTTAAACAGCGATCGGCGAATCACCAAAATTTTCCGGCGACGCGTGACGCCACCATTGTCTGCATCTTCGCTCTCTCCTCCTTCTCTTGGTCCTCCTCTTACCCCTTTCTCCTTTGCCTTCTCGTTCGCAGGCTCATCTCCTTCGCCACCACCGTGACCGCTTCTCTGACCTAGCCGAACTCTTCGACGCCACCTTGGCCGACGTTGGTCCAATCTAGCAATTCCGGGCGTTACGATTAGTGCGGTTCGAACGAAGGTTTAATTCTGTTGTTGGAGGCGTCTTAAGAAATCGCTGGAATCTCGTAAAGTTGAAATAATTCCGAAGAAATCTCTGAGAGTCCTTTGGAATGTACAGGGGTAATTAGGTAGGCGCGGTACAAGGGCATCGTTGGGATTATACGATGTTTTAACGTTTCAGATCCCATCTATCCATCGAGATTATCATTTTTCGGGATGTTAAACAGCGATCGGCGATTCACCAAAATTTTCCGGCGCCGCCAACCATCGTCTGCATCTTCGCTCTCTCCTCCTTCGCTTCGTCCTCTTCTTACCCCTTTATCCTTTGCCTTCTCGTTCGCAGTCTCATCTCCTTCGCCACCATCGTGACCGCTTCTCTGACCTAGCCGAACTCTTCGACGCCACCTTGGCCGACGTTGGTCCAATCTAGCAATTCTGGGCGTTACGATTAGCGCGGTTCGAGCGAAGGTTTAATTCTGTCGTTGGAGGCGTCTCAAGGAATCGCTGGAATCTCGTAAAGTTGAAATAATTCCAAAGAAATCCCTGAGAATCGAGGGCATCGTTGGGATTATACGATGTTTTAACGTTTGAGATCCCACCTATCCAACGAGATTATCATTTTTTGGAATGTTAAACAGCGATCGGCGAATCACCAAAATTTTCCGGCGACGCGTGACGCCACCATTGTCTGCATCTTCGCTCTCTCCTCCTTCTCTTGGTCCTCCTCTTACCCCTTTCTCCTTTGCCTTCTCGTTCGCAGGCTCATCTCCTTCGCCACCACCGTGACCGCTTCTCTGACCTAGCCGAACTCTTCGACGCCACCTTGGCCGACGTTGGTCCAATCTAGCAATTCCGGGCGTTACGATTAGTGCGGTTCGAACGAAGGTTTAATTCTGTTGTTGGAGGCGTCTTAAGAAATCGCTGGAATCTCGTAAAGTTGAAATAATTCCGAAGAAATCTCTGAGAGTCCTTTGGAATGTACAGGGGTAATTAGGTAGGCGCGGTACAAGGGCATCGTTGGGATTATACGATGTTTTAACGTTTCAGATCCCATCTATCCATCGAGATTATCATTTTTCGGGATGTTAAACAGCGATCGGCGATTCACCAAAATTTTCCGGCGCCGCCAACCATCGTCTGCATCTTCGCTCTCTCCTCCTTCGCTTCGTCCTCTTCTTACCCCTTTATCCTTTGCCTTCTCGTTCGCAGTCTCATCTCCTTCGCCACCATCGTGACCGCTTCTCTGACCTAGCCGAACTCTTCGACGCCACCTTGGCCGACGTTGGTCCAATCTAGCAATTCTGGGCGTTACGATTAGCGCGGTTCGAGCGAAGGTTTAATTCTGTCGTTGGAGGCGTCTCAAGGAATCGCTGGAATCTCGTAAAGTTGAAATAATTCCAAAGAAATCCCTGAGAATCGAGGGCATCGTTGGGATTATACGATGTTTTAACGTTTGAGATCCCACCTATCCAACGAGATTATCATTTTTTGGAATGTTAAACAGCGATCGGCGAATCACCAAAATTTTCCGGCGACGCGTGACGCCACCATTGTCTGCATCTTCGCTCTCTCCTCCTTCTCTTGGTCCTCCTCTTACCCCTTTCTCCTTTGCCTTCTCGTTCGCAGGCTCATCTCCTTCGCCACCACCGTGACCGCTTCTCTGACCTAGCCGAACTCTTCGACGCCACCTTGGCCGACGTTGGTCCAATCTAGCAATTCCGGGCGTTACGATTAGTGCGGTTCGAACGAAGGTTTAATTCTGTTGTTGGAGGCGTCTTAAGAAATCGCTGGAATCTCGTAAAGTTGAAATAATTCCGAAGAAATCTCTGAGAGTCCTTTGGAATGTACAGGGGTAATTAGGTAGGCGCGGTACAAGGGCATCGTTGGGATTATACGATGTTTTAACGTTTCAGATCCCATCTATCCATCGAGATTATCATTTTTCGGGATGTTAAACAGCGATCGGCGATTCACCAAAATTTTCCGGCGCCGCCAACCATCGTCTGCATCTTCGCTCTCTCCTCCTTCGCTTCGTCCTCTTCTTACCCCTTTATCCTTTGCCTTCTCGTTCGCAGTCTCATCTCCTTCGCCACCATCGTGACCGCTTCTCTGACCTAGCCGAACTCTTCGACGCCACCTTGGCCGACGTTGGTCCAATCTAGCAATTCTGGGCGTTACGATTAGCGCGGTTCGAGCGAAGGTTTAATTCTGTCGTTGGAGGCGTCTCAAGGAATCGCTGGAATCTCGTAAAGTTGAAATAATTCCAAAGAAATCCCTGAGAATCGAGGGCATCGTTGGGATTATACGATGTTTTAACGTTTGAGATCCCACCTATCCAACGAGATTATCATTTTTTGGAATGTTAAACAGCGATCGGCGAATCACCAAAATTTTCCGGCGACGCGTGACGCCACCATTGTCTGCATCTTCGCTCTCTCCTCCTTCTCTTGGTCCTCCTCTTACCCCTTTCTCCTTTGCCTTCTCGTTCGCAGGCTCATCTCCTTCGCCACCACCGTGACCGCTTCTCTGACCTAGCCGAACTCTTCGACGCCACCTTGGCCGACGTTGGTCCAATCTAGCAATTCCGGGCGTTACGATTAGTGCGGTTCGAACGAAGGTTTAATTCTGTTGTTGGAGGCGTCTTAAGAAATCGCTGGAATCTCGTAAAGTTGAAATAATTCCGAAGAAATCTCTGAGAGTCCTTTGGAATGTACAGGGGTAATTAGGTAGGCGCGGTACAAGGGCATCGTTGGGATTATACGATGTTTTAACGTTTCAGATCCCATCTATCCATCGAGATTATCATTTTTCGGGATGTTAAACAGCGATCGGCGATTCACCAAAATTTTCCGGCGCCGCCAACCATCGTCTGCATCTTCGCTCTCTCCTCCTTCGCTTCGTCCTCTTCTTACCCCTTTATCCTTTGCCTTCTCGTTCGCAGTCTCATCTCCTTCGCCACCATCGTGACCGCTTCTCTGACCTAGCCGAACTCTTCGACGCCACCTTGGCCGACGTTGGTCCAATCTAGCAATTCTGGGCGTTACGATTAGCGCGGTTCGAGCGAAGGTTTAATTCTGTCGTTGGAGGCGTCTCAAGGAATCGCTGGAATCTCGTAAAGTTGAAATAATTCCAAAGAAATCCCTGAGAATCGAGGGCATCGTTGGGATTATACGATGTTTTAACGTTTGAGATCCCACCTATCCAACGAGATTATCATTTTTTGGAATGTTAAACAGCGATCGGCGAATCACCAAAATTTTCCGGCGACGCGTGACGCCACCATTGTCTGCATCTTCGCTCTCTCCTCCTTCTCTTGGTCCTCCTCTTACCCCTTTCTCCTTTGCCTTCTCGTTCGCAGGCTCATCTCCTTCGCCACCACCGTGACCGCTTCTCTGACCTAGCCGAACTCTTCGACGCCACCTTGGCCGACGTTGGTCCAATCTAGCAATTCCGGGCGTTACGATTAGTGCGGTTCGAACGAAGGTTTAATTCTGTTGTTGGAGGCGTCTTAAGAAATCGCTGGAATCTCGTAAAGTTGAAATAATTCCGAAGAAATCTCTGAGAGTCCTTTGGAATGTACAGGGGTAATTAGGTAGGCGCGGTACAAGGGCATCGTTGGGATTATACGATGTTTTAACGTTTCAGATCCCATCTATCCATCGAGATTATCATTTTTCGGGATGTTAAACAGCGATCGGCGATTCACCAAAATTTTCCGGCGCCGCCAACCATCGTCTGCATCTTCGCTCTCTCCTCCTTCGCTTCGTCCTCTTCTTACCCCTTTATCCTTTGCCTTCTCGTTCGCAGTCTCATCTCCTTCGCCACCATCGTGACCGCTTCTCTGACCTAGCCGAACTCTTCGACGCCACCTTGGCCGACGTTGGTCCAATCTAGCAATTCTGGGCGTTACGATTAGCGCGGTTCGAGCGAAGGTTTAATTCTGTCGTTGGAGGCGTCTCAAGGAATCGCTGGAATCTCGTAAAGTTGAAATAATTCCAAAGAAATCCCTGAGAATCGAGGGCATCGTTGGGATTATACGATGTTTTAACGTTTGAGATCCCACCTATCCAACGAGATTATCATTTTTTGGAATGTTAAACAGCGATCGGCGAATCACCAAAATTTTCCGGCGACGCGTGACGCCACCATTGTCTGCATCTTCGCTCTCTCCTCCTTCTCTTGGTCCTCCTCTTACCCCTTTCTCCTTTGCCTTCTCGTTCGCAGGCTCATCTCCTTCGCCACCACCGTGACCGCTTCTCTGACCTAGCCGAACTCTTCGACGCCACCTTGGCCGACGTTGGTCCAATCTAGCAATTCCGGGCGTTACGATTAGTGCGGTTCGAACGAAGGTTTAATTCTGTTGTTGGAGGCGTCTTAAGAAATCGCTGGAATCTCGTAAAGTTGAAATAATTCCGAAGAAATCTCTGAGAGTCCTTTGGAATGTACAGGGGTAATTAGGTAGGCGCGGTACAAGGGCATCGTTGGGATTATACGATGTTTTAACGTTTCAGATCCCATCTATCCATCGAGATTATCATTTTTCGGGATGTTAAACAGCGATCGGCGATTCACCAAAATTTTCCAGCGACGCCAACCATCGTCTGCATCTTCGCTCTCTCCTCCTTCTCTTCGTCCTCTTCTTACCCCTTTATCCGTTGCCTTCTCGTTCGCAGGCTCATTTCCTTCGCCACCATCGTGACCGCTTCTCTGACCTAGCCGAACTCTTCGACGCCACCTTGGCCGACGTTGGTCCAATCTAGCAATTCCGGGCGTTACGATTAGTGCGGTTCGAACGAACGTTTAATTCTGTCGTTGGAGGCGTCTCAAGGAATCGCTGGAATCTCGTAAAGTTGAAATAATTCCGAAGAAAGCCCTGAGAATCGAGGGCATCGTTGGGATTATACGATGTTTTAACGTTTGAGATCCCACCTATCCATCGAGATTATCATTTTTCGGAGTGTTAAACAGCGATCGGCGTAGCACACGGGGCAACACTTAGAACTTTCGCGTACCGTTCAAAGTTCTCCAATATGCTTCTCCTCGGCCGCGCGGGCACGCGCATGCGTCAAACAACCTCTAGTAGCAGGAACGTTTGAAGCGACCACTAAAATTTCAAATTTAATCAAAACTCTTTACTCGTGGTATCCTCGCGCTCTGTAGGCTTCCCTCCTCCCTCCTTCTCTCTCTCTCTCTCTCTCTCTCTCTCTCTCTCTCTCTCTCTCTCGTCGAAGGATTCACTTGCAAAGGGCCAATGGATTTCGACTATCGGCGCTCAAATAAGGGAGGGTGGCACCGAAGGATCGGCTAGATCAGAGGGTGCTCCGACGATGGGAGGGTTGAACGCGGGAGTGGGTGGTGGAGGCTGTGGCGTGGGCGATGGTGGTGGTGGTGGTTTGAGCGCGTTTATCTTGAGATTGAGCATTAGGATTCAGTATATGGTGCCGGCCTTGCCGCGAGAAGATAAGGGGGTAATTTCTGCTCGCCGAGGGGGTCAGAACTGCCCGTAGCTCATCTCGAGCGCGTATATGTGTGCCACCCCTCGGCCACTTGGCCGACGAACCCCCGTGGCCGAAAGTCGTTTCCACGATCTTAGGGCCAGGATCGGCTTAAGCCCCATGCAAATTAGATGCGGGATCTTATGGGCGGCAGATATTGTCGGAGGGTGAGAGAGCGCGAGAGTGGGATCGCGCGAGGGGGATAAAACGGGGCTATGGGGGTTGATAATAATTAACGTCGCGCGTCGAACCTCGTGTGCGCGTGTAATGTCCTGGAAAATGTTCACTTTTCCTTAACCTCGGGATTGGCGTTGGTCTATCTCGAAGCGAGTGCGTTAAATTTGAGATTTAACTATTTATCATTCATAACCACGTGGCATAAGAAGCACTCGTAAGTGGCGTAATCGTTCTCGGGGAAACTTTCACGAGTCGGCGCTACATTTTGGTACCGAGAAAGACATTAGCTTCGTCCCCTTACCTGGAACTATTTAATCTCGAAATTGCTCATTTTAACGGCGTCCGGCAATCGTGGCGCGTTGTTGCGTTTGAAGTACTCTCTCGGCAACATTGCGTCTTTCGATCTATAAAATAAGAGAACACCAAACGGGATGAGACGAGCTCGGCATTCGCGGAAGCGTGCGTACGTGTTTTATTTTGCGGCACATCGTTATGGGGTTTGCGTTCTCTGTGTAATGACACGCGAATACATCTCGTAATTGCAAGAACGTTGCATTCTTGTTTCGCGGTCTTATGATTTACACCTGTCGCCCCGGTGAGAAGGAAACTCCTGATTGCCGATGCTTCGCCGATTAGGCCAAGTTCTTTTGTTAAAGTTATCGCGAGCGCCCACTTTTTGCCGAATGTATTCGGTGCGACATGCAAGCTGCGATGCCGGTCCATCCTCGATAGCGCACGCACGAGGATTCCTTCCAGGAAGACTACGTGCTTCGCACTGAAAAGCAGCACCGAGTAATCACGAGGGAAAAAGGGAAAAGAAGACAGGTGAAGAAGAAGAAGAAAGAAAGAAACGGAGAGAGGGAACAACGCCTTTCGAGCGCTCGGCTCTCGTTTCGCTCAATGACAAAAATTATATACGAAATTCGAGGATCGGTAAGACCCTCATAGTGACTCGTAAAGCACACTTGATCTTTCTATCGTCACATCGTGAACGGAAGATTCATTTTTCGTCCCTCTAAAAATTTTTCAGGCACAATTAGCCAGAATCGATTCAGAAATTGTACATACGATTTCACGTACCTTGGCTAATAGACACTCTGAATGCGCTATGGCTCTATCACACGAGAATTGTACTTTCTGAGATACTAAATTTTCGTCTTCTTTTTTTAGCCGATTCCCGGGAAGCTAGTGGAATTTTATCTCGACTTCCCTTTTTTTTCACCCTACGTTTCGCCAGTTCGTGGATCGATTTTCCAGAATCGCGAGGGTGTTCTCCCAGTCGGCGTGGAAGGGGCGGGCGGTCGCCTTCCAGATTATTTACGAAGTTCGCCAGGGGTGGGTGTCCGTGCGCCGTTTTTCGGGGGTACTCCGAGGCGACGTAGAATTTTCGCGTGTACCATGGACGGAGTCCACGTACATGTCCAACAACCCCTTTCGTTTCTACATCCGGCCGACACCCTCGCAGCCATTTCTCACGTGCACTGGCGTAGACCGCGCAAGACGCTTCGAGGTTTTTGGCCGGCGTTTGCGAACTTCTTCGTGATCAGAATTTCTCGTTGGCTCGCCATAGAAACCTAACTTCGATCTTCCCTCGAAGAATCGTTCGACGAAAAATTTTGAAGGAAATAAAATTAAGAGAGCGAAGTACTTCGTTCGATCTTATTATTATCGTCGGAGAATATTGTAATTTACGCTACGCTTAATTCTCCTTAGTACCGTTTACACGCGAAAGTACATGTTTCTTTTCGGGCAAGCTTCAACGAGTGACACTTCAATCCTCGGAAGAACATCCGCGTAATCTCCTCATCGCCGATTTCCCGAGGCGTCGAAAATGCGCAAACATCTCTCTTCCGTTGAGCCTCCTACGCCCATGCCACGACCATCCCTTGGTCAAGGGTGGTTTTAGGGATAGCGCGGGGGTGTAAGCAGAGAGGAGGAAAAGGGGAGAAAAGACGGAAGGGCAAAAGAGAGTCGAAAGCGCGTGTGTGGAGAAGAGCGGAGAAGGAAGAGGTAGGCCGGTGGGGGTGTGGGGGTGGTACCACCTTTACGCATCCTCGTGCGCGCGTGTGTGCGTGCCTATCTTTCACGTAACGTATACCTTTGCATAAATCTATATACGTATGTAAATAATTCGCTCGCTCGTGTGGTGGGCCACTGTCCGTGCTCGGGTGCGCTCGTGTGCGCGTGCGAAGTAGCCGCGTCCAGGCACCGGCGGAGGTTTACCCTGGAGAAACGTGGGACAATGATGGAGAACGTTCGCGGAGCGAGAGAGTAAATGAGATACGTATAGAGAGTCGAGAGGCGGAGATGAAGAGGGTGAGAGAAGAAGATGGAGATGAGACGGGTGTGAGAAAGGAAGAGAGAAGATGAGAGAACGGGGGTGGAGGAGAGAAGGGTGAAAGGGAGACGGTGAAGTACGTTGGAGAAGGACGTAAGGGCGGACAAGGGGTTGAGAGGAGGGAGGGTGATGGTTGCGAAGGAAGGGGGTGGCTCTATCTCCTGCACTCCTAACTAACATGTATTTTGCATAAAGCTTACATTACTTGAATTACAATGCTCCAGTGCCGTCTCATACCCGGCGTCGTCTCACCTACCTATCCCACCGCGCCAACCTCCCACGGCCACCCATCCACCCACCGCCCAGCAGCCTCAGCCCCATCGTGAGGAGAGATGCTGCCATGTAAATTGCTTCCCAGAGCCACGCCAAGTTTGCGCGCAAGTGCTCGCCACGTGTGAAAGTGTGTTGGACCCCGGGGTGTGCGTATGTGCGCCATCGTCGAGTAGGGTGGGTGGTTGTGCGCCTAACGTACGTACGTGTCTGCGTGATTCTGGACAGTGCACCCTCCACTCCACGCTATTAGGTACACAGACGTGAAGATAGAGAGAGAGAGAGGAAGAGAGAGAGAGAGAGAGAGAGAGAGAGAGAAGCAGGAGACGAAGGAGGAATAGGGGAAGGAAGGGAGGGAGAAAATTCATTATCTCAGTCATTCCACTGCGCTCGCGTTATCAGGCGCGATATAATTGATCGTTAAGCGACCTCGGGCCGACTCGACTCGTTTCAGATCACGCCGAGTCCAACGATAAAGTTCGAGTTATCGCGATCGTGAAAGACGAGGGATGGGAGGAAGTAAGTCGAACTCCATCAGAGGGCGATTTACATTTCGTCGAGCTACGATCGATTTCGGTAGGAATCGAGATTTTGCTGAAAAAACACGTTCCTCTTTGAACGAAACGAAAGAAGGAAGAAGAACAGGGGAGGGAACGGTGGGCGCGAAAATAATTTTCCCCAAAATACAGCGACATGGAGCCTCCAGAGTCTAAATCGGGCGAGGAGCGTGCGCGGCTCTATCCTCGCGTCCCTTTTTTTTTCCTCGCTCTCCTTACATTATTCACGTTTACGCGCGAGGACGTGCCCGGACGGCGCGTGTGAATATTGCACGCACACACTCGCACGCGAAGAAAGCACGCTCGCGGACGAGCATCCCACGGGCGTGACGAGCAAAACTGGCGCCCAGGGCCCGAGATAATGGAAGGCGGTGGAAGGGCGCGTGAGTATGCGTGAGCAAGAGGATAATTACGGCGCCCTGTCCTTGATGCCAGAGCCTCTGTCCTTTCTTCCTGGCCAGGACACCCACGCGCGCGTCCCCACGATGGTATGCCCGCGCGCGCCTACTCGCGTCCTCCGCGCCGAACGAGCCTGTGGTACGCGCGTGTACGTGCATGCAAAGTGCCAGTGGACGGAGAGTCGAGCAGATCGTGCGGGGATCCTGGTTACACAATAGAGCGGGATACCGGTAACCCGACGACAAGGTGTAAATCATCGGCTACCGCCGTCGTATCGCTTTCAGCGGCTGGAACGATAAGTTGGCCATTACCGAAACGTATGACGGCGCCTCGTGACAAACGGATTTCGATTCTCCGACACGGCCTTGCGTATGGATCGGTAGCGATTAGAAATGTCGATTGATTGCGAGCCGATCGCCGGTGTCGCGTTCGATGAGCTTTGAATTTCGAGAAACGAACCGCGGTAATTTCGCGATTAACACTCTGACTGCCACGCTGATTTTCCATGAATTGCCCATGGCGCCGCATTTTGCATTTTTTGGGGTTGTTTTTTTGTTAACATATGAGCTTTTCAAGTGCTGTAAATTGCGGTTGGTTCGATGATTTTTTTAATGATTTTTCTGGAGGACACAGGGAAGAACAGATTACGGTCATGTATGACCACCGTGGTAGTCAAACTGTTAAGAACATTACTGTCGACAGTTGGCTGCGGACTTTCGGAAATTTATGTTAGAATGTTGTGATCCACGAAGTGAGAAAAGTTATTGTATCTGTAAAAGCCCCGAGTTTTACGAGCACATACTTCGTCGTGTATCGAGGTATTTACCGTGTTTCGCGTAGAAAGCAGCGAACGGTCGTGCTTGCGATTGAAAGTTTCGGACGTTGAGAACATATACGTATGCAACATTAACTCCCGGGTGGAGATTAGGCACATTACAAGTTACATACTCGAGAGTAGTTCACACTTTGTACGATACTGTCCGAACGTTGAAAGACACGTTCGATACAACCTGCCCGTGTGTTCGCGAGATCAAACGACACGTGACTCATTAGCATGCTTGACAAAGGCAAGGATTAAAAATTTGAGCCTTCGTTGAAATAGCGAACAACGTACTTCAAATAATCACATCTCGGTTCACGTCGTGTAGCGCAAATGTGCATTATGCAAAGAAATTTCTAGTTCGCTCAGGAATCGCGTTAATACTTGAGAGCGCCCTGACCGCGACCTATAGGAGGGTATCATTACGTTTAAATTTCAATTTACGTAGGCGGCGTATAGAAGGCGTACGGTAAATATTTCAACTATCCGGAACTATAACGGTCCGCAAATCCTGCTATACGAAAATGCTTCCCCGGTCATGAATCCCGAGGAGTCCCGTATCATCCTCGTACATCGGTGACGTTCGCGTACCGCCCGCCACGTCCCGCAGGATAACTTATTTAAGGCAGACAATGTACAAGACTCTGCGTATACGGCTGGCAGGACCAGAGCGGCGGGCTACTTTGTATGTACGCATGCTGACATCTTACCCACCCTGGCCACGCTTCCACCCTCCACCACCCTCTTCCACTACCAGTACCACCCTCCTTTCTCCACCACCACCCTCCACCACCTCCACCTCTCACCCTTCTCCTTTAGCGGTGGTCGTGAGGAGGAGATGGCGAAGGAGGTGGAGGCGGAGAAAAGGGGGAGGCGGGGGTGGGCCAGGAGATCAATACTGGCGCCCCCTGGACCAGAGCCGCCACCGACCACCCCTCCTTCCACCTCCGAGCGGCCCCACGTGTGTGAGAGCCGGACCTCTTAGAATCACCAACCCCCAAAACTCACCCACACCACCTCGCAACCACCGCCGTGGCAACCACCCTCCGGCCATCTACTCTCACCCTCGCAGCTTTAAAGCGATGTATCCGTATTAGGACTGGCGTATGACCCTGGACCAGAAATGTGCGCGGCCTGTTCAGAAATTTCACGCGCTCGCGACGTATACCCGATTTTCCACGGACAGAAGATTTTCCGAGCGCCAAGAGGCGGCCGATTCGAAGCGACGAAATATTCGCCGGTTGTACACCGACTTGGAAATGAATTGAGAAGAAGTAGAAGAGAGAGACGGAGCTACCACGTATTCTCGATCGACGAGGACGCTAAACGCGTAAACTACACGGAGCTTGTAAACTATAAAAGGAAGCAGGTTAACGTCGGTAGGGTTGTTCGAAGTTATCTAAGCGTCCGTTATACATTCCCCGAGAAGTATAACTTTAACGGTTTAACCTCGGGATCGCTTCGAGGTAGTTTCATCTCGCGGCAAGTTAGCGTAATAACGGTTAAAGAATTAGAAAGTGCTCCTATTGCGGTGGAAGTTAACGATGAATTACGGGGAACTAAGATCATTATTTTGCCTACCTTCCTTCTCCATCCCGTCACCGGTATAATACCTTTCCCACTCCGGTGGCGCGGTACACTCAACGGACGCGTCCGGTGCGCTCCACGTCCTTCACCATTTTCTTTCGCCTCCCCTTAGAATTTCGAGAAGCATCACGTTGATCCTCCCTGTTTAATCGCGCTGATAACTTATGCCGGTTCTCTCTTACGAGGCCGCAAAAACTTCTTAACTCTGGCCGCGCGAGACGTGGACGCTCGCATCGCACAACGGACGCACCCTCTCCTATCATTCCGTTAGCCATCGTGAGTTTTTGCATCACAATTAATCCACGGACGTAATGGCCCTGATCCTGGACACCTGGTCTCCGGACGTCCTGCAGGACAATGGCTCTGGTCCTTCTGTCCCTCGTCTCTGCCCTCCTCTCGTCCCACCTCCCGTTTTCGCCCAAGCTTTCATTAAGGGGAACGCGTGAGATGACCTGCATCTCAAGTCGCAGCCTCATGCGCGACCACGATCCTCCGTGAGGTCTCAGGGAGGACTCAGCAATGGCGGTGGAGCGTCTACTTCGCGTCAGCAGATTCGCCGGCAGTCACGATTCTCGGCGATGTTCCTATTAAGCCGTGGCATAACGAACCGTAATTGTTATCGTACGTGTAACGTCTTTGGTGAATGCTGAGGAAGAGCAGAAGGAACGAGGAGAACGAGAAAGGGAGAGCAGAGAGAGAGAGGGGTGGACCAGAGAGCACGACATAACTTGCTTTCTAGATGTACTCGTAACATTCCATCGACGCTTGGTATTCTCTGGAATATCTTGGCAGACAATTACGTTCCCTTCTCGAGTCCTCGAACACTCGTGCACCGAGATCCGATATTTCATTAGTAGAATTTTAGCACTTTAATCGTCGATAGCCTTACATACTCCAGAGATAGCTTCGATGATCCCCAAGCTAAGTGTCCTCCAAGCTTTTTTCTTTCCTCGCCATGCGGTCCAATCCACGACCTCGCGATCCGGTCAATTAATTTCGAAGAGTGGTCCGATCGGCAGGAGAAGAGCACTCCTCGATCCACGTGGTCCCGTGACCTTACCAACGTAACCCCCGGTTAGCCAGCGGTACGTTGGCCACCTTTCTGACCTCTTGCCCGGTAAGATTACACGCTCGTCAAAGTTAATGACACTGTAATGATCGGCTCTGTTAGAGGTCCTCGCGAGCAATCCGTCGACGATGGGGTTGGTAAGGAGGGTGAAGAGGAATCGAGGGGAGCATCTTCGAGAGAGGGGTGGAAGGAAGGTGGTCTCCTTGATGACTGATGGTCATCGCACGACCAGTGGACAGCATCGGGCCAGGGGTCAGATCTTCGACTAATCCTGATTAATCGTGGAACGCAGGTCGCCACCGCTCGACATTTTTTTCTCCTCCTCGAACTGACGAACAAGGGTTACTGCGATTCCTCGAAGGTACATCCATGCGGTTTTGGCTCGTGGTCGCCCTTCGTCGTGTCGCGCGTCACTTCATTGAGGACGGTTACAGCTGTTGACCATATATCGCGAACTTTCTTCTTATCGTTGCCACTCGTCGCACCCTCTCGCGCCCAAAGGCTCCGGTAAGAGGGTGCTAAAGCCGAGAAGAGGAAATAGGGGTTGTCTCGCGAAAATGAGATATTTACTTGAGAGTTTAGTCGTCGATGAAACTTTGGAGGTTTTTATTCTTTTAAATTTCCACGAAATCAAATTAATCTCTTTAATTTGGTATATCCCTGTCTCAGTTTATTGCCCAACAGGGTACGAATTTGGATAATGATTTTAATATGCCGGAGACCGCGTCTCGGGCACGCGATAAAGCGAAGGGGAAGAAAAATATCAGGAGCAGCCGAGCTATTGGCGCGACACGAACGAAGAATTGGAGTTTCCCTGAGAAAGACTTTTGAAGTTTCTTCGGATACGATCGAAGTTGCGATGGAACGACCCTATAACCGGGAGAATCGAGAAGTGCGAGGAAAGGGGTGAATTCGTATCCGGCATCGGTACCTTCCCCCTTACCACCGAGCTTGAAATTGAGTTCTGGACTTTACGATTGGTGTATTATTGGTCTTGAAAAATTTCGTTTAACGAATCCTTGTCTACACTCTTGGCAGCGAGCGACAGTTGCGAAGTGTGGCGAACTTTCGAGAGCGCGTGGGGAGTGATATTTGTAGAAAGGAGAATAGGAAAACTTTAATCCTGCCCTACTTTTTCGCCCACGTAGTGCAACGAGGTAGAACTACGATAATTAAGATTTATCTGGAAGATCGTTCGCGAGAAGAGGCCGTGGGTTCCGTCGCCGTTCGTCAAACGATAAAAACGACTTCCACCGCTCGTACGACACGCGCCCTTCGCCCTAATCTGAAGAAAGCCCGCAAGCGGACGCACGAACAAGAACGATCAATCCATCCGGCCGAAATCTCCGAGCAAGAGACAAACGTCCGAATAGACTCTTACCGCGGAGGTCGACTCCGCTGGTTATCCGGGGGACAGATGTTCCTTCTCTTGGTCGCTTAACGGCGAAGGAATCGACGATTCGAACCGTAAGGATCTTATAACTAAGATCCTCCCTTTTCGAAGGAGCACGTATTGGTAGGCGCTCGCGAACGAGCACGGGGAGGGTCGACGGAATGGAAGGAAGGAAGGAAGGAAGGTGAATTCGCATCCGGCGCCGTCCTCGTCCAAGACGGAATTGAATTCTGGACTACCCCTTCTCCCGAGGGTCCTGGCGCGGAGTTCAGGAAGGTGTTTCTGTAGGGACCACAGGTCAGAATATGGGCGTCGCCCATTCCTATCCGATTTCAGGCGGCGCAGGTCGAAGGCTCGGGCACACGGGCCACTGGCCAGAGTTTTCTATTGTTCGCAGGTGATACGCTCGTACCCCTCGTTACATGTTCCTCTACTCCCTCTTTCAATCCACCCCTCTCTTTTGGCCTCGATCGTCCGGGCGGGTAGTTACACGCGTTCGCGCTGCGCACATATGCGCGTCCAAAAGATTCTCGCGGTCAAACGTGCGACGCGAAGGATGACGGGGGTACGCGCTTCGGCTGTCTCTTAAGAATATTGTAGCGAATCGCGGTCAATGCGCTACCCCGGGTCGAAGGATGACCGAGGTTGGCAGAGAGGAGAAGAGAAAGAGGATCGGTCGAGAAAGAATCGAGGATGAACAACTGCCTCTAACGGATAATATGCAAATCGCGGACGAATTTTCGGCTACTCTATCCGCGATCAACGAACTTCTATCTGACCGGAGAGAATGTCGTTGGAAGCCTCGAGGGCACGTGTACGTCGAATGAAAGAAGAATCGTTGTGGGATTGTCTTCGTAAGAAGCGTCCGTTGATAGGGAATGTCAAAGTTTCCTAGATTGGTTGGGAAATTTTTCAATTTCTCTTTGTATCTTTAACACTAGATTTACGGATCGTTTCTATACTCGTTTTCACGTAAGAATACCACCGTTTCGCGCATCTCAAATGACCCAATTGGGCACGGAGAGCGGTCACGTGGAAATGCAACCAATAAAACGTCTGCTATGGTAGGGATATGCGCAGACCGAATGAAAACTCGTCCACTTCCATTACAATTTTCCATTCGAACGCGTCAAATTGACGTGATTCCGTAAATCTAGGGTTAACGGCGCAGGCCCTCGGGATTATTAACCGAAGAAGTATTCATCTTTGTCGAAGATCATGAGGAAATTCTGCATTCGACTGGAACCCTTGAAAATGTTATCGATGCAAAGACCTTACGCTTAGAGTGTGGAACGCGCGGGTCCGTGCTACAAGAGAATATCAACGGTGGCTGCGCCGTCTCGTGGCTTCGGCAAAACGCCTCTGGGGCTTACGTCAGCGTGCCAAAGTCGCGGTCTCCACTTGCACCTTTGATCGTTTAAGCAACGACGCGGATTTCGTACTCTCAAAGGAGCGCAGGTGCTACTCAGAAGATATTACGCGGACGCTGGACCACGTCCGTCAGCACGTGCCCTTCATCTCTCGGCTGGAGGGAAGACCGTCAAACTGGTTCCCTTTCTTTCGCGACTTCTTCCACGCGCGCGCACAAGGTGGTGGACAATGGCCACCGGTCATCTAGCGGTCACTCGATTTCTTCGAGGTGACGAATATCGAGGGATGATGCGCCGGCACGTGCGAGTCCTGACCGAGGGAGGTCTCCGCTTAATCCAACGATTCGCGAGTGTGGCACGAATTAGCAGGACTCTTTCGATCTCTTCCTGCCGTCCGTGATCCTTGCGCGTGGTCAGGACCGTTCCTTCGAGTCTTTCTTCGCGGATTATTTTTTATCGGAAGCTTTTTTTACACATTCCTCGTAAGTTACTCTACTTATCACCGGTCACGGAATTTTCTTACCCTTGATCACCGACGCGTTAAGACTTCGGAAATAAACGTCCGTGCGACGTAAGCGGCACCCTGACGGCTCCAAAGCGTTAACCGTTACGTAATACAGGTGAGATAATCCCGTGAGAGTAAGGAAAAGACTTCTTTCTACGTTTACGTAGCCCTAAATCGGCAACCGCGCACCGATCTGCATTCACGGTGTTGCACGTTTTCCTATTCGCCGTCAGCATGTGTGTATGCTAAAACCCGTACCGTCGATTCCGACACTTCGATCCAATTTTCGTCACGTCCGTCAATGTATGCCCCTCGATTGCCCTCGTACGAACATTTCGGCTCGTACCTGAGAACTCGACCAATCCCCTTGCTCGTGCCTACTTCCAAAATCTTCAGGTACTCGATAATCCCGTGGAACGTACTCGAGGAAGAGCCCGCGATCTTGCAACGGTTTTGCATTGATTTCGGGCCTGGCGGCATAACATTTCCTTAGAATCAACGTCCTAACCCATAAATCGGTACGTTACCTTCGCCAAAGGGGGACTGTAAAAAATAAAGAGGCGAAGAGAGTGCGTGAGAGTCGACGAGGAGGAGGGAAAGGGCGACACGGAGAAGGAGATTTAGAGCGAGGGAACATTATAATGTTAAAGGGATGCCACCTAACTGTGATAGAGAGGCGGCGAAGAAGGGGGACGCGGAAGGAGCTAGAGAAGCGAGAGGAGAGAAAGGAGCAAGAGAGCCAGAGAGGACGAGGACGGAGGGGCGTAAAAGGCAGAGAGCTTTGAAAAGCCGGTGCAAAAGGGGAGAAATTAAAATGTAAAAGGGATGATGTGCGTGGAAAACCGGAGTCGGGGCTTCTGCCCTCTCTCGTCTCCTTCTTCGTCGACATGCTCCTTTCCCCTTTCCTCCATCCGTCTCCTCTTTCCTTCATCCCTCCTTCGTTTCTTCTCCCGCTGGTCCTTCTCTCCTGCACGAGGTACGAACGGCCCGTGCTGTTCTCCTTACAAAGAAGGGATTTCGCTAGAAAATTAAAATTAAAAAGGGACGACTTTCTGGTCGAAAGGGTACGCGAGAGAGCCTCATCGTGGTCTCACGTGTCCGGGGATAGGATCGAAGGTGAGGTTGGTTATCTCATGCGGCAGGCAGGGTCTTTTAACGGGGAAGCCCGTGCAAGTCCTCTCGACGAATCGAAACGTCGAGAAATATCGCCTGCTTTATACACGAAACGAAACACGGTGTCGAAGATCGATAACGGACGGAAGAGAAGGAAGGGTGGTATCTTCGATTAATGCTGTAGAACGAAGGTACGAGGCCTGCATTAAGTTAAATTATAGACGAGGCAGAAGGCCGTAGTAAAAACTGGCTTTCGGAAGAATGAAGGAGAGAAGAGAAAGAACGCGACACGATCGCGACTCTATCTACCCCCGAAAAATCAAGGCACCTCGCAGCCATTTCGATTATACGATCGAGAGACGACATCGATCTCTGGGGGGTAAGAGTTCGTTCGGCTTTGAGAATAGAAACCGCTCACAATGACTACAGGTGATCTTTCGTTCCTCTCCGTCTCCTCTCATCTCTTCCTGTGAGAATATTCCCACAGCATCCGAGTACAACGAGTCACCCCTTCTACGAGACTCTCCTCTTCGATCATCCGGATGCTACTCACACCCCTCTCTCTGGATCTCTCATTTGTCTCACTCTCCCTCTCGGCTTCTGTACTCTCCTCCTTTTCTCTTCCTTTGCTCCTCTCTCCTCGTCCGTCCGTCCGCTGTCAAGCACCTCTGCTGTTCGATTCGCAGAAGGTGCTATAGTGCTTCGGTACACTCTTTTGGCCAAATAGGTTCACCCCTCGATCGACAGTGCAGGGATCGCATAATGGGAAACGGTTAGGGGCATATTTCTTCCGTGCCGCGATGCGAGATGCTTCGCGGTGAGAGAAGGAAAATTTCGAAAGGGGAGGCGTATTCACGTGCGAGAGAATACGGGATGACGACGGGACGTCATTGTACCGCAGATACCAGCACTGACAACAGGAACCACCCAGCAGGCTCATCTTTACCTGAAACGCACCTCGAAGGTGTCGAGCGCGACCGATTCATAGCGAAAGTATTGTGCCAACTTACTTTGTTAGTCGGTCTAATTATGTCAGGACATATTGTTTTTTAGGAGGTTACACTCTAGGGACGGTACCTTCGATTATTATCACTCGTAACATGCGCCACAGCGTGGATATCGCGTCTCCGAATAAACTCGCGAATAACGAGCATAGGCAACCAACTCGACTGGTATTGTCATTCAAAATGCAAAGCATCCGAGTCTATTTCAAATCAAGGGGCACCACGTGACAATGACACAATTTATTGTGCACGCGTGCTCGAGTAAGAATAAAAACATTAAAATTACAATCCTATCATTACACTCTCAATAATTCATCGGGGGTTCTTAAGCCTAAAGGAAAAATAGAATATACCTACAAGAACGGTTAAGTGAAAACTATTCGCATCAACCATCTGACTGTCGTATTCATCGTACAAGAATACTTTTGTCAATCCCAATAACATGTCCGTTCCCAAACAGAATCCATCTGTTCGCTTTGAACCCGGCGAGCAGGTGAAGCCTACCGTCAATCCTGTTCGTTACGAATCGACCGAATTCGCCGCGACCACCGCGAGGCACAAAGGTCGAACGTCAAGGAGAATTGACTCGTTTCGAGAACCAGATCTCCGCGCTCACGACCATTGACTCGCGCGCGCTGACCCCTGGGACCCGACGCGACGTCTGGTTCCTCATCTGGACCTCTGACCGACGAACAGGTCCCTGTCACGGACCCATTAGTATATCGTTTCACGGGATGACCGACCAACCCTCTTTTTCTCTAACAAAAAAAAAAAAGGAAAAAAGAAAGGAAAAAGAAAAAGCACGAGGAATCGAGAGCGGCGCGAATTGACCCCGTGGGGAACTCGAAAAAGGATATTTCTCTAAACGCAGGCCCATTCGCAGCTAATCCTTACGTCGAGTTGGATGCGATCGTTGACTGGTCTCTTCGTGGTACCGGTTTCACTCTCTGGGCTCTCAAGTGGCTCGAACGCTCGCGTTCTCTACTGGTAAATCCGATGAGAAATGTGCAAAAGATCGTGTATGGAACGTGCCCCGGGAAAACAGAGAGGAGCGATACGAGTGGAAGGAGAGGAAGAGAAGAACGTCGGACGAGGATGTTGCGAAACGGTGCCGACCGGAGAGAAGGACATCGAGTGGACGAAGTCGAGCATATGCGAAGGTTGGCGAGCGTTGTAGCAGTCCGCTCGGAGAATCCCGGCCATGTGTCAGGGGCTTAAGGGCGCCACCTCTTAATTCAACCTGGTATCCGCGAGCGGGACGTTCCACGGGTGTGTCCGGGCGTCGCGACGCTGCACGGCCGCCGAGCGACGCATTACGCCAGAATCGTCCACGCTCGTCAAATTGAATCCTTCTGGTCGCGCGTACCTATGCACGAGGCGGACCCGAGGCATTTACTTTTCCGCCGAATGTATATCCGGGAGGACGCCCGGGACCTATGCAAATAACGGGTAAACGCGCACCTCTGAGAAAATCTCGTGGGCTTGGCTTCTCCACCAAGTCTGGCCGATGTAAGTAACGGTGGGCGAAGGAAGATGAAGTGGGATTAGAGGCTGGCCAAGATCGATATAGGTCGCGAACCGATTATATTTCACGTAACTTCGTGATTTGGAGGATAAAAATAAGGCAGAGATGGGTTTACAGTCTCTGGAGGAGCGTGGCCTGATCCCTGCAATATGGATCCTTCGAAGTACATTGTGTTATCCCTGAAATAGATATTTAAACTACGGACTATTAAGATGTACGATAGAAACTGATTAACGAGCCACGATCGGCAATACTGACCTCCAATGAGGATAAGGCATTCGTGTCTCGGTGGTCGTAAATAGCAGAGACACCCTAGGATGATCACAACGAGAGGACTAATTACTCGAAGAAATCTTGATCGGCGATTGGGCCAGGCTGAATGCTCGTTGCAACAATGGCAGATACGCCGCGTGATAAAGGCGGCGATCACGAAGGTGCAGGGGGCTTCGTGACCATCGTCCTGGATTATTCGGAGACCGTCCGTATAAATTGTTCGCGGAGCTTGCAGCGTTGCACATTTCTCTAATTCGGCACGGAATATCTGGAATTAAAGGATGGTATGAATATTAAAAAAATAACGACGCTACTCTGTACGGGGAGAATGAAGTTACCAACCCCTCTTAGACGCATCCTACAAAGGAGGTCTCGAGGATCCACCTAATCGGAAGTAAATCGCACCAGAGAAACTCGTATACGGATCCTTACGAGCAACCACGATTACAATAACCAGACTAATTATCCTAGCTCGACCCCGCGATCGCGTTTGTCGATCTCCCATTGTATCATTGGAAGATACAGGCCCCGATAGAGACGGTTACCACGATTTAAGGGCCACGCTCGTCCGTCATCCATGGGGTCATTCCCGTGGGATCCTCGGGTCATCGGAGTCGAGGTACTGCAACGATCGAGTCCACTGCGAACCGGCTTATGAGTCGCTCGTAGACCGGAAACGAGAGAAGGACTTGGGCACGAAACGCGCGACTCGTCCAAGTAGATCTCAATGAGGATGGTTAGCACGCGCTGCCGGCACAGGTTGCTCCTTACGAAGAAACGAGGAGGAAGAATGAAAAGTGGACTGGTGCTTTGGACGGTCCTCGATCGCACCGGCTCGATTACTCGATCGACCGGTAACGCGAGTTCATCGAGAACGAGGGTGACGAAGGAAAAGGCGGAAAGTTTGTCAACGGTCGGGGCACCCGGGACAGGGTCACCAAAGGGTCAACTCTCGCTCGCGTGGTCACCTCGTCCGACCGGTCGACAATTTTCCAGAATCCCAAGGACAGAATTCGGAGCCGGGAAATTTCGTTAAGGACGAGAGGTCGTGGATCGGCACGCACCGGGTTACGGTCTAGGTGGCCGATTCTACGGGACCTTCGGGTACGTCCGGTCAATCTGGGTCATATGTCGACGGATTATGAGGTGACGAGCGCGACTAATGATCGCACGATGATCTCGACCCGTGAGACACGCGCGTGTAATCCGTCCTGGTGGAGTCCGGTCGTGGGTCAGAGAAGACCAGTTGTTCTAAACAAGTAATAAAAGCGGATTTGTTACTCCAAATAAGACGTAAATTTCTCAAACGGTCGGTCGTGAGAATGTACGAATGGACTGTGTAGTAACGTTCCTGTACAATGATACCCGATTCCGGTCAATTATTTTTGTTATACAAATTGAAACGAGAGACACTCGTCTAATAGAGAATCCACATGTACCAACCACCTCAAAATTGCATTACAAGACGGAACGATAAACCATCCCAAGGTGAAATTACACTACCTACTCGAGGAGCACCGAGCCCGCTAATTCATCCACTCGAATCCTCCGTCCTGATTTCGGCATCCGTGGGTACTAAGCGCGTTAAATGAGCAGGAAGACTTCCTTCTCCTTCCTCGCCGCTTCCTTATCGACCCCCTTTTCTTCTCCTCCGCGATCGAATCGATCGTGGAAACTCGGGTGGAGTCAGGACGCGTCGTCAGGATTCATGAACGAGTAATCCTTGGACTCTAATGAGGCGGCAGACTGCGCGAACCACCGAGCTAGAAGACAATGACTTTCATAAGGAGGAGGAGAAGCGGAAGGAGGTGAAGAGCCGGTGGGATCTACGAAAGAGAACGAGTGGAAGGGAGCATGAGAAGACGGCTAGAGGAAGATTCGAGAGGAAAAGGAACGAAGAAGCGGTGAGAGGGGGGTAAACATACTCGGGGATACCCTCGACATAAGCGGAGGAAGGATCGTGCTGCGGCAGCTGTGCTTCTCTTCGAGGAGAAGAGGAGGACAGGGATGGGCGCCGCACGAGGGGTGGGAAAAGTTCGAGCGAACCTCGAGGAAGAAGATCCTCGGCAGTCGTTTTCCTTCCAATGGGAGGATGCTGCCGTGGAGTGATCTTTCTCTTTCAAAGTGACGTCATCGTCTCTCACGAGGCAGCTGTTGGCTTCTGACCGTGCCTACCCCAAGATTGATCGCGAGATTAGTCTAAGTATCTCCGTGGAAGAAAAGGGTGCGCATTACGTGGGTATATCTGCTCGGGCGAGCGAGAAACGAAAGAAGCCTCCTCGCGACTCGTTCGCGATGCACCGAGGATGGCTGTCGGGGGGACTAGTTTCGAGAAATTGGGCGTCTCAAATCGCGTTCCTACTTGATTGGGATCGGAGCTAGTTGTCGAAAGATCAGAACGGTAGATCAAGTTTGTCGGTACTTCCTGTCAATTCTCTTTTCGTATCTACGATGGAAACGAGAAGACGCGTGATGGACGGAAGTCCATTTCGCGCATTACGTCATACGATGGTAAATTATCCACTTCGAGAAACCGCCCTGACACGAAATCCGCGAATGACCAGACACGACGCGCCCATCGAATCTCTACCCTCCGGATATGCGCGCCCGTTCTCGCTTCGTTCGGCGAAGTCACAACGTGGCACAAAGGGAACGCGGATTTGTGAGATTTCTCAGGTGTCCCGCTGACAAATGGCCCCGGTACGCGACGATGCATTTCTTCGTGGATTTTCGCAACCGTCCGCCATGCCGCGGCGCACTTTAGAGAAATGTACCTGTTGCGGAGGTTTATGAGAGACATTAACATAGTTTGTCGTTGGCTCGTCTCACGGGACCCTCTGCGACGCCTCGACTCGAAACCGTCGTTGCTGTTTCGCCGTTTACCGACGCGGCGAGAGAGAGAAAAAGAGAAAGAGAAAGAGCGACGAGGACGGAGAGGGAATAAGAAAGAGGAACGCCACGAAATGGCGAAATGAAGAAATCGATATTGTCTTTTATTTATGTGTTTATCAAACGGGATAAGCCCTGTAGTACTACAACAGCAATAACAGTTCCCAAAGGAAAACAAAAAGGGAGAAAAACAAAAGATACGAGATATACGGTACGGACGTATTGATAAATTTAAGTACAAATTTGAGTACAGTTAAATTTAAAAATATTAGCATCCGAAGTGAAAGATCGTCTTGAAAAATTGATAGGATTGACTTGCCAAATGCAGGCTGCTTGAATTTCAATTATCCTGCTTTCTTACCTGCTAAACGCAACGTTCCCATAAAATTGATTTGAACCTGTCTACGGGGCAAACTTTAACCGTCGGCAAGCGGTCCAGCGGGAGAGCGGGCGCTACATGCTTCCATCGGAACAAGTTGCAGGGGTCATGCATTATCCAGATGTTCGTGGGGTCAGCCTCTTGTCCTCGATGGCGAAGAAACAGGTGCAAGATAAAAGAGTACCCGTAGACCTGCACTTGTTGCGCTCAGTCTCACGATGCGCATGGTCGGTATCGTTGGTACTCACCTAAAAATATCGCAATGGAACGTGTGCACGATGAAATACAATTGATCCTTATCCATTCGATTATTTCCAGTGAAACAAATTGTAAAATAAGGGTACTCGTCTCGATACGAAGGTCGATGGATGTCGCAAAAACAATTCGGACACGAAACACTCGATCCTCTTTTTGGCTTCGTATTTTTTCGCGTTTAGCTTTACGATAAGGCTCTTTCGCCCTACGTCTCGCAGCACCAGCTGTTCCACAGTTTCTCCAAAATCTTTCTATACTCTCACCGGTACCTTTCTCGCGCCGTGCTCATGAAGCTTACGGTGAATGTCATTGTTTGGAGTCGTTCCATGCTTGGTTCGAAGTAGAAGTGAAAAGAGAGACGGGAGCCCAAGCTGTGAAAATAATTGCACCGCGGAAAGACAGAGGAGGGATGGGCTGAGGAAGAGTCGGAAGAAGATGGTCGAGGAGAGAGGGAGAGAAGAAAAAACGGTTCCCAGGATTCGAATAGCTTCGTATGTCTCCTATAAAGGGAAGATTGTTCTGCCCCCATTCTCCTCCGGAGGGATGAATGAGCCGAAGGGTCTTCGTTCGATGGTTCCGGGCAGTGTTGGTGATGGTGATGGTAGTGGTGGCTTCGTTGCTTAGCGCAGGGTGCCACGGAGGGATGCTGCAGCATCTGCCCCTTTCGTGTAATGATATCTGAAAAAAGAAGCCACGGTATTCAGCGGGACGCGGCTCGGCCATCAATCTGACTTCTAAATAGGATTTGCTCGTGCATATCTCCCGAGTGACTCTCGTAAACCTTCGCCATCGGCGTTCGACGCGCGCGGCGGGTAGATCTGCGTACGCGTGGTTCGATTGATGTTCGGGCCAGCTTCGTTTTCTTTCTTCTTTTTCGTATGGGCCAACGCTGCCGTCGTTCCGAAAGTATGCAGTATCATGACGTAAAGTACCTATGGCGGCGCGTAACGTGTAACGAGACGAGTCTGCTTATTTCAGACGTTATCGAGAGTGTCGGTAAACGCGATTGACCAAAAGGAGTAAATGTTTCGCTAACTAGAACTCACCGTCGGAACGAAGGTCGTAAAACTATTTGGAGAAAAAAGAAATTTCTGGCTTCGAGGGACGAGGAACGCGAAGGAGCAACGGAAAAGATGAAAGTCCCTCCTAATTCGCGGGCGAAGAATAAGAGAATGAGGTCTTAAAAAATTTCAATATTTCAAATGGCATGCTTTTGGGTAATGGGCCCCAATAATCATCGCTGCGGAAGAGGCTCGGCGAAATGGAAAAAACGAGATCGTCGATAGCGACTAGAGGCGCGCTCGTTTTTCACGTAACACGACCACAGCGTGAATTTGGGAGGAGGGAGGGAGAAAGAGGAGGAAGAAAAAAGGCGCACCAGAATGGTCATTTCACGGGCATTTCGCATTGTCCCGCAGTAGGACCGGGAGAAAGGAGAAATGCGCGTGGGGCGCGAGCAGGGAGGCAGAAAGAGAGCGAGAGTGAGTGAGATAGGGAAAGAGAGGAGAGAGATGAGCGGGCCCGACACCCTATATTTTGGTCTCATTTTACTAAAAGCCGATCGTATTTCACGATTCCTCTCCTCGCGAGAGGACAATGCGCTTGCGTGCCGTTTTACATTCTTCCCTCTCTCCCCTACTCGTCCTCTCCTCATCTCTTTCTCGTTGCTCCATCATCTTGGCGCACCTATACGCACGGCATTTCACGAATATTCCTAACCTGACTCGTGGAATGACAGTTTTTCCTTCTATTCCTTGGCGCCCCACTTCGGCACTTCTCCTCGCCGTCATTCTTACGGTCCCGCTTCCGACCTTCCTTGCTTTTTTTTCTTTCTTCCCTTCCCTCTTTTTTGCCCTTGACATGCATAGAGCGGTGGTCATTTGTCCGCAATTTGACCATAAATGGAGCCCTAGATGGGGGATATTTACTTGCGAGCAGTCCAGGGAATTCGTCGCGGAGTCTTCCTCATCGGTGGCCACGTCCTCCCGTTGCTCTCTTTTTTCTCCGTTTCTCTCGATCCTGGCTCCCCCGAGGGTCACGATATATCGTTACGGGATCAGATGGCAAGGACCGCGATCGAGGAGCGTGGAAATTTCGAAAATTCCGGCATTTAGGAAGCGGGCACGCGACCTCGTTCGGCACAGTGGAATAGGTAGTCGTGCGAAAGGTAAAGCCCGGGGAGGCTAGGAGTCAACAACGGCGCATGTGGATAACGGATTTTTGACTAGACGGGATAGAGTGGTATTCTTACGGTAGGACGTTCTCGAAAATGAAATAAACGCCACGATCTATCTGGGTAAAATCAAGACGAAAAGCTCAAATTATGCGCCCTCAATCCGTTTCTCACGGAATTTTTTTACATTCCCAATGATTTCCCACGTGCTCGCGCCAAACATTTCCCAACGCTCGCCGAAACGTAACGTCCCCAGGGCAAACGTCGGATTACCACGACGAATTAAGCAACGAAGATCGCGGTACAACCAGGGCTTTCGAATAATAAAATAATCAGAGCACATGGAGTGTCGTCGTTATCCGCGGCCTCGACCAATGGGCGCCCGTCTACGCGACCAGGGGACGAGGCGAAAAAAATCTCTCGACAATGCTCGTCGGAGAAGGACCTATGGCCAGCCTTCCATAGTAAGGAGGGTCCTTGCCAAATACCAAGGGTGGGGACGCGTTAGACGAATCCTGGCCGGACCATCGAGGACACCAGGACGATCGAGGAATCCTCCTGGCACCACAATGGCGCCTGCCCGAGGACAGTGTCCGTTATGAGTATCCATGAACAGGCGGACCGTTGCTACAGATTTGAATATTAATTTAGGGTCGTTCACGGGACAGCACGGCACGAGGATATCGAACCCTGGGGTCAACTCCAGGTCCCGGAAGAACGTCTCCTGCTATACCCCAAGCTCCTCGTCCTCGCGACACGTTAATAAAGAGGACACCTTTGAAGACACGCTTAAAAGACACCCGTGGGCCACTTATCCTACTTGCGTATCCAGCCGTTACAACTTGGCTATCACGATACTCCGTAACGGACTGGCCCGGTACCACGAAGTAGCAATGACCAATGAGGATCGTGAATTTTTCAGGGAGTTCCGGAATATCTGGTGCACAAAGGCTACCGAGGATAAGAAGTTGCCCCGGTACCAAAGCAGTTCTTCGAGAGATCGAATAAAAGAAGTGATCCTTCGACCTTTCCACCGGGGGTCAGACTTACCTGCTCGCGCGAAGGATTTGCCGCAACGGGCGCCATCGCCATTGCGAGACGGATATTATCTGGCCATCGCGCCTCCTCCTTCTTCTCCCGCTCCTCCTCCAGGACGCATGGAAGTGAAATCGAGTAGAAACTACACTTCCTTCGCGTTCCCTTCGGCACGGTACCCGTGATCGTCCAGGCGCACAGAAGACAGGAACACCGTGAATTTTGGAGAAGCTGAAGAAGCAGGAGAATGAAGAGAGAAAGAAAGAGAATCTTCTTTGGGCACAGGGCAACCGGCTATTGGCTCGAAAGGTGTCCTACTCTAGAAGCAAATTGCAAAGAGCTCGACGGACGCCGTGACGGAACGTTCGAGTTCTAAATCCATGTTCGGTAGGACGTAGAGTTCGGACGAAGCGTTCGCGGTGGTCATGAGATCGAATAACTACGATTTCACGCACACCACGAAACGACGACGTTATTAACTCTTCGTGGCGGCACGGCGCGTCGGCCAAGGCGACGGTAAACGTCGGCGGCGTCGCTCTGTTCTTTCATCGGGTCCAAGGCGATTCTCCCTGCCGAGAGCGGGCTGGTTTCTCGATTCTCGGAAAGGCAAATTAACGATTCCGCTTTCGGGGGGGCTTTGGCTTTTCGGTCCGACGGACCAGCGAGTTATTAGAGTGCCGTAATAATAACAATGTTCGATTCGTAAGTGACAGGGGAGAGATTAACTTTTCCAAAATTGATTAAGTCCCGGCCGTATACGTACGAACGTATACACAGACAATTTTCTGACGCTTCTCTAATTTACCACGTTTCTTCTTCTTCCTTTTTACTTTTCGATTGCCGCGTAGGACGTGAGAAAAGAGTCGGCCGGCGCGCGGTTCCGTCGCGCTCTCCTCAGGGGAATTATCGAGAAATCGGAACCTCGAAATCGCAGCGGCTGAAATGAACGGAAATTATCATATTTAATACCAGCGTGTCGTCGTGAACGTTAATCTCCCCGTCCTGCGACTAATGTCGCCGCGAGTGGTCGACCAATTCGATAAATCAATGTTTCGTGGAAAACGTGGATTATTCGAGATTTTTCGAGGGCTGACCTCGGCTCGGATTGTACGCCATTTTGTCTTTCCTACCGAGAAGTCTTCGTGATCCATCGACTCGCTGCATCGTCATTTCGGGTCGCCGCGAAGAATGCGCTCTTTTTACCGAGAAACGCTACAATCGATGCCATTTATATCTCGGAAATGTTTAAGAGGTGAACCGAAAGCGATCGTTGCGTGCGGAGTCACACGCAAATCCGCCGCTTCTATAAGCAACAAAGTTCCCTGCGAGGCATCAAAAATTACCCGCTATTTGTTACCCATGCGAAAGGTTACAAAAGGCACGAGCGATGTGTTCTTTCTTAGAAATCGTTAACGAGGGTGAGGTCGCTGATAATACGGGGAATTATTGGAAAGAGGCGGATGCAAGTCGAGTCATGCAACGCACCCGGGAAATTATAACAGAAACGTTTGCCGCTACAAAGTATCCTCAACTTCCATCACCTCGGAATACCGGGACCAATGTCAAGGAACAATAACTCAAAAATGTACGCACGTCCGCTCGATTCACAATCCAAAAACGAACATTCCCAAGCTCCCGGTCTGGCCGAGCAGCCGAAGGGAAAGCGCTCGCCCAGCCAACGAAGAAAGGTACTGCCGCTTCTTTCTCCTTTTTCTCTTTCTCCTCTCGCCCCGGTAAACGGCGACCGTCGAGATTCTAGCAATAATTCAATTAGCCGGTAAGATTTAGTGGCGCGGACTCCATAATTCAAAGGACACGGAGAGTGCATCGTGGCCGCTTGCTAGGCGGAGAAAGAGTGAGAGAGATGGGACGACAAGGAAGAAAAAGAAATGAAAGAGAGAGAGAAAGAGAGAGCCAGCTAGGACCACCACCTTGGCATAAATTAGAAGAACAATGAACGTTCTCCGCGCGTCCGACGAGTGTGTAATGGCGAGGGGGCTGTGGAGGGAGGGGTTGGTTACGTACGAAGGACACTAATAATATAAGACGCGTGGTGGAGCGTCCAGAGAGGGTAGCTCCGAAGGGGTGGGACGAGGAACGACGAACTCCCGAAACGGACGTCGGTCGAGCGAAATTTCGCATGCGCCGATGCCGCTCGAGCATTCGTGTGAGTCCTTGGTCGCGTTGTCCTCCTGGACCTCGTCCTTCGTCGTCCTTCAGCGCCGGCCTGCGCCGCTACGGGCGTCGCGCTCTGGCCTCCGGAACAATTAGAAGGGGTCTGCGCTGTTATGCGCAAAGAAGGCACGACGAAAGGTACGTGGACGGTCACGAGAAGAGCAGAGTGAAAGAGCAAGAGAGCTTGGAGATCCGCCCTTTTCTGTCCTGACCTCCTCCTGCCCACCACGATCCTGGACGACGGCGCGAAGGGGTTGGATTCAATTTCGCTAGGAACCGTTATATTGCAACGTCTACCGAAATTAAAACGCTTGGACTGCTTCCAATGTAGGAGTGAAAAGCGGACGAGGTGGAAAGGGGGTTGGAACGGAGAGGGACGATGGATACTTCGTTGGCCAATCGCGACTACTCGTTCCTTCCGCCTAGCCTGGAACGTCCAACTCCTGAACACGAGATGTGAAATATTAGGAAGGCTAGGAAACGAGTGACTGGCAACTGTAGGGTCCAGGTATCCGTGGATAAGAAGTGATCCTAAATTCTATTTGTATCGCGAGAGAAGAGCCGAGTCTGGACCTGCTTCGAGATCGTTCGAATTAATTCGTTGTTTCGAGTACCCACGACGGTACTCGTGCTAATCCGAGCATTCGTAGGACAGCTTCGCCCTTGCTACGTACATCAAAAAGTATCGTTCGAAGGGAAGGACGCGTCGTTCGAGGATCAACCCCAAGGACTTGTCACATACCTCGGGAGGAGAATTGGCGCCGGGAAGGGTCCCAGAGAAAAATGAATTCGGTCAAACCGGTAAGGCCCGTGCCCACGATTCGAGTCGATCGACTCCCCGGCAAGAAGGTTCCTTCCTTCCGAGTGAAGTGTCCCGGTCGGAGCCCAGTCCAGTTCAGTCCCGGTCAGTCCTCGGAAAAAAGGATTGCGGAGGACGGCGGTGACCCCCGCTTTAATTCCTTCTTCCACTGGCCCGGGGTCATTCGAAAGGGTCAGTGATGTCCGACCGATGACCCTGCCCCGCCCTTACACTCCCGTGTACAATTATAAATGCATTAAACCCATCCCTCTTACAAGATAATATTTAAATCGTGCCGCTGGGTTAAAAGGACGAGCCGCGCGCGCGCGCGCGCGCCTCCTCCTCGTCCGGTTCGGCCGCGCTTCACGTCGTACGTCACCCGCCGCGCATTTTCCGCTTCTTCCCCTATCAACCTTCTCCTCCTATTTATGATCGGTTCCTCGCAGCCCTTAGACCCCAAGATCTCACCCTTCCAGCCCTCTTTCCACGCGTCCTTCGTTCCAGCCTGCACGAATGGTCATTGCGCGTGCAATTTTATTACGTGCGTATGCGTGTAAGCGGCGCTACCTGGTAGCGTGCGTGCGATTTTATTGCGTGTATTTTGCGTTATAAATTCCGAAGGGCTTGACTGACCCGTCGCGAAAAACCGTTTTCCCCGATGCCGAGAGCGCGGACTCGCATCGAAGCGCACACGCACGGACGAGCGCACCTGCCCCAGGTTGGTTCCTTGTTACTTTCTCGACTGCCACTCGGTGAGAGAGACATCGAAAATTCCATTGTTCTTGATACACGAAGCCGTGCGAGAGAATCTCCGCACGATTCTTTCTCTCGACCGGCTCGAAGGGTTGGTAGGGGTAAATTTCCGAGGGATAAGCGACGGTGCCTACGCGAAAATTCAGTCGACGAGCGAGAAAGCGTGGAAGAGAGAGGAGAATACCGTGTAAGGAGGGGTCGATCGAGAGATTCGGCCGGTGTCGACAAAATCGCTCATTTCTATTCTCGGAGGATATTCCTCCACTCGCCTCTCACTCTCTCTCCTTTCCTCTCGTCGCTTGAGGCATCTACGCGCGCCGTTCTCCCTGGACACACGCGTGGCGAAGCGGAGCAGCGGATAAGGGAACTTCCTCCTGAGCTCCTGTCGCGTATCGATCCGAATTCCGATTCAATTTTCTACTCCCCCGTCGCGCGCGCGGGCACGGCCGAGGCGAAACGGCATGCATTAAACATCCTCGCGCATCACGCATACCGCGTCGCTAATCCACCTAGTCGAGAAGGTCTGAGAGAGAACGATATACGTCAATTCCATCGTTTCTCTCTTTCTCTCGTTACGCGTGGTATCGATGAGCGAACTCTCGTTCGTACGTCCTTCCGTATGTCGGTACGCTCGCATACACACGGTTGCGCACGCGCGGATCTTCTCTCCTTTTCAGGGAGCGCGGGTCGTCGGGAACAACGACGATCCAGCAACGTCCATTATCGAACGTAATGGCCCGGGAAAAGTTTCATTAACTCGTTTCATGTCTAATTCATGAGGCGCCGCGGTGGAATCGACGCGCTGGAATTCGCCGGGTTTCGCGAGTTCTTCGCGATGGAGGGGGAAAAAATCGGATCCGCGGTCCGCTTGCGGATGAGTTAAGCGGAAGGATACTTGGATTCATTGTTGTGATTTTCGGGGGAAGAGGGTTGAATTCTCTCTTTTTTTTTTAATGTTCCTTTTTAAAGATTTTGAAATTTGAAGCGTGGTAGGGAAGATACGAATCTTATCCAGTTCGGTGAATTGAAAATAAGGTTCCTCGAGCAAGAAACTCTGTTGCATCCGATGAGTTGAAACGAGTAATTTAATAATGGACATACTAAAGCTAGAAATTTGACGGAAAAAATAATCTAACAGCGACCTAATAGCCCTTTACTCCGCCACCTCGCGGCGACAAGCGGAAACGTAAGACCAAATCGTCTCAATTTTCGGTGGGTTAACTCGATATTGATTCATGGGGTTCGTAAATTGTGTGCAAAGTTTTATTGCACTATAAGCACAGACGAGATATAGAATAGACCTACCGTGGAATGTAAATTTTCAGCCCGATATTCGAGGACTCTAGAGCCCCCTGTACCATCTTCGAGTCGCGTCCAACGTTACCGATATAATGCAGAAATTAACTCCAGCGCTACTAATGGATGAAATTCGCAGGATATTTATCTTTACTTTATTTCCTTGCCGAGTCAACGGTGACGGAAAAATCGAAACTTCGTTTCTCTTCTTTTTCTCGTCGACTTATCTTAAGTAGACGTTTATTGCGAATGTTTCGGCACG
Source organism: Tiphia femorata (assembly GCA_944319695.1). Lineage (NCBI taxonomy): Eukaryota > Metazoa > Arthropoda > Insecta > Hymenoptera > Tiphiidae > Tiphia > Tiphia femorata. The sequence continues at coordinate 11,591,902 of OX090897.1, forward strand.
ATCGCAGATTACCGCCTGAATCTTGAACAACTACAGCCTTATGCGAAGTTCGCAAAAATGTATTAATTTCTATGAATTAGTATGAGAATATTTACGCCTCACGGGAAAGCTTCGCTGGCACATCGCATATTCCACATCACGTTGAAGAGTTTATCAGTACATTTGTCGAATTGTAAGTCCGACAAAACAATCACGCGTTTCTCTCAACGTTGGGCCAGACTTCTTTTCGCAGTTCGGAGATAAGATTCAACATCCAGTCCAAAGTCTTTTTCGGGCTCTTTCGAACACAAGTGATTAACCCTCGTGTATGATCAGGCACGATATTCTTTGCTCTGTTACGATTGTATCAATAAAACCAAATTTTTACCCTACCTAAAATCAATAGTACAATATTCTTTACCATTGGCATTGACAAAAGAGAACAGACATAAAAAAAATATCTCTCTCGCCCTAGTTTGTTCTCGGGCAAGCACCGAATAGAATCCTACGGCATTTTCAAATTATAGTTTCCTTCCGAAGCTGCGCATAGTACACTACGTTATCCTTGCTCCATTACCCCCACTGGTAAATCAGATCTTTAAAAAGAACTCGTGAAACGTTCTCCATTTCTACTTAAAATCTAGACTTCTTACCGACAGGCCGTCCTAATCCAAGCGAATCCGGTTTCCTTTTATTTCCGTGGCGAGCGGCTCGCGTAAAACTCTCGCGTCCAATGGAAACCGAATGGAAAGAGCGCGACTTTATCGACACCGTGTACGTCGGGTGGCCGAATACCGGAGGGCAGAAAATAAATATTGATTAGCGGTGGTTATCGCCGAATAATGGTCGTTAGCAAATTACTTAAGCGATCCTCCAAGTACGAGCGGTGGCCCTCGTACATTTTCCACGGACACGAGATGCTTATCCCCCCGGTACTCTCATACAATGTATGCACTCCCTCATTATCCGGCCGATTGGAGGCTGGCGGGCGTGCAGCGGATCGGCAGGCGGCTTGCGTGCGAGCCGCATGTCCGCGGTTTTGTAAAAGGGGGTAGAAAAGAGAGGGAGGGCCTCTCTGCGTGCGTTTTAAGGAATCGGTAAATATCGGAACGCGGCGGAATGTATACTTAGTACGTTGCCTCGGCCGGCTGCACGTGAGGGGCCACCGCCGGCGGTGGCGTCTTCTGAGAAAAATCACGACAGTGAAAAATGTGACGGTAGCCAATGCGGTGGCGGCAGTAGCGGTAGGAACGTCAAGCGCGGCTCTTACGTCTCCCCGTCAATTGCAACCAACTATCCATCCATCCGTCGGTCCGTCCATCCGTCCGTCCATCGCGTGAGGAAAACAGTAGCGAATTTCGTGACCTCACGCGACTCTCGACCAGTTACAAAGTAACTTCACGGTGGATTGAAATTGCCGTGGATCTCATCCTTCAAGCCCCGCCGAGAGAGTATCTCTCCTCGTTCGCTCACTTACCGCCTACTTACGTATACTTTGTATGATCCTCGGCTGCACGAGTGGTTCTCTCCTCGCGTTTCCCCTCTTCCAGCTCGACGGTCGGCGTCGCGATAAGTAGCAGCGTGATGTATTATACACACCTCTCCTCCCTGTCCCTACGTATCGAAGTGAAAAAAAGGGGTAAATGTGAAAAAAGCAAATTCCACGACGTGGAATCTCCTTCGACACGGTCCCCGGTTCCCGCGGTCACGCGAGTTCGATGTATTTAAATAAATTAAAGAATCCGCTAGTTACCGGGCCCGCTTACCAGCCGTTAAAATCGATCGTGGATCTCGACGTCGGCGTCGTGGCGTGATCGATAAGACTGCACCGTGTATACACGCGCGTTACTTCAAATCGTCAGGGGATAATTACGTGGGACGCGGTAGTTGTATACGCGCGCTGCGAGAAGGAAGTCTTCCAACAAGAGGGAGGGCAACCGAAGGATCAAATCGATTCTGGAATGCATGGAAAAGAGAACTGAGATTTAAACGGAGTTTGGGAAAGCTGCGTGAGAAATCGATGGAACTGTTTGTGGGATCTCAATGAAGACAGTGAAGTAACGGTTTCTATTTGGAGAACGTAGAGATTTAGCGGTGAAGATGAAGAAAGGACGATAATGTGCCTGTCATTCTGATTGTCGAGTACACTAGTGCTTTTTCGTCGAAGAGAAAGAGTTCAACGAAGTCAGACTGATATCGCACTAACGATTACTCCACATGTTTGCACACTAATCACGGGACACATGTCGCTAGAGATAACTAATTATTACATAGGAAAGAACCAAAATAACAGCCTTGATAAGTGTTTATGCATTTCCCGGATGCTTTTGTAATTTACTTGTGTGGTATTAAACCGTAGCTTATCTATAAGGATAACGCTGCAGTTGCAAGTCAATGATTACGTGTAATCAAATTTCTATTCCGCGCTTTCAAATATTGCACTTCGTAAAATGATAACGAAATCGTATTACTATGACTTGACAGAAAAGTCTATTCCTCGGTATAGGAAAAATCATGCCTCGAGCACGTACTCAAGCGATGGCGCAATTTTTCAATGACGTTTTTGTCTAATGACTTGCTCGCTTGAAAAATTGCGCCATCGCTTGAGTACGTGCTCGAGGCATGATTAATATCATTTATCAAGGCTTTAATCGCTTAAACGCACTTATTATACATATATTCTCAGCAAATCCTACATGTTTTATTTGATATTAAACAAAAGGCGAATATGGAAAACGAAAAGTGAAACCGACAGGCTATAACCGAGACACGAAATAATCACTTGTTTCCCCTTCTTTCCAGCCGAGCTATTTGTCGAAGGTTATCCACTTTTAAACAAGCAAATGACAATAGCCAGTGTGACGTGTAAAAAACATTCGGTAATACCGAAGGTCTACCTGCACGCTCAATCACAGCTGTTGAAAAGGACAGCGGGCTGTGTGTTCCAACTTATAATTAGTATAAAGCACGTGACCTACCGTGTGCTAAAAGTGTCATTAGTAACATTTTTTAGTTACTTGTTTACGCAGAAAACAGGTACTTCGCGGAAACTTTTACATTATTACCGCGATAAAAAAGATGGGTAAAAATGGGGTTGAGGGGACCCACCTCTGATCACCTTCAATTTCACATATGTTGTCAAGGACACTCTTCTGAATAACGTGCAAAAAATTTTAGGCCGCGGACGCTGTTCGTTAAAAAGTTATTAAGGAAAGAAGTTAGCGAAAACTATGTGGAACCTTAAGTATGCGACACCATATATATTCGTAACGCCTTGCTCTATCTTTGTTACCCTTATAAAGCTTAGGCGAGTTATGTTAGGTTAGGGTTAGGTTAGGCGGGGAGCCTAATAAGGGTTAGGCAGGTGCGATGGTTAGGCGCGGCACGGGTGTTTCCGCGCCAGCCCGCGCAATAGTAAATTAATCTTAACTTGAGAGCGTGGAAAACCTTTCTGGTTAGATCAATCTCCATAGCTTCTACTGTTTTGCCTAATTTTGTGACAAACAATGAGCGCTGACTAAAACCTTCTGATCTTTGAAGTCATGAGCTCTATTTATCCATTACATAATGTAATCAATGAATAAAAACATTATATCTACATACACTCTTTTCACTCTGCATTTACAATGCATGTGAGCAATCATTTGGGCCTCAAGAAAACAATCCACAGTGGCCTTATCGACTGCTGAAGCTGAATATGTTGTAGCAGGGTTAAACAAAACAAAGAATGTATTGCGAATACGTCAACTTATTAAAGAACTACGTTTTGATAAAAGGGTACTGTCTCCATACCATGCCGACAACGAGAGTGCTATAACCATGATCAATACTGACGGCAAGATATTAAAAAGAACCAAGCGCATTAATATCAGGTATCACTTTATAAGAGATAATATAGGACGTGAAAATTACCACCGAAAGAAATTTCGGCGGTACTGTAACTTTCAAGTCTTATAACTCAAAATGTACTTGAGGGAAAAATATTTTATCGTAGTGTTTTGGAAAGCTCTTCAGGTACGCTCGAAGGATGTGCAATAAAACCTGGTAGTCGTCGTTTAAAAAATCGAAGGTCACCTTAATCTGACATTAACAATGTAGTTCAAAGTCATATTAATATTACTATGTAATGCATCACTAAAAGCTCTAAAATTTTTGTATAGAACGTTTTTTTGAAAAATGTGAATTTTTTTCAATATTAAGGGCTTCCACACTTTGGGAAAACCCTGTATATTGTATCCAAGTTTCCTTTGTTTTTTTTTACTCTTCCTAGTTCTTTTTTTTATTATTTATCACATCACAAAAAACTAAATCACAACATTTTTTTCACGCTTATGATTACGAAATGCTAGAAATGCACCATTGCCCGCAATTAGTCAATAAAAACGGACTTTGTTCAATTTAAACGTTCACACGCTATTTACACTATTTACTTCAATGATATATGTGCTTGGCCGTGTCATTGGCCGAGAGTCAGAAGAATCCTTTGTTCTCTGGGAGAGTATCGCTATTAGCAGTACCAGTTGGAGGGGGCAGCCAAATTTGTAGGTGCGCCGCAATCCCGGCATTTTCTGGACGAGGACATTTTTCGGATTTCTGCCCCCTTCTGCTTATCAAAATTTTTTTTTAGCATTTCTCCTCTCCTGTTCATCAACTTGTAGTTGAAGGGGCGCCACACGATAATCTTGTTCAGGGCGCTAATGTTCTTAAAGCCGCCACTGGCTACTGGATATACTTACCCTGTGTTGTCGACAGCCTTCGTGCAAAGAGTTTAGCACAGGTGCGCGTGTGTGGCTAGATTAGATTATGATATCGTTGGTTAATTCTTCCTACAAACTCCGAAAGGTCTGTGCACATATTTGCGAGTTCTCGTGATTATTTTGACCAAAACTCAAGCTTTACGAAGAATATGCAACGGGAATAGAAAACGAGCGTTGAATAGTTTCTTTTATCGTAGGGCTGAATAAAATGGCGCTATTAACCCCATACTGGGGCCTCGACGGCATAGTGGTCTTCCTGTCGTTGATGGTTACCGCTTATCTCTACATGACTCGCAAATTCAAGTACTGGAATAAACGGGGAATACTGGAAATAACCCCCACTCCATTCATCGGCAACATCTCCGACCTTTTGCTTCAGAGGAAATCACCCGGCGAGTTCAGCATGGGTCTTTACGACTATGCCAAGGGTCAACCCTACATGGAATTCTACATATTCGACAAACCTTGCTTCCTCATACGCGATCGAGAGCTAGTGAAAAATGTCCTCGTGAAGGACTTTAACTATTTTCCGAGCAGGTACGAGTCGGCCGACGTATACGATGGTCTTGGCTACGCATATCTCTTTACGATGAAGAATCCGGATTGGAGGACATTAAAGGAAACACTCACGCCAGTTTTCACGTCCGGTAATTTGAAGACGATGTTCGATGTTATAACGGAGTTTGGGTTCGATCTCGACAGGCACCTTGAGTCGCTTCACTTGGAAAGTAAGCATCGAATAATCGAATTAATTTCCATTTGTTCCGTGCTAGAATGAACTAGAAAAAACGGATAGAGACCAGTTCGTTGATTCGACAAAAGATGAAAATATACTGATTCAAAGTTTACTTGTCCATTATTTGAAGGTTCCAATGAAGTGGAAGTGAAAGACTTGTGCGCAAAATTCACAACCGACCTTATGCGCAGCAGAGCCTTTGATTCGGGAGGGAGCGTCAAAGATCTGCGTGAATTTGGGCACATGTCCGTGGACCAGTTATTCCGCAACGTGGAATTGTCCTCCGCATTTTTCATGGTGCACTGCATGCGACCGATGGGCAGCAAGTTTTTTAGAAAGGACAGCAGAAAGTTCCTAAGAAATGTCATAAGGGAAACGATCAATCTGAAACTGACAATTAATATACCCACTCACGATTTCATTGATATTCTCATCAAACTTAAGAAGAATCGCGAACACGAAGGTGGCGTAGTTGACTTTGGTAAGTGTTTCGGAATTATGTGAATATCTTGTATTTTTCAATATGTATATGTTATCGCCGTTGAATCGTAAGGTGTCCGCGTTCACTGTGTTATAACGATAATTTCGCGGGGAGAAGTCTGGGCTCAAGGAAAGAATAAATACGATAACTGGTCTTTATTAATCGACTCACACGATACAGTTTATTCTTCCGAGCGTCACAGATATCCCGACCCGATCGTTAAAACTTCGGCTCAAGGGAGGTAGACTCGCTCGCGGTACCGACTGCAAACCAAACGGATCAGGTCGCTTGCGTCGAGCGCGATTCGACCAACTAACCGCCCCGACGGTATGTCTCACCCACGCTCACGCCCGACGGACCAAAGAGGTCCACGCCAGGGAGCTGTGGTACCCAGAGATATACTCGGGGAGACTCCGGAATGGGCGCCAGTTGCCTCTTCGGCAACAATTAAAAGCAGACCTGATCCCAACCAAAATTACTATAATCGGTACCCGAATCGAACTCCCCCGAGACGGAAAGCTCCGGCGGCTCAGCTTTCTTCACAACGGCAGAGGGACGCGATTCTTTATGGATCGCTCCGATAGCTCGCCCGCCACAGATATCACACAATCACACACGGGCCCCACGATTCGAACGTGGGCGCCGACGGACAAACCTTACTACAAGATCTAATAGGTGTGACGACACCCGCCTACTCTACTTTACGTTAGGGCGATCTACTGCCCTAACGGCTGCTCCGTTCGGGAACGGAGGGCAGCGAAGGAGAGACGGTACAGCTACTAGAATTAGCGGTGCCACCAAAATGGCGGCACTAACACGATAAGGCTAAAATTCTAGAGCGCTAACAGTAAGTCCGCGAGAAGACAAACGTACAAACACCCGGTAAAAGGCGGAAAGACTCCTTACCAAAGGTTGGACCAGGAGGTCACGTCGCCAGGAAGTCTCCTTCGGAAATTCGCTCCAAAACACCTTGGCCGCGTTCGGCTCGGTTACCGCGACACTCTATTCGCTCTTAAAAATTTACTTAATTATTTCCGATACGCACGCGACTGTTTACGGCTACGGCATAAACGGAACAGGCTTCGGCCAGGATCTTCGGTGCCGAAGCTCCCTCGGTGCCTCCCACTCCTGCTCCTTTGCGCGCCAAAATCCTCTTCGCGGATTGGCGATAACGCCGGATCTTCTTCGGTATCCTTGCTATCGGCGGGAAAACCAAGGGATGTGACGTGGGCTGCCTTCCTGCAGGGGTGCCTACTTAGGTGGCGTGACCGATCCGCGGACATCCTCTGGACGACCGATGCTGCGACGCTCTCCACCCGGCCAAATCCCAAAAGTCCAAAGGTCCAATGGGTGGAGGGTCGAGCCTGCTCCAGGTTAGCGGATGTCCTTGGCTGCGGAGTCGGTAGTGGAAGCTGGCTGGAGCGGCGCCTGGCCGCGAGATCATTTCCTCTTCTCCCTGTAGCGAGAGGTGGTCTCCAGTCGCTTCCGCCGGTACGCTCGTGGTGGATGATTCGGCGCCAGGCCGAGAAGTCATGGAAGCGAGCAGCGCTCGCGCTGGCATTCATCCCCACGGCTGTAAGATGTTGCTGTGGTCATCCCTCTGCAGCTGCATCTCGCCCTTATGCAACCGAAGATCAGGCGTGATCTTCGGTGCGCTCGCCTGGTCTCGGCGGCTGCGTCCCGCTTGGTTCCCCTCTTGCCTGTATAGCTTCGCGGCGCGGGCGGTGCTCGCCTCGCGACGCGTTCGCGATGAGAGGGGCGGGGAGTGCCGTGGCGCTCCTCGCCCAGAAGTCTCGGCGGTGCGGGCGGTGTCCGTCCCGCAGCTTGCTGATGAGGAGGGCGCAGGACGGTATGGAGCTCCTCGTCCTCAAGTCTCGGCGGTGCGGGCGGTGGTCTTCCGCAGCGTCGATGACGAGGAGAGGGCGGAGTGGTGTTGTCCCGCGGCGGTAGTGGGACTGCGTTGCCATCCTTCGTGTGTGTTACGCTGACTTATTCTACAACTTAATAACTCGGTTCCCGACGCTATTAGTATTAGTCTCCTTCGCTACACCTCCGTCGATACCGCCAGTCGTATCGTCGCGTTTGATCTTAATTTATTCCATTTTTGTGACGTGCCAAAAATGCAACGTCACAGTGTGCTTTCATGATTAACGATAACACCCGATACTCCTTGGTGCGCGAATCTGCATAACCTGTCTAATTGCGTGCATAGAGGTGAAGTGGTGTAACAAGTTAGATATAGCGTTATGTAACAATCGATCGTGAACTTCGTGCAATCCTTAATACGCTCTGCCTGTTTTCAATATCGGCAGTAACGCATAAATTAGTACGCCCACGGTCTATGTGATTTTCACTAGCGAGAAGAACCGAGTATAATAACAACGGCACTGTCATTAACGTAATTCTCCCTGAGGAATTTTTCGTCTTGATCACCGACTCGCTCTAATTGCATATTTACGGCTAACGTAGATTTGCATCACGACATTCGAGTGGACCAAGAGAAAAAGTAACGTACGACTTGGTAAGTCCACTAGAAATATCTAGTGAATAAACGCGAAGAATTGAATACGAGGAGAAAAATAATGTTGTCCAATTTTAAATGTTTTTCGTCGTGTTCAAAGGCGATGAGTCTACCATATTTGGACATGGTAGTGTCCGAAATGTTGCGCAAGTACCCGCCCCTTCCTTTCCTAAATCGTTGCGTGGTCCAAGATTACCGCATACCCAACTCGAACATGGTTCTGAAAAAAGGCACACCTGTGTTTATCGCCACGACCGGCGTGCATTACGACGAGAAGTATTTCCCTGATCCTGAAAGATTCGATCCCAAGAGATTCAGCGAGGAAAACAAGAGGAATAGGCCATGGTTCACGTACTTCTCATTCGGCGAGGATCCCCGCGTCTGCATTGGTGCTGAGATTTTCTTTATACGCATATGTCGGAGCAATCACCTCCTTACACACGTCCGTCGTTCCACACTTACCGACTTGTCGCACTTTATCCTGCATTTGCTTGCAACTCGCGTGTTACCGACCCTTCTGCCGTCCTCGATTGTTACCGGATGAGGGTCATCCCGCACCACCCTGCTCACGGTTACTTTTCACGCATTGGAGCCGACACACGTGCACACAGACTAACAAGGAATGATCCCCAACCCGGAAATTCAAAAAATTCTGAAATTTTGTGGAAATGTAGAGCAACACGTCCTGAATGCGACACTATTTTTTGTTTGTGCGGTAAAACGATTTAAAGGGGTGAAAACCTCCCTTAAAGAAAAGTCGATTATTTGTTCCGCGCCAGTTATCTTCGAAACGGTAAGAGATATTGAAAAAAAGTTAAATAATGTTTGAAACGATTTTATGAGCACTATAACGTAGCGTCAAAATTATTTCCAAAATTATAATTGTTTATAACAATATCTCCCCCAATTATAATTTTGGAAATAATTTTGACGCTACGTTATAGTGCTCATAAAATCGTTTCAAACATTATTTAACTTTTTTTCAATATCTCTTACCGTTTCGTTGTTTTATTATAAAATAGTTACTTTTCTTGCCATTTTATATTTTCAACCATACTATATTTTTGGTTGAAATAACCATAATTTTTGGTAAAAACATAATATAGTTGGTTATACTATGCCTCTATCGTAATTATTGCCGACATTATAGTAACATTTACCATAAATATGATATTTCCAACCATAATTTTCTTACTATGTCATTATAGTTAGATATATCATATACTTTTCTCTCAGTGCAATTTTCGGAAAGCAAGACTTGTAATTCCAAACGTCCGTTCTGTCGCACAGGTCTTCGAGTGGGACTCCTACAATTGAAAGTTGGTCTCATTCACATGCTCAAAGAATACGAATTCTTACCTAATAGAAGGACCGTGTCCACGATGCTCTTCGATCCAAGGGATCTCACCACGCAGGCAAAAGGCGGTATTTACTTGGCCGTTAGGAAACTTAACAACGAGACTGGATAAACTAAATTTTTAACTTTCGACACGAGAATCGAGGACACACCTTTAAGCGAAGCTTTTCAGCGAATATTCATAACGCAAATTATATTGTAGAATAAAGAGTAGAGGCCCGTAGACTTAAGCTTACTTGCGGGATTACTTGAACCACGACTGATTGTAAAAAGCTTTTTCGTACACGTAACGTAAAGTTGTGATCGTTCTACTCATACTTCCTCGTATATCATTTTGATTATTTGATTGATTTTATGCACATACATATATACATATATATATCTGTCTTCGTTCCTCTCTTTGTTCGTCTCACCTTGATTTCCGTCCGAAGGGACTCGTTATCCTTCAATACCGTTCGCTTCACAGAGGGAATCGATAAATAGGAGCACCATATTTGATATTTATAGCGCATTCTCCACGCACGGAGAAATTGTCGGAACGTAAAGTACAGCGCGTTGCATTCCCTACTGATGTCGGACCGAAGTCCAGATGATCTAAGAAACTTTCTATAATTTCGATCGGCATTGGCAATTTACGTAAGTCGTCATTCTCTTAACTTCCCCCTTAAGGTTCAAATTAATTTCTAGCTTTTCCATTTATGCGACTTCGTCACATCGCAACTACTACAGTCACTCCGACGTAAACTAATAAATTGGTAGCTGCCTTTCACCGTAACGACTATCCTTCTGTTCTCCTTCCTTTCGAATTACCTCTATTACCCACCGGCTGGTTGCTGTTTGTCGAAGGTAATCCACTTTTAAGCAAGCAAATAGCAATAGTCTCTGTAACGTGTATAAAAGATTCGGTAAACAACGAAAGCCTATCTACACGTTTCAATCACGACAATTGGAAACGAAAGCGAGCTGTGTTTTCCAAGTTACAATGACTATAAAGCATGTGATCTAGCGTGTGCCAAAAATGGCATTAGCAAAATCTTTTTGCTGGGTGCTTCACATAGAAAAGATGCACTTTGCTTTCAAAATCTCATCGCATTCTCCGTGTCCCACCCCGTGATCTTGTGAGCTTCAAATCGCCCGCGCTCCACGTGTGATTTCGGTGCATTATTCAAGAAGAACAAAAAAATCGCAAAGTGCAAAACCAACGAACGAAACAGCAGCAGAATCGGCAGGTTCAAATGTCATTCGCAAGACAAAAATGCACGCTTTATTCTTGCGCGGGAGGATAATCCTGACGTAACGGAGGGAAAGAATAATAAGCCGAAGTAATGAGATAGGCGAACGAAGTTAGAAGAACTCTTATTACGTCCCGGCATGCAGTAGAGTCCACGTTCTTATTTGTCATCTCGAATTGTGGAGTGAGGATGGAAGAGGAGATGTAAAGTGTGACGAAGGAAAAGAAACTACGGAGAAGAAAGAGAGGAAGGAGGTGGGTGCGTGCCTGAATTTTCCACGACGCGGCACGTTAAGTTCTAATGACGAGGTGGCTAGACAGACACGTAATAAAAGTTGCATACGCCTCCTAGAAGAGGAACCGCGCGCGTGTACGCACGCACCATACCCTCTCCTCGTCCAGCGTGTCTTCCATTCTCACTCCTTCTTATCCTCTCACCGTCTCTCTCCTCTTCTCTTTTACAGCTCCGCGATACTCTCGACTCTTCTCATCCGCTATCACTGCACCGGCGTCCCGCGTCAGGACGCCTCACGAACGGCAATTTTCGAGTCAACGACGACGAGTCACGTCAGCCCGTGGGCAATCGCTCGCACGACGGGATATGCACTTCACCTGCCGGGGTGAAACGGAACTCGAAATTGCCGCTCGGAAAAGCGACGAGAATTGCAGAAGGACGATGCTGTCGGGGCGCACTTCGTGAGAGAGAAAGACGAGAGAGACGAAGAAAGAGAGAATTTGACAAGCTTATCCCCCAGGCTAGACTCTTCTCCGAGAAAGGGTGCCTCGAACTTTATGAGTGAAGAGTAAGTGAAAAGTATTGGCTGTTGTCACTCGTCAGTGACAACTGAGCGTTTGAGGAGGGTCAATTGGAAAGCGTTTGTATGTTTTCAGGCGATCGCCTACGGATTCGCCTAATTATGGGAAGGACGATGAGTACGGGATATGTGATTTCGTACACGAGCTATGAAGATTTTCAGTGGAAACATACATACGAGAGGATGCGCCTTTAAACGCGAAGAATTCTGCATAATGGGAGGATGTGACGAGGGATAATGTCGTCGTGCGATTAAGGCTCGATGATCTTTTAAGAGAACGCTCCGATAATGGAGTCCCCCAACTTCATCACGCATCACAGGCAAAAGTTTGAAATGCGTCGCGCCTCACGAATAGCGATTGACTCTATTGGACGTGCATACTAATGACACTCCTGTGACTTTTTGGATGCTGTTTCTACAATGCACCTAGGGTAGAACCTCGTGCGACATTTATATTCTACTTCGTCGAAGCTTAACAGCGGGTTAACAATGAGAGGTAGATATGTAAATGTACCATAGACGCGCGTCATGCTTCTTCTCAAAGGCGCCATCTCGCGATTCGAAAATCGTGATTGAAATTGTGTGTATCGATATGTGCGTATAAATCACAGTCGTGAGAATATTAGACGCTACACGAACTTGGATCGGCATATTCCGCGCCACGCGCCGCGCCGCCTCGTGAGATCGCTCCTTAATATGCGAACGTCCTATGTAATCATTCGTGATACTTTTACGCGATACCGTTTTTGCATTACCTTTATGCGCACTTAAAAAATTACACAATGTCGCACCTGAATCATGAGGATAGCTTGACGCACTCTTTTTGCATAGAAGATCTTTCGTGGAAAATCATATGTGAACAGCAGTCATTCCGGTTTGATGTATGCTTGTTGGAAAAACAGATGAATGCGCATAATCAAAATTGACAAAAGAGGTATTTGAATATACTGTTGTGCGTATGCCTGCCTCGTTACTACACGACCAAGTCACGAGGTACGCTTGAGCGTTTCAAACGAGCAAGAATCGAAGTCCGATCCTTCTTTTCTCTAATCTACTACGAGGAGGCTATTTACCTGACATTGCATCATAATAACTACCTATATAACTATGGGCAGACAATGATAAAGCATTTGCTACGGGGCGTTATGTACTGCACAATATAAGTGCTGATATCACAATCAAGAAAAATGTAATAATAAGAGTGATAATTCATTTCCACTCTTCATCATCTATGACGGAGGTAAACATGAAAGAGGGAATTTCTACATGTGTAGACTAGGCTTTGCGATATACATACTTTAACAGTTTGTCCGCAGATAAAGTTCTTGGACGTAACGTGCTGAATTAAAGTATTCGTGAGAGTAAAAAGAGAGATAAGCGTGCTAATGGCGGTGGATGATACGCGCAGTAAACTTTTATACTACCGGCAACAGAGATATATCAAATCATGATGTAAGAATACAAGGTGAAACATTTCCGAGGATGCGCAGTGTTGACCAATGAACGATTGCCCCCAAATCCTATAGTGTAGGGTTCACGATTCGCGCGTACGCTCGCGATTGGCAAATGATCTTCGTGCGAATCGAAGACCGACGGAATCGACCGACGGGACGAAGATCCCGCCGGAGAAAGCACGAAGAAAGCAGTTCCCTCGCGACGGCTAACCTAGGGGCAGTGCCTCATGTACGACTGTGATAAAATAAGAATAAACGAGTTGTCGGTAAATTGCTTGGTCCATTCAAATCCCTACAATAGGTTGGGTCGTTACGAGTTCGGTAATATCATACTTAAATCTTTACACATTTATATTCACCTTATTTTTATACTTATCTTGTATTACTTAATTTTGTGTAATTAATTACACCGCATTTTAGACGGGTATTTATGGCTTAACTTTTATACTATATTTGAATGTCGCGCAACTTTTGGGAGCAAAATTCTATTAACTGGCTGCCATTATGCGCAATGTTTCACCTTGTCTTCTTACATCATGTATCAAACAACAGCATCGCGTCCAGTTCAATTGGTTGTGCGTATCTTCTTTGTTTTCAACGGATCCGAAACTGCGTTTTATTGCAAATGCATCTGTCCGCGTGACCGTAGCATCGAACCAAGACAAACCCAATGATTTGACAGGAACTATAATTTCTAATGGGTACCCTGACATATTCAATAAGAATGGAGTTGCGTGCAATAGAGAGTGACACACAGAAAGTATGGGCGGCAGATGAAATAAGATCAAAGTGCGAGCTTGATAACGCAGGTTGGGGAGCAAGTGGGCTAAGTAATGTTACTTTCAACTCCAGGGGCTGCACGCTATTCCGTCGCAGCACGGCACCGAAAGGAAGCAGTTACTCAGCAAAAATCTCTCGAGATGTTACCGAAAGAAGGGGATCCGAATGATCGAGGACATAAATGGCACAACGTCGAGCAGTCGGCTAGTGTGTCCAGCAGTCGCAGCAAGCGACACGCTGCAGCCGCCGGCCTTCGTATAAAGAGATTGCCAGGGGTGCGCGAATCGCGCTGGTTTATATAGTTATATCGTCGGTTAATTATTCCGACAAATTCTGAAAGGTCTGTGCACATGTTTGCGAGTTCTCGTGATTATTTTTACCAATACTCAAGCTTTACGAAGAATACGCAACGAAAATAAAAAAAAAAACGAGTGTTGAATCGTCTCTTTTATCATAGGACTGAGAAAATGGCGCTATTAACCCCATACTGGGGCCTCGACGGCATAGTGGTCTTCCTGTCGTTGATGGTTATCGCCTATCTCTACATGACTCGCAAATTCAAGTACTGGAATAAACGGGGAATACTGGAAATAACCCCCAGCCCCTTCATCGGCAACTTCTCCGACCTTTTGCTTCAGAGGAAATCACCCGGCGAATTTATCAAGGGTCTTTACGACTATGCCAAGGGTCAACCCTACATGGGATTCTACATATTCGACAAACCTTCCTTCCTCGTACGCGATCCGGAGCTAGTGAAAAATGTCCTCGTGAAGGACTTTAACTATTTTTCGAACAGGTACGCGTCGGCCGACGTAGACGATCGTCTTGGTTACGCAAATCTCTTTATGATTAAAAATCCGGCTTGGAAGATATTGAGGGCGAAACTCACGCCAATTTTCACGTCCGGAAAATTGAAGAAAATGTTCGATCTTATGACGGAGATTGGACTCGATCTCGACAGCCACCTTGAGTCGCTTCACTTGGAAAGTAAGCATCAAATAATCGAATTAATTTCCATTTGATCCGTGAGCGAAAGAAGTAGAAAAGACGGATAGAGACAAATTCGTCGGCACGACGAAAGATGACGATATATTGATTCAAAATTTACTTGTTCATTATTTGAAGGTGCCAAAGAAATGGAGATGAAAGACTTGTGCGCAAAATTCACAACCGACCTTATAGGCACCACAGCCTACGGTCTCAGAGCGAACTCTCTGGGGGACCCGAAAGCTCAGTTCCGGCAGTATGGACAAAAGATATTCGACTACGACTTCTTCCGTAGCTTGGAACTGTCTTCTATATTTTTCATGCCGCACTGGGTGAAGCCGATGGGCAGCAAGTTTTTTGGAAAGGATACCAGTAAGTTCCTAAGAAGTGTCTTCTGGGACACGATCAATCAGAGAGAGGCATCTGGAGTTAAGAGGAACGATCTCATTGATCTTCTTATCGAATTGAAGAAGAATCACGAACACGAAGGTGACCTGGGTGGCTTCAGTAAGTTTTTCCGAATTATGTAAATATCTTGCATTGTTGAATATGTACACTGGAAAAATTGTATTCTTAAAATACAAACTTAATAATTCATCTTAACAGATATTCTTAATAGATAAAAATATTTTCTTATCGTTATGACGGTTTTTGGAATATATTCTTAAATTAAAAATATATTCTTAATAATCCATCTGAATTATGCGACACAATGCGTGTCAGTATTCGGTTAAGTTAGGTTACACATCGCGTGCGGCACATGTCGATGCCTGTATCTTGTTCCTCTTGCAATTCTGTGTAATTTTGAGCACTATATTATTTTGTGTGCTGTGTTGTGCAAAAAGTATGGATAAGGAAATGACGAAGTGGCTACAAGAAGAGGATTTGGCCGATTTAATGGAGATATTTTCAAGTGACAGAAACATATGTATATATGAATTGTAACCTTCTCTCGTGACTACATTTCTCAAACAATTCCGATTTCAAGATGTGCACCATGTAATTTTCAACAATATAAAGAGTGAAGCATTTCATTAAGAGTTTTGTTTTCAATAATTATATTCGAAATATATCCGCACAAATTTTTTACCAGACTATGTTAAGAATATCTGATAAGAATATCTGTTAAGAATATTTGATTAGAGGAACATTTAGAACATTCTACTCTTAAATTAAGAAGATCCTCTTGTTGCTTATTTTAGTAGGAAATATTCTAAACTTAAGTGGTAAATTCTTAAAATGAGAATACAATTTTTTCAGTGTATATGTGATCTCCGTTGCATCGTAAGCTGTTCGTGTTCACTGGCTGCTTTCATGCTTTACGATGGCACGCATTTCTTTGTTGCGTGAATCTGCATAACCTGTTTTAACTGCGTTCTTAGAGGTGAAGAGGTGTAACAGGGTACATATAGTGTTATGTAACAATCGATCGTGAACTTCGTGCAATCCTTAATAACCTCTACCAGTGTTTAACGTCCTCAGTGACGCATAAATTAGTTCGCACGCAGTCTATGCGCTTATCCTTAGCGAGACGAACCGAGCGTAATAACAACGGCACTATCATTAACGTAATTTTCCCTGAGAAATTTTTTCGTCTTAATCACCGACTCCCTCTAATTGCATAATTACGGTTGACGTAGAATTTAGCGGAGACGATCTAGTAGCGCAAGCAGCCATTTTCTTCACCGGTGGTTTCGAGACTTCCTCGACGGCTATGTCTTTCACTTTGTACGAACTGGCCCTGCAACGTGACATTCAAATCAAGCTCCGGAAGGAAATTAACGACGCCCTGGAACAGACCGGAGGAAAAGTAACGTACGACTTGGTACGTCCACTAGAAATATCTAGTGAATAAACGCGAAGAATTAAATACGAGGAGAAAAATAATTTTGTCCAATTTTAAATGTTTCTCGTTGTGTTCGAAGGTGACGAGTCTACCATATTTGGACATGGTAGTGTCCGAGACGTTGCGCAAGTATCCGCCACTTCCATTCCTGGACCGTTGCGTGGTCCAAGATTACCGTATACCCAACTCGGACGTGGTTCTGGAAAAAGGCACACCTGTGTTTATCTCGATGACCGGCGCGCATTACGACGAGGAGTACTTCCCTGATCCTGAGAAATTCGATCCCGAGAGATTCAGCGAGGAAAACAAGAGGAATAGGCCATCGTTCACGTACTTCCCATTCGGCGAGGGTCCGCACGTCTGCATTGGTACAGAGATTCTCTTTATACGCATATGTCGGAGCAATCACCCCCTTACACGTGTCCGTCGTTCCACACTTACCGACTTGTCGCACTTTATCCTGCATTTGCTTGCAACTCGCGTCACCGACCCTTTTGCCGTCTCCGATGAAGGTCATCCAGCATCACTCTACTCACGGTTACTTTTCGGTAGTTAACCCTTTTAGTGCCGCACGCCGATATATCGACGTTCGCTACACTTGCGAAAAGTGCCAGCGCCGACATATCGGCGCGCACCCAGTAGCGCTTTGCTATTCGTATCGCAGGAGAACTCTATCTCAAAATAACTTTATAATAGGTTATAAATGGTCTAATTTCATTACAAGATGATTAATACGCTGCTTTCTGAATCGTGTAAATATCATTTTTAGTTTGGTTTTTATCAACCTTTTCTCAAATCCTTGTAAATTCGTGAAATTCGTCCGGTTATCTTCGCATAGGCACCTCTATTTCGCCTGGCACTAAAAGGGTTCAATTTCACAACATTAGAGCCAACGCACGTATACATAGACTAAGAACTATAGTATACGAACACTGGAGAACTAATTTTCGGAAAGCAAGACTTGTAATTCCAAACGTTCGTTCTGTTGCACAGGTCTTCGACTGGGACTCCTACAATCCAAGCTTGGTCTCATTCACATGCTCAAACAATACGAATTCTTACCTAGTAAAAAGACCTTGACAACGATGCGCTTCGATCCGAGGGCACTCACCACGCAGGCAGAAGGCGGTCTTTACTTAGCCGTTAGGAAACTTACCACCGAGGCTGGATAAACAAAAGTTTAAAAGAGAAGAAACTAAATTCTTAACTGTCCGACGCGAGAATCGAAGGTACACCTTTGAACGAAGCTTTTCAGCGAATATTTGTAAAGTAAATTATATTATAGAATAAAGAGTAGAGGACCGTAGGCTTAAGCTTGTTTGCGCTGTGACTTAAACCGCGACTGATCGTAAAAAGCTTTTTCGTACACATAACGTAGGGTTGCAATAAAAAGCAAACAATTACATCGGAATGATCGTTCTACTCATATTTCCTCGTATATTGAAATTTCACGTACGATGAGAAATACCTCCTAGTACACGGGCCAATCATGCATATGGTGACGTATATGGTTTATTTCACTCACTTATTCTCATTTACAAAAAAGACTAACGGCCGATCGACGAACTCGTTACTAGCGCGTGATCGGCCACGGGTTTACTTAGAATTAAATTTTTGTTTATAATATATTATTACGACACCTTGGAATCAAATGGAATGACAGATACTATGCGCCAATAGTATCTCGTACGTTTATTTTCAATGAGCACTGTTCAGTGGTGCGAGTATCAATGAAAGGACCGTGAAGATCGAAGGACGCGATACTACAGAACGGTCTATGAATAAAATGAAAAGATTTCATTTTCCCGATAGGATATGCCTCGACTCGCGATTTCTTGTAGCGCGATATCATTTTGATTATTTGATCGATTCAATGCATACATATATATATTTCACCTATCCGTCTCTGTTCGTCTCTTTATTCGCCGTTACGTTAATTGCGACATACGGCGTGCACGTTTCCAAAAAGAAGAATTACCAAAGAAAAGGATAAATTGTTCCCACGTTACCCCGCAGAATTTTCTCCTCATTTACATATAGTCTGATACGAGTCCGACACCAATTCCTGAACAGTACCCGTCAATAGAATCAGTATACCTCTCGCAACGCGCTCTCGACTTTCACAGTGGACACTCTTAAACATTTAACTATACAATTCATTCGCCCGTTACAATTATCGTGGTAAGTTCACTCGCCCGCGAGCGTAGCACACAATATGCTTGGTTTTTCTTTTTTGTTCCATTCCCTTAATATATCTGCGTACCAGGTAAATATATATATATATTTCTATATATATATATTTCTATTTATATCTATGTATATATTTATATATTTATGTATAAGAGAGGCTCCTCTCGGCCTTCCGCACAATTCGCTCCTTCTTTCTCACGCTCTTCCTCGCATTGCGCATAAAATGGCGAGTACTTCTTTTTTAAACAGACCATCTGTGGCCGCGAACGCGGCCAATCCTCTACTGGCTAATTAGAGTCTTAATTCATACGAGATAATCGGATGGCAGAGGGGGGTGTGGGAGTCGGACGCATCGTCGAGAAGATGAAGAGATGACACGATCGACGGATCTCCTCCCGATGGACGCGACCGGCGCCGCTCACATTTTGCTACTTCGTTGAGTCGTAAGAAATCACGAAGATCGACACGATCCCCCCGGAAGTGTGTTCCTGCGATCGCTAAAAAATTAATTGACGACGAGTGGCGCCGACGAGGTCGCGGAGTGTGCAAGGAGGACGTAGAACAAGTTGACCAATCGGCACGAACGATCGTCGCGCGACCTATAATCTCACATTTCCTTGCTCCTTTGTCCTCCCTGCGATCGGTTGCGATCGGCCGAGCTCGTATCGCGAGACGAGCCATACCGTGAGAGCGTGCCCGACGCCGTTGGTCGATCACCGTTCCACCGTCGCAGTCGATAAGTTGGCCTTGCTTATTGTCGAACGGTTCTTGCAACGTGGGTAAATAGTACAAGTAGGTAAGATCGTCGATTGTCTGATTGGACGCGACGGACATGCGGAAAAATCGCTCTCGCGATTCGAGATCGGCACGAGATCGGAGAAGCGTTGTGGTGGTCGATTGTGTAGTAGAATTATCGATGCAATGAAGATTTCCACAGTCTCGTATACTTAAAAGAATTAATCTCGCGCTTCCCTTAACACGAGGCAAATACACGCTCGTCGAAGTAACTTAATATTCACAATCTCGCTCACCTTCTCTCTCTCTCTCTTTCTCTCTCTCTCTCTCCCGATCTGTTTCTTTCTCTCTATCTCCATCACTCCCTTGTTCTGCTCTAAAGTCGTTATACAAAATGAAGAATGCCCAAAACGAGTTTTGGGATTTGAAGACGATAACGTAAGACTAGAGTTCAACAATACATGCGGTTTTTAATCGCCGTACCGGTCGCACCGATGAAGTATAAAAATATAAACATCTAAAAAAGAAAACGCGGCGGCGCGTGAGAACTAATCGAGAATATCAGATGGTGGGCGGTGGGAAGGGTTGGCCCGGGGGGAAGGGGGGGGGGGAGAAGACGTTTTGCGCTCGCGAACGAGTTCACGCCCGGTTATTGGCTCGCCGGCACGAAAGACTGTTAGGCTACGTCGCTTTCTTTCTTTGCACCTTGGCCACTCTTCCCTAAGTCGACCTACAGTGTCGTCGTCGACGAGTCGAGAAATTATCAAGAATTTCCTATTCTCCTCGCGCGACTCGTGCTTCGAATGGAGCGAAACCAAATCTAAACACCTCCTCTAATTCGCCCTGATCGCTATCTATAGAACGTACCGTCGGATACGCGTGCCCGCATCGTATCGGGATTGCGCATACCTTCTTAGGACTTTGCATACATCTCAAATTGCGTATATTTATATATGTATATAACGAACAACATTAATCGATAATCATTATTTAGGCTACGGCGTAGTTGGACAATAAATAAAATAGTCTATATAATCGCGTACAGTCTCGTTTCTTTCAGGCCGTGCTTGCATTCGGCAGACAATCGGGATACGCGGCCTCTCCTAACCGCCTAGGCGAGCAATACGCGCGTTAAAACCCTTTGTCACCTTGATTTCCGCCCGAGGGGACTCGTTATCCTTCAACAGCCTTCGCTCCGCAGGGCGAATCGATAAATAGGAGCACCGTATTTGGTATTTATAGTGCATTCTCCGCGCACGGAGAAATTGTCGTGACGCGAAATGAAGCGCGTCTCGCCGATGTCGGACCGAAGTCAGAACCATAACACAGACGATCTAAGAAACTTTCTACATTTTCGATCGGTGTTGGCGATTGACCTAAGTCGTCATTCCCTTAGCTTCCCCCTTAAGGTTCGAATTAATCTTTAGCATCTCCACCTATGCGACTTCGTCACATCGCGACTACTACAGTCACTCAGACGTAAACTAATAAATTGGTAGCTCCCTTTCACCGTAACGACTATCCTTCTATTCTCCTTCTTCCTTTCGAATTACCTCTATCATCCACCGAACGAGATCGATCGACTGGAATGCTCCAATGTCAATTCAAGAAATTCTCTATGGCGAACGAACAACTATACGACAAACGGATCATCTCTCCGTGGTAGGAATATTTCGTGAATTCCCCTTGAAGGTCTTAACCGTTGCAGCAGAACGGCTTCCGTGCCCACCAGTCGCGGAATCCCGTAAACCTTCCCTCGCTTCTACCCTCTAGCCACATCAGATATCACTTAATCTCCTCACGACTGGGTGAACGCGGTGGATGAGGAGACGAAGGTATCTCGGTGGTCTGCCTTTTAGGTCTGAAACTCGCCGTGAGGGACGAAATCCAGCCGGTTTGCGACTGCGCCGATTGGTCGTGCAACGAGCCACTGTTGCTGTTGCTCCTGGTGCTGTCGATGCTCATGCCGGACTTGAACCGTGAAAACAATCCGGGCGAAGATTTCTTTGTCGCGGCTGGCGAGGCGAAGGTGACAGGCTTCTTCAGAGTCTTCGCCGACTCCTTGCAAAGCATCGAGTCCAGACTACCGGTGTACTGAACCCGCATCGAGTCCAAGGTGGAAGCTGACTCTTTCGGCTCGAACGCACCCAGTAGGACTCCCTCCGTTTGCTTGGTGATCTTCGAAATGTCCTCCATGCTGGCCGAACTCCTTCGGATCTCCACCTTCCCGATGTCTTCGTCCTCGACCACGCGAGGACTCGTACTGTCAGGATTAACGATAATCTCCGGCTGCCGAGCCTTGGCGCGAACATCGATTTCTCGAAATTCCATTCCAATCTCCGTACCCTTGCCATCCTTGATATCCTTCGATGTTAGCACCTTGCCCTCGGGGTTCGAGAGATTCCTCCTATGGTTGGTGAGCGACGGGTCCGAGCCGGCTGCCGGCAAAGCCTCCAACGATGCGGAAGATCTCTTCTCTTTGGCGAACACGGTCTTCCAGCCTTTGTTCTTGCAGTCCTGAGACTTTCTCACTTTGGGCAGCGTCATCGCGCGCTTATCGACCGCCGATAACTCCACCACAGTGGCGATCGCTGCCTTGCCTTCCTTGGCCGACGACTTAGCCAGGTTGCATCGCTTACATACCGTAAGAGAGTTATTGTGCCTGACTGAGGTACTCGAAGCGGTGGTCGAACTCACGGAGTTGCTCTTGTTCAGACTCTTCGTTACATTCTTAGTTGGTTTCGCGTTGAGCGACTCTTTCGACTCGAAACTGATACTGAGCCGGTCGGTGAAGTTCCTCAGCCGCGATAACAGGGACTTGTGATTGTTCGAGCTGCTCTTGTCCTCGCAACAGCAACGAAGACCGACCGATTCTCGCGGGCTGCTGTGCTGTATCGCCTCTATCGCACGCGTCGGCCTCGTGATCCCACGCTCGTATTCCTGCGCGACACTCGCTGCCTTCTTCAAACTGTTTCGCGGCGCCTGTATATGCGCCTCCACGATCACGTTACCGTTACCCTCGGGCGACTTCTCCTCGGTGATCTTAGCATTGAGATAGAGCAGCTCGTCTCGTTCGTGTTCCTCGATTATCCGCGTGCCCTCGGCCGATCTGGCGCTCACAGGCGAGCTTAGGTCGCTGCCCAGGTTGTTGTCACCTCTGCTACGTCTCCTCTCTCGCTCGTGTTCCCTCACTGCTCTAGCTAAGTCGTGATTGTGATAATCCAACGAAGACTTCTCTCTACTTCCCTTCCTACTACCTGGATAACTCTTTCGACCGGGCGCTGGGCCGCTCAGCGTACCCTCCGTCGAGATTTTGAATTTCAGGGTCTTCTCGCTGATCTCCACCTCCGTGGCGGTCTCTGGATCGGAGCTCTCGATATTCTCCGCTTCTTCGATCGTCAGGTTGTCCGTGATATCGTCGTCGGTCGAGCGCGATCTCGAATGAATGGTGCCGGCTGAACGCTTGGAGCGCATGCTGTGCGAGGACGTCGATTTAACCACGGCGGGGAGCCCGCTGGTAGCGCTGGGCGTAGTCGAGGGCGTCGATTCGCCAATGTCAATTACGCTCTTACGATGGTGACGCTCGTCTTTGGCCGCCTCGTTTAACCTGCGGTAATATTCCAGGGCCTCCCTCACCGGCTGAACTATGAGGTCCTGCGAACAATCATATTGTTTGGTATTAAGGCGCACGTAGTGGGAGGGAAGTAAATGGAGCCCTCGTCTGCCACTAGACGCAATTACGGGGGCAATATTAATAATAGTACTGTTACCGCTGCGAGGATAAATTATTCTCCGCGTTCGTCGTCATTATATCATTTCTGGCGAGCCTGAGTGTAGAAAACACTCTACTCTTCGGTTCCAAACGGCATTTACATTCGACGAACTCTCACCTTCCCAGGATCACCTGCGCGCTTGTCATCTGCTGAATTCGAATACGCACCTATTCGATGTTTCACACTTTACGGCATAGTCCCTGTCGTCCAGGCACTCTCGTCTCGTAAAAGCACCGGTAAGGATAAAATTTACGAGCGTAATACCTGCAGTTCCGAGAAGAGCTCCCCGAGTGCCTCGAACAGCGGAAGAAGAACGAAGCCGATGAAACTGCACTGAGACGACGGTTTTGTCACTTTCTCGCGATCCATAAACGGCGTCACGGGAAGACCTTCGAGCTTCTCGGCGTCGCTCTGCTTGAAGAACTCCTGAAGTAGTCTATCCAACCACGGTTCCGCCACCTCCAGCGGCCGAGCCTCGTTACTGATGTCGGCGACTTTAATCAGGATCATTGACAACTACGAACGAAAGAGAGAAAGCAAATTGAAAAGTGTTCGTTTCTCGCGGGTGTCGGCAACGTTAATTCTGCACGAGGGAATTGTCGAGAAAAAAACAAGACACCTGTTGAGAAGGAAAATTGTGAATGACACGTGTAGGCACACACTTAATTTCATTAGAGACCGCAAACTCAGGGGCACTCACTAAATTAATGTGGGCCTTGCTGGTGTAGTCGAAGTCGGGCACGGTGTCGGTGAATTGTCCGAGGATCTCGTTGTGCCTGGCCATGTCGGTGGCCAGGATGCACCTTATGATCCCCTCACGGACAGTTCTGTAGGTGGCGGTATCCAAGGACGCCAGGATGTTACATTCCGGCGCTTCCAGAACACGAAATGTCACGGAGCAGTGATGGTTCTCCAACGGTGAGATATCATTGTAGCGCAGCGCCAGCTCGGTACGCGCATTTATCTGATATATATTGTTGTACCCGGGATGATCGAGGTCGTGACAGATGCAGGAGACGATCAATATTAAAACTTCAAGGTCGCCGATTCGAGACGGCAGGTTAACCGCCCAGGCCATCGCGTACATCTAAGAGACGGTTTCGAGAGCGTCAAGGTACGGACTAATGGACACGTCGGGTTCTTTTATTTGTAAATCTGGGCATGCTGTGGCATCGCCGACAAAATAAAAGCTTCTAACGTCAGCTGCTCGCAAATGTACTTCAAAATTATTTTTGTCGAAACATTAGGGAATCGGTTAAGCACCACTTACCATCTGCGCTACGCAGAAGCAGTGCCGAAAGTTGTGGAACGGCACCTCGTTATAGTTGTTGTAAACCTCGTAAAGGAAGTTCCTCAGGATTGATAAGGGAATGTTGAACTTTTGAGGTAGGTCGAGCTCGACAAACATCGTTTGCAACATCAGTAGAAGCTCCTCGTCCTCCCATTGTCGGGCATCGAAGGCCGGCGAGCGCAGCCACTCTCGCACGCTCGACGATACCGCCACGTCGCTGAAAGGATTGTAAAAAGGATTCTTAAAGTACCGTTTCCTGCAGAACGTTCCGGGGTGGCCGACGTGGTAGCTTTACGGTAAAAATCGTGCTTAACGGGCCGTTCTAAAATTTTACGGTCGAGAATTCTCCTGGGCACGAAGTTCTCCAAAGCATCGTGGCGACGTGCATCCCATTGCTCGAAATCTGATTTAAGAATAACCGTTGGAGAATATTACGTCCACTGTAGGGAAAATGACATTCCTGTTCGTGGCAATTTCATCTGTCCTCGGAATAAAACGTTCACCAGTATTTTACGAACCAATTGGAAATTTTCCGACGCGGGGTCAACGTTACTGACCGCGTGACTCTGATACCAACGCATAAGCGGAGTTAACCGACGAAGCTTATAATCCCCAAATACACTCCAAGGTAGCACTAGAATTTGATTTAGGGCCGCAATTCAAAATTTTGCTCTTGAAACTTTCCCTTAATCGACTGATTGCTCGCCCTCTGTGTACTAGGAGAACGTAATTTGGACTAACGTCAGCCAGTGCGGCTTATAATAATGTAATTGTGGAAACGAAATACATTCTATCCGATAATGGTGCTTTGTATAAGGTCCATTTGACCCGTATACGAATACTCGTTTACAAACACATTCTAGAGTAGATACATGGAATTATTCGATTAATCTTCACGATTATACCTTTTCACTTCGTTGAGAATTTCTCTCTGAACTCTCGGCGCACGTCGGCGCTAAAGCGCGAAACAACGAATGGGATTAATACGTCATTTTGATGGAGCGCCGTTGCCAACCCGCGCTACGCTATTTTAACGGATGATGGGTCACCCGCTTCACCCACCTAATTCACCATGGACCTGACCCCTACCGGCGAGCCATGTGAATTACATTATGTACTCTATCGACTGCACGAGGCGGCTCAACGCGCCGCGTTACTTTTTAATTGACAGCTGAAAGAGTTCACCGCTAAAATTAAATCGACAAATCCGGGCGAATTCTTATTTCACGCTTTGCGGAACGTTTATAATTAAACGTGAGAAATATTCATTTAAAAAGTTTAACGAGTTGCTTTTTAGGCACGACCGTAAAGGGAGTGACTTATGCAATCGCCATCCTGAAAACCGTCGGGTGTGTGTGTGTGTGTGTGTGTGTGTGTGTGTGTGTGTGTGTGTGTGTGTGTGTGTGTGTGTGTGTGTGTGTGTGTGTGTGTGTGTGTGTGTGTGTCCGTCCGTCCGTCCGTCCGTCCGTCCGTCCGTGTATATTCTCGATTTCGGAAAAACGGCTGAACCGATCGGGACGAAATTTGGCACAAAAATCAAGTACATTACTGTGAGTTCACAATAAGGTTTGTGAGCCGCCATCTTGAACCGGTACAAAATGGCGGCAAATTCAAGTATCGAAAAATTCATATCTTTGGTACTATTCATTGGATCCCGATAAAATTTTACACATACATGTACACGTATACAATGACAATTACTGGAAATTTTCAAATTTTTTGATTGGCCGAATCAAAAATGGCGGCTAATTCGAATCTTTAGTCCAGTATTCC
The DNA here is from genome assembly GCA_944319695.1 of Tiphia femorata. Lineage (NCBI taxonomy): Eukaryota > Metazoa > Arthropoda > Insecta > Hymenoptera > Tiphiidae > Tiphia > Tiphia femorata. The sequence continues at coordinate 11,618,608 of OX090897.1, forward strand.
GGCAAAACGACTGAACGGATCCGAACAAAATTTGGCATGTACATCGAGTATATACCCATTTGGTGCCACGAAACTTTATGTACCGCCATCTTCAACCGTTTCGAAATTATGGGAAATTCAAGTATGGAAACGTGAGTTACGCGGTCGTGCCTATGGCAGAAAGCGAAGCTTTTCTGCACTCGGTAAGGCGAGCGCGAAGCGCGAGCACCCGGCGATCGTGTCGAACACTAACCACAACTAGTTATTAAAGTAGGCTCGATTGCGCGCGCGACGCTTGATTCGCGGGCAAAGCGGTTTAGAGCCGACACCAGCTAACCGAGTTTCCAGGATAAATTTCTATCGGGCCCTCGACACGCGGACGTAACGAGTCCATTACAACGTACCGAAATCCGGTCTAGGGGGACGTCGGAATGAAATTACAGAAAATTCGCCCCTTCGTGCAATATATCTCCGCGCTCCTCCCTCACCTTAGACGTAATTAATTATATTACCAAAAGATCCCACCCTCGTCCCCAACTGGATTCGTCCCTTGGCAAATAACGTAATACGAATTCCTGGAAAGTGTAGGTACCACGCAGCGTATAATCAGGGGACTCAAAAGTGATGACGTTGTCGGGACAGGATTTGGAGTGGCGCTTTACCCCGAGAAAGAAAGCCTAGACCAGGGTGGGGAGCGAAGGGAAAGGTTGAAAAGCATTAGCGGATGAAGGAGGATTACGGATTTTTAAAAGATGCGCACTCACGCCAGCAGCCTCCGACGATTAATTTTCTCTCCCATCTCCCATCATCCGGCGCTGCGGTATTATTTCCATTTTAAAATAATCTTCCAGCGTTATATATGCCTTGTACCGCCACCCAGGCCGTATAACAGCCTCTCAACGGCCTTACATTTTATCCTGAATATTGAGGGGATAATATGTAAACCTTTTACTCCCGCGAGGCTGGCCTCATCGTTCACGAGGAAGATGCAAAGGTAACGCTTTGAGTAGCCACTTCCAAAGCTCACGGTACTGCCACGAAAGTAATACATCATTTGCAAGAAATATCGCGCGTGTAAACAAAGGCGTGGAGTATTTGAAAATTGGCCCGCAGTCGACATAATTTTGCCAAATTAATTCATAACCTTATCTTCGCACGCGCATCTCTTCAAATATCTGGGCCTTGAAAATCATTGCTAAGAGTAAATAGAAGTGACAGTAATCCGATCGCATGCCAAATATACGACAGTATTAATTACCTCGAACAATGAATGAACAGTCTGCGGATCGTTAGACGATTTTGACCTTCCAAAGAGGAGCGCTCATTTGTTATGCAGTCCTCGAGTTGAAGATTAGTCTATAATCAGATATTCCGATGTGCACACGAACGCTGCACCACTAATCTTCTCTATCGGCGCCTCATAGGGAGAAACACTCGGGATAATTAATCCGCAATGCGGCCATGCGGAATTCGGCAAAGGGCTTAACAGGATTATGTAGAAAGGCTTTCGATTCATCGATTACATATGGCGTGTACCCTTATCTACTCGAGCAATTACGATAACGTGGTACTGGGTGTGCGCGGATTTTCCAACGAGTGGGACGCAGGAGAAAAAAAAAGAAGCGAGAAGATTAGATTTTCGTTACGCGCGAAGAACGAGCAGGTAATGGCGTCCGCGACAGAACTGCACAATTTTACGCGACCGCCCGAAAAGACCCTCGAAATTCCACCCAAAGCAAATGTCACGTTCTTTGCGACGCGAATTTCTATTTAGCTCGGCAGCTTTCGCCACGTCGCTTCCTCTAAATGCTTTTTCCTGCGCTCGCCTCTTCCCGCTGACAATGAGTTACAGTTACTTTTCACGGATTCGCGTCCTTTCCAGAACGCGTTCGGTCCGTCCTTCCAATTGTATGGCGTCTAGAAAATAACGGCACATAATTGAAGCCACTCGCCAATATTCCTCCTCGGGGCTTCGTAATGAAATAGTGCCGGGCGAAAGAGCAAACTGTGCACAGAGTAATTAAGCGTGAGAAAAAAAATGTAACGAAATCGTTTACCGTTAATACCGACAACGGAAGGAGGATTTTCCAAATTCTTGATACGAATTCCCTCGGAAATTTCCGATCGCTTTCCAAACACGTCGGAGCGCAGGGTGAACAGAAACGAGGGGTTTTTCTTTTTTTAACTATCAGCACTTCCCCTCGCGTCACGAAAGAGGAGATCGACAAAATACGCGTTCGCGCGAGCGTGGATACGAGCAAATTGGATCCTTTAAATTCTTATTGGCTGCTCGCAAAGTGGCGCGAGATGCTGTGAAATCTCATTACGTGCATGGGTGACGCCAACGGACGATAAGGACCGACAGGATAACGATGCGTAGACGGATATCGATAATCCTCGATCCTCGAAACGACTTTCAGTGACATTCAGGATGCGCGTGGTTCGTTGAACCGTACATTAACATTTCTCTGCGAGATGATGCGTTTTTCGCTGTAAAATTTCTCTTTCCGCTTGAGAGGCATCCACGATCCCGCCCAACGATTTCCTAGAAACTTCCTTCGGGCACTCCATCATTTCTCCCGCGATCCATCAGGATCGATCGATCTATCTTTAAACGTCGCGAGTGACTGGCTCCTTATTGCCACTCGCAGAAGAAAACGATTTATTTACGTGGCTGTTCTAATCTTCCCGAGGACACAGCCCTTTCCCTCCGAGATTCAATTTCGACACGGTCTAACGTTATACAATCTCGACCCAAAATACCGAGGTTTCACCATCCAGCTTAATCACTTAAGCGAGATGCATTCGTACGTGCTTTCTACGCTGTATGGGGATTAGTGGCTCAGGGATAGGGATTTGACGAATCGAAAGTTGTGTGACCAAATGTTGACGATGCAAGATATTTCAAACGAAAATTGAGAAATTTAAGTTAACTTCATGCTACATCGATATTACGATAGTGGAATTTCAATTACCTAAAATTTCTGAACGAATAGCGATAATAGAAACCGATAAATTATATTTGCGACATGGTTTGGCGGTGCAGAATATTGAATTTGGTGGGATGGGATTTCATTTACAATTAGTCGCAAATTCCATCGTGAAAATTTAATCCGAACCGTATCGTTGAAAATTCTACTCGTAGTACGACATTCCACGGATTTACTTCATAACAGAGGACAAAAATGCCTTAACCGACTGATTTAAACCAAAATTTAATGGAGTTTCTCAATTTTTCCATCGACCCACTTATCATTTTAACAACGTACGACTAAACAGCGACCATCCAGGGTGCGTTCCGATTTACGCATGAAACGCATAGACTGCAATACCGATGCACCACGCTTTGAAAGCGTTCCGTTTTTGTAATGCACCATAGGTCGCATGAGCGCTTGAGAATTTCGGAACGATTTCTTGAGCGATCTATGCGCTACGCTACAGTCAGCTACAGTTAGGTGAGAAGAATACCAGAGAATTGCAGACAATTGCAGAGAATTAGTGATGGGCTATACAGTTATTTTTACTAAACGGTTATCATAGTTATTGTCACTTCAAAGTAACGAGTTATTTAAACAGTTATTCGGTTAAACGGGGTTACTTTCAATTCTTCATAATACTGAGATTAAATAGAACCATGTAATTTATATGAATATCATTCCCTTTTAGAAGCAGATATACAGTTAACATGTTTTTAAACATTTATTTTAAATGTATGAAACATTAATATATATATGTATACGCGCATTTATCTATAGTATATGTGGGCGGCCCACCAACGCGCGTAGAAACCGAGGAACAGAAGAAGGATTGATTCGCTAAAAATGCGTTCCGAATTATGCACGAAACGCATAAGACGCATGAACGCATTAGACGCATCAACTGCTTCAGGTTCAAGAAGAAGCAGTCTATGCGTTGGGAGCGATACGAGAATTCAGTACGGTTAGTACAATCCAGGGAATTCTCAGCGCTACCGAAGCGCTACCAATGCGCGCATTGGTTAAATCGGAACGACTTTCCATGCGATCTACGCGTTTCATGCGTAAATCGGAACGCACCCCCAGAGTGGCTTGAGATCGCTGTTGACCGGAGTCTAAGAAATTCTCGAGAAATTGCCCGAGATATCGAGATCTCGCATTGCGGCTATTAACGGACGAATGAAGCCAAGTCGTCGCTCGTCGAAGATCAAGCAGAACGATCCACGAAACAGAAAACCGAGGACGTCGTCGTAGATTCGACGAAGAATCTTTTCACGCCAAAAAGACCATGCTTGGGAAAAGACATTGGCATTTATAATTCAGAAACATGGACTGGGGCAAATTGGTGAACGAGGAAATGACCAAGGGGTTGCGAGAACGAAGTAATAGGAGTCAAACGGAAAGAAAGAAGAAGAAAGAGAAGAAGCGGAGGGGATAGAAGGAGAAAGCACACGTTACACGTGGAGATCGTCGGCGAAGAAATATACGATGAGGATGTAGTCCGGAGGGGTGCCGAGGCTCGTAAATATTTCACGCGGAGGGTTACTCTCCTCCCTGGGTAACGTGAAGGAGTGGCCTCCTGGACGATGGAACGACTTCTTGTGGCAGTTCCCCTGGTTGCACCAGAGATGTGGCAAGCGTTCTTCCGGGAGCAAAATTCGAGGCTCAAACGCGCTCCCCGTATTGAGTTTCTGGCCACAGACTTCCGCGTTAAAAATACAAACCCGCTTGAGGGCGTGAGGAGGAAAGGACTTTACGTCGCTCGACGCAGAGGAGCGCGATCCTACAGGATACGTTCCTCAGACGGTCTGTCCTGCGAACGTATCTTCACCGAGAAAGGTAAATTTATATCATTTCGCAATGCACATCCTCCACTTTTAACGAACCTTAATTAGCACGTTAACTTTCATTTTACGGGGAATTAAAACGGTAACGAGTTCGTACTCCGGAGAATTTAGAGGAAGATTTTATTGCGAGAGACGTGGTTAAAATGATTGCAAATGTATAACCGAAGGCGTGGGTAATGAGTAAATAAATAAACAGTACTGAATCAGATTAATACGGATGTTATAAAATTTACAAAGCACTTCGTGTTTATTTTAAATCGATGCAAACTGCTCGATATTCTACCCAATACCGCTTTTATTGTGCTTTCTTTTTCAACGAGAATCATCGAGTCTCCATGGAGACAATTGGGTGGAGAAAAGTTTCTTGGGTCTTGCACCTAGAACTGTTAATTTTGCAGGGGACGAGATACCGTGAAAACTTTGTACGGCAGTGACGCGTCCCGGGCTTTCACCTACGGCAATAGATGTACCCGTGGGAAAAACTTTTCCGGGATGGAGCTACGAGAACTACGAAACGGAACAGGATGACAAACGGAAGGTTGAAAGTTTCAAGTCTGCGCCGAAAACCTTTGACTTCCGAATTTTCGTTACTCTTTAATGGTCACTTTCGTATATCGATATTCAAGGAAACCTCATGGATATATGAAATGGTTCATTAATGAATTATCATTTACACCACTGCGTATAATAAATAAACAAATCCTGACAAACTAATGCGACCAATTTTTTTGTTCAACTTTTCGAAGAAATTTCCAGGCACAGAACTAAATTACCGAACGTAGTGCATTATACACGGTTCCGTGTAAATGTTAAACGTACGCGAGATAAATCTGCGAGCGATAAAGGTCGAAGCGTGATCTTTGATCTTTGGTACGCGAGTTCGATTATCTTGTTCCAAACTATCCAGGCCGGTGTCACAAAAATATATTGTTTGTCAAGACCCTTCTTCTACTTATTTCTCATTTGCGCCACGTGTTCGCCATTCGTGCTCGCAACGATGGTAAGCAGTTCGTTTGAAGGAGCCGCGAATATTTTTAGTCCCCGTGGTAATCTCGAAATTGTCGTACAAGTGAGAGAGAGAGAAAAAAAAAAGCTCCACTGACGAGAACTCGAGGTTGCACGATTCACCACGCGCGAGTGCACGCGAGGAAATCCACGGGTGCAGCTCGAGAGGCTAATTGACCTTTAGAGAACAATGTGTATTACATCGTAAGTGCATGGAATTCGTCATGCGCGTGACGGCCATCAGGGCCCTTAATCGATAATCGCGTTACGTTGCTTTACTCGCTCCAGTCTCGCGTGCGCTCGCGAATCGGTGATTAACTGAAATTCGTAACCTTTAAAAGTCCCGCATCGGACTACCCCTGTTTAACGGCCGACTTCCAATCAATTCTTCGATGACGCCGCGTAATAATACTTCCTATAAATTTTCTAACCGCGAGCCGCGTAGAAGACTACCCTCTGTGCCTGCAACCTGACATTTAAATGTCCTCGCGTTTTGCCATCGACAGCAGCAAAGCTCGAACGACGATGAATACCAGCGAAGTGAAGAATGGGTGGAAGAATAACGCGGTGCTATCTACACGGTGACGCGTAAAAATAGATAACATTCTGAAATCGTAACCGCGAGGGCAATCACGAGTATTTCGGAGCAGAACACATAAATCGCACCGCGAAAGGTTCCGCGACAGGTCAAAAAGTTGAAGTGTCGGGTATAAATCACGTAATCCACAAAGCCGCACGATTTTTCCATTCCCTTTCTTATTTTAGTATTATGAAAAAATGGAGCAAGATTTAACGTTCCATTATGCTTTCATTCTACATATATAATATGAAATTACTTGAGTACCCACGTCGGACAGTTTTCATCCGACTAATGCAAACATAAATGTTTGAGGCGAGGGTGGAAGGAAGTGACGTCAAAGGGAAGTAAAAACCAAATGATAAAGCGGAGCACGGTACTCCTTGATTTGCCAGCAAATTAAATTGAAAGGGAGACAAATAACAAATTTCTTTCTCCAATCTGCTCCTTTAAAAATGAGAAAAAAGTCCCCACTTTGAAACATAAAAAAAATCAACTTTTTATTGTAACAACTTAATGTAACCTAAAACACTTCAAAGCTTGGGGCAGAGAAGTACCCGGACGATTATTTCTTTCCGGCTTAAGCACAGGAGAAATTGGAGAAAGAGGGAGATGGTTACGCGACATTTACACAGCCGCGAATGAACAGGATCGCCGGAGTCTCGGGATAATGAAATTATGTAACGAGAAACGACTAGCGAAGTCCCTGGAGTTGAGCACTGAAACGACGTTGCACTTAACTCGCTTGAATAAAGTAAAATACATTTGCAGATCTTCCCTTTCTCGTCCTTTCGTTAGCCAAACGCGAAGAATATCGTAATCTACTTGGAAAGCCGGCAAATTTACCTACTCGTTTTCCCTTCGCGGGTTTACTTTGCATGTTAGAAAAGCTTCGAATATTCCGTACACCACGAATTCACGCGACACGGATTTACGAAGAGTATAGAAACCTTCCACCCGCTTTCCTTTGTCCTCTACCTTTACTCACACGCGAGTTCTGCCGCTTCCTTCCGCCTCTCTATCTGCCCTACAACATCCATTCGAAATTCCGCGCGCGTACCATAGTGCTCCCTTTACGATCATAGGGAACGGTCAACATTTCGTCGCGAGGATAGGTGTGATAAAGCCTCCCAGATAAATGAATAAATAATACGCGAACCCACGTTGCGAGCCACCCGTTACGACGTCGGGAGACGTGGACGGGACGGAGTCCTCAAAATAAACGGCCCGTTATCGTCGATCTACGATGGGCATTAACGTGCCGACTCGACGACTTGATTTATTGTCCCGCGCTCTCGACCCGCCACCAACGCGCGGAACTCTCCTCCACGTAGGCGCGATCCGTAACAACGACCGTAGAAGGGGTCGATAGGAAGAAACTCTCATTCGTGGAATAAAAAGAAACTTGAGGTCGAAGGAGGAACACGGTGGACGAATGTCCTTTGGTCGAAGGTATATGAGAATGCTTCTTAGGTCCGGGATACACATGCCACTTAGGCTAGGGATACACATGCTACTGAGAAGGCATGCTTTTTTAAGCTAGCATGCTAGTTTACAGCATACTAGTTTACAGCATGCTCTCTGTGCGTTTACAACAGTTAATTAGTAGCATAGTTTGAGGTCTACTTGCATGAGCATGCTTACATTTGAGGGATAGACACAACACTAGCAGTAGCAAGCTCGTGTTCGGTAAACACGTTCAGACTTGCTCGTGACCATGCTATCCTTCAGACGTAGTATGCTTACTAGCACAAAATTAGACCGTCGTGCGATCTAGTAGCGCGCTACTTAACTAGCATGCTGTTTTGGTATACATTTGCTAGTTGCTTGCTACTAGGTAGCATTTGCTCGAAAATAGCGTGCTATCGTGCTACTAACAATAAGGCCCGGGATACACATGCCACTTAGTAGCACGATAGCACGCTATTTTCGAGCAAATGCTACCTAGTAGCAAGCAAGTAGCAAATGTATACCAAAACAGCATGCTAGTTAAGTAGCGCGCTACTAGATCCCACGACGGTCTAATTTTGTGCTAGTAAGCATACATACGTCTGAAGGATAGCATGCTCACGAGCAAAAGTCTGAACGTGTTTACCGAACACGAGCTTGCTACTGCCAGTCTTGTGTCTCTCCCTCAATTGATTGAAAACACAGTACGGAAATTAAATCGTAGCAATGGCTAGATGGGGCGATGAAAAAACATTAAATTTTATAATGTTATATCGCGATAACGAATGTTTGTGTAATGTACCATCACTTGCTCCAAGAACTTTTCGAGAAAGCCAATCTCGCACCCATGTGTTCCGTTTTCCCTTCTCTTGTTTTTTTAAAACCCTTTTTACCCAACGCGTTGAAAGAAGTAATATAATACTATTTATTTCGTTTCGTAAACTCACTGAACGAAAGCGACCCATGTTTTCAAATGTAAGCATGCTCATGCAAGTAGACCTCAAACTATGCTACTAACTAGCTAGTGTAAACGCACGGAGAGCATGCTGTAAACTAGCATGCTAGCTAAAAAAGCATGCCTTTTTAGTAGCATGTGTATCCCTAGCCTTATTGTTAGTAGCACGATAGCACGCTATTTTCGAGCAAATGCTACATAGTAGCAAGCAAGTAGCAAATGTATACCAAAACAGCATGCTAGTTAAGTAGCGCGCTACTAGATCGCACGACAGTCTAATTTTGTGCTAGTAAGCATACTACGTCTGAAGGATAGCATGCTCACGAGCAAGTCTGAACGTGTTTACCGAACACGAGCTTGTTACTACTAGTGTTGTGTCTATCCCTGAAATGTAAGCATGCTCATGCAAGTAGACCTCAAACTATACTACCAACTAGCTGTTGTAAACGCACGGAGAGCATGCTGTAAACTAGTATGCTGTAAACTAGCATGCTAGCTTAAAAAAGCATGCCTTTTCAGTAACATGTGTATCCCTAGCCTTAAAATGAGCGAGTGACACTGAGCATTTTAAGTCGACCGAGAGAATCGTAAAAAATAGTTTGCACTAGAAGATATATTTTCACTCGCATCCGGTGGCCCTTGAGACGGATGAATCGGACGATCGAGAAATATCTGGCGCGGGTCCAGGAATCTTTTCTGACGTTCGTTTCACTTCGCTCGGTGGGAGCAGAATCGCGGAGCTACGGGAGGGTAGCGAACCTTTCGCGGCCGATCGATCGATCTCCGCTCGAAAACGAAAGCCGCGCGCGATACGCGACGTTCTTCTAAATATCCTCACGTCATCTTCCAAGACGACGCGTGAGGCTTGAATAATTCAGGATGCTACGCCTCGGAGCCCGTGCGCAAGGATTCGAAGCGAAGGACGCTTGAATTTTGTACCTCTCGGTTGCAAGTTCGGCGCGAAGTGGAAACGGTAGTGGCAAAAGGAAGTACGGGGAGTTTTCCGAGTGCTGCGAGTTCTCGAGAGTGCGCGCGATATAAATAAATAGTTTTTCGAAAGTCGGCTAAAAGTACGTCAATTCGGGCGAAAATCTCGATATAAGAGAACCAAGGGTGATAAATGATTAAAATAAAAGATTAAAGAGAGAGAACATGGAGAAATAATGAAGAACGAGTCAATTCCAATTAGAAACCAATTCCGGCAGCACGATCGCTTTTCATTGACCAGCGTGACACCCATTTTCGATGTTACCAAGGCAGATCCGGATATACGTAGCTTAAATTATGTTTATCAATATCTCCTTCCAGTCTCGTGTGAAAGACAAAACCGCAATTGCAACGTAATTTGTTTCGTATCGTTAATGCATTTATGGCTCGAGGGTTTAAACGAATTCCACGCCGATCGATAACACCGACACCAACGTCGGCCCATGCGTAGACTCGGACTACTGCGGTGCCACGACAGCCGCGTTCAATTCGCGGTGAAAACAATTAGGGGCCCGCTCCGCCACGAGCGATTAATTTTATAATCGTCCCTTGTTTTACACTTGCATAATCGATCGTCGATCCAAAGGCTCTCGTTCATCGATTCTTCGGTGCATCGATGCATTCATTTTCACGATTGGATATAAGCTCGTCCTGGTCATTCAACTGCTTTTATTTCACTCGACAATCTAGTTAACAATTTCAATGGAAATTTCTGCGAAAATCTTTTTACACGAAATAGAGCGTTTGCCTAGAATTGTAAAAAAAATTCTCCTGAATAATGCGAGGAAAATACTACGGGGTGCTTCGCATTGAGATTTTTTTCACGTCGATTACGATTTACAGCGCGTACCCTTTCTCGATGCGCACTTTTATGGTCGCCCATTAGACACCGGTTAACATCGTAAAACCGGCCGTTTCACAAATTGAGCGCGCGCAGAAATCAATTTACCGGACTTAACTCGAATTTATTGACTGTACGCCAGCCGGTAGTGGGCCGCTCAGTGGAAACTGCCAGCCGTGGACCGACAGCACCGAAAATTTCGCCCCCTCCGTCTGTAGAAAGATTCCACGCTAAATATCGCCGATTCCAGAGAACGTTGCGATTCTGCCACGCGGATTCACAACTTCGCGCGAACGGCAGTCCGAATATGCTCGCCATTTCTGTGCGCTCGTGTTACATTCGTCACAACGTTCTCGATGGGTGTCCACCACAAATTCCAATTCCGTCGAATATATCGAGAGTGGTATGCCAAAATATCTGTCCCCATAGTTAACCATGTTTGGACACCGGTATGGAATTGCAATAATGCGTTCATTGGGGTAGAAAGGATCATTTCACTCCTCGAGTACTTTCGATTGACTTCAAAACTACGCTCGGATAATTAGCCGAGGTCCAGTGCAAGAATGAGTCACGCCAGAAATTTATACCGGGCGTCCAGAAATTAACCCTTTGACTATTGTTGGCGCCTATTGGCGTCTGAAACATATTGGCTTCCTGGTACTGTAGTCGCCAATAGGCGTCCGGATCAAATTCCGCCTGTTTCGCGAATAATTGCCGTTTTAAAAATTTTACAATTGTTCTTGCGGAAGCAAAATATTAAAAAGCAGAATATTAATAAATAAATAATATTGGTTCGATGTAATAGAATTCAGTATTTCGAATATTTTATTATACTTCGTCAGAAACGCATGCCTAACGAAAAACTTCGCTGTTCTCAGTGTACGTCGCGACTGAATTCCTACCGTATGGTACGGCCGGTGCGTGTCAAAGTCTGCCGTACTCAAAGGGTTCAGGAATAATAACTAAAACAGGCAGAATTAATAAAAATCTCATTTATCGACTTTTTTTGGAATAACCTTCTTGTGAATCGAATCTCCCGATTTATCGTCATTCCAATATCAAATGCGCCTACTTTCTCGATCCAATTAATCTCGAATACGAAAGTCTCGATGCGGCAAAATTACTTAAGCTCACCGCACCTGCATAATCGCCACGATTACACGCATACTGCTTCTGATACACGGCAAAGCATTCAGCTGGCTTGGAGGTGCCACGTTTCGGTCGGCGCGGATGCGCAAGGAGAGAAGGACAGGAGGAGGGCTTCGGTTCACGGGCAACAATGTAACTGGAAACGGTGGCATATTGCCGCTTAATAGATACGATTATCGCCATCGCTTAATCATCTCGTTGAACCAAGCATGGCGTCCGATGTCCGGGACCGCACGGGGCATTTCAAAGCAACATTAACTTAATTGACCAATGCGTCGAAAGCTAACATTTCGATTTATCAAAAACAACGTTACGCGAAACTTTAATAAAAAAGATCGATATCGTGCTCACTTGGCAATGCGCTAAATCGAAATCTAATTAAGACCGAATTGAAATCATTCAATCTATAGGCTACATCTATATGTATCAAACGCTCACTGCTTACTCCGAGCCACAGGAATAAACACAGTGGCACTATACGCAATACGCTAACCTCCTCAGACGTCCTGCCCACTCACGAGAGGCTCTCAGAGGTGGCTTGCTATTGATTTCCCCATCGAATATCCGATAGTAAATGGCAAATTCGCCGATGCACCTATAATGCGGGGGTTACACGTGGCGCATCGTATTATGTGCTCCCTCCCTCGAGGCTCTACGGGAATGGCTTGGATACGCACGTGAGCTTGCAAAGAGCAAGAGAGAATAAGAAGAAGGAGAAGAAGGACGAGGGGACTGAGGAGGAAGGGCAGAAGGACAAGAAAGAAGGAGAAGGTCACGAGTAGCTCGCACCCTCGTAGGCGACGGGATGTAGAAGCGATCTAGCGAGAGGGAATTTTCAATCGCCGCATTAATCATTGCATTAACCGCCCTATTAATCGTCCGTGGATGCTCGCCCACAGAATCAACGAGGAAAGTCGGATCAGAAGCCACTTATAAGACGAGCGAATTCGAGTTACTCGCCGATGTCTCGTGCATTTCCGAATTCTCGTCAACCGACGCGCACATAATAAAAGTTCGTTTGCCGAAATCAACTGGAGCTGATCGTAGAGTTCTCGAGCAGGACCGTTTCTCGAAGTCACCAATCCTCTTGGCATCTGTCTCGTGAGGTGTCGCGTGACGCGTCGTAGGAAAGCTGAGCGAAAGAATTTCACGCGAGTAACGCGATCCCGTTTGTCCATCCGTCGAACGTGTCCACCACTTACCAGATATTGAGGAACTTTTCTCGCACCCGGCGCTTCGTACTGTCGCTCTTCCGGCGATACTGCAATCTACGGCACGCTTCCGAGGAGATGGGCTCCGGAAGCTGCTTGTAGAAACCTGCAAGTGACAGGGCATTCGAAATTAAACTCGAAACTGTGGCGGTGACGGTGGTGCGCGCGCGCGCACATGGCAGAGAAATTGAATCTCCCGCGCGTCTGGACGCCTATAGGCGCCGTCGTCGGATCGATCGAGCCTCTCGCTCGTCCACTGGGACACCGTGGGACGCAATTTAGCGCGAAATTATATGGCTACCGCCACCTCACCGCACCCCTCCACCGCTCAGCACCGCCTCTTCCACCCCCGCGCCTACTCCTGCGTTCCGAAAAAAGAACACCGCCCGCAGATTCGTCTTTTAACGTTGCAGTGGCGCGAGCGGATTTATCGTGAACGACAGAATCATCCGTAGAAATTTATTCGTCCCCAGCCGTCCTCGAATCGCTACCCCGACCAAAGAGCAATACCGGGTGAATTCACGCAGCCAGTGTCAGGACTTTAAATATAAACTTGGGCGCAAAATGCAAAGTGCACGAAGTAACGATAAACCACGCTCTTAATCGTCTCTCGCTTCGACTTTTTATGCGAATCCACGCACGACCCTTTCGCTTAAGGAGGAGCAGACCGTAAAATATCTTGCCGCGTGTCATCCGGGCCTCGTCAAGCGTGCACGCATTTTTTTGCCATACGATGCTAATAATAACGAGCGCTCTCCGAAGGACGCGCGCGTATCCGTGAATCGAGGCGGTATTCGTGTCGATATTTTCTCTCGCGCGCCACCGAGCAGCAGCGTGGCCGACGAAAAAAAGGAGAGTCTTCAATTGCGGGATTAAGTGATTTTCGACAATCGAGACTGCATTCGGCACTCCCTGCGTCCCGAAAGGGATTTATCGAGAGGCACGTGGGGTCCTCTTGGCCGACGATTTCGTGCGTGGAAAATTCTCACCTGCGAAAAAGGTCGAGCGGTCTCGAAATAAAGATGATTTTAAAGAGCGCGCGCGATCTCGTAGAAGGTCTGGCCAATGGGGTGTATATCTCCTTACCTAGAGACCCGGGGATAGGAATAGACGGCGGGAACGCGTGTGCTCACGCTCACTCTTCTTTGCACGAGTAAATATTTACTCAGACGGGCGACGTATCGAGGCAAGCCATCGCTATTTATCCGCTCGTATATCTGTCATTCGCGCACGGATCAGAGTCGGGTGGAAAGGCTTCGATCGTTCTCGAATTTATCGAACTTTCGAATTCTCCTGCAAAGGCATCCAGCGAGAAACGAGACTCTCCCGAGGGAACGTAATTCGAGGGAATTGTCGAGGGTCTCGCGAGACTTACGCGCCAGAAGAAATAAAAGCAACAGCCATCGGGGCAAGCTGAACTTTCGTCGAAGCTTAACGCGATAAAGCGCGATTAAGGCGAGCGTCGAGAAATTTTGTAATTAAGCGTCGAAAGCGGGCACGACGGTCCTCCTCCTGCATCCACGTCCCCCTTATCCGATTAAATTCTCCAAAGTTTTCCCATCCGTGACTGCAACTGAGAAAATCCGCCAATGGCAGACTCAATCTTAATTTATAGCACGCGCATACCGATGTCTTACTTACGAATCGATTCCGCGTGGAGAACTTTACCGAGAGAATCTTTCTTTTAGTCTCCGTTTGACGCAAGCGTCGTGTCTCCTTCCTCGGAGAAATGTTCGTCGATATAAGGTCCAAGTCAAAGATCACGATGATTTTCCGTCACCTCCTTCCACCACGCGGAAATATTTCTCTCGAGCGAACCAGGTCTCTCTAATATACTCTCGTTCCCAGTACCGACGAAAGGAAACTTTCCCACGCTTCACCACCCCCGACGGAAAGCCACCCTTACGAAAATTCGATTCTCGCCCAAACGAATCGGGCGCAGAATAAACTTACCGAGCCAGCTGAGGTGCTCGGTGGTCTCCAGTTTGTTCTTGAAGCTGTCCACTTGGCGTTTGAGCTCGTGGACCGCGAGGGATGGCGATGTGCAGAGAGACTCTTCATGCTCGCGAAGCTCTCGCTCCAGGGCCGCGACGCGTTTCTCGAGCGCTCGCAGCAGCTCCGCCTCGATCACGCCCGTGGACGCTGGATGCGCCCCAACGACCTTCAAACGAAAGCGCATCGCCATTTAGACTAGAGACGTTCGACATAACACGGACTCGACGACGATGTGCTGATTAATGCGACTTGAATGAACCAGTCGTAGATAAAAAGGAAACAACTATCGTTAGTTCGATAAGAGTTCTGTACACCTCGATAAGATACGCGTCGCGAAATCCTATCTCTCGAAAGCGTTGAGAATCATTAAACAATAAAGATTCACGGTAGATTCCTCGTGTTCGACCAAATTTCTTTTCGAGCGATAGCAGGGCGCCTCGACGTAACACTTTGTTAAACACGAAGAAGGTTTATGCGGTCCGCGCGAGATAAATTCTCCGGAGTTGGCGCAATTTTAAATGGTCACGACGATCGTTACCTGAAGAACGTAGGGCGTGTCTGGCGTGTTCGCCGGTAGATGAGTCGAAATGTTCAAGAGCTTGTCCCCCTTACGAAGCTTTACAATGTCCAAAGGGCCAGCCTCTGCCGCGCTTCTGAAGAGTTCTGTAACCAACACCAGTATCCATTAAGGGTGAGTTATTGGCAAATGTTGACAACGAGCGCACACACACGGAAAAAAGAGAATTCGTAATTTCGGGAGTAATTACGAGACGGGAAGAAATCATGCAGATCAGAAAGTGGTAAATTCACAGATTACTATTACGAAGATCGTGCACTTACGTTGCGCTGTAACCAAGACTGTTCCCCCTTTTTTAACCCCCCGTTCTTCCCTCGCCTCTACCCCTGTCGTTAAAACAAACAATCGAATTAAGCCGAGAATCACTCATCCTGAGATACGAGCCACCGGTGAAATGACGATTGTTACATCGCAAACTGTATTATGACGCGCTTAACGCCCCAGCAAAAAGTACCACGCGACACTTCATAAGCGCATGTTTTATTCATCATCGAATCGGTACGAGGGTGGTCTTCGAAGAAGGAAGAGAAAATGAACGAGAAGAATAAAGAGGAACGAAAGAAGGGACCGACTATGCGTGACATTCGAGAGCACGTAGCCTGTCCATTATGCCATTGCTATTACCTAGGATGAACGACAATGATGGAATGGGACACTCGCACATTTCCCTCCAGATTCAGAGTATGAGAAAATTATGCATGACCCACGGTCACTCTCGAACTCATTTCGCGCGAGGGCAAAAGCCTTGGTTGACGTTGATTCGACGTTGCGCGTAGAAAATACTTTCAAAGATAATAACGCGTTTCTTGGCCTCCTTAGAACGAATATGAAACCTTGATCCGCCTTACTACTGCCAATTAGGATGTCACGATTGATTCCAAATTAACCCTACCTTGTCAAACGAACGAACAAACCCCCTCACGCCTGAGCAACGAACAAACTCTACCAATGAGAACTTTTAAGCCCGCCACGTCCAATCGAGAACTGTCCTCTATTACAAATCAGATTTATATCTCGATAATTGAAAGAAGCTCGCGCAATTATGATCGATTCATTCGAAAATCAACCGAACGGATGGATGGTGGTGCAACGCGCGAGTAACAAAAATTTCGCAATATGCAGGGAGAAAAATCGCGAGCCAAACGCACGCCACGATTAATCGAATTTACGCGGCCCCGTATACTTGGCGATTTCAAATCCACGGAGAATAATTATTTCCATTTGCACGCGATAACCACCACCGCCGCCGCCTCTATGGTCATATTCAACGGAAAATAAATTTCGCGTCGCGGGTGCTCGTTAATTAAAGGCGATCGCGAACGCTCGCTCGTGTGGCGGTATTATTAGAATTTTAGGATTCATTTCGGATATTATCGATACGCCTGGGTTTAATTATCCGAGTGAAATATTACTCGCTTATTAACCCTCCTGCGTGGTACGCTCGAGAAAGGATGTTACGTTAATAGGGCCGGCCTGCGGTGCAAAGAGAGCCGATTGGAAGGGAATGAAAATTTTCAATGCCCAATTAACGAGTAACCAAATGCATCCTACGCGGTGTACCCACCCACGTGGAAATCTTTTCGCCTTCCTCGAATCATTCGATATCATTTGACATTTCGAAATGGATGATTTCTATTGCAATCGCGGTAATCTCGCGCCGCGTTCCTTCTCTATTGTGGAAAATGTCTGGCGCGCGCGCCGGTTACCGCAGCCGCGATAAGAGAAGGAACAAAGAGTTAATGGGCCGGCCAAAGCGCTTAAGTAAAAAGTCTACGAAAGGGGCGAGAGAGAAGATGAGGAAAGGGGGTGGTGGCCCCTTTGTTGTCGAGATATCGATCCAACCGCGATGTATGTGTGCCAAGCGGATATTTTCAGGTGAGAGATTCGTACCGACTCGGCGGGACGAGAATGAGAAATGGATTTGGTCGGTGACCCTGCCGGTCGGTCATTTATAAAGTCTCTCTCGTCCTCCGTTTGCCCTTTTCTCCTTCGCCCTCTTCTACGTGCGTCGGCCCCGTTCTCCTCGATTCCTTGCTATTCGTCGCGAGAGTCTCAAAAAGGAGGTGAAAAAGTTTTTAGCCCGACGAAGAAAAAAAGAGCAAGGTGCGATTATTGAGGCGACACGTGGAGTCTTGCAAAGAAAAGTTTTGCGTGGTTGGAGGGATCGTGAATGGAGATTGATAGCACGCGTTAACCGGGTACAAGTTGTAGCGACGGAGAACCGGTTGGTTTTTCTCAAATTCTTCGAGGAGTCCGGAACGTGGAGATTACAAAGTGAAAGGAGCAAGACGCGTATCGAGACAATAATTAGTTATCGATAAAATTAAACGTTCGAGCGAACGAGCGAGTAACGAAGTATCGGAATTAAAGTATTCGATGTTTTAAACAATTCAGAACTGTACAAGGCCGGCGAAGGAACAAGAGTTTAGCTACTTATAAACTTCCAGTTCATCCGCTTGTTTCCAAGAAAATACAGCTGCTTGCCCTACTCGTTCGGAAGGTTAAGATCTCATTCTTTCTCCGCGATATGTAGCTCCACCTAGGTCGGAATATCACGGAAAATCTTGGAAAACATTTTCGAGACGAGCAAAATATCTGAAACGCCAGCGCGCTTACTGTCTAATCCGTAAAAGAAAAGGCATTAGTCTTCTCCTTGGAATAATATACGACGAGAAATTTCGGAAACCCGAAACCATCGTTTTACCGGATCGACCATTTCTCACCGAACGAACCAATACTAAAGCTAATCCACGACGAATGAAAGGAGAACGGATTTTTACCACGCGAACAAGAACAACTAGCTGCATAGAGGAATTACCAAAGAAAAATGAAAAGACGTGGAATTTCTCCTCTACTCTCTTCTTCTCTCTTCTGCTTTCATCTCAATTTCCTTCCACCCTCGACGGTCCTCCACGTACGTCGCTCACGCGAATAAAAGGGCGCTGCTGTGGTCGCCAGGCGAACACCGACCGACGTAATAATAATATTGTCGCGGTACGGCGAACAAGTGAAAAAACGCACAACCGTCCGCTCGTCTGGCAGCTAAATTGCGCCTTTCATTCCTCGTCGTCGTATTCACAATAACCAACCGGTACGCCCCCGCTTCGCGATATAAAGCTCACCCCTTTTTTCCTATCTTGCATCTCACCGCAGGATGCGAAATTCTCCCACCCTCGCTTTTTCTCCCCGATATCCGAGCTGC
This sequence comes from Tiphia femorata, assembly GCA_944319695.1. Taxonomy (NCBI): domain Eukaryota; kingdom Metazoa; phylum Arthropoda; class Insecta; order Hymenoptera; family Tiphiidae; genus Tiphia; species Tiphia femorata. Next base: position 11,637,357 of record OX090897.1, read on the forward strand.
TTCTTCTCTTTTCCTCCACTTCGTCGGTCTACCCGAGAAAGTAACAAAAACGTGGAGAGAGCTTTTGCGCGTCGAGCGACGTAGAGGCAGGTAGAGGGGAGGACGAAGGCAGACGCGGAAAAAATGTGACGTAGGATTCGCCCACGATGAATAATGCAGGAAAAATAATTCATCGGGCGAGGATCGAATTACGAGAAGAGCCAAGGGTGTTTAGAGTAGCGCTTTGCCATCCGCGAAAGATTCTTACGCGCGAGATGAGAAGCCAGAAGAAGAATGATAAAGGCGGAACTTCGCGAAGTGATAAAGCGTACTTCGCCTACTAGCTCGTGGCTTCTATATTCTTAACTGAGAACCACAAGGATGAGCTGAAGCAACTAAAGTCAAGTTTAATCGATCGATTTTAATCGATCGACAAAAGTGGAATAAGACTTTTTGCTCGCACGTTTTGATAGTAACTAATCGACTGTTTCACTTTTAAACTGACGTCGAAAGCAGTTGTGTGCGAAGTTCTACAGGTATGGACGCGTGCCGTGATCAGTTGAAAACGAGGGTGACAACTGAGGTTCACACGCTACAAGGCACGTTTCAACTGGAAAGCAATTCGTGATGACTCGTCACTTGAACGACAAACGTCCGACTGAATCAAACTTTTCTTGATCAACTACAAAGTTAACGAACTCTATTGAAAGAAAAGTTCTCGCAACAGTTTTCATTCGACTTTTGTCGATCAGTTACAATCGGTCAGCTAAACATGACTCGTGCGAACACGCCTTAACACTATTCCTACCGACCGGTCAAATGACCATTTTCAACATTTCGATTAGAATTTCCTATATACAACGTAATTGCGTGGCTTTTAAATTTCACGACTTTTTCTAAAATATACGTATAATGCATTTTTCAATATTTTAGGAAAAGTCGTGAAATTTAAAAGCGATGCAATTACGTCGTATACAGGAAATTCTAAACGAAATTTTAAAAACGGTCATTTAACCGGTCGTGGGAGGAACAGTGTTAAGATAGAGAACGGAGAGCATCGCGAGCTTAGGAGAAGATACGAGTAAGTGGAAACTTGCTGGAAAATTTTCTCTCGTTCGTTTCTGTACCGAGAAGGGGCGAAAAGTTGGCGCGTAACACAGACTGAAAACGACGCCTCCCGCTGCGTCTGCCCTCTTGCCGTTGCAACATTAATTATTTAGTAGCCGCGTTACAGTCAGTCGCGCCTATTTCTCCCCTCACGTGGGCACGAAACCCACCCCTTGTAATATTTATCGCATCGATTATTCAGCGAGCAATGCATTAAACTCGATCGCGTCCTCGAAAGGAGGAGGGCTAAATGGCGAAAATGCGTAAGGCAGAAGAAAGTCGTGAAAGAGTCGGGATTCACTGATTTCTTTTCCTACCTACAACTTATCGAACTGGCGTTACTTTGTACAACAAAATTGATCGACGATACGAATGCGTCTTCTTTTGCTTGTTTCACTCGGCTTCTTCCTTCCTCCGTTTTTACTACCTCCCCTTCGGAAAAAATCGTGTAACTACTACTTGCAGAGAGGTTCGGCGTAACGACGATGCTGTATAGAACGTACGTATCGATGCTGGACTATCGTAGCGGCCCCGTTACGCGATACTACGTGGGCATGATGCGTTTCGAGACTACCAATCGTAACACCGAGTTACGGGTACAGGCTGCTTGGCCACCAGCATCGCCGTATTACGCCTGACTGTAATCTAAAAATGCCAAATAAAAGTCGAAGCATACTACACGAGAACCGTAGCAAACGGGGGAGGGTAACGTTCCATTTTGTCGGCTGGCCGAGGGGATGAAGATTCTTTTCTTCCGATAGAACGAATTTTCATTCGTACACTGAAAAAATTGTATTCTTATCTTAAGAATTTACCACTTAAGTTTAGTATATTTCCTACTGAAATAAGTAACAAGAGGATCCTCTTAATTTAAGAGTAAAATGTTCTAAACAGATTCCTCTAATCGAATATTCTTAACAGATATTTTTAACAGATATTCTTAACATAACCTGATAAAAAATTTGTATGGATATATTTCGTATATAATTATTGGCAACAAAACTCATAATGAAATGCTTCACTCTTTATATTGTCGAAAATTACATTATCCATATCTTGAAATCGGAATTGGTTAAGAAATGTAGTCACGAAAAAAGGTTACAATTTGTATATACGTGTATTTCCATCACTTGTAGATATCTCTATTAAATCGCCCAAATCTTCTTCTTCTAGCCGCTTCGTCATTTCCTTATCCATACTTTTTGCACAACACAGCACACAAAATAATATAGTACTCAAAATTACGCAGAATTGCAAGAGGAACAAGATACAGGCATCAACATGTGCCGCGCGCAATGCGTAACCTACCTTAATCGAATACTGACACGCGTTGTGTGGCGACATTCAGATGGATTATTAAGAATATATTCCAAAAAGCGTCATATCGATAAGAAAATATTCTCATCTATTAAGAATATCTATTAAGATAAATTATTAAGTTTGTATTTTAAGAATACAATTTTTTCAGTGTACGTATGCGAGGAGAGAATGAAAACTGCTCTGTCACGGAATGGTAAAATACTTCTTGTCCAGATCCGTCGTGAAAACGATATTTCTCCTTTCTGGAAGTTCTTGTGGAGCATCCCTATCTTACGCATCGTATACTCTCCCACCGTTTCTGCCTTGCGAAAGAAACGCACGAGAAACGTCGGAAGAGACGAAGTGTCCACTTCGCGGAACAATAATGGAGGCGTAAAATCTTAGAGCACCCGTCCACCCTTGGTCAAGCGGAATACCGGGCGTTCGTGTAACGCGTCCATGAACGTTATCGTTGAAACGGCGCGCACTAGCTTGGCATATCTCCGAGATCCGATAAGGAGGATGCTGTTGAATGTAGGTTTACAACAGAACTGCTCTCGTTGTTACAGCGAGGTTCGTCCTTACTGGCTAATCACTTGGGAATTACACGAATATCAGGGCCTGGATAGTCCCTAGCCCTCGACGAAGCGTTCGTCCTGATAATATCCCTTCATTGTCACGAGATGACTTCGAATACCGGGACGATGGGGTCTTCGTGGATCGTTCCAACTTCCACGTTCGAGACCACTGCAAAATATCGATCTTCCTTCTCCCGAGATTCCAGGGAGAATTTCGCCCTGCGCACCGCTATTTTGTTCCCGCTCACGCCTCGTCTACTTCATTCTTCCTCGCATTGTTGTCTTTCTAGGTTACCGTCCCAGGTGGCTCGGTAGGATCGTAATTCGCGATGGCACGCTTTCGAGTGGCTGCATTCTTTTTTCTCTTCTTACTAATGGTGGCATCTCATTCGACCTAACCGAGAAACTTTTCCGTGGCAAGTTTAATTAATTACACAGCCACCGGTGATGCGGATCCTGAATTTTATTTAACCGACAACCAAGCGACTAGGTCGAGAAGAACGATAGGATCGAAAGGCAAAATTTGCCAAAGACCCGAGACCCGTTCTCGTGACGAGCTTCCGTCAGATTCGCAAACTTCGATGCTTCAACGAACTTTACAGGGACGAAACCTTGCATATTCCATTCACCCCGGACTCTGTCGATTCACCGGTCTACCGAATCCCTGGCTGCTACTTAAGTGAACAGATTCCTATCGAAGTAGACCACTCCGGTTCACTCCGTGTCGTCCCATTCACGTCGAAAGAACAAGGTTGAAACTGCGTTTCCTTACGTAGTCAAAACCGATGGAGCAGACATCGATCGCGTGTTTAGGCGATTCGATAACAACGCTTTCATACGGGCGCGCCTTAATGGGGTTTCTCGTGACGTCGTCGTTATCGGCCAATATCAAAGCGCAACGGAACTTGGTGCCTCTCGTCCGAGAAAGGAGAGGCTGCGGCAAAGACGATAGGAGAGAAAGCCGATATATTCAGTCGGCGTGGCATAAATCACGGCACGGTAGTTGGGTGATTCGATAACCTGAAGTGGTGCTACGCTTTGCTAGACCGTAAAGAGAAAATACGAACTGTCTATCTTTCTCTCGCTCTCCCTCTCTCTCTCTCTCTCTCTCTCTGTCTCTCTCGCATCTTTTAATGCAATACAAAGAGCAAGAATGTCTCGGTAAGGGTGATGTCTGCTGAAAACTATGTGAACAACAAAGCACGTACTCGTCAATATCATAGCTCCAAGAAGACAAGTGGAGACAGTGATGTTAAGTTAGGGAATTTCGTATTTATTTATTTACTCCTCAGTCTGGAAAATCGTGCAAAGTACATATATAACGTATACTTTGAACGCTTTTCCGAACTGAGGAGTGAAGAAATAAAGAAAAGATCTAGGGGAAAATTCCTTAATATAACATTACGGCATGGGGAAGATATCTAATGGACTTCGCCATTTTTTTTGAAGCTCTAATTTAAAAAATTTTATCGACAAGATTGTAGAGCAAATCATAAGGAGCAAATTAAAAAAAAAGTATTAGAATCGGTTAACTATTACGCCGTCCAGACTAATTCATCCACCGAGGGCGCATTTTTGACCACTATGCAGCGGTTCGTACTCACCTGGCCTTATCAATAACAGTGGGCAATAAATTTTGACTTTTTTTTTGCCCATGAAATGACTTTTGCTAATTTCGAAAGAGTACCTACAAACATGTATTTTAAGACTAATCCCAACTTCGGGTTAGCTCGAGATTCTTTTGGATTTGAATAATAAGATTTGACTGTATTTCCTTCATTAAGTAGCAACCTCGCGGTAAAAATCTTGTTTTTACATTTTTTGTTATTTTTTTCCCCAGAGCTTAACATCTTGAGAGCATTTAAAACCCAACGTGACATCAAAATCTCAAAAATTGACAAAGTTATAATTTTTTTAATGGATCAATGCGCTAGTAAAAGCTCGCTGTACGTAAAGCCAAATCGTGTCTGGGGGAACCTACGTGGCGAATATTTACTAGCCATTGATCCATTAAAAAACTTATAACTTTGTTAATTTTTGAGATTTTAACGTCGCGTTGCATTTTAAATGCTCCCAAGGTGTTCAAAAATACAGTCAAATCTTATTATTCAAATCCAAAAGAATCTCGAGCTAACCCGAAATTGGGATTAGTCTTAAAATACATGTTTACAGGTGCTCTTTCGAAATTAGCAAAAGTCATTTTATGGGCAAAAACCTTGTTGACCAGTGTAATTGGGGCCACGCCATCTCCGTGTTCGTTTCTCGGCTGGTGCTCGATGGAATTTTAAATGCAAATCCAACGTACTCGTACCATTACGACTTCGGAGTTTGTGAAATAGGGAAGGGCCCGCGTGCCGCGAAACAGCATGCAGGAGCACGCACGAGAAACGTTAGAGCGACGCGAGAACGGGTCACGAGGAGTAAGGGCTTTCGAGAAGCTGCAGGAAAGCTCGATGCAACTTAAACGTCGCTTCTCGATTCCATTCGGACGACGACCGTAGTCGCAGGACACCAGCCGAGTCTCTCGGCATTTCAAATAAGCCACACCTCTCCCGACTCACCTCCTCGCCCATCCTCATGGGATTCGCAAACGTGACGAGCTTACACGACTAAGTAACGAAGCTTTCAAACGCGAAAGTTCGTGCCGTCGGTGACCAGAAAGTTTTCACGGGAGAGTTACGACCTTTTGCGCCTACTCGATGCTACGAGGATACGTAAAATGAAAGGAGATTAGAAGAAGATTGCCACCGAGAGGAAAGGGAAAAATCTTTGCACAAAAGGGTGCCAATTTCGTCCTTGAGCACGCACGATTCTCCGAGTGCGGGTGAGAGAATTTCCGAGGTGAATTGTAGAAATTGCGAGAAGGGGGTTGGTGGTAAAAGCCACGAGAAAAATAAGCAAGAGTATATTCTGGGTATTGGGTTAGGTCCCTTCGAGCGAGTCGACGTCGAATGCGTCGCGCTAAAGCGTTTACCGAGTAAACTGTCTTAATTGACTCGAAGGCTAGGAGCGGTTCGCGCAACCCCCGAGACGAACCGATCGACCACTTTAAGCACCCTTTGTATTTGCAGCCACCGTTGGCTATCTCCGTACCCGCTTCTCCAATCGAGAATCGTCGATGGCCAGGAGGCCGTTTCTAAGCGCAAACGTCTCGCGATGACCCTGATGTATTCGCGGAATCGTGGGTTAAAATAAAAATTATCTTCCTACCGAAGAGCAACAGGCCCGACGTAAGCGCGGCCATCAATACCGACGCGCGTTACGACGATTTATTATTGCAACGCGAGCAGAAATATGAAAAATTTACGTCTTACTCGCCGAAATTCATTCTCCGATCGAAGAAAAATAATCGTCCCAGCAACATCCTCGACGTCTTAACTGCCGTACACTCTGTCGTGCGCGCGTGAAAGAAGGAGAGAGGATGAGCTTGCGTAAGCTCGAGCTTCGCGGAAGGAGCTTTTAAGCACCGCGAGCGACGATGCTCAAGAGAGTCTTACAAGCTCGTATACGTAGCCTATACGCGGAACATTAACTTTGATATTGTCCAGGGTCCAGGGAATAGGTTTATTACACCGGCGGGACCCAAAGGACTCCTAATTTTATCGTTGGACGAGCCAGTGGCGTACGAGGGCGCAACGGAGAGGCGAGTTCTGCCGGGAGGAGAATTAAAGTCGTCGGTTTACACGCGACGGAAACACGCAGCGTGGCTGTGAGGAGAGACGCGGATCTCCGAGCTGACGTATGTACATCGTACGGTCGCGTACTTACGTATGTAGGTGAAGGGATGAGGAGCAAGAGGGGAGGAACGAACGAGAGGAGGACCGGAGAAAAGAAGAATGAACGGTGGAGAAGGACGGGGCTATCTTCTGCCCATCCATTGCCTCTATTAGGATAATGAAACGTGAATCACGGATGTACGGCGGACGATTATATTTTTATTGTGACCCACGCTCAATTTGTTCATTATTTTGTTGAGGCCAATATCATTGGAACGAGGTGTAGGAAGCTGCCCAGCTCGGAAAGCATCGCTGGGGAGGTTGCCATTGTTCGACGACGTTGGCGTTGGATTAATCGTGTGGGACGAGCATTCGCGTGCGTATAAAATATGCACGACGCAAACTATGTCAATGTGCTTGGGGGGGGAATATAAAGGGCATCGAATCGGCCTATTGTCGATAACTTGGCCATTTTCACCCGGTGGCAATCAGCGCGGTGATCGTAAATTTTCATGTTCGAGAAACAGAGGAGTTCGAAGTTATATCGTTCGATTATCAGCCAGATTGTGAACAATCCATCGCGTAGGTGAGTCTAATGAACTTTTCGACAAGTAAACTTTGTTCCATGGTAGTTTCCCTATGAAAAAGCACTCTCGAGCGAGTATTTGAGTTTGACCACCACCGTGGTGAAACTCCGGAAGTCGAGTTTCGCGAGGAGATAATTTCGACACGCTCGATATCCCCGGGACACTTCGTTTTCGCGCGTCACGTGCGGTTCGTTCGAAATCGAAATTCGATTATGTGGGGTACCGCGGGGGAACGAGAGTGGAAAACTCTGTGGTAGGGTGCCGTGGCGCATTGTCGCGTATTCATTTTCGCGGTAAACGTGCTTACCACTCTTCCTCTCCCGTCCTCTCCACCTTTCCCCACACCTTTTTCCGCTTTTTAAAAGTTTCGTTTCTCCGACTACGCGCAAGAAGGGAAAGGAGGACACTACCCAGCAACCCCAGAGGGATCTCGAAAGAGCAACACTCGCATTTCCATTTTCGATTCCGGATACCGGCAGATTTGCATCGGGGATTCGCGAGCACGGCCCCGACCCGGAAGAAAGCGAGAGAGAAAGAAGCGTGATGGAGGAGGAGAGAGAGAGGCAGAGGGAGAAAGAGAGAGAGAGAAAAGGATAGAGAGAGAAAAGAATAGAGAGAAAAAGGACAGACAGAGAAAAGGATAGAGATAGAAAAGGACAGAGAGAGAAAAGGATAGGGACAGAAAAGGATAGAGAGAGAAAGGGATAAAGAGAGAAAGTACAAGGGAAATCCACGAGAAAGACGAGAGCGGAATCTGTTATTCGATATTTCGTCGGTGAAATGATATTTGTGGAGGACGCGTCGATGGAACCTTCGATGCGCGGAATTTTTATCCTGCCGGAGCTGCCGACTCGAGGCAACGTCACGATTCGCACACTTTTTTAACTAAACCAGAAGAAATATCATTTTCCTCACCTCTTCCCGTAATATAAACTTTAATGTACTAATTTACGCTTGCCTTTCCTGTGCATCTTGCATATAACTATATGTATGCTAAAGATTATTGGACGTAGGAGATTTTTCTGTTTTCGACGCGAAGAAACCGAATTTTTGGACGAAGGGCGTCGCTCGGCGCCTGCAGAAAACTCTTCCCAAGGTGCCATTCTTAGATGAAGGTTCTAATTAAGCGGGCGCCACTCGAGGGTCCTCGGCGGGGCCTCCTTAAAGGGACCCTCTAATTTCTTTCAGTTTTCAAGTCCAAGTCTTCGAAGTTTCAGCCTCGCCTTACCGAGACACGCCACCGGCGTGGCCCCAAAGAGAAAGAATTTTCCGTCCGTTTCCGGGCGAGCTGAGTAATTGTAGGAAGCCTTGCTTCGGCGCGGTGAGTATACAGGATGAAAGGAGGCTGAGCGTGCTAAGGGAGCAGAAAAGAAGGAGAAGCGAAATTTTCGGCCTCCCGAGCGATTCGTCTCAATTACGCACGGTAATTATATCCGCCGCAAGACCACCGCGAGAACTCGTGATTTATAATTTATGACGCCACAGCGTAGGCGCTCTCCTGAGATGATTACGAGACCCACCTCTTGCGATATTTTCGTGTATTCAAGAAGACGGACGTAGAAGCTGAATTTCCACGACGTTCTTTTGCATCTTTTACGCAACGTTGCAGATCCTTTAACGTCAAAACGCAATGGAAAATATTACGAAAAAAGCAAAGAGTCATTTCGAGATCGATATTCTCATTCTAACAATTCTAATCCACAGGCGACAAGCTACGAACTTTTTAACACCAGTGCCCCCGTATATCTTTATTGGCAAAGTTACTTAACGAACGTTCCCTAGATGAAAGGCACCGGTTTGCGACCAGCGCTTAATTAGTTTTTACTTCTCCTTTGCCCGACCGAAAGTACGACCTACCGATGCTTACGAACTTAATTACGAACTCTTCGCTCGCACTTTCAACCGTATCGACACCAAACGCACCAGTGCCAAACGCTTCTAATGCGCATCGCGACGTAAGTAATCAGATATTCCAAAGGAATTTTAGAGAACCTGTAAAGTAGCTGTTTATTCTCATAAGCCAAGCTCCCCTCGTTATTATTCCCACGTTCGTTTACCCTACACGTACGAACCCCCTTGTTAACACGCGCCGTAATCAACCAAGCGTGTAACGATAAGCAACAGGGTTACCGTTATTAGTTATTTTAACCATCCCTCGACCAACCTTGCGCGCGCATTCTCTTCTTACGCGCACTTCCAAAGTAAATGGAATAATTTTATTTGTACGCCTGCCGCGCCCGTCCACAAGACGTCTGCTCGCGTCACTATAATTATTTACGAAGAATTCCATCCAACGGTATAAAATTAATGATCGAGTGGGCGTAGAAAACTTGTCCCCGAAGAGACTGGAGGGTTCGCGGTGTGAACGGTGATCGGTAATCCACACGATCGTCACGCAATCGTCGAGCGATCTGTCACCATGACCTATTACTGTGACATCGTAATTATTGTTCAGGAGGTGTGGAACGATGTTCTTGTAACGGGGAATCGTCTTTCCGCTCCTTCCCTCGTGTCCCGTCTCGACAGGCGGCGTAGGCGACCTGCGAGGTAAGACAGCGGAGAATCGATTGGTAAAATTTTTGGCGTTTGTGGCCTGCGCGACGTCGAGGAGTAGCTGGCACGAGTCGACCGGAAGTGTCAATTGACCGTTAACAAATGATTTTTTATGAGTTTTGCGAATTCGTTCAGTAATGTTTCATATCACCAGTAGTGGTGTAAAACGATGTGAAATTGAATGTTTCAACTCTCGGGTTTGCGTATATCGCCTCGAGTAACGCGTCAAAATGATCGTTATATTACACAGTAAATTGTTCGGGTGGAAGAGAGTAAACGAAAACTGGATATCCACCCTACTCAATTTACGAAGCGATTAAACATACTGAAATTAGATGCTGAATAATGCACCGAATTAAAGCTTACGAGCGTAGAGACGCGGTATGAGAAAGGGAAGAATTATTTTTAATTTTACGTGCAACGAGGGCATGTAAATTGTACGAATGAGCATTACGGCACTTGGTTTCAGTTATATCTCCAAAATACGAGAGTACCAATAATCGGATTCTATCGGTTAGTCGATCTCGACGTAACAGTCCGTTACACCGAAACCGATGGATTTCAGGGAAATACAATTCTGTCTTAATCTACAAACGGCACGCTGTTGGATAAAAATATACCCTGTGAATAGCTGTTTAACGCAAAAATTCGTTTCGAATTACGCCGCAAACCGTGAACGAGCTAAAAAAAATTCCTCCGATTAAGCTCGATGTTAAATAAAACTCGAATTTATTTCTGTAAAAAAATAAAAACCGCCGTTTTCGAACTTTCACCGCAGTTATCGAACGAAACACCGCACGAATGTCGAACGCAGTGGAAAATTTGTAAGTTGCAGGAACATTCGCAGGTAACCAGTCCAAGAGTGATATCGACATCTTCGAAATCGATTCGCAATTGAGTCGCCCCGATGCCAGACGTTCGGTATTCGGGCGTACCGCATAGATAGGAGAGAATAAAGAAGACAAAAGCGAGCAAGAGCGGGGATGTGACTGGGAGAGTTTAGACGAGAGACCGGAGCTGCTCGGTTACGTAGGTCGGTACGTTCAACCTCACCTCGCCAATCGATACTCGAGACTCGTACGTACGTGCACACGCGTCGTTTATTGTATGCGGTAAGCGCATAAATATACATACGGCATACGCGGGTCGTTACGTGGCGCTCCGGTTTAACGAACGAGGCCATTTGCCCGTGTGTCGTCCCGATCGAATGAACGTTCGAGCCCGCGAATTTGTTTAGAAATCGCATTTGAAGAACGAAAGTAGAAATAAAGGGTAAAACGAAACGGAAGAGGAAGCTTCGATGCTCTTTACCTCCTCGCACGGTTTGCATGCAATTAAATGCCACTGACAGGTACACGGCAATGGTTAATTTCCACTGTGTGGACCGAGTGTGGGTGAGCAGCGTTAAACGACCGACGGGCGTTGATTTATTTTCCACGTAGTAGCACCCCTTGCGGCTTCGAACCTCTATTGACTTTCGATAGAAAAAAAATTCCCCGTGCTTAACCACACGCTCGAAACAGCTCGACGGTAATAGCGGAGAAACGTTCGGCAGCAGCCGGTAACGTTAAAATGTAGAGTGATTTTGACAAGCCCGTCGACAATGCCAATTTACTCGCCAATAGGGAAATTAATTCGTGGTGCACGAAAATTACGGCTACCGAGGTCCATTCGTTATTGCGCGATTTGTCCGGTGATATGGATAAGGACTATTTACGTAACGAGAAAACACGGGTTAAAAAGAAAAAACTAGAGGTGGTTACTGGTCGGCACGATCGCCGGGTGCTTGCGCTTCGCGCTCGCCTTATCGTGTGCAGAAAAGCTTCGCTTTCTGCCATAGGCACGACCGCGTAACTCACGTTTCCATACTTGAATTTCCCATAATTTCGAAACGGTTGAAGATGGCGGTACATAAAGTTTCGTGGCACCAAATGGGTATATACTCGATGTACATGCCAAATTTTGTTCGGATCCGTTCAGTCGTTTTGCCGGAATATTGGACTAAAGATTGAATTAGCCGCCATTTTTGATTCGGCCAATCAAAAAATTTGAAAATTTCCAGTAATTGTCATTGTATACGTGTACATGTATGTGTAAAATTTTATCGGGATCCAATGAATAGTACCAAAGATATGAATTTTTTGATATTTGAATTTGCCGCTATTTTGTACCGGTTCAAGATGGCGACTCACAAACCTTATTGTGAACTCACAGTAATGTACTTGATTTTTGTGCCAAATTTCGTCCCGATCGGTTCAGCCGTTTTTCCGAAATCGAGGATATACACGGACAAAACACACACACACACACGCGCACACACACACACACACACACACACACACACACACACACACACACATACATACGAACGGTTTTCAGGATGGCGATTGCATAAGTCACTCCTTTAACGGTCGTGCCTAAAAACTAGTGGTGGTGAGTAGTGGCACGATCGCCGGGTGCTCGCGCTTCGCGCTCGCCTTATCGGGTACAGAAAAGCTTCGCCTTCTGCCATAGGCACGACCGCGTAACTCACGTTTCCATACTTGAATTTCCCATAATTTTGAAACGGTTAAAGATGGCGGTACATAAAGTTTCGTGGCACCAAATGGGTATATACTCGATGTACATGCCAAATTTTGTTCGGATCCGTTCAGTCGTTTTGCCGGAATACTGGACTAAAAATTTGAATTAGCCGCCATTTTTGATTCGGCCTATCAAAAAATTTGAAAATTTCCAGTAATTGTCATTGTATACGTGTACATGTATGTGTAAAATTTTATCGGAATCCAATGAATAGTACCAAAGATATGAATTTTTCGATATTTGAATTTTCCGCCATTTTGTTCCGGTTCAAGATGGCGACTCACAAACATTATTGTGAACTTACAGTAATGTACTTGATTTTTGTGCCAAATTTAGTCCCGATCGGTTCAGCCGTTTTTCCGAAATCGAGGATACACACACACACACACACACGAACGGTTTTCAGAATGGCGATTGCATAAGTCACTCCATTAACGGTCATGCCTAAAAACTAGTGGTGGTTAGTAGTGGCACGATCGCCGGGTGCTCGCGCTTCGCGCTCGCCTTATCGGGTGCAGAAAAGCTTCGCTTTCTGCCATAGGCACGACCGCGTAACTCACGTTTCCATACTTGAATTTCCCATAATTTCGAAACGGTTGAAGATGGCGGTACATAAAGTTTTGTGGCACCAAATGGGTATATACTCGATGTACATGCCAAATTTCGTCCCGATCGGTTCAGCCATTTTTCCGAAATCGAGGATATACACGGACACACACAAACACACACACAAACACACACACGCACACATACGAACGGTTTTTAGGATGGCGATTGCATAAGTCACTCGCTTTACGGTCGTGCCTAATAAACTCTACCACTTCGTTCGGAAGGTATCCCGATGGCGTCAGAAACTAGTTCCAAGGACTATCGCCGATTTTAATCTCCTTGCCGGGACACAGACGGATAGGGAGAGGGTGCACCGAATCCGATCAGATGGAACGAGTCGAGGAAAAGCTCGAGGGAAAATCTCGAGAATTCGTTCAGCTTGCGGGGAAAGCCTGTAGGAATTCCGTGGAGCGACTTATTATCGGGCGAGCTCGGAATCGTATCGGAGCCCGGGGGCTCAAGCGTCTGAAAAATTATTCGCGATAATAAGGGTGAGAGGAAGCCGAGAAGAGCACCGTCAGAGGATGAACCAGTGCCCGTGCAATTTCGCGACTTAGGCCGTATCCCCGAGAAACTCCGTCGGGATATTCTCACCCCGTTGCCGAGGAAAGTGCGGGATGGTGAAGCAGATTTCTCGCCTGGACTCGAGAAGCGATATCGATCGGAGACGGTGTTTGAATATCGCCGCGATAAATTTTCGAATGGCGCGGCGAAGGCGGCCCCGTTAAAAAGCTTTTTCGTTAAGTAGAATAACGGCCACGAAGTCGCGGGGATGAAAAGGATAAGGTGCCTCGGTGAAATGCGCGATAGACCCGCGATTGGACATTAGAAAGATGAAGCGGAGAAATTGGAAGGAAAGGGTGAGCGTGGTTAAGGGAGAATAAGGGGTGGGAGAGAGAAAAGTGTACGAACTATAACCGGCAGGAGAAGAAGCGAAAGTTTCAACGGGACACGTGCTAGCGCCTGCACGCGAGTTGAGTTAGTAAAGCCATTGGCGTGGAAATGTACTTTCGTGTACGCCGGACCGAAGAGCAAAGTTCTAAGAGAGAATAAAGTAAATAAAACCGAGAAGAACATTTTCAAGATAAACGAGAGGGAGTGAAAAGTTGCGAAGGCGAATCTTCTGTGCGCGTAATTATGCTTGCGCGGAAGGCCGATGGACACTGGGGAGGAAATTATGCAAATGAAAAACTACACTCTACGTTCCGCGGCTAAAATCGATGCTGGATGACCACGGGGCAGCGAAAGAGAAGGATACAAGGGACGGAGAGACAGAGAGAACGGACTAATGTAATCGCAGAGGCGACATTCGGCCAACAGAATATTGCTTGTAACACGCTCGTTTGTGGCCAAGTAATTTCCGTTATCCACCCGGGGCAAGGGCACGCTCGCATTGTAATTTCGTTATCATTTTAATTACAGAACGGTAATTCACGTTACCGCGAAGCAATTATCGCGTCTAGCGCGCCCGATACGGCCGGCCCGTGAATTTTCCGCTAAATTGGGTTAAGTCGCTGACAAGATATCCATAAGCGATAAGCGTCGAGGAAATGAGAGAGCAATACGCTCTAATTAAGATGATGTCCGCTCCTTCCTCGGCCACTTTGTCTCGCTAATAAGGTTAACTATCGAACCGGAACGATTAAAAATCTTCTGTTGCAATAAGTACCAGCGTCAATGGGCATAAGAAAATTCTAGCTAGTCACTTGTACGTCAACAAACAGCACTCCGTTCTACCAATCACGAATAATAAATAAATCCACGGAACTTCTCGTTCACGCGAGCACACCTTGTGCAAGATAATTTTTCTCACCCCTTCAAAGTCCCTATTTCTTATCCATCCACGAGTCACTTCAATACTGTAACCCTAATACTCGTGCACGGTCTCGTCTTCGGGGCCCGATTACCCCACCCCTCGACCAAATCTCCCACCGCTATTCGCGGTTCCAATAAAGTTCCACTAATCCCTCCTCGAATCCCTCGATTACGCACGCTCGGCTAATAACGCGCTCTCGCATGGCTACGCGTCGGCTTCGTATATCCGTCATCTCACCCTCCCAACGAACTCTTCCTCGAGTCTATCGTGGAAAATCTGCGTGATCCTTGCGCTAGACACGCCAACTACCAAAGAGTCACGCTCGCCGAGAGGAAAAAAAGCGAACGTGTTCGAGCGGAAGAGCGTAATATCTTCTCGCACGCGTAACTACCGAAGGACGCCGAGGAAGAGAAGCACGTCGAACGAGGAGGAAAAGCCAGAGGCAAAAGGGTGAAAAGAGGGATGGGGTAGTGGGATCGATTCGCAGGATGGGACGAAGACACGCGAAATTGACAAGCACGCTCTGCCTACCGGCCGACTACACGTATCGCTTGTAACGTCGCCATCGGTGGTCTCGTAATTGCCATTAACGCGGCGAAGTGCACGGCCTTTGAGAAACCGCGAGGGGTCGAACGACGCGCGGAGTCGAGCGGTACGGCGCGCACGCGAGTCCTTTTACGGAAAGGAATCGATTTTATAGAGAGCACGAAGGATGCTCGAGAGACGCGAGGGGAGTCGGTGAGATTGAAAGTGTCGAGTCTCGCGTGCGAGACTCTCGATGGGAAATCATTCTTCGTCGACGTTTACATCGCCGCGCCCTGGCTAGGCCGGCGAAGACGGTGATTAAATATCCTTCGTGTCAAGTGTTCTCCTTCCAAGGACTAATATGTGTTTTCGGGGCTTTTTGTGTCTCTCGACTGGTTCGCCCCGTTCGTTATTATCGATCTTTCCGTGCTTCGAGACGGAAGGTAGGTAAATCGAGCGTAGATGTGGAAAAAGGGGTGGTGGAAGGTCGAGAAGTGAAAGACTAACGAGGTTCGACTATGCGCTCGAACCACCCGCGGAGAAGGGATTATGGTTGTAGACTAGAAGGGGAAAGCAGGGGGTGTGGAGAGTGCGATGTAGGGTCGAAGGGTAAAGTCCCAAGTGCGCTGGGGGTGTCAATCGAAAGAGAGTCAATGGGGGTTTACCGAGGACTTCATCGTGAGTAGTTGTGGCGGAAGCTTAACCTTCTAGAGGAGTATTTGTTCCGGAAAGATAGGTAGCTTCGATGGACTGAACATTGCGATTGTCCTATAAACACGATAGAATAATAAAGACGATTCTCGTCGTCGAGAAAATATTTGTACAAAAGACGTAATCGAGAGGGTACAATTACTCGCCCGGTTTTTAATATCCGTCGGATTTTGGCAAAAACCGAAGAGAACTGGCGGGTAAGTAAAAGAACACAATATTCTAGAACGCAATAGGGCCTTTGAAATGGAAAGATCCATCGGTTCGCGATTAATCGCAAGGTCGCCACGCACCCTCGTTCTCCCTTTCTCGAGCGAACTGACGAGGGAATTCGGGCGGTCTGCCTTGGGCGTCTCGAATTTCGAAATAGCAGCTTCGGGCCCTCGCGCGGTCGATAGGTCGTGGTTAGAAGACGAAGTATGTGCAAACATAATTTCGGGAGTGCTTATAGACCCTTTCCCTCCCGTCGAATGTGGGTTCGAAGGAGAAAGCACGGAAAAAGAAATTTCCACCCCGGATTGGCCGTTTCTCCTCGAGCATCGACTTGTCGATGATTGGTTAAATCCGGCCCGCGTCTGTGTGTACGCTCGCTCGTGAACCCTAAGATCGAAGGACCGTGCGTTCTCATCCTTATTCACCGCGTAGAGAATAATCTGGGGCGAATGAAAACATTTCTTTTCCGACAAAAGGGAAAATCCTGATATACGATCCAAAGACTTATGCGTATCCTATCCAAATCTCTCTCTCTCTCCCTTTGCCCGAGATTGCCAAAAAATGTACAAAAAAATATCATCGTGGGCTACTCGTCCACTGTTTACCAAGAGTAACGAATTGCTTCTGATGCGGCTAATGCCAAACGAGTGTTGATCCCCTTTAACGCTATTTCTGTGAAAGGTGTCAAAAGACACCTTCTCGAATTGAATTCTAAAACAATTTTCCAAGTTGAATCATTTTTCCTCAATTACATCTTTTACTATTCGTATATAAATAGCTACATTAATTTAGCAGAATCATTTTCCCGCATTTGATGCTGCACCTAAAAAGACACCTCTTGCCTTATAGTAATATATTTTATATATGTATATAAAATTCCGGTAGAAATAGCGTTAAAATGAAAGATTCCAACCGACAACTACCAAGTCCCGAGTGAAATCGTGCCCGGAGGGAGAAAAAACTGAAAGTAACAAAAATTCCA
The DNA here is from genome assembly GCA_944319695.1 of Tiphia femorata. NCBI lineage: Eukaryota > Metazoa > Arthropoda > Insecta > Hymenoptera > Tiphiidae > Tiphia > Tiphia femorata. Next base: position 11,654,612 of record OX090897.1, read on the forward strand.
CTGACCTTTGAGCTCCATGTCGGTGACCTGGTCAGGTCGATAAGTGGCGATCTCCCTGCGGTCGCCTATTACGAAGTAGACGTTGGTATATTCCTCTTGGTCGTTGCCGTCGCCGGTGGTGCCGTTCCTCGGCTCGTGGTCCATGGCGCGTTCCACGCGTTGACGAGTCCCCACGGCTTCCTCTCACTGCTACCACCGTTCTCGGCTTCGTCCTCTCTTTTCGCCTCGTTCCTGCCTCCTCACCTCGTCCGCTTCCTTCGCCTACTCTACACTTGGCTGGTACGTCCCGATGCGTCGTCGTACCGATGCCGCGGGCTGGTCGACGTCGGCCCAACGGCCTGCACGCCAAGATTCTCGGCCTTTCTACCTTTCGGGAGGTACGGAGGGGTAGAAGAACCCTCGGCGAGCTCATCGTCGCATCGCCGCCCCGGCGGCAGCACGCGGGCCACCCCCGATCGAGCCTTGCGACCACCTTGCTCCTCCAACCGCTACTGCAACTACTGCTACGGCTGCTGTTGCTGCACCCACGTCCAATATTTGTCCGTAGGATCGGGCCAGCTCGACCAACGACAAGCACCACGACGACGACGACGACGACGACGACGACGGTGAGGACGACGACGACGACGGCGACGACGACGAGCAAATGGCTGAAGGTGGCGACAAGGATGAACCTCTCGTTCGGAAGTGCGAGGCTACCGTCGCTGATGACCTCTCGTCCGCTACCAACTCGCAACCCACTCCCTCATGGTCCATTCTGTAACACGAAAAATTCAATTTCAGAGAAAGATCATGTTTATTGTAGATTACGTAAGGAACGATATTATGTAAGTACTACTTGGATCCAACCATAGACATTATATTTACTCTGCGCGTTGACGGAGTGGGGGTAGAGCTCACGTAGAAAAGGATGCACTCTGTTTTTGTGTCTGTGCGTTCTCTCTCGCTCTCGCGCGAAAGGGAATACGGGAAAACAGTTGCTAATCTAAACGTTTCGCCTTCGCGCGAGTGCGAGAGAGAACGCACAGACACAAAAACAGAGTGCATCCTTTTGTACGTGAGCTCTATCCCCCACTCCTGAAATTTGGGAAAACGCGCAGTCTAGGTATGTTAAGTCTATGGATCCAACAATAAGGTGAACTTTGCATTTAAACATCGCGGGTGCTATAAAAGCATGAAATGTTTTTATTTTGTCGGTTGGTAGCACTATCTTTTGTCGTCTATGCAGAATTTCGTGTTAACATATTCTGTTGCTGCAGAAGTACGCGTGTTTTTGTAAACATACAAATATGAGGTTTTCGATTCTTACTATGGCTGATTTTGTTGAGCAAAGAATTTGTATTAAATTTTGTTTGCGGAATGAATATTCTGCCGCGGATATGTTGAGGATGTTGCAGAAGGTCTTTGGTGACAAGGCTAGGTCGCAAAAAAATGTTTACAAGTGGTACAAAGACTTTAAAGAACATCGACATCTACCGATGAAAGCAACATATTTTTACGACATAGCCTTATAAAAAGCCTTCGGCAGCATCCTCAACGTTTCCGAAACAGAATATTCATTCCGCAAACAAAATTTAATACAAATTTTTTGCTCAACAAAATGCTACCAACCCACACAAAAAATAATTTCGTGATCTTATAGTACCGACGAAGTTTAAATGAAAAATTCACCTTATTTTTCGATCACAGTGCTATATTAAAGGCTTTTTATCGTCTTACGTAAATAGCCCGACAACGATAATTCACAGACGCGTAGTTTGTATTAATAAATCAATTTCACTTGTTCGCAAGCCCGTCCTCGACGTTGCAGCTGACAGTCGCCGATTGGATAACAGTCGTGGGAGTTTCTTCGCCTTTACAATTAGGAACGAGTGGCTTGAATTGTGTTTCCGAAACGGAAGAGGTAGGTGCATATTTTGCAATGAGAACTTCTCGATGCGCGATAATATTAATTACGAACCTTTGAGCTGTCAAAGCAAAAGCAGACCGATGATTACGGGGTAACGAGAAGTTACCAATGGACGACTTTCTCTCGAAATCTTACGGAAAGTACCTCCACCGTCCATAAGAACTTTGCTAGGAGAAATGTCGTTCGTTTGCTCGAGATAATTTTGCGCTGAATTAGTTTCCGAGTAACCGCGATGGTCGGCGCATTCCTGTAACTAGAAGTTAAATTTATTTCGAAATGCGAGAAAGTTTTATTGCACCTACGTCGAGTTTATGTGCTGCAACGTGTTCAACAGCGTATTACATCGATCGCCGATACGAAGATGACTTGAAGAAGTAGAGTTGCCTTGGCGAGAAAATTTGATCAGAAATTCCGAACACGATTTCCGATTTGAAAGATCGTTCGAGGCGGAGCGTGGCAATAGTCGGCACAAGACAGTCACACAATTACACAGTTTCGAAAAGCACCTACTTCATTTGAAGGTTTCTTGACATAAGGTACGCGTAAATCCTGAACGATCGGAGAAAATTCGAAAATCCCAATTCGACGGACGAACACGTTCAGATGGAGAACTTACTCGCGGAGAGGAGGAAACGAGAAAACTTTACTCTACGCTCTCCCCGTGGAAAATCTACTTTACCCCCGCGTACGTTTGCCACTTCTTTTTCTCGCTTCGAGGGTACCGCGCCCAGGTGAAAGAGACTCGTGGGTGTGGAAAATTTACGATTTCTTTGCCCAAGGTCGTGCCGTGCGAAATTAAAAACGTCGCAATGGCGTCCGCCACCGAGGCGTCAGTTGCGACCATGGAGGCGCCGTACTCGCGATGACGCACGCTCGTCCATGGAAATTTATGACGCTCCAAGAAAATTATAGTCTCCTCCGCACGACTACACCGTCGCGATTTATGTCGCGTCGATATAAGCGACAGTCGTTTGTAAATTTACGTTCGAGAGAAAATCTCGGATGGAGAAAGGATTGAACCTCCAAAGAATTTCGTTAATCGATCATTTCATAAATAATTCATCGATAACGTTGACTAGCTACGACAATTTTCCTTTGTTCTCTTATGAATATGTGACCGGCAACCTTCTCCGCAAACAATGCGAAAGAGCAAATTTTGATAATTATGTATAAAGGAGGCCTCCCCTCCGATTGAATTTATCTTGAAATATGTCGTTGGGTAAGTCTTTCTGAGTCGTTTCATTTCATATACGTTTATAAGAGTCGGAGACAAATAGTTGTGGAGATACAGGGCAAGAAACGGGGAGATTACGATAACTTAGACGCCTTAATTTAACTGCAGTTTCTGGTAGTATTGTTTTTCAGTCGGGGACGACGCGAGGACGAGGGCCACCCACATGCCACCGTGCATTCCAGGCAGAAGATCTACTCAACTTAAAAAATACTACCAGAAACTGTAGTTAAATCAAGGCGCCAAAGTTATCATAATCGTGAACTATTTCTGTCCGACCCATATTAATATACACTCAGCACAAAAAAAGCGATACCTACACTTAAAATTTGGAAAAAAATCACCGAATTTCAAATGACGATAACTTCGTAAATAATGAAGATGAAAATATGTTTCAAAAACGATAAGAAAGCTAGACATTGAAATAAATTAATTCTCCAAACTGAGATTTCAAGCTTTCTTATCGTTTTCGAAACATATTTTCATCTTCATTATTTACGAAGTTATCGTCATTTGAAATTCGGTGATTTTTTTCAAATTTCAAGTGTATCGCTTTTTTTTGTGCCGAGTGTATATGAAACGACTCAGGAAGACTTTCCCAACGATATTTCAATAAATTCATAAATTCAATCCGAGGGGAAGCCCCCTTCTTTATACATAATTACCCAATTTTTTTTTAATGCCACGATGCACGTGATTGGGTGCCGACCAGCATTCAACGTCCAAAGGAGCACCTGCGGTAAATGTATTTCGTTTACCTCTACCTCGGATCGTTGCTCAGTTATTAGCACCGTGCCGACATAAACGTGCCCTTAAGGTCGCAGTCGGGAGAGACACGCGCGCGCACACAATTCACAGACCCGCTGAACTTGCCGCAGTTTATGATAAACGCTAGAGGCGACCTTACATTACGAGCACGATGTCCTACCACCGAATGTTGGCGCAACATGCACGTTCGCCGAGTGTTTATAATAAACACATCGCCTGTAATCGCGGTGCACGTTAAAACTGGCTTCACCCTCGACGAGTCCATATTTCGCTTTAACCGTCGTTAAAGCATCGCAAGGGACGTTATAATTCTGCTTTCAACGCTTGATGCAAAGGGGCGGGACGAGTGGTGAATTTATGATTACTTAGGCGCGGTAATGCATGCAAATTTGTAAGTTTAACCAAAGATGAATATTCACGAAGATTTTAGCAACCCGCGAGAGATTTGATAACAAACTTGCCCGAAGGAGAAACGAACGAGAACATCGGTTTTATCACTCACAATTACATCTTGACAAATGTGGAAGCTCGATTAGTGACGGTCCTGCCGATGGATCGTGACCAACGGGAGTTCGGAGTCGGTGAAGTTGAAACCGCAAAGCCGCACCAACAACCGTTGCCGCAATCAGATAATACTGGAATGGGTGCGCACCTGCACAAAATCCTCTTGTGTTCATCCTCTCTCTCTTTTTTTTCATTATTTACCCGCTAACATTCCGTAAACAATCCACGCGTTCAATTAACTCGACGCGACGTTGCGTAGTGAGAACGCCCTTCTGCCGTCGGTATTCATTCGATCGCTTGCAGGTGAATTCGACAAGGGAGAATCATTCTCGACAATTTTTTACCAGTATACGTGTAACAATATTGGCGACAAGAGGCTATTGCGACAACTGGGCTTTTTACACACAGTTATTTATGACGAAATTCTCCGATAATATCGCAATTATAAATAAAATCGTAATACGGTCTGATAGGCGATAATTTAAACAGAAAATGTGAATTTCGACCTGCGGATCTCGGCAGCCGTGAGAGAACGTGCGAATGACGGGCATAGCTGCACGCCACGGCCAATTCTAACTCGTTGCTCGCGTCGCCAATATTTCCTACGCCGCGTGAATTTTACATCTCAAAGGGTCCCCGCGTCGTCGATTTAAAAGCGGATTTATGCGCTCGGCAACGTCTCGAAGCTTTGCCGGAAAAAGGGAATGAAGGGACGGAGGAATGAGCGGGGGTGGTAATAACCAGGCCCGGTTTTATGCTCGATACGGCATTGGTTTCACCATTGAGCGCGGCCAATACGAAAGTGGAATCGTTCCGTGTTGGAACGCGAGAGGTGCGCGAATCGACGATGCCGAAGACAAATCGTCCCGTGGGATTGATTTTCCTCCCTGCCGTCCCATTCCTCGGAGCGCGGAAGAATAAATTCTTATGATCTGTCAGGCCAGCCGTTCCCAAGCCTCGTGGCGACGAGAGGAAATTATTTCTCACGATCGGTGAATCTCTTTGTAGGGTCGTGGGTGACGAGCGATGAAAATGGCACGATTTCGGAATGTCCTTCGAAATCCGAAAGATATCGAAGGGTCGAAAGGTATTGGGTGAAGAAGAGGGGATTGACATTTCAATGGAACCGAGCCTCGAGAAAGAGGCCTTGGCTCGGATACTTTTTATACTCGTGATTGGACAGATGCACGGATCGATCGATCGAAATTACGTTGTCAGCGCGATTTTGAGACGTCTGTGAAGTTATCAAAAAAATTTTGAACGTAAGTTCTGGCTCATTGAAATATCGCACTTGTGAAATTTTCTAAGTTCAAAATTTTTTTTCGGAAATCGGTCATTTGCTTTAGAGTTCTGGTGGCCCCCCGAAGAGTTCTAACGATTTTCCTTATGACTCAAGGCGATCCAAGCCGAAACAAAAAAGTTCTGGCTCATTGAAATATCGCACTTGTGAAATTTTCCAAGTTCAAAAATTTTTTTTCGGAAATCGGTCATTTGCTTTAGAGTTCTGGTGGCCCCCCGAAGAGTTCTAACGATTTTCCTTATGACTCGAAGCGATCCAAGCCGAAACAAAAAAGTTATGGCCTCTTGAAGTTACGCAATCGTGAAGTTGGCCCCACTATAACTTTATTTCGTGTTTTGACCACTTTAATCAACGGAACTCTTTTTCTTCTTGACAGAGAACTCTAGAACCCTTTCGGAGGCAATCAGAACTCTGCTTATTTTTTTCAAATTTTCAAAATGGGGGGCTACCTTCACAGACGTGATTTCGAGAGGAAAACGATACGTTCGTTGCTCGGAGTTCATACCGTGGCATGGGCAAATTTTCGAGCGTTTATCGAGTAGGTCACCGTCCGAATATATGCATTATACTTTAATAAAAAGTTATTTGCGATTTAACCGAGCAAACACAATATTCCGAGCTTAACACATACTATCGAGATGGGGAATTTACAACTGGCTTTCAGTGGAACACTCGCCGGAGGGAAAACAAGAAGAGAGTGGAGACGAAGAGAAGTAGATACGCGGGTAGACGGACGTGCGCGTAGCTATACGCACTGTGATGGCGAAAGGAGGAGAAGAGGTAGAACGAAAGGAAAATACCTTTTTCCTCTCGCTGCTTCTTAACCAAGCCACTCGCAGGAAAGTACGCCAAGCTGTTTTCATTCCGGCGATTTTTTATTTCCGCGGGATTAATGGAAGCTCTTGGAAATTGCTGGGAATAACGTTTGAAATTAATTTTTACTTTTAAATTCAGCGAAATGTCGCGATACCAAACGTACTACGGGAAATTGAACTAATATCTTGCCGGAGCGTGTTCCGGATATCGCAATAAAAGTTATTCGGGGGTACCGTCGATATGGCTTATTAAAAATATCGTTGGCGAATACGAGATACATTCTGACCGACCGGTAGGTCGCGAGTGCAGGTTGAGTTAGGATTTTAATCTCGTCGGGAGCATATCGACGACTAAAGGGAAGAGGCAATAATCTTCACAGAATCTTGTGCGTCCATTCAAAGTAAAAATTCTTCGAGTCAGCGCGACTGCGATCTCCGCTGTATGCCGAATCCGTAAAGCAGTCTAATCAACGCTCTCTTCAATACAGTCGACGGTTATTGCCTATTTTCAATAAACGCGAATTTCTCTCGTAAAAAGGAATTCCATTGCCCGGATCGAACGTATGCGAATTTAAATGAAACGAGGAAATGTGAAAAGCACAAACGCAGTCTACGTTGTGTTAACCCAAATGCCAATAACGAGACGATCTACTTTTAATCCCGGCCGCAACGTCGATTACAAGTTTATTCCGCTGAAAGTTAAATATTTCTTTCAGCACGAGAATCGTTCTTCTTATTACGATGCTTTAATAGCGTCATAAGCCCTCCAATGCCCCCGGCTCACCCAGACTGCCCACAACCAGCTATCGCGTTCCCTCTCGTAGATGTAACATCCCTTATTTATCCTTTCCCCGCGGCTTTCCAAGCCAATTGCAATAAAATTACCCATTGTATTCCGACCTCGAGCAACTTCATTTGTTCTCATCGAGACACGCACCGCCGCGCGTAGTTCTCTCTATCGATAATGGCCGGGAGGAAAAAAGGCGATAGAGTCGCCATTCGAATTTTTTTATCTCTCTCACGCGGCATTTTTTGCCATTTTCGTCGGTCGGGAAAAAGACGCAATGGCACCTGGCAGCTACTCGTAATCGAATGAGTTTCACCAGCAGGATGCGCCGGCCGCCGACATCGAGGCCGAGGCCGACGTCGATGGTGACGTCGCGCCCGTCGCAGGTATCGGAGAAGGGTGAAAAATCCGTAAACCAATCAGTATCGACGGCGCAGGGGCGGCCAGACCGACGCCGACGTCACCCTGCCAATCCGGCCGGCGCGCGTATTTTCACAATGCGCAGCTGCGATTCCCTCGACTTTTTAATTCCGAAAAATCGGGCTTAGCCTGCACCACGGTCTCGTATGTATACAGGTCTGGAAGCTCCTGCAAATTTCAGTGTTGGGGGATGATCCCCTTATCGACGATTTTTTTCACTTCTAATTAACACTAGAAGTACCGACCAGTCAAAATGACCGAGTGCGTGAATTTTTCACAAGAATTTCTTTTTAACATTAGAACTACCAATTTTCGTTTACGTATGAAAACTGCTTTTGTTGATCACTCATTTTAACAGAGAGAGCGTTTATTTGATCACTGAGCTGCTATTTACTTTTGTTTTTATATGGAAGCTTCTTTTGTTGACCAGTCATTTTGACCCCCTTGGTAGTTCTAGTATTAAAGGTTCCTGATATTTGTAACCCCGACACAGCTCCTCGTGTATTGTTAATAACCAGCTTGAAAACACGATTCTATACACTGAAAAAATTGTATTCTTAAAACACAAACTTAAGAATTCATCTTAATATTCTTAATAGATAAGAATATTTTCTTATCGATATGACGGTTTTTGGAATATATTCTTAAATTAAGAATATATTCTTAATAATCCATCTGAATGTCGCGACACAATGCGTGTCAGTATTCGGTTAAGTTAGGTTACACATCGCGTGCGGCACATGTTGATGCCTGTATCGCCTGTATCTTGTTCCTCTTGCAATTCTGCGTAATTTTAAGTACTATATTATTTTATGCGCTGTGTTGTACAAAAAGTATGGATAAGGAAATGACGAAGTGGCTAGAAGAAGAAAATTTGGGCGATTTAATGGAGATATTTACAAGTGATGGAAATACATGTATATATGAATTGTAACCTTCTCTCGTGACTACATTTCTCAAGCAATTCTGATTTCAAGATATGGATAATGCAATTTTCGACAATATAAAGAGTAAAGTATTTCGTTCAGAGTTTTGTTTCCAATAATTATATACGAAATATATCCATACAAATTTTTTACCAGCCTATGTTAAGAATATCCGATAAGAATATCTGTCAAGAATATTTGATTAGAGGAATCTGTTTAGAACATTCTACTCTTAAATTAAGAAAATTAAAGTTAAGAAAATCCTCTTGTTGCTTACTTTAGTGGGAAATATTCTAAACTTAAGTGGTAAATTCGATAAGAATACAATTTTTTCAGTGTAGGAGTGGTTTGTAATCGTTCTAAACTTTAGATATTGTAACAATGTTAAGTACCGAAGGGCTAAAATAAGGTTGTATCTATCTGAAATGAAAAAAAGGATCCTTATGGACACCACTTTTCACACAGGAGTTACCAGACCTATATGAAAGATCGTGCACCTCGTTTCTTCATCTCTCCTTCTCCTTCGCCATCCCGCGCGCCACATTCGAATACAGGTACTCGCGCTCATTAAATCAAAGGGAAAGACATCTACGAGAATTCTTTATTCTTAATGTCATGCTTCCCATCCGCGCAACATCGGCGCAAAATAAAAATCTCTCGTCCTTGATGACTCAGGAGGAGATGCAGTCGCGAAATTACGGTTACGACTTTTCTACGAGCTCGTAATATCTTCAAGGTAGCGGATTATATGGGGATCGCGCGCGCGCATATACTTTATGCGCCCGAGATATGACCTACGTGGAAGCTAAATTCGCAGGTATATAAAATCTCGGCTTCCTACCCGCAGCCGGAATTATCTCTTCTCCTTTAAGTTTTGATTGTTGCGCCGAGTAACCTCTGCGAGAGAATCGACTTTACGGCGAGGGAAACGATATAACGCGGTACCGAGGATGAGAAACGGTAAGGTGAGCGAGGATGATAATAATAAATACGAGACGACGATAAAAGTAAACGAGATCCGCCGACGATGAAAATGACGCGCGACAAGTCGAGCGACGGTGCGTGTGGAAGTGCGATCGTACGGTGGACTTCCGAGAATCCGAGATCGAAGTGAAACGCGAGCTGAAGATGGACAGAGAAAAGACTGATAGAAACGTTCGTGCGAGAAGAGAGAAGAGAGGGAACGAGAGACGAGAAAACAGCGGTATCGATTCCTGCGGACATTAACGCTCGGATCTGAAAATACAGGGGTGCTCGAGCGCCCCTCTATAATTTAAGGGACGGTCGAGGCACTCGCGACAGAAGCAGACGCCGATTGATTGGGTGCAATCAATGCCATTGACAGGCGTGGGTCACGCGATACCCCCTCATTAAGCGCTGACCGGAATTAGTGGGCCTCGGATTTGCTCGCAAAAATTTCTCTCCATCCTCGTATCGGAGAACGAGAATCGACACGTACGCCTGAGCGGTCGCTTTGTATGCGGTGAGTCTCGAATGGCTTGATTTTTCACGGAATTCGAACTGGAGTACTGGCAAAGCGCGCGAAGTCGAAAGGGAGGTTATTCGAAGCTCGAGTCGGTCGGTTGCTATAAGGGACAGGGATATCGTAAGAGGAAATTATTACGTTAGAGTCTCTCAAGGGGTTCTCCAATAATAGCATTCCTTCCTTACGAAGCGACCAAGGTCCTGCACTCGAATCAGCCACTTAGATACCCACGACTACATGACTTCCTTCCTACCTCCCCTTCCGCTTTCTCAGTTTCTCTCGTTCGGAATGTGGCATGCGAAATCGCATGGGAAAAGGCGACAAGCGGGACAAGGAGCAAAGCGAGAGCGAGCAGCCCTCTTCTGCGTCGCGTGTACACGTCCACATAGTAACGTGCTCGTATCGTCGTACACTCGGTGCGACCCAGTTCCCGAGATCTAATTAACAGTGAAGCGAGCAGCCGCCTTTGTTTGTTTCATTTTGACGTCCGTGACGCGCCGCCGAGACGTTGGACCCAAGGGGAGCTAAGAAAAGGATCGTTTACCTCCGAGTCGATTCTCACCAGTTTCGCTTTCGTCAGTATCAATTTCAACGTTCGATGTACCTTCCTCGCAGATCTTTAATACATCCATTCCTGTCTCGCCGACTTCTCCTTTCGTACACTTTTTCTTCGCGAACGGACACAGATATTTTACGCCAATGAAATCGTTCCGCGAACTACCGCGAGACGATTAGACGAGAAGAGGGCGATCGATTAAAAAAATTACAACGTGGATATTCCCTTATTGTAGTTTGCCGCGATGCTTCAGAGGCTTGAAGTAGAAAGTGCCTTCTTTCAATCGAGTTTCATCGTTGACCTGCACCATCGCGGCAAACTCAATTTCCTCGAAGTTCGTGACAGGGTGCTCCATTATCTCGGGACTGTCCCGCGCGATGAGTACGTGGCGCACCTAACGTCACAGTTTACCGATCGCAGAATTCTCTTTGAAGGGAGGACAAACAGCGATATTCCAGTAACCAGAGTGATAAGTAAGCCAGCATTTCGAGCCGATTACGAATCCTTACTCCAAAGCCTACAATTCCAACTGCAGTTCTCGTCCTACTTCCGATACTACCCGCCTCGCACGGCCAACCGGAAATCTTGGAGCGTCAAAGAGGAAACTCTTTATTCCACTCGAGGGATTGAATGACCGAAAATTAAACGAGACGCGCTCGACACGTGCTCCTCCGCGTCGGCACTCGTCTTGCATTCTCCCGCTTCTACCCTTCTCCTTTCTCTCCTCCCTACTCTCCGTCCTCCTCCTCGACGATGACATCCATCGGGATGAGTCAGGGAAAAAGGAAACGTGCTAACGAGCCCCGGTCAGTATTAATTGTGACATCCTCTCGAGGCTGCCGGGCCACTTCCGTCGCGCGATCGCCTCGAGTCTGAAACGGAGGAAGCTGCTAAGACGACCTCAACGCCCACGCGTCGGCCGGCACGAGCGTGCCGGTCTAAGGGCCGGTTCGCGCCCGCCCTCTGCCAACGGTCTTTCCTTCTTGGAAAAGATCAACTCGACGAAGTTCATTCGTAACTGTGAAACAGTTCCGTAGAATAGACATCTAAAGAATTAAGACTAGTTCCGGTAAACTTCCAATTCGAAAAAATTCTCACCTGTGAGACCCAAGCACCCAACTTTAAGATGTCGAAGTTTCCTATTTTTGCAATCGAAAAAGCATCGTTTGTACCCGTTCGTACCTCTGTTCTTTTCGTTTGTACCTCAAAGGGTCCGAAAATAGAGGAGATATAAATTGATCTTTCTAGAAAGCCTCGCTACGCCCTCACATTTAGATCCTTAGTTTATCTGCTTTATTTGCTTTATTAGCCTCAAATCAATAATCGAAACTTGAGCGCGTACCGAGGGTTTCTAGATAGATCCATCTCCACAGACAGACTCAGCCTCTTGTAAAATTTTAAAGTTTCTCTATCCCCGAACCCATTGAGATACAAACGAAAACAAGTACAAACGACGCTCTTTCGATTGCGAAGAAATTTCGATGTCTTAAAGTCGGGTGTCAGGTTCACACAGGTAAGATCCTCGAATTCGGTGTTCAGCCTGAAAACTTCCCTTCCTGGGCGCTAGATCTTGTGAATACAACTATGTTGACCTCGCAATGTCTCCCACCACCCTTTCCGCGTCACGAAGTAGGTAGCACCGATCGACCGCCCGAGCGCACGGTTCGTTGACGACTCAATTTTCGCACTGTGTCAGAACGCTCGAGGGTCCCGGCAACGTCGCCACGGCGCTTCATTCTGACAACGCGCTAATGCAATTGCCTCGCTGTCGATCGGATATGCGCGTATCCCACCCCGTTATACTCACGTGCGCGCGATCGGAGTTTGGCTCGAGGTGTCGGCGATCCGACGAGAATTCCAGTCGGTTCGGAAGGGAATCGCGTTACGTCGATACCGCCTCTCCCAAAGTGTATTACGAGCCGTCGTTTACGGCATCGTGCACCAACGCGTGCATCTGCGCATCGTGACTGATGCGCGCGCGCGCGCGCGTGCTCTCGAGTGCCCCGACATCTGCTAATTGTATGATATTAAGTTCAAAGCGCGTCTAGGCGTTTCGCATACGGGCCGTTAGGGCCCCCGCAGACTACAGACTTTCTATCGGCCGATAGTTTGGTCGGGTTCTTAATCAGCATAAAAATGTATGCAAGTGCGCACATTTTAACGATTTAGTATCGGCCGATATTGCATACATTTTTATGCTGATTAAGAACCCGACCAAACTATCGGCCGATAGAAAGTCTGTAGTCTGCGGGGGCTCTTAATGTATAGGGAGGAGCCATTGCACGTGAGTATTTAAATGGCACGACGATGAGACGAGCAAAGGAGGACAACAAGGTGGCGCTGCAGACGGCAACAAATGACGAGGAGAATCGGTGATGAGACTCGCAAAGATGTATTCACGTCCCCGTTTCGTTCGAACTAATCGAACGGATTCGATTTTCATCGGACGATTTTGACGTTTCTTGGGTATTTTGGCATTTGAAACGAACGCGCCGAGTGACATTCTTTTGGTTCCAGAAATACAAGGAGACTCGTCGCCGAGAAAATCGTTAACCGGTCTCGCCAAAGACCCTTGTCGATTGGGGATATTGGCACTGAATTATTTTGTCGAGAAGGAAGTGGGATTCTCGGGACCAAATCTCGTAACGAGGTTTCTACGTGGAGTAGCTCCCGGCAACCTACAGTGGAGTTCGATAATTGTACTTTAATCGGAGCCACGCGAAAATAGCAATCGAGAAACGTGGAAAGGGAGGAAGCGAAAAGTGAGGGAGAAAGGAGAGATTTGGAAATTTACGTAAACCGAGCGCGATAGTTTCTTCGACGAAATCCGAATCGGAGCATAGGATTAAAAATGGAAAGGCAACTGGGTGGACAAGTTGATCCAGAAATTTCGCGCTTCTCGAGAATCGTAAGTCATAGGAAAACGGAGATTACAAGTGTAAAGGTTACCTTTCAAACTCAGTAACGAGAGAGACATTTGTTTAATAAAATTGGATCGTGCCTTCCAACTCACAATTCAAAGCAATCTATCCCTTTTTGTTCGTCCTAACGAGTTTCCGAAAGCTCCCTTTCTTCAAATTAGACCGATATTCTACACTTTCATGCCGAATCATTTCTCGGCGTGCACTTTAACCTCGTCGAAGAATCCTTCCTCCTGCATTTGCCAACTTTCAATACGAACAGATTCATATCAGCTTTGTAACAAAGAAATCAACCCCGACATGCGAGCGTAACTCGAACGATTTAATTAGTACGTTTAACCGAGAAAAAAAGAACATCGCAAACATCGAAATCTTCGGGCAATTATCAGACGCGTTAACGATCGGCCAATACACGTAAAATTCAGGACGGAAACTGGGCGAGGCGGAGGACGAGGTCGTTCGCTGAAATGTCTCTATTCTGCCGGCTGCTCGGAACTCGAGGGATCGGGAAAAAGCAAAGAATTCGTCGACGAGGAGAAAGGAAGTCGTGAGTGTCGGAAATGCCAGAGCGCAGTAAACACCGCATCGTAGACTCTCCCTCTTTTCCTCTTTCCATTCTCGAGTCGCTCGTCCTCGTTTAAGGAATCTTCGTTCTCCTCCGACACCTCTATTTGCACCTCCGTTCTCTTGCCGTATGTCCGAGGCCGAGATAATTAAAGACGAATCGCGTGGGAGAGGCCTCTCTTCCTTCTGTCGACGCGCGATGGTGGGACGGAAGTCGAAATTGCCAGCGGGCTAAAAGGGTCCGGTTAAGTTACCGACGGACGTGCACTTTCACCCCCTAACATCCGAGACCGTGAATACGAAAGTGCACTATCGATGTCGATACGATAAAAGCACCGTCGAGTCCACCAAACGGGACCCAACGTAGCGAGGGAGATCGTGCAAGCTTCTCGCCACCAATCTGGATCTCCCTGACCACTTTGCACCCTGGACGCCGTAGGGGTTGTTATGTAAATCGTTGGCTCGCGTGTCGCCCTTGCATTCGAAATTCAAAATTTTCGAGAACCGTTTTGTACGAGACAAAATCTATGCAAAACTTCGCCGAACACGCGACAGAGAAAAATAAGTGGTAGCAACAGTTCCCGGTCGCAGACGAAGGCTACTGTGGCCCGCGTGGATTGTACCTATAAGTATATTCAAAGTACTCCGCGGGAACTTTCACCCGGCAATAAAATCCATGAACTTCTACGATCGTAAAGTTTTTACCGTGCGGAAGATCTCCTGGAAGAACGGAGTGTCGATATGGTCCTCCGTAATCGTCGCGCTATGCTAAACGTAGGCGTTTCCTCGCGAGGCAGAGATATCCCTGAGACGCGAGTAATCGTTAATGAACGAACTTCTCGCATAAAGTTCGTTAATAAACAAACTTCCCACGGTGAGGAAATCGAAATTGCAGTGAAGCTGGAAATGCTACGACTATAAATGTACGGGACGTCATCCACGAGGCCGAGGATGCCAGGGTAGTAGTACCGTGTCGCGTCGAGATGTTCATCTATCCGTCGTCGGTCGTTACAACGTGCGGTCCGTGTAACGAGCGTCGCTTAAAAACATTTCTCGCGCGAGACGAGGAAATTGAAGTTGCCACAGGCTCCAGACACCCTCGTCCTATTCCATCGGCGAAGGAAAGTTATTAGAGAAGAATTGAAAATCAAGAGTGCTAGTGCACGTTCGTGAAATGAATTACCGTGAAATCAATTTCCACCTGTACTCTACCACTTTATTCTAACCTACCGTGGGTGGCACGTCGATTTCGAAATAATTAACGATACAAGATAAAGCACCCTTCACGTGTCCATCATCCTACCGCTCCATCGCTTTGTCCGCTTAGAATGTTTAAAGAACACAGACGTCAAAGAGTTTCTCCGGGACAAGTCTCGAAAAGTAGATATCGTAGTAGAATACAGAAGTGCCCTCGTATATTCCTTATTAAATCGACGAAGAAGGAAGCCTTTGTAAATGAGGGATTGAATTGAGAAGAAGCCCGTGAAAGGAAGCGGGTAATCGTTAGCGAATAAACTTCTCTCGTTAACAAAGAAAGTTCTTCTAGATGGTACGTGACCACGAACCCCCTCCCCAGCACCGGCGTGCCTTGCGGAATGAATATTCCATTCAGCGCAACGATGAGCTAATTACGTCCACAGAATTATTTTACACCGACTATAGAAACCCTACCTGTGCCAACGTCCTACACGGTATGTACCCGAGGATATCGGGTTCCACGTATCGATCGGTAATCCGATCGGTCTGCAATAATCCCGAAAAATATCCGCGAGCCCTTCTTCCCCACCGAAGAACCTTCCATCTCTAGAGCTACGCAAACGACGAGACCCTACCACTTGCGAGAGATCGATAGTCGTGTCCTATAAGCGTCTCCATGGAAAAGAACAGCGGTTCGCACTACGGTGGGGCAAGCCAGGGGTCAATAAATCACTGTCACACGTCCGGGCCGCCGTATAAACACGTTATAATTGCGGGTATCGTAAACTATACAATTAAAAGCCCTTCTCTGTCGCGTTTCGTCCTACGCCTAATGGCGTTAGTCTCTCTCGCGTTCTACCGGCCCGTTGCTCGTTGCATTGTTCGGTAACCAACGACAACGGCAATGGCCCGTCACCACCACCTCGGTCACCACCATTAACCACCTACCGCCATGGAAACCACCACAGTCGATTCTCCCCTCTCTTTCATCACCGCAGAGCCAACCTTTCTTTCCATTTTTCATTTTCTTTTTCTTTTATTCGCTCTTAACACTTAACCAACCGCGCGCGCGCGCGCGCGCCATTGCGGACTATACGTTTTCCATCGCGCTTGAACAAGTCACACTGTAAGCTGCCCTTTTTTTTAAGTAACAGTATTAAATTAACACCACTAAACCGGGATCGAGTTCCGGTTGTTCTTTTTTTTTTTTTCTACATTAATATCGCGATATTCGTAACAAATAGAAACATTGCTGTGATTACGTAGTATCTAATCTGTACGTAATCACAGCAATGTTTCTATTTGTTACGAATATCGCGATGTTAGTGTAGAAAAAAAAAAAAAAAAGAACAACCGCGACTCGATCCCGGTTTACTGCCGTTTGAGCCATCCACCTATTCAACTGCGCTACGTCGATTCCCTTGGAATGACTTGAACGTTACGGTTATACATAGTAGGTGAAAAACTTTAAAATCGTTTTCCTCGAAAACCAGGGGCCATTGGAGAAAATCCTTTTACCCTTGTGAGCAGGGGGGGTCCCTCTGCAACATATTTGAAAGCCATCAAAATCCTTCATTAACAGGTCTGATGGTCCCCTTGTAAGTGTTAACACTTTATCGACCGCTAGCCTATTAATCGGCTTTTCGATTGCCAATGCTTATCGACCGCTAGCCTATTAATCGGCTTTTCGATTGCCAACGCTTATCGACCGATATCCTATTAATCAGGATTAAATTGAAACAAAAGGAATGAGCACAACACAATAAATAGCGAGAATTTAGCCGGTACTAGGAGTAAATGCGTGCGCGACTAAGTCGGTACTTACTGAGTGGCCTCAAAAACGACCGGTCGATAAAGTGTTAAGACTAAATTCCGACATGTATGCGACCTCGCGCAACCGCGCCTCCACCGATAAATTATCGCTTAATCCTACCGATCAACCGTCGATATTAATTATCCCGACACAAGCTACACCAGGCGAAAGCATCGTTCAGGCGAGAGACCATTCAGTTCGCCGAAGCGAAACAACCGTGACAACTCGGTCTTTTCCTCGTTCAGTCTGGTAGTAGCACCGATTCGTCACGAGGCACGATCGGCACGGCTGATAAGTGCTCTCGAACGCTTTCTATCTTGTAAGCGAATCTTCGCGCGCCGCGATGTAAAATCGGCCTACTCACCGCTTGGACTTTCATTGAATCACGTTTGAAGGTGACGATCGTTCGGAGGAGACGCCGATGAGGCGCTCTGTTTGCTCACCGAGAACAATCGATCGGCAAGATTGATTTAAGCAAAAGGAGTTTTGTAGTTAATTCATAGAAATGGAATCTTGGGAATTTCTCACGTCTACTAGGTATTGTTTCACGTCGCACTCTGGTAGGTTATCGACCCCAGATTTAATGCCGTGTCCAGAGGCATTTCCATGCGCCGACAGTTGTACAGGGTCGAAATTGTGATCTTTGGTGAGTGACGTGCGTTGGGTTGGATGTCAGGGTCGTATAGCTACAAGGTGGAACTTACCTTAACCCTTTGAGCCCTATGGACGCGTATATGCGTCCGGCGAAAGCCATCGGTGTGGCCTAAGGACGCATATATGCGTCTATCGATTTTTTCGATCACCTACATAGAAGTATTACAGTTACTTTCGTTTGAGATGAATGCAGGTGCATTCCTTAGTAACAGCATGGTAATAACGCTCTTTAATTATTTAATCTTCTACTTGAATAGTTAATCAATAGAGTTCAGTCTAGCGAAAAAGCATTCCGTCTACTAGCCGCGCGCCGTCCGTACGGACGGCATAGGCCGCGAATTTTCAGCACTCAAAGGGTTAATAATTAAGATAGATTGTGTAGCAACCGATTTCTGGTGCCATTGGGCGTCGACTGTATATGTTTGTGCGTCTGGTACGAACCCTGTCTATTTTCGACAAAGGGTCAGAGGTCTTTCCGAATTTTGGACGCGATACAGGACGAGGCGTAGCTTACAAATGCGTGTGTAATGCTTGTTATTTATCGTAAATCAAGGCGAGACGCGCGAAACCGTGAACTTTCACTGCCCACGCAGCCCCTATGGGACCGAACAATGCGAGCCGCAGCGCCCTTTGGACGTTACGTCAAGCACGTATTGAATTTATCAGCAGCGAGTCGGGTGAAAATAAACGGACAGTGGAAAATAGGCAGTCGAGTCGATCCTTAAATATCGTTCGTGAGGTCGTAGAACGAGGGAGGGTGTCAGGCCGGTGGTCTATATGTGGAAACATCGAGGGTTACGTTGGCAACTTCCGACTTTTCAAGTTCACCGTTCAACGGTGACAGTCGTTTGATCGTAGAGTTACACGATGCACCGTTAGTCGAGCAGAATCTTTACGACTCCGCGTCTTCTTTACGATATAAGAACACAAATTTACTTATGACGAAATTGCTGGTTCGGTATAGATCGTGGAGTACAAATTGTTCGCGCAGTATCATGAATTTTTTCCTCAATGCTTTTTCTTTTTCTTAGAAGCGAATAGGTAGGTCTAGAATGGGCAATTTGAAAAAATGCTCCCGTGCGAGTCACGACTTTGTCAAGATTTTTGAGGACGCTCGTTTGGTCAAAGGCCGACGAGGCGAACGGGCGATCGAGTCGCATTTTCTCCTGACTATCACGTAACGAGAATCCACTTCGTTTGAAAGTCCAACTCGGACGATTGTCAACGATGCCTCGCAAAATCGATTAAACTGTTGTTTATAAATCCGCGTGACGTAATACCCCGTAGTAAAGGGATCCACGAGTATTCCTTTCGCGAAGGCGCCACGGAAAACTCAAACGGGAATGTCCCGCGCATCGTCCCAGTATAAACTCAAGACGCTTTAATAAAGATTACGAAGGCCCCGGCGTCGTATAGAAGGGGTCTTTGCATAACTCCGTTAAATAGCACAAGGTAAAGGAATATTCCCAAGAGCGGACGGTTACACGTTGCAATTTCTCTCGCGTAAAAGAGAACCAGAGATGGCCGTCGTGTCTTAATTCACAAGAGAATTCCGCAGTACTTTTGCCGATCCTTTTGCAAGATGCTCGCACGAAAGAACTGGAAATAAGCTGTTGGTGATTTTTTAATGCGCCCACGGTACTTCGTAAAATTACCACCGCGTAAAATGATCGCTTCCAACGAAATATTCCAATTAAATTGAAATAAGTCAACTAAATTCGTGCACCGACAACATATCGAAGATCTCCTAAGCGCTTCCTCGAGCGATCTCTCGGGCGTGCTTCTGCGTGCAATGCGTGTGCGAACGTGCACGTGACTCTCCCTCGGAGGATCCTGGCGGCACGTCTGCCGACTTATTACGCGAATCTTATGTTTTATTCAAACGCCTCGCGCGCCCGCGGACGAGAACGGAAGGAGAACCGCGCACGCATCACCACCACCACCTTCAGCAGGCCCATTCTATCATTTCCATCCTCGCAGATGCAATCAACGACTCGCGGGATTTCTTCTCGGTCGCGCTACCGGCGGCTACCTCGTCGTTGAGATCAATTTTCAACATCAACCACAAAGTTGCGGAACACGTCGGCATTCGACTGAAGAGCGACCACGTTTCGAGCTCGTAATTTCACGCTTACGCGAACTCCGCGGGGTATCACCAAGCAAGAGATTCTCACGGGAAGCTTTCTCTCCCTTCCAACCCTCGTCACGAAGCTCGAAGATCGCTCGAAGGCCCTTGATCCGAAAGATGAAGATCTTGACAGTGATGATCGGTGAACGATGGAAGGGAGCACGCTCTTGGATAAAAAGATGGTAATTATGCATAAAGAGGGCCCACCCTCCGATGACCTTCAAAATATGCGCATTCGACGCGTCTTCGCACGGGGAACAACTTTTTCTTCTGACAAAATTGCCGGTCTCCTCTGCGAACAAAGATATTAACCCCTTCTTCTTGTCCTTTCTCAATTTATACACTGAAAAAATTGTATTCTTAAAATACAAACTTAATAATTCATCTTAATAGATATTCTTAATAGATAAGAATATTTTCTTATCGATATGACGGTTTTTGGAATATATTCTTAATATTCCATCTGAATGTCGCGACACAATGCGTGTCTGTATTCGGTTAAGTTAGGTTACACATCGCGTGCGGCACGTGTCGATGCCTGTATCTTGTTCCTCTTGCAGTTCTGCGTAATTTTGAGCACTGTATTATTTTGTGTGCTGTGTTGTGCAAAAAGTATGGACAAAGAAGTGACGAAGTGGCTAGAAGAAAAGGATTTGTCAACCTTCTCTCGTGACTACGTTTCTCAACCAATTTCGATTTCAAGATATGGATAATGTAATTTTCGACAATATAAAGAGCGAAGCATTTCATTAAGTGTTTTGTTTCCAATAATTATATACGAAATATATCCATACAAATTTTTTACCAGACTATGTTAAGAATTATCCTGTTAAGGATATTTGATTATAGGAATCTGTTTAGAGCATTCTACTCTTAAATTAAGAAGATCCTCTTGTTACTTATTTTAGTGAGAAATATTCTAAACTTAAGTGGTAAATTCTTAAGATAAGAATACAATTTTTTCAGTGTATCTTCGAAGCCAACTCATATAATACACAAAACTCATATAATACTCATATAATACAGTACTTTTGAAAAAAGTATATACATTTAATGTAATAATCGCCAGTTAAATTTTTTTACATAGTATTTCGAACAAACTCCGTGAAATGTATGTGTGTTACATATGTATCTTTAACGTTTAATATCTTTGTTCGCAGAAGAGACCGGTGATTTTGTTAGAGGAAAAAGTTGTCCTCCGTGCGAAGACGCGTCAAATGCACCTATTTTGAAAGTGATCGGAGGGAGGCCTCTTTATGCATATTTACCAAAAAGATAACAGAGGTTGAATTGATTTTTCAGAAATTCGAATTGCAAGCGATGCTCGGGTGGTCACGGTATATCGTGTACAGTCTCTTCGTTTCTAACGCCTTCGATTATTATTCCAATACACTCAGATTTCTTGCACCGTGAGTGGAATTATTGGCTGAAACTGCGTTTCGTACTGAAATGCATCCCACTCTATCTGTGCAATTGTAAACAGCGTTTAATATAACAATCGTTTCGGCCGTATTAATTAGAGTGTATCTCAATTTCCAATCAATTGTCCATCCAATTATTTAAACCCGGCGGGATATTGTTATGGAATTAATGAAATACGAAGCAATGATGTACAAATTACGTTACCACCGGTTGCTCCAGAAAAATGATGCGCGTTTAGAAGGGAGAAAAATGTGTCGAGACAAATCGAGTAATCACCTTTCACGAGAGAGTCAAAAGGTCGAGGACTTTTAACCCGTGTAAGAATTGATTTTCCGAAGTGCAGGAAGAATCGAGGGGTGAAAATATATTTACTCCTTATTTTCTCGACATTTCGATGTGTTTGACGATTCACGACACTCTTGCTCACAAGCGAAAGCAATCAATTCGAAGAGACATTCGTAAAAAAAAAATATTCTCCGTTGTTCACATTAAAATTCTGTATAATCTAGCATCTGGAACAAGCGATACACGTGACTGTACAAAAGAGTGACTTCGTTGCAATTGTCGATTGAAACTGATTTCAGAAAAAATTGGATAATGTTTGAATTTCAGTTATACCCCGAGCGATGCGATGGCTGTTTAAATTTACAACGCGGCCATTAAAACAGCGCATACCCTGTTCAAGGCATTAACATTTTATTTGCTTTATTCCCAGCTCGTAATTACAATTTCGACCGCAAATTCGCTCTCGCGCAAACGGCCAAACTTAACAGCTTTAATTGAGAGGAAGGAAGGAACAGACAGCGGTAATTCGCGCGCGATACAATCGATGCGATTTCCTTGTTTACCACTGCACCGAGTCTCTCGGTAAAATGGGATAAGACTAGGTCAGCGAGCGAGATAACCAGAACTTACAGCGATAACAAGCCCCCATTATTATTGTTTATGTTTACGGTCCCACGGAGATAAGCTTCGAGAAAGTGTGAGGAATGGAAACTGAAAATACCGAGATCCGCGAGGTGATCCCTTCTCGATTTCTCAGTTTCCGTCTCAGACAAACGTAAGGTAAGACATAAAACAGAACACAGAAATGAAAAATAACGAAACACTATTCACTATCCGAGAAATTCTGTCGGTAGAGAAATCATTCTTGAAGCTGGGAAGACCAGTAGCCGCTTTTTATTAAACACACCGTTAGGAGCTCTAGGGATTGAATCAATCGTCTTCGGGGTCAATCGTAGTTCTTCTCCGATACGCAACGAGGCATTTCGAGAGAGAACGAAGAAGAGAGAGCAAAAGAAGGAAGGGCGCTCGTATCAAGAAGAGTAGAAGTAAAAGCGAATGGAGAAAGAAGAAGGAAAATCAGTGGCTCGAAGGCAAAAGGCAGAAGTTGGAGGACCCTTCCCTTAATTTACTTCGGCCGCCACGAGTCTTTACCTTTTCCCCGAGATACTCTCCAAGTTTCCACAATTTTCCCGCCGACAAATTCGAGTCCCTCGCGGTCGTAAGATCCATACAAAGATTTCATCGCAGAGAAAAAGACCTCGCGTATCGTTGAATCGAACTACGATACGTAATGTCCACCACTGGAGAGCGTATTAGAACCGTTACGAGATTTTCTTACAGTCGGTAGGTAGGAATGCGAGATGGTAGATAATCTTGTCGAGCAAGCGCGCGTAGCAGATAAATCTGACATTAGTTACCTAAAAGAAAAGAAACTCCTATACCACAATATGCGGGTCATGCAATTCTGAGATCGTCTCTCGTGTGCTGCCGATATGACTTACGAGGATATTAAAATTATTGATATCCTTGTCGTGCGAGGCAACTCGAATAAAAAGCACCGAAGAAATCGACTCAAGAAACATTCTCTACGAATTCTCTTTCCTCTATTAACTCTACCCGAGCTTGCTAGGCAAATACGACAGGGTGGTGACCTTAAATTGTCTCGTCCAAATCCACCGCAATTTCACCTCCCCTAGCAATGCCGCATCTCTTAACACCCCAACCGCGGAAACAGCCCGGACAGAATTACGTTTAGAACAACCATTCCGAGCGTACTAATCTCCCCGCGAGAAATCACTTTCCCGACGTCGACGCTTTGGACTCGCACGAGTTAGCGAAAGCTTGCGCGCACTTCCGCTCGAGATAAAGTTGATGTCATAATCGCGAGGTGGAAGAAAGTTCGCTTGGACCCTGGTAAATTGTCTCCGACTTCGGCCTGCGTCCCTTCGCGAACGCGGATGGGAATTCGCAGACGGGGAATTGTTCGCGAGCCAAATGACAGGAACTTCTCGCAAAAATGGACAACTGGGTAGACGCAGGAGAAAATTTGCCTCCGAACGAATTAGCTACTCGAGTAATATTACAACCACGAAAAGTTACTGCAATCTGTTAGCAGGGAGAGCAGAGAGGACGAGCGTCGTTCCATTGCTCGATGACGCCCGTGCCGGTCCTCACAAGGGACATATTGTATCGCGGAACCGCCATGACAATTAGTCCCAAGACACCACGGGATCTGGATCGTCGACAATACGTTAATTAAGCCGTGGTCGGCTACTCCGATAATTTCCACGTCGATGTGTCAATGGAAATTCATTCGACCGGAAGCCGAGTGTAACGAGAGTAATTTGTCCAGAGTTAGAATCATGGTTGAGAATCCATTGGTATCTCGAGAATTTAATAAAATGCTGTCGAGTAGCGGCGATTGCGGAATTTCGTTAATAAACTTACAATTAGAATATTTGCCGAAAGTCGTGCGGACCATTCAACGTTTAACACGTTGACTGTGACGTCACCCGAATTCGGGTGACGGTTTCAGTGCCTGATTATAAATGATCAAAATAGGTATTTGGAAGTATAACTAACGCTTTAGATAGGTAACTAAACAGTCGCCAAAATTCAATGTTCCGTGGCAGTCAACGTGTTAAGGGGTTATATCTGTTTGAAGCCTAAAAATGAGAAGGTTCTTTGTGAATTTTTTGTGACTCTACAAATGAAACGATCAATATAAGGTTTTGAGGATTTATTACACATATGTTAAGATAAAAAAAAAAATTTTTTTATTTTAATTTTTAAGACAAAATGGCGGCTCAGTTGTACATACACTGCAAGCGTATTTTTTGAAGGCGCTCCACGGCCGGCAGTAGAAGTCTGATACTTCTGCAGCTAGTACAATAAACAAAATTTTTTCATAATCCACATGAATGTTGGTACTGAAGTACACACGTTTATTAAAAAATATTGATTTTTGCAATTTTGGCATCAATTTGAAGAAAAAATCGAAAAAATCGACCTCAATTTATTTATACAAATCGTAATTGTTTATCGATCGTAACAAGCATGTGTACTTCAGTAGATAATCTATCTAAGAAGCTACAGTTAAACTTTCAAGTCAATCGGATAAAAATTACTCGAGTTCTACTGCCGGCCGATTTCAAGAAAAACGCGTTTAAAGTTTGACAATGAGTTTACTATACCTAGTTACCTAACCTAGTTAGTTCAATCTAATGGCTAGAAGGGCAACATATTTTTAATATTTGCTTTTATGTACCAAGTAGCGACATCTGTACCTCTATTAGAAACTATAGTGACCATTGGTAGAGTAAAAAATTCAAAATCGCTACATGATTGAGAAAGTCAGAATTTGTCATTTCGAAGCGCCCAGAGTTGCTTCAAATATTTATATTTTAGGAGTATCTAAAAAATGTTTTCATCAATAAATGTTGTTTGATATTATTCTTGAGATGTTTTTACATCATTTAAGCAAAAAAAAAAATGGAAAAACAAAAAATTTCAAACAGATGTAACCCCTTAATGGAAATACAAACTATTTAACGTAATGCATCGACCAAGACGGAATCCCAGGCATCTGTCTCGCCGTGCTCCAACTTTTTATCAGGATTGAGTAGAATCCACCTTCGGTATTATCGGGCAAGGATCGATTCTCTCAGAGACGCTAGACCAAAGTGCAGACGTCGGTACGACGGGATCGAACTACGTCGGCTCCTGTCGTTGCTCCGACGTCAAAGGTAAGAGCCTCCACCCTTATGGAGATAGCCGCAAAATGGAAGATCATCCGTAAAGTAAGGAAAAGAGAGGGAAGGAAAAAAAGAAGTGAAGGTGGAAGGGAGACGAGCACCGCGCTCCACCGACAGATTGGAACGAAGAAGTAAGAAGGATTTCGTGCTTCGCCGAGCGCAAAAAGCACGGATACCGTAGCATTTTAACCGCGAAATTTTCTAAAAAGAGGAAGGAAAGAGGACCGAGAGCATACGACCCTTACCTCACTTTCTCTCCTCCTCCTCCTACGACAACGACCTCGCCAGACGCACGAGAATGTCCTATGAGACAGCGCGATGCACGTTGCGACGAAGATGAGCTTTAACAAAATATTAAACGACATATAACGGTTACCAGAGAAAGGGTGCAAAAGGGCGGAGAAAATTGATACGCGACGTACAGAGGAGCCGGGTACGCCGAGATGCGAATTTAATATTAAATGAAAGAAGATAAGAACGTACGGTGCGGTAACGGTGAAGAATAATTAGGTCTGGCCAGGCAGGGAGTTTTTCACATCGCGAAAAATGTTCGCCTCGAAAAGTTTCGGCACGCGTGGAAAGTTTCGACATTCCAATGGCGCGCCAACCGCATCGTTAAGCTCTTAATTTCCTCTCTTTGTAACACTGGCCGATAGAAAAGCCAGCATTGAGAGGAAAATAGCAAACTGCAACGTAACTCCTCGCGAATCGCAAGAGCGCCTATTATCGCGTCTAACGGAAGAATCTCGGGGGACACGAACGACATTTAAATTATAGGCAAGCGACAGGGCCCCCGCATACTTGTCGCATTAAATTTAACGCAGATATTACCATGCAAATGTTCGACTCGTGTGCGAGCGCATAGAACGGTAAGGTCTCGCTGTCGAGAGAAAGTACGTGGTTGCTAGAGCGTCGAGAAAATCTCCCCTCGGCCGCCCGTAGACTCTAACGGAGAGATAAAGTCATAGATGACGACGAAGATTGAACGTGCGCGCCGTTCTCGCGCAAGGGGTTTTACCCTGGAAGCGAGAGGGACGAAAGGGGACGCGAAAAAATTGGAACGGTACGTCGAGTCGGCAGGGATGATAGCACGAATAGAGGGGTGAATTGAAGGAGGGAGAAGAAAGAGGACGAAGGAAGAAGCGAGAGACAGGGTGAAGGAGGAAACGAAAGGAGTGGGTGATTGGATCGTTGCATCGGAATAAAGGACAATATAGTTACAGTGATCGGTCGATAGATAGAGACAGAAAGATACCCGTACCCTAGTGCACTCCGTCAAGTTCTACGATTCGATTACTACGCCTGCCTCGAAGCGGAAGAGTAAGCCTCTAACGAAAGCGACAGTAGACAAAGTGAGACCAAGAAGTGCACCCTGGAACTCACCCCCTAATTAAGTTCGTCTCGGTGAATCGCCCGTAGGAAGCTTCTTAGAAATCGAACTCGTTTCCATCGTTAAACGCGAGCGAATAAGAGAAGCGACCGCTCGTAAATACGTTAATTCGCCACACACAGAAACTGATCCCGTCGGTGTGGCCAAATAGATAGATTATTCATTAAGCTTCATCCGCTTACGTCGCAGCCGTGGACGTAAGCGTCCCGCGAAGTGGGCGATCTAATTATGCGAAATGGAATTATCGGCTGACGAGTATGCCAGACGAATATCCACGTACGCGGGGGCCGTGCTTCGCGTATTGACCTGCCACAAGAGCTCGGTTACGAATCGTGACGTAATTGACGCCGAGGATATTTACTTTGAGACGTATATCTGCCGAGAGAAACGCGCCAGAGAGAAACCCACCTCCACCGCCGTTTACGGCTCTTGTTTACCCTGCGTTTTGTTTACCGTTAATTATGACGAAGCATTAGATCGAAGTGTGAAGGTAAACGAAAATCCATTCACCAGCTTGGAAAATATTTCGCGCTAAGAGCCAGGAGGGAACGAAAGTGCACGCGGAAAATTGTAGATTCCAGATGTAGAGACCTCGAGATTTCACGACTCGCTCAAGGAGCAGCTACGAAAATCCGACAATTTCGCGATGCGCCAAACTTCTCGAATAAATTCAATTTGATTCTGCGCCCGGAAATGTTATTGGTTCTCTTGGAAGTTTAAGCGCGGACCCCGAAGTTGCATTTCTTTCTCGTGTCGCGTCTTTGGAAACTTTAATGGTGTCCCTTCTTCCCTCGTTTAAACTGCTACGTCTTCACCTCTTCGCCTTCTGCAGTTTCGCGTGAGAATAAATATCTCCCCAATGGAGGCTTTAACGAGGCTATATCTTCTGGACCTCGGGACACCGTGGCCGCGAGATACGATTTTCGATGTTTCCTTTCCTTCCCTAGGGCATATTTCACTTTGCGCACCACGACAACATGAATCACGCGTTCGGCTTAACGCGTAAGAAACTGCATCAATGTGGTAAATTACGAAGTAACGCCATATGTTGTGGCATCCTCAACGGCGCGCATGAGTTCTTGTCCTCAAAAGAGCTCATTTACATATGAAGCACGGCGGACGTAGCCGCAAAATAAAGCAAAGCTATCGGTGAGCTCGTAAGAAGGAAAGGGACCCCGGTAACCCGTACGTATAATCGAAGATTACATCAGGGTGTAAAGTGAAATTTCATTTCTCGCGCGTCCATCGAATCTCTCGAAAAAGCATTCGCGAGTTTTCAATTTAATTTGAAGGTCCGACGTTTCAGAATTTCCTCGAAATTTTCGGTTCTACCTAGTGGAACTGTCAACCACGAATCCATCACCGCCAAGGCCGATGCACTCGCGCGAGTAGGTACAGCGCAAGTGAGGACCGGATCGTAGGGTTAACATCGATACACGACACCGGACAGTTCAGGAATGCAAATGGGATCGAGGGCCGACGACGGATTAATATTCAAAACGTTGAATTCACGATCGAGATACGCGAGCCGATCCTCCCATATTATCCATCGTCGGTTTAGCTGCGGAGGGGATGAAACAATAACCGACGAAAGCGCCTGGAAACCGTCTAAAATTCGAGAATCTAGAGAATTATTAAATCCGTTTGTAGTAGCGCTTAATGCAAAGGTGAACCAAATGATTATAGATATAATAGGTAATGAATATATTCGTAACAAAGGAAGGTACATAAGGTTCTAACATAAAGGCCTAACTACTGAAAATGAGGTTCAGTAGTAAAATGAAGCTCGCCTCGCGCTGCAAACCGTTCGCCACTCGTGCCACACACAGGCACGCGGGCAACTTAAGGAAAAGGAAGGTTTTATACGTTGGACCATAATACGAAGGTCGAAAGACGATTATGATTAAAAATTGGGTCAAAAGTTAAAAATTTCCCGCAAGTTTCTAGGAATCGGATACGTCGAATGCAATGGACACCAACGGATAATCATTTATTCTAACCTAACTAACGAGTAAGAAGGATAGGACGGCACGGTAGTCCACTGGTACGCGCCAAGCGCTATAATTCACGGACCTGGACGAGACTCCGCGGTCTGCGGTCCGGTCTTATCGTCGAACACGCATACGCTGTCAGCGTCGCGCATCGACGCCTTCGATCATTCAACGTCCCGTCGTAACCCCCGTCCTAAACGTTCGCCACATTGTAAGCTTACACGCGCGAGATGTCCGCTGGCGTCGCGTGCGGGACGAGCTTCGTGTGCGGCCCTCTTGCTAAACAACCACCAAGCAACCAAGTCCAGCCTAAAAAATCGTCGACCCACCGTCGAGCCTCGTCGACTGGAAGGACGACTTGCGCCGACCATCCGATAAAATTAATAGCAACGGATTAAGGAACTTTCTCGACGGTAGGCGCATTTATTTATCTTGAAAGGCGCCTTCCCTCGCGTCTGCGTAAACATCGCGAGAAGAGAAGTCGTTGAAATGCCGGCGAAGCACGATAGGGTACGCGCTATCGAAGTTGCCTCGCCGACGGAGACGTCTTTACGAGAAGTTGAAGCAACTACTCCGTAGGCAAGTGTTCCTCGAGACACGAGTATTTCGCCGCGCTCATATCCGCGTCGTCTGGGACGAAAGACTCGTCCCAAGTTTCGCATTTTGCATTTCACGAAGTAACGTGAGATGTTCCACTTTCGGATGGAAGGATGTCGAAATGGGAAGTGGACCACGTACGAGCGAAATGAATTCTACGGAGTTTCATCGCGTTATCGCTGCTGGGCGATCCGGATTCGTCGAACGGGGTAAGCCTGGCACGATGCTCGCTTTATTTACTTCCGCATATAAAACTCTTGAATTAACCCTTTGACTGCTGAAGGCGTATATATACGCCTTCACAAGTCCATCAATATATACGAAAGGCGTATATGTACGCTCTCACAAATTCATCAATATACACGAAAGGCGTAAATATACGCCCTCTGTATTTTTTTTATGCAAAAATATAACACCTTTATATTTAATTACCGATTATTATTGAAGGAATGCACGAATTAAGTTAAGTAAATTAAAATAGCTTAAAAAGCCACTTAACACTTTATCGACCGGTCGTTTTTGAGGCTGCCACTCAGTAAGTACCGGCTTAGTCGCGCTCGCATTTACTCCCAGTACCGGCTAAATTCTCGCTATTTATTGTGTTGTGCTCATTCCTTTTGTTTCAATTTAATCCTGATTAATAGGATATCGGTCGATAAGCGTTGGCAATCGAAAAGCCGATTAATAGGCTAGCGGTGGATAAGCATTGGCAATCGAAAAGCCGATTAATGGGCTAGCGGTCGATAAAGTGTTAAGATAAATAAAAAAAGGTGGATATTTTTAATTTATTTGCCATTATTATTTTTTAAACCCTAAGGATGGTATCAAAGAGGGTCCGAAGAAAGTGCCCGTTTTTCCGCCCTCGATTTTAAAATCGACTTATATGTCAAATGATACCTTATGATGAGACATTATTAAAAAAAAAGTTTCACGTTGAGCATACATCTGGTTTCTGAGATATACCGGGTGTTTCAGCCCACCCGGGTCACCCGATTCTTTCGTAAACGAGACATTTTACAGAAAAATGTTTCAGACAAAAGTTGTAAGGCTTAAAAATCTTACATCTTACATTCACTGGCTGGATCTTGGTGGCGAACAATGAATAGTTTATGAGATACTTTGTACTTTATATCGAAATGTTCGATAATAAAGTGAAAAATATCTCGCAAACTATTGAATTTTCGAGAACTCTACCTTGATATTTTTATATGCAGAATAGTCAGTGGAATTATATAATCGAAGAAAAATTATATAATTCCATTTAAAAAAATTAATTTGACCTTCACGTGTCCTTGACAATGCCATCCTAGGTCAAATAACTACTCTCGTTGAATACGTCTTTTTAAGCCTTACAACTTTTGTCTGAAACATTTTTCTCTAAAATGTCCCGTTTACGAAATAATCGGGTGACCCGGGTGGGCTGAAACACCCGGTATATCTCAAAAACCAGACGTATGCTCAACGTGAAACTTTTTTTTTATTAATGTCTCATCATAAGCTATCGATTGACATATGAGTCAATTTTAAAATCGAGGGCGAAAAAACGGGCATAAAACCGGGTGTTTCTTCGGACCCTCTTTCCGGGTACTGTTTTGGTCACTAGTCAGTGGACAACCAGTCGCAGCGACTGACATGCGAAAGACGCGCAGTGCATATTGATGGATTCGTCCAAGAGCGTGCCGCAGTCAAAGGGTTAAAAAGAAGTAAGAACCGTGAACCGTCCGACGAGTTCATCGACAAATGCAAAGCTTTTCCTACTTTGCGCGCTGTTCGCCTATGGACGCGTTCGGTTGCGAAAGAGAGGGTGGAGAGCAGGTGGAATTTTATGGTTTATGGGCGGAAAGGAAGACGTCCTTTGGAATACATTGAGATTTGCGCTCGAATACGATGAGAGGTGGAGAGACGAGTCGATCGATACCTCGAAGCCGTATGAAGAACTCGTCGAAGCTTTCTGTGGGGCGCGTAGTACGTCGTCGCAAAGACGAAGAAAGAAGGTAACGCGATCCGAGCGGAGTCAGCCAAGCGGTTGACCGTAAAAGTCGAAAAGTTGTCGGAACATCTGTAAATCAGATTGGAATTTTTTTTCTCGAGCTCCTTCGTCCGGCGGCTGGTTATTTGTCCCTTTGCAGAGGGGTAAAAATTCCCTCCGACGTTCCTATGAGTCGAAGGGGACCGAAAAGTAGAATGTTCTGCTTTACGATACTCGGCTCTTCGTAAACCAAACGTGAAGGCTATCAAACCGAATGATTTCCTTTTTTTTTACGTCGTCTGACGTACCTGCAATTTCGTGACGGGAATCATTTATGCGGTACAAGAGCTTCTCGAGTGTTAAAAAACTAGTGGTGGTTAGTGGTCGGCACGATCGCCGGTTGCAGCGAAGCTTTCTGCAATAGGCACGACCGCGTAACTCACGTTACCATACTTGAATTTCCCACAATTTCGAAACGGTTGAAGATGGCGGTACATAAAGTTTCGTGGCACCAAATGGGTATATACTCGATGTACATGCCAAATTTTGTTCGCATTCGTTCAGTCCTTTTGCCGGAATACTGGACTAAAGGTCTGAATTTGCCTCAAAATTTGAATTTGCTGCCATTTCAAAACGGTTCAAGATGACCATGCATAAAGTTTCGTGGCACCACATGGATATGTACTTGATGTGCATGCCAAATTTTGACTGAATCCGGCCAAACGACTGAACGGATCGCAACGAAATTTAGCATGTACTTTGAGTGTATATCCATTTAGTGCCAGGAAGCTTTATGTACCGTTATCTTCAACCGTTTAGAAATGGCGGCAAAATTAAATTTTATACAAAATTTTGAATTTGGCGCCATTTTGTACCGGTTCAAGATGGCGGCTCACAAACCTAATTGTTAACTCACAGTAGCGTACTTGATTTTTGTGCCAAATTTCGTCCCGATCGGTTGAGCCGTTTTTCCGAAATCGAGGATATACACGGGCTGTGTGTCACATCCGAACGGTTTTCAGGATGGCGATTGCATAAGTCACTCCCTTTACGGTCGTGCCTAAAAAAGCAACGATGTCTTCTCGGTTATCGTGTTTCTTGCTACTCACTAGTTATCCCCATTTCCTACTGCACCTTCTCGAACCTAATCACATCGGTACGGCACGCCTCTGCCACCTCTTCATCCTCTCCTTCCTCCTGTCGTCACGCGAGATCGTCTCATTGAGACCCCAGCTGCCGCAGCTGGGCTAGCCCGAGATTTCAGGCCTGATTAAGACAAATCGCTTTCCCGAGGGCGGCGCGTCGTCTTACAGCCAGGATTATCGGACGTAACGACGTTAAAGCGCGCCTCGGCATCGACGCCGACGCAACAGGCGTCTAGGGGTGACTCGCGCCACACCGATGCCACAGGGGTGGTGTTACCGTCTCGCTCTCTCCTTCGCGTCCTCTCACCCTCCTGCGATTCACAGAGTGCAAAGCTTCTCGGTGATATCTCGTTCTCGATAATGCACGCCGGATGCAATCGATCGTGGGAGCAGATTAACGCGAGAATTTCCGGTGCTAGCCGGTGATTCTCGGGTATAAATTATTGCGAGGATACCTGATAGAAAAATTGCACGGCTACCTGATACAACTAGTGGTGGTTAGTGGTCGGCACGATCGCCGGGAGCTCGCGCTTCGCGCTCGCCTTATCGGGTGCAGAAAAGCTTTGTTTTCTGCAATAGGCACGACCGCGTAACTGACGTTTCCATACTTGAATTTCCCATAATTTTGAAACGGTTGAAGATGGCGGTACATAAAATTTCGTGGCACCAAATGGGTATATACTCGATGTACATGCCAAATTTTGTTCGGATCCGTTCAGTCGTTTTGCCGGAATATTGGACTAAAGATTGAATTAGCCGCCATTTTTGATTCGGCCAATCAAAAAATTTGAAAATTTCCAGAAATTGTCATTGTATACGTGTACATGTACGTATAAAATTTTATCGGGATCCAATGAATAGTACCAAAGATATGAATTTTTCGATATTTGAATTTGCCGCCATTTTGTACCAGTTCAAGATGGCGGCTCACAAACCTCATTGTGAACTCACAGCAATGGACTTGATTTTTGTGCCAAATTTCGTCCCGATCGATTCAGCCGTTTTTCCGAAATCGAGGATATACACGGACACACACACACGCACACACGCACACACATACATACATACACACATACATACGAACGGTTTTCAGGATGGCGATTGCATAAGTCACTCCCTTAACGGTCGTGCCTAAAAATTGCGAGCACAAGCACGTTGCCGAGTAAAAGTACGTTAAACTGAGTTCCACGTCCTACGACATTCTGAGAGCTTTACCATTTGGGGGTGTGTCAATCGAATGGGGGTCTGTATGCGCGTTTACAGGCCTATTGTCGCGACTGTTTACTTTAATACGACATGCTTCGTTCCGCTATCTGCGTGCACTGTCTCTGTTTACCTTCCATTTACCGTGACTGTCGTTTTCCGGTGTTCGGCAAACCGTCTACAGGGGGTACAAACAATTCTTGCTTTTCCATCTCGATTAAGTGAGGATTTCGAAATGACGTTACGCATACGAGATACGCAAATATTTGTATCGTCCTGTTAGGTGAGCTTCGTATTAGCCGTAACAATGGCGCGGGTGAAGTATACGAAATAATTGAGAGAGTTCTCTACATCTGTCTACGACTGGGACAAATTGGGTGCGCAAAAATACGTCGATTCCACCTCACTCGTAATTTCTTATCGACATTCGATCGCACAGCTAAAACTAACCGAGCGAGCTCAAAGTTGCCACGTCTGGCGCTCTTCCAAACTTCTTCTCCCATAAAATCGACGACTGATTCCGCACAGAGGGTCGCCTCCGTAACGAATCCTCCAAGTACAAAGTACTTCGATTAAGAAAATACAGATGCTTCGACAGGATCCTCCCATATTAAGTGGGACGAGAAATTTTTGTTCCTCGTAAAGGAGAGATCGCGGCACGATAAACTCCTTCCCGTGGTTCCACAGGATAGAGAGTGCCGCCCCGTTCCATCTGTTTTACTAACCGGAAAGTTTTGCGCGAAGGTTCGTGGAGAATGTGAGCGGAGTAAATTTGGCGGATGAAGACGAAGAGAGGAAAACTGCGCGAGGGAGTAGGAAAAATCGAGGAACGGAATGGGTGGAAAGGAATAGAGGACGGGAGAGAATTCGAGGTGGATGAGAGGAGAAGAGAGAGAGAGAGAGAGAAAGCAAAGGATGGCTTCTACTCGCATACTCGACGGAAGAAAACAAACGCTCGTTAACGAGGCGCATCAGGACAGATTGAAGAGATTTCCTGCCGCGGTTTAGCGGAGCATCTCTCCCTCTCCTTCACTCTTCTTCTCTCTCCTTCACTCTCGAATCTTCGCCCTCCTCCGCTACGTCGACCTCGACGGCGACGACGACGACCACGACGACGACCGGGACCAGAGGTTAATTTATCGAATTAAACGTCGCACAATTGCGTTATGAGTCCGAGGCACCGGGACTTTTTGCTTGCCCCATCGCGGCATAACACGCGCGCACGAGAATACTTCCTCTCACCCTTCCAACCCTCCTCCATCGGTTGCTTCCTTCGGAACTGAGTAATTTCCTGCGCGAGATTTCTTCGAAACCCTATCCCCTCTGTGTCAATTCGTATCCCCTAAGAGCCGTTGTCCCCCTGGCAAATGCCGGACTAGAAGTCACTCTCAAATCCGAAATCCCTTCGAACACGTCCATACTTCTCACCCCTCGAACTTCCTTCGTTCCCGGAATTTAATCTTCTCCCTGATGTTAATGTCTCGCGCGATAAAGGAGTGACGTTCCTGGGCCATCTCGACGAGCTTGGATAAACATCTCACGGCACGGTCGGCACGAGGAGTAACGAGTGGAAAATCTAAGAACGTTTGTGTTAACTCTATGTAAACGATTATATTTCTGCCAACTGCGCGCTGGATTAAAATGGAAATTTATTTTACCAATGGGATAATAAGTCTGACGTATAATATTAACGAAACGCGTGTTGATCCGCGCGAGATGTGTGAACGAGTGGATGAGCAGAGACGCGTTCTCGAACGAGAGGGTGGAAACGTTCGCCTATCGTCGATTGTTTTCGAACGTTCTCGCGGATGAAAATGTCGATGAGGTTAGTCGCGAGCGAAATTCGGCTAGATCATTTAACACGTTGAGTGCTACGTCAGGCCCCAGGGACTGACAGTGAACTTTCCGTTCAAGCGGCGCGTCGGTCCCTAAGGACTGACAATCGATTTTTCGTTTGGACGACGTGGATTCTGGGGACTGACAGCGAACTTCTCGTTTGGTCCACGTCGGTGCATGAGACCGGCATTGTAAAGGATTAAATTATTAATGACAATTAAATAATGTACATTGCTTGTACCATTTCGACAGTCCAAACGAAATGGATACAGAGTAACAAAGTTATCATTTGTGTATACTCTTTAGTCGAGCGTTCGGTATCAAGTACTCACGCGCTGCCGCCTGAGCGAAAAGTATAGCGAAATCGGCGTAGCACTCAACGTGTTAAACGATCTAACAATTCGCCATTCGACTATGTCGCGGAGTACTTCGTAGTCGTGAAGGTAATCCCGAGCATCCCCTATGATCCTGAGAGGGATGACCTAAAAACTGTACCTGTTACGTTCGCGTCGTGGCGATACAATATGGATGCGCAAATATCCGAAAGAGAATTTCAAGAATTTGAACCGTTTGAGACGCGCCACGGAAACGGATGCGTGCAAGTGACGCACGGTATCGCGGCACAGAGGAATCAAGTATCAAGATATGCGCCGAGGGTGCTGGAGACAGGCTACGATTATAGGAGGCAAAAGCAAGCGAGCTTTGGGAGCGAGCCGGGCGACCAG
This sequence comes from Tiphia femorata, assembly GCA_944319695.1. Classification (NCBI taxonomy): domain Eukaryota; kingdom Metazoa; phylum Arthropoda; class Insecta; order Hymenoptera; family Tiphiidae; genus Tiphia; species Tiphia femorata. The sequence continues at coordinate 11,690,909 of OX090897.1, forward strand.
GTATGGGTAAAAGTCGTCATGGTAACGCTATAACTCCCCATTCCTCTCCATCCCACCCTTTTATCCGTCGTCGACGTGGCGATTTAGGATATTTCAACCGTGTAAGAAAAATAGGAAAGGGGATGGTTCGTTATTTTATGGACGGTAAAATAGCATTACGAGACACGGTACTTAATCCGATAGGAAATTGCAGGTGGGATGAGAAAAAGGGGGATACTCGTTAATTATTTTAGAAATGCGTCGAACCATCCAGCAGTAGCGAAAATATGCGCTTCGATAAGAGTAACACATTCTACCTTCGACAAATAATCAGACGTAATTTTCCGAAGGGATTTCTCGCGTACTTTTCATCTGTGCGGAAAATTAAGAATTGAAAAATTGCAGATGGGGTGAGAAGAAGAGGAGAGATACTCGTTAATTATTTGAGAAATGCGTCGAACCATCCAGCAGTAGCGAGAATCTGCGCTTCGATAAGAGCAACACGTTCTACCTTCGACAAAGAATCAGACGTAATTTTCCGAAGGGATTTCTCGCGTACTTTTCATCTGTGCGGAAAATTAAGAATTGAGAAATTGCAGATGGGGTGAGAAGAAGAGGAAATACTCGTTAATTATTTGAGAAATGCGTCGAACCATCCAGCAGTAGCGAAAATATGCGCTTCGATAAGAGTAACACATTCTATCTTCGACAAATAATCAGACGTAATTTTCCGAAGGGATTTCTCGCGTACTTTTCATCTGTGCGGAAAATTAAGAATTGAAAAATTGCAGATGGGGTGAGAAGAAGGGGACATACTCGTTAATTATTTACAAATGCGTCGAACCATCCGGCAACGGCGAGAATCTGCGCTTCGATAAGAGCAACACATTCTACCTTCGACAAATAATCAAACGTAATTTTCTGAAGGGATTTCTCGCGTACTTTTCATCTGTGCGAAAAATTAAGAATTGAGAAATTGCAGGTGGGGTGAGAAGAAGGGGAGATAGTCGTTAATTATTTGAGAAATGCGTCGAACCATCCAGCAGTAGCGAAAATATGCGCTTCGATAAGAATACACATTCTACCTTCGACAAATAATCAGACGTAATTTTCCGAAGGGATTTCTCGCGTATTTTTCATCTGCGCGGAAAATTAAGAATTGAGAATGCCATTTGAAGAAACCCGGTGACTGAAATTTGTCCGTGACAGCGAGTAATCCAGAATAATCCCGTACATCCACGCGGTAGCTCCGATTGACCGAAACCACTTCGGACGAGGATTTCAAGTATGTCACAATGGTCGCCGTCGTTCGCGGCATAGTCTGATAAAATATTCGCCATCCAATGTACGCTCGCCTAATGGACCATGGCTAGGGGGGTTGTACAAGGGAAAAAGTTGCGATGGCGCGTTTTAAAAACACAGTGTTCGTCGGCGAACCAACACGAGCGAAAGAATCAGAAAGAACTCTGGTAAAAGGGCGAATTCGATTCCCTCGTACCTCGCGTTCGAGCGCGCATCACGGTGTATTACGCGAAAAAACTTTTACATCGTTACAGCAACGATGGAACAGACGATACGAAAATTTGACAGCTCGTGTCCGGTAATTAAGTTTGCTCGAGAACACGGGCTACAAATTGGACAGAAATTCGGAGATTTGGAAGTAACGATTAGGAGTGGTCGACGTGCGAGGGTGCATCGAAAAACAACATTAACCCATATTGCTGTTTACATTGCCGTTCGTTCTTTCGATTTATTCGATAAAAGGCGACTTGTAGATCGCCCGCCGCGGTGATGGACGAGCGTGTTATCTCGAATGAGCGCTTAGGCAAATTTATCCCTACGAGCGGGCCGGACGTAAAATCGATGTGTGAAATTCAGTCGGTACGACAAGGAGGAATTCTCTTAGCCGCCTCTTCGGGAAGATAACAAATGATCCGGAAAAACGACATTGAGCCGTGTTCGTAATTGGCTCCTTGGTCGACCAATTTATTCAGTAGGATTCAATTACGCTTGCCTCGCTGTCGCTCTCTCCTCTCTCCGTATTCATCCCTTCTCACGAGAAAGCGTGTCCGAGCAGAGAAAGGATCAATATTTTTACCCCCTCGCGCAGTAACTGCTCCGTATAAAAATCAACTCGAAAGCGCGATACATTTTACGCAAATAGAATCTCATCTCATATCTCTGAATCTACCATTACCCTCCGAATACGGTCTTTAAGCGCTCTTCAATCATGTATTTCACTTTCCACACCGTCCACCACTTTTCTCCGTGTACCTCGAAAGCGTAATACGTTCTACGCAAATACAATCTCATCTCACATCTCCAAATCCAGCATTACCCTTCGAATACAGTCTTTAAGCGCTTTTCAAGCATGTATTTCATTTTCCACACCGTCCACCACTTTTCTTCGTGTACCACGAATAAGAGGCCCGCCCGCAGCGCGAGCCGTTGTTCTCAAAATTCATGCCGCACGGAACAATATCGCCCATCGCCTCGAAGATCGAACACAGAGGGTGGTCTCTCGCCACGTTGTCTCGTACGTGGGCGCGATCATACAGACGAGCCACCCACACTTACGCAGGACTTAACCAACACGGAGCAGCAGCGCGGAAGGGAAATGCTGACTATCGGCAGCTCGACCTATTGATCTCGAATGCCCGGTGCTCTCTCGCACCTGAAGCACCAGCGCGCTCCTTCCCGGAAGCCGCCTCTGCCCGGCCAGATATCGCCAATGAAAGGTCCGAGTACTGCCGAATACCACCGAATACCACCGAAGTACCGAGCAGAGTACCCAGGCCCGAGTACCCCGACGTCGAATGCCGCAGGGTAAATGGAAAACCACAATTCCCTAGGGACGGTCCGAATCGGAAGAGAGCAAGAGGGAAAGGACAAGTGGCGAATCGAGAAAGCACCTTCCGACCAGTTTTGGCTTACCGGGCAGACCCGATGAACAGAAAAATTTGTAGATCCGTTATCGTGCGCGAACTGCCGATATTCCGTGAATAGAAGACGCGTAGATGAACGAACCAAGAGCCTATCCGACCTCTCGCTCGGAGAGTCCGTAAAGCTCGCTCCTGGAACCCACACGAGTTCCTACGATGTTTCGCAAATACCTCGATGGAGATAATTACGAGTCACAAACGAGCAGAGTTTGAAAGCGTAGAGAGAGGTGGATCGAAGAGAAAAGTAGAGACAAATCAGCTCACAATTCATTTCACCGATCCGAGGATCGGTTCGACGCTCGAAAGCAAGCCCAAAGTGGACACAAAGTACCGGCTGAGAAGCGATTTGCATGGAACTCGTATCAAACGCTCGAGATCATCTGACGATGATAATTACGAGGACTTACAATTAAGTGGAGTTTCACCATCGCGGGGGCGCGACGGTATCCGAAAGTCCCCGTCCCGTTCGGAAAATTACCCATCGCTCGTGTTCACAGGGGTGAAGCCTTGCGAGGAATTAGCGGAAGCCAAGGATATCGCGTTTAATTAGCGAACACGAAACTACTATTGGAGCGGATCGACTAATTTGCTCGTAGGTATCGCGTCCCTCCGGCTCTTCCGCAAGCCCTGGACGAAACTCAGTTGCCGAGGATGAGACGTCGAGCAGGGCGCGTAAATATCGTAGGTACGCGGGTATTACTTGAATAAATACGAGCGCGGAGACAGCGAGGATACGGTTCGAAGAACGGAGATAATAATTAACGCATAATTATTATGCTAAGACGCGTAGGTGTCCTGCCTACGCCCGAACATCGGCCAACGAGGAATCATCCGGCGCACCAAACTTGGAACGTTCGATTTAGCCTCTACACTGTCCTTACCTCGACAAAACCCACGGTTCGGGTAAAGGATTCTTTTTTAGTACGAGGGATAACCCGCGAGCTGTTATTGCGCGCTCATCTAGTAACAGAGCGGAACAAATCGAGATGCAATTCCAACCTTACTCCTTCCGTATGATCGTCGATTTCTCGAGAGCAATGACAAGTCCACCTCCTCCTTCTTTCCCTAGTAACCAACGACACCCCGGAAGGTGGAACGTTTCTACGAACGTTTCTCGAATCGAACGAGATGCAGGAACGAGTGCCGCCTCCAGCGGTTCGCTTCGCACGCCGCACCGCCTCCTTGGACATCGAAGGTCGTTACGTCCCCTATAAAACCGATAGGAAACGACGGAGCCGATCGCGGACACCGTCGCCGCCACGACAAAATCCATTATCAGCCACGCTAGAGCCACCGCCGCACCGGATTGTTCACCGCGCGCTCCGGTGTGGTAACAGTATTTGCGGAACACTTAAATGAAATCCCGTCGCAAGGAACTGCCTCGTGCACACCCCAGGGAGAGCAGAGCAAGCTTGGGAGGAGCGAGAGAATTGTCGGGCCCCGCTGGAGATACTCGTCGCGCAACGATCGTAAAGTATGCACTGTTATTATGTCGGCGATAGAACGCGGTGTAGGGATCGCACTTTACGCGGAGCCGAGGCTAGAGATGTTCTCGCGCCGCAGGAAGAGATGGTGGAGGAGAAAGAAGGTTGAGAATAGGCGTGGAACTGGACGGAAGAGGAAGAAAGGAGAACGAGGAAGAGTCGACGAAAGCGGATGAAAAAGAAGGAGAAAAGAAGGAAACGAGGGAGAACGAAAGAGGAGGATTCGAGAAGAAGTGGAAGGTGAAGACCTCGCGCCGTAGGAAGAGATGGTGAAGGAAGAAGGAAATAGAGAACAGGCGTGGAACTGGACGAAAGAGGAACGAGGAAGAGTTGACGAAAGCGGATGAAAAAGAACAAGAAAAAAAGGAAACGAGAGAGAACGAAAGGGGAGGATTCTAGAAGAAGTGGAAGGTGAAGACCTCGCGCCGTAGGAAGAGATGGTAAAGGAAGAAGGAAATAGAGAACAGGCGTGGAACTGGACGAAAGAGGAACGAGGAAGAGTTGACGAAAGCGGATGAAGAAGAAGAAGAAAAAAGGAAACGAGGGAGAACGAAAGGGGAGGATTCTAGAAGAAGTGAAAGGTGAAGACCTCGCGCCACAGGAAGAGATGGTGGAGGAGAAAGGAGGTTGAGAACAGGCGTGGAACTGGACGGAAGAGGAAGAAAGGAGAACGAGGAAGAGTCGACGAAAGCGGATGAAAAAGAAGGAGAAAAGAAGGAAACGAGAGAGAACGAAAGGGGAGGATTCTAGAAGAAGTGTAAGGTAAAGACCTCGCGCCGTAGGAAGAGATGGTGAAGGAAGAAGGAAATAGAGAACAGGCGTGGAACTGGACGAACGAGGAAGAAAGAAGAACGAGGAAGAGTCGACGAAAGCGGATAAAGAAGACGAAGAAAAGGAAACGAGTGGAAGGTGAAGACCTCGCGCCGTAGGAAGAGTGGTGAAGGAAGAAGGAGGTTGAGAACAGGCGTGGAACTGGACGAACGAGGAAGAAAGAAGAACGAGGAAGAGTCGACGAAAGCGGACGAAGAAGACGAAGAAAAAATGAAACGAGAGAGAACGAAATGGGAGGATTCTAGAAGAAGTGGAAGGCGAAGATCTCGCGCGTTAATGTCAGCGAGGGCTCTTCGGCAGATGGAAAGTTCTGGAGGAGCCAATTCTCCGAGAAGCAAGGTACGAGAGGGTATCGCGGTTGGTATCGGAGACACCTCAATTGCTCGAGCGTATCCACCGAGAGGATTCACCAAGAATCCTCACCGTATATCTCGGCCGAGTTAATGCGAGGAGCAAACAGCAAGCGGGTGAACGTGCGAGCGCGTAGCGCACACGACGCGTCAAGCATTATCGCGCATTAATGTCAGCCAAGTAATTACACGGGGTCGACGTAAAACTCGACACGTCGTAACGGGGCCCGACGTTGGCAGCGTATTACTAACGCGTTCCAACGCCCGACAGTTCATTACGCAAGGCGATAATCTTCCCCTTTCCGCATTTCGCACACACACACACACACACACACTCACTCGCCTCTCTCTCTTCTTCGTTCAGCTTCATCAACATTGTTTCTCGAATTAAATATTGCAGAATGCGCGCGTACCGTCGCAAAGCGCGCGCGCGTAGCTGCGAAGCGCGCGAGAACCGATGTCAAAGGCGCCAGACATCCCCCGTAGAATAATTGAAGCCGACGATGGGAGAAAGCTCGTTTAAGACCTCTCCATCCTCGCACGGCTTCCTCGAGGGTACCTCGCGCGAGACTTTTCCTAAATGCCTTGGGACGAACTATCTTAAAGTCTTTCGCGCGTCGCGTCGAGGGTGAGCTCTTGCACAGTAGTTTCAAAGAGCCTGGTAGAAATTATAAATCCTTCTTACAGGTGCCTGTCGACAAACTTCGCTCTTATGCGGAGCGGGCGCAAAATTGACACGGGATTATTCCACGGCAAAAAGTGGAAATGCGAAAAAGTGGAGATCGAAACGGTGAAATTCGTAAATGAAATGGTAAATTTACGTCGTTCGATGCTCCTACCGCTCTATTTCTCCACGCGCATATTATTCCTGCGTTTCCTCCTGCGTGACGTACGGACGGCATCGGACATCCACACGGAGCTCTTGATGTGACTCCATTTGAGCATTAGAACGCGAACGTCCCGTGGACAGCAGCGTGACGATCGAATTCCGATGCATCACTTTGCAAACATATTGGATGGCCGCGCAAGCATTCCTCGCCTCGCGCGTAAGCGTATGCCAACCGCGGATATCGAGCTACGCGACGTTCCAAATTTATTATTCTCCAAGCGCGGCAGATCTCGAGCTCTCTCTGGTAGAAAATCGTGATTTTCTCCCCGAACTATCCTTCCCTCTAGATATGCGGCCAAGAATGGCGAAAACCATGCTATCCTCGAGGATGTTGCCCCTCGAGGAAACATTGTCCCGAAGAAGAGCGATCTTATCTTCTCCGTGTTTATGGGGGCGCGGCGTTGCACGTGGAAGAGGTTGTAAACAAGTGGCGTTAATTAGAGAAATGAATGGAACGTCTTATCTCAGTACCCAGCGGGAACGAACTTTTAGCACGCAGTGGGAGTTAAGTTGTTTGATTCATCCGACTTTGACTCGATCGAAGGAATAAAGGTAAATAAGGAAGACGATTCTGGTATTTGCACGCAAATCTTCGACGACGAAATTGCACGTGTCGAATAAATGTCTGCTCGAGTCTTCGACGTGTTTGAAAAATTCAAAAAAGAGGGTGAGCGAGAAGAAAGAGGCTGACGCAACCGGCGAATGAAAAAGCGCGATGAGCACTGTCATTTGCACCCGCATATGCAGAAATCGATGGCGCCAAGGCATCCTTCGAGGATAATCGATGTCGATGAGAAAGTAACGAGAGAGGGCTTTTCAAGGCTGCTATGGCTTCTTCCTCCGCGTGCGCACATCTCTCCTTCTCGAATGTCTCCCAAGACGCCTTCCATCCGCGTGGATAGGCGAATATGTGAAACGTATCGAGCCACATCGCTCCGTGGCCGATGCTGGAAAAAGGGGTCAATAAGATCCTCTCGTGAACGTTTCAATCTAGATCAATAAGGACGCAAGGGAGAGAGGAAATTTCTCTCGTCCGAGAGAAGCAGTCTCTCAATCCTTCCGTGGCCGCGCGTCTATGACGGAAGTAAGTTTTGAATTCTGATATCTTATAAGTTCTAATAACACAGAAGAACGTCGGTAGCATTGAAAGGAAACCCCACCGAAGAACCGATCTTCGTCGAAGGATGCGAATTGTCTGGACAAATCACCGATAACTGGACAACGAAATTTTATCCGATATCCGAAGGTCCGACGACATTAATGGATACCCAGGATCCTCCAAGGAGCCCATCGCAGATTTAGCTGACGCACCGACGAACCCCTGGCCCACAGATTCAAAAGTAAATTCTACAAACGGATCTTCCCGGGCAATTCTCCGATTCCACTTTTTTTTTTACCTTTGCCGCGTCCCGCAAATCCATTTTAGGAGCACCGTTCACCACAGGATTTCGGAGCAGATACCGCGAGAGCTCATTCGACATTTCGCTCACACGAACGGTTCCAGCTGGAGTCGCTTCTAACTACCCAGACCACTTTTAAAATTGCACGAAAGCTCCCCGAGGGTATTCGGGATTCCACGCGCAGTTGGCAAACTACGTTTTTACGAAAACTCACGTTTCGCGATATTTGTGTCTGTCGCGTGTGTATCCTGTGCTCACTGAGAATACCGAGTTATATGCGCAGGTTTTAAAAGTAGCTCGATAATGAGATTTCGCATAAATTAGCGAGCAAAGCATAAATTATGTTGCACTAGTTACGCTGAAAATTCACCGCGATTCAGATTTAACCGAGGATTTAACCCATTATCATTCGACGTGCTTTTCGAGCTCGGAACGGTCCGCGTGGAGAGTGGCGTGCAGTTTAAAATGACCGAGAGCTTGTCTAGCTAGACAATTTGTTACTTCCTTATCACTCGACTCTTATTCTCCCCCACCCCGCGCTCACCCTCTTTCTCTCATTCCTACCGGACAACGACGCGCCCTTACTCTCACATAAACGCGAAACTACCACGCACACCCGTACACAAATAGATATTTATAATGCTTTGGGTCAGCGACCCATAACGTCGATCCGTAAATTACACAATGCTCGTAAGGCGGGGGAAAATGTTGAGATCGGTACGAAAGCAGAACTTACTTCGTACGTAGATTGGGAAGGGAGATTGGAAAACGGACAAAGCGTGGAGTAAGGCGCACCAACGAAAGCAGAACGAAACGGTGAATGGAATAAATTAAGAATTTCATTTCGAGCGTACGCCGCGACTGCGATGTCACTTGTGCCGCGCGAACGTTTGAAAGTCAAATGTCGTAGGTGGTGGGACACGCACGGTGGTGCTATCGGAAAGAGCAACGTCAACGCTCGGGAGCATCCTACGATCGTACGTTATCGGAACAATGGCGGTGGATAGTAACGACGAGATGTTTCCTTCCGGTTACGTTGTCGCAGGAGCAACCGCTTGAGACTCCACCGCGGTCCGCGCCCACGGCGGGCTACTTTCTTCGACGATAAATTCAAGACCGCGTCGCACTCTAAATCCCATTTAAAATATCTCGTAAATAGCGGCAACCCGCGACAAATCGCAAATTCCCGTGCTACGGTTACAAGCCTCCAAGTGAATCGATCGCATGAAATAATGCTCCTTGGCAATGTTCTATCGACATCGCGAGACAGAGAACGAATAGGAAATGGCGCCGACGCGACGGTAACTTATGCCCCATCGTAAATATCGTAAATATCCGCACGGTGTGCGCGCGACGGCGTGCAAAGAGAAACGCATCGAACGAGATTTCAATCTAGATGCGGGCCAGCCAGGCCGAGCAAATTTCCGCGGTCACGCCGCGAAGATCGACGACAGTAATAACCACCGTCTCTCAACGTAACTTCCGAAATTATTAGCATCGTGCACCCCGTGCGTCGAGTTCTTCCGTTAATACGACTTCGGATAGAAAAGAACGTATTCGTGTGCGAGATGTGGCTCAAACGAGTCGTGACATTCGATGAATTTTCAATCGTGACATCCCGAAAGTCGACGTGCGCGTCCGAGTGAGCTCAGTAAGAGTTTCCTTCGTGAGTCGATAACACGGACCAACAAGAAAAGCATTGTTTTTTTACTAAATCGGTAAAACTTGGTCTTTACTAAATCGAGGATGCTGATATACCAAAAATCGAAGCCGTTTGTTCGAATTGGCCCTAGTTTTCAAAATATCCTCAGTTTTGTTCTTCACTGATAAATAATGTGCGATAAAAGTCATTTTTCCGTTTAATATCAATTGATTTGCTTTTCTCGATTTAGTTATGCGTTACGAACGACATATTTATCCACATAACAACTAGGTTAGATATTAGTATTAAAATCATATTTAAGAACTGGCGACTACGACTGGACAATTAGCCATATAACGCCAGTATCGCAAACGCGCAAGTGGAAGCACTACAAGCACAGCACTACCTTAATCCAGGTACACCGAACTGTCATTATGTGGACAAGTATGTTGTTCGTGGCATATAATTCGATCATAAGAAAGAAAGCAATGATCATAAAACGAAAAGATGACGTTATTACACGTTACTTACTTATAGTAAAACACAAGAGTGGAGGTATGTCGAAAACTCGGGGCGATTCGAGCAGACGTATTCGATTTCTGAAAGCAGCATCCTCGATGTAGTGAAGAACAAGTCTTATTTCCAGGCAAACAAAACCACAGAGCAGTGTAATCGATCGAGAAAACGAACGACGTCCGTTTGCCGCGCTTTTAAGAATCGCTTTTCGAATGCAACGCTAGAATCACGGGCTGCCCATTGAGGCATGCCGAGCCGGCGGTTACGTAACGCGACCCTACGTTCCGCGAGGCGGGCGAATGCACCGTGAGATTACGCCTGATAAACGCGTTACATTATTCGCGAGGTCAGCCGACGTGGGGCCTCTATGAATGGGAATTTATACACCGATCGGCGGGCAAGCTCGCGCAACAAAAGAGCGCCGCGGGTACGCGAGCCCGCCGAGATAGCCGAGTAATTAATTAGTACGTGAAACGCACGCCGCCAACGTTTTAACCGAGCTACCGCGCCCAACCCCACACCGTTGCAGTAGGAAAAAACATTTTTTTCACACGGCACCGAGTGGCTATCCATCCACTCGAGACTATCCAACGTGCTCGTCGAAGTTTCGTCCTTCTTCTATTTACAATTAGTGGCATCGTCTTAAGGGGATTAGAGAGGTTTGCAATTTCAAAAATGAACTCGCGTTAAATTGTTTGTAACGAGACCTCGCATAAATATAAAGCTTTGTTATTTTACAGAGTGTTACTTACAACATTATAAAATAAGAAAATCCATTCCAAGCCATTCCCTGGTCAATAATATCGGCGTTGCAATATAATCGGGCAAAGGGTTAAATGTACGGTTTTGCCACGATTTCAGTCGAACGGATGAACATTTTGGGAAGCCCAAAGACGATTTCTTATCGTTAGGCTTCCCTCTATTTATTATACCTGAAATCAAATTAAAATAAAATATTGTTACAATTTTAGAGTAACAAATAAAGTCGAAAGATACCAAATTTTTCGTTTTCTTAACGCCATTTTGATAATTTTATTGTTATTATTAATTTTTCAGGTATAATAAATAGAGGGAAGCCTAACGATAAGAAATCGTCTTTGGGCTTCCCAAAATGTTCATCCATTCGACTGAAATCGTGGCAAAACCGTACATTTAACCCTTTGCCCGATTATATTGCAACGCCGATATTATTGACCAGGGAATGGCTTGGAATGGATTTTCTTATTTTATAATGTTGTAAGTAACACCCTGTAAAATAACAAAGCTTTATATTTATGCGACGTCTCGTTACAAACAATTAAACGCGAGTTAATTTTTGAAATTGCAAACCTCTCTAATCCCCTTAAGGGGATCCGTTCTCACTAGGCTTTCTTCTCGGGAATACATCGAGAGCCAATAGAAATCGCGGAAATGACCGACTTCTGCGCGGGATGTATACGTCTCCGTTTTACATTATTTTCTAACCGCAAGGGTATGTATCGAAAGCTTAAAGTTTATTCTAGGGCATGAAATAGCGACATATGTGCGTTGTGCGCGCAGATCGGCGAAATTCGAGGAAATACAGCCGCGGGAGCAGCCATATTGGAATATCCTTGACAGCTACAGAGACCGATGGTGCTTATGACTGGAATTACTCCTTTAACGTTATCTTATCCCTCCATATCGCTATTTCACGCCCTAGAATAAACTTCAAGCTTTCGATACATACCCTTGCGGTTAGAAAATAATATAAAACGGAGACGTATACATCCCGCGCAGAAGTCGGTCATTTCCGTGATTTCTATTGGCTCTTGGGGTAGTCCCTAGGAAAAAGACTAGTCCGGATGGATCCCCTTAAGAGGAGAAAGGAAGTGAGCTAATTTAACGTAGAAAAGGTGGAAAGAAGAGAACGGAATATCAAGAGACGCGCATGGTGGAGTACGTGCGAGTACGAGAGGGTATTTGCGTTAAGGCGTGCGAGTGTAAGATGCAGAGTAGATAGGAGATTCTACCTGGGATGTTAAGAATGTGGATACTGCAGGTGCCGTTTAGATCGCGTCCGGAGAGATTGCATAGAAGGGGAGAATACGTTAATGTAGAAATCGGTATTGAATTACGGGAATGTAAGATTCTACGTTGTAGGGGGTGTCGAGATTTCTAGATTATTTTCTCTTCGACTTTTATTGCAGTCGCCCCATTTCATTTCACGTAACGTCAAAGGCGCCATTGTTGCCGGCAGGTTCCTTCTGTTCTTTCACAAGGTTCTTGAAATAGTGAATGTCAAAGAATGAGTATTCAGTACGGGTTCTTGAAAAATTATACAAAAGCAGGGCGCACGTTCGCAAATACTCAGTTCTATAGACAAATTCTTTCTCAAAAATCGTCCTTCTAATCTATCTTAGACTCGACAAATGTTGTTAGAATAAATATCGCGTAAAATAAAATCAAACTCGAGTTTTAGCTTCAATGTGAATTCCGATGCATGGTTCCACGCTTGTCGGATAATCGTAGAACTAATCCCGGTGTAACAAGCACGCGATGTTCAATTTGTTTCTGCCATTTTCAGTCGGACGAATGGAAATGTGCGTACAAGCGAATCGAAGGGTCACAGGCCGTCGTGAAAACACAACCGATGTGTATTTCTATGGAAGCGTGATACTGCCAGCAGAATGGAGCCTTCCGATAAGGTAACAGATGAAATTTATATTGGATTAAATGGTCACGTCGAGCAGACAGATTCGGCGAGCGAAAAAAATTGTAAAGATCAAATGAATTTACCCTCCTGAAAACGCACGCCAGAAACAATACTCGCAAGTTTCCAAATTTGCCAATCATTTTATATCAGAAGAATATGCACGGACAATATGAAGCAAACCATTACACTTAGTTTTTCATCCAACATTAAATTCACGCTCTATATATTCTAACGGAAATACATCGTTTTTCCGAAACTTCTTTGAATCTTACGCCTGCATAAATCTCGATTCGCTTTCCATTGTATGCAACTCTGCAGTGGAAAAGGGTGAACAGTCATCCTACGAATCTTCAATTCTGTCGCAGTTTCCTCGAGAATCGTGCAGAAATAATGATTCCTCCAAACGGTTCGCTCTCGAAGGCAGTCGAACGAACGTGGAACTAACGAGGCGACACTCGTCCTGGAAAACTCAATTGGTTCACCGTGCAGCGGCTCTTTCACGTCTCGTCGACCTCCCGGTTCTTTCATCTTTATTACCCCGTTCAAGGGTTACGGGACATTTACGACGCGTTTCGTCGAAATCTTTTTTTCTAAATCGACCCGAGATTCGCTAATGGGAAAATCCGTCGATCCTGAAAATCAAACGACCCTCGAGAAGACGACGTCATTCGAACGGGAAGTCTAAAGAGTAACCCCAAAAATGGGCCAAAATTAGCCTGTTTCGTGGACCTCGAATTTGGGGTCAGAATGAATGGGAAATGAAAGTTTATGATGATAGATTTGCCGTGTAAAAATTTTAGATTGAGCATATGTCTCAATCTTGAGATATGGGGGATCAAATAGGGGATATTGCCATAATGAGATAGTAGCTATTTATGATGTTCCACGTATATTGAGACAAAGTAAAATAAGGAATATTGTAACATTGATTTTGACAAGACGTATTCTTTGTAATATACAATGATTGGAGTGCAGTGAACAAATGAATGTAGTAAATGAATGTAGTAAAGCCCTTTCATAGGAGTCCCCACTCGGCCTACTGCACTATGTGCGGTTCCCAATTCCGTCCAGCTCCCCTCTCCCCCTATGTTCACTGCACACCCACTCCAATCATTTCACATTCCAAAGAATACGTCTTTTTAAAATCAATGTCATAATATTCCTTATTTTACTTTGTCTCAATATACGTGGAACATCATAAATAGCTACCATTTCATTATGGCAATATCCCCCCTTTGACCCCCCATATCTCAAGATTGAGACATATGCTCAATCTAAAATTTTTACACGGCAAATCTATCATCATAAACTTTCATTTCCCATTCATTCTGACCCTAAATTCGAGGTCCACGAAACAGGCTAATTCTGGGGTTACTCTTTGGTAGGGTGCGACCGCGTTGACCGCGGAATGGCCATCGGCCGCCGTCAGAATTTCATTAGACGTAAATCCAATATTCAATTCTACGTAGATCCGCTTCACCTTCGATGGATATCTTGGGTGGCTCGCCACGAGATCGCGGAAACATACGGACGGGGTTGTCGACGTTAAAACATGCCGGCGCCGCACAGGCCACTCTAAAATCGATACAGTCGGCGGTTCCGACACGCTCGTTCACGGGTTACTTTTCCAGCGCAGAAGGCCGAGCCGCGATAATCTCCTTCCGGAAAGACTCTCGAACGTAGGAGAACGAAAAGGAGAGAATTATTATATCCATAATAAAATCCACAACAGTTCTCGCATTCGTAGTGGGCGTCCCGAGGTGAGCATTGCAAAGCTAAAACTCGAAGCGGACGTAGATTTATCGACGTTTCCATTACGTTCGCACTCCATTCGATTTGGCGTTTACGGGTGATTTGCGATCAAGCGCGTTGGAGATTTCCGTTATTTGTTGACCAGGCTTTCGTAAGCGCACGTGTAAACGATTACCCATTTATGTTTCTCTTATCCCGTTCGCACCACGAAATATCCTGCAATACCGAAACGTACGAGAAACGAAAGAAAGTTTAGATAAATCTTCACCGATTATCGCGAGACGTTCGTCTTCGTAGAAAAGAAAGAAAATACGAAAAATCCGCGACCACAAGGACGAAGAGTGCCGCGAGAAATCTTGATATTCCAATTTCCTCGTACACGATTCTCTCCGAAGGGAAATGCCGCACGATACAACCACGAATCCTAGCTATCCGATGAGAATTTAACCCGATACTCCGGCTTACGAGCCATCGTGAAACAATCCCGTAAACCGCGTGTTGAAGGATCATCCGATTGTGCGCGGGCACAAATGAATCCAGTAGTTACAGACGCGTAAAAGCAAGCCGCCACTGCCGTAAATCGCACTCCCTCCCTCGTTGAGTTCGAGAGGGCCAAAGAGACGGAAGACCGGGGAGCATATCGAGCCTGTAATCTTGTAGCTCGCGAGTAACCGAGCGTGTAAACAAGCGAGCGGGACGGAACGGTCGGTCGTTCGAGTGCACGAGTAGAGACGAGCAGAAGACTCGACGCGATAAAAAGAAGCTAAAGGTGGAGACCGAGAGAAGACGAGCCGATATAAATTATCATAAGTAACGTGGGCAACGCGGATTACGAGTATCCGTGCCACCCACGCCGCCGCCATTTTACGTGCCATCATAATGCGTGATATAATTCCGTAAGAGGATCGGCACTCTACCGAATGGCAATGACGAGTTCACGATGTCGCGTATCGTTGCGTATTCGTTTTTCCTCTCCTCGCTCGCTTCTTATCCTCTCGACGCCCTCATACTGGTCGTCGCGACGTCATCACTGTCGTCGACGTCTTTTCCTTCCTCGAAGTTACGAACGTATCCGCTCGCGCGCGGATTCGACTGATTATGGGTCGACAAAGGCGCTCTTTACCGTGCTCGTGACACGGAAAGCACGAGACGTCCAGTACGAGGGACGCGCTGACTAGAAGATCGTCCGTGCGAGAATTGTCGGACAGACGCTCGCGCACTGCCGAGTGCAAACTGTTCGGAAACTTTGATGAACGTCCAAGAATGCGCGGCCCCTGAACCACAACCCCTGTTAGGTAATTCCACAGTTCGACGCCTTCTTGAAAGCACAGAGCAGTGGAAATGGAAAAACACTCCTCTTCCTGGATCAAATGGTTTCGAAGCAGAAGAGGATCGTGACTTTGGCATTTCTCGAGACGAACCTTTGCGAACTCGCCTAGTTTCGTAGGTCTCGAAATCCGGAAGGGTAAGAAACTCTTGTGGAGAGAAAAATGTTAGCATGGATAAGCCCAGCGTGCTTTTTCCACTTCTTCCTTCTCTTCTACCCCCCGCTCTTCCGGCCGTCTCTCTTGCTTTCAAACGACGAGCCCGCACGCGATACTCCGCTACGTTCGTAGACACAGAATTTTCGTTCTTTGCACGGTGGAATATATCGTACGCGAAATTTGTTTCTACGAGAAGCATTGTCTACCGTTGCACACACAGTGGGATGATCTATCGCGGATCCAGGGCAAAATAAATTTCGAAGCGGACTGTTTGCGATTCGCCGAAATAAAATCCTATAAGGTATCCTATAACGATATTTTACGTTTTACGGCGAGTGGCCCTTCGTATCGTTTGATACGGCCATTATTTCTAACGAACGACTTCATTACTCGTAACGAAACAACACCTTCATTATATTCGAGCGTTTCTCCGCGGTAAACCTCTACCCACCTTGCACGGAGAAACAATTTACTCGCGTCCTACACGCCTCCACCTGTCGATGCAACAAACTACGCTCTATTCCAAACGATTCGAGAGGATCGACGAACATGCTTCGCTCTCGTACCTTGCCCGGGGTCCTTAATAAAATTATTCGTCCGGTGAAGCATCCACGCGATATTCCACGAGTTTCTCTTCCGTCCGTCGCGGTGCGTCGGCCCGAGACGCGCGTACCTGACGGTAGGCGAACGATCGTCCGACTTCGCATGTATCTTATTAAAAAGGATTTGCGCGTAACCTTCCAGCGGGATCTTCCATATTGGATGCCATAACTTAGGCGAGTGGGTACCAGTCGACTGCCAACTAGAAACTCTCGCTGTCGGCGCACATGAGAGACTCCGAGATACGTCCTTCCCAATGTCGATGCTTCGTCCGGACATTCCCAAGAATATACTACGCTCGCTTAAATATTCCAAATCTCGCGTTTCTCACCGCTACGTACGTTTTCATCCGAGTATTTTGTCCAAATCCATGCGAAATATAGAGATTGCATATTTAGAAAGCCGAGAGAACGAAGGTGCTTTCTTGGACAAACTCGTGGAGATGTGCGAAGCAAGGTTTTCTAGTTCGAATCAAATTTGGGAAAATAAATTCGCATCGAATTGACAAAAATATCGACGAATCGAAACGAATCATCCACATTTCGACTTCGAATCGAATTAATGCCTTGTAGAGCCCACTGACAGAGCGCTATGTGGCCGCCTCAAATTCTTTAAAAGAACTTTCTGGCCACGAAGGCGCCTTAAAAACAAACCCTTAAAAGGGTTTTAAGTCTTCTTACGCGATTCCTTGATTCGAATTCGAATTACAATAATTTGACCTTATCGAATCTTTCGAATTCGACCTACGTCGATTCGATGCGGATTCGAATAATTCGCACATCTCTACAAATCCACCTTACATGTTCCTAAGTGAAACACTCTTAACTATCTATACCTAAGTACTATTAAGGGATAGCACGAAACACAATAGTCGAGCGCCCGCGTAACTCGATCTCTTGCGTTAAAAGCAAAAGAGGGATATTCGTGATAACTGATACGGGAGTTAGTGTTTTTGCGGGGGAGGCATAGTGATTAGGATTCACCGGAATATTGCGTGAGAGAATATTGGAAAGGTACAAGCAATCCAAGTGTCACACCTACGACAGGGTCAAAAATCTAATACCCATCGTGGACGTAAATCGTAATTCCTAAACCGGCGATCCTCGCGACACTTCGAACAGCACGGTCCCCATCAATCGGCACAACTTAATATTCCATCCTTCCTCGAGCGAGCGCGTTTACATCGCGTGACCGTTTTACAAACTTCCTCGAAGTAAATCCACTTCAACTTTCGAATAATAGCCCCACGCCATGCACGCGCATCCTTTTCGAGCGCGGGCTGCTCCACGAGACACGTCCCATCCACCTAATATTGTTTACCGCGCCAACTTAGATTAGCCTTGTATTAACGATACGAGACCCCCGAGGGCATTGGTCCCATGAGACACCCACGATTCCCATGGTAACGATCCAAAAGTGTCCTCCTGGCGGTGTGCGCCGCGCGTCCATTTCGACCCAATCCAGATGGGAGCGAGCAGAGGTCAATAATTAAAGGGAAGCTCGAAATCGCGAGCGTAAAGACGAGAAAATACGACGGTGCGTGATCGGCACCGAGGCCACACGGCAGTCACGCGATCCTTCGAATTGTCTCCGATTAATGGAAACTCGATCGCGCCAACCAATCCCATTTAGCACTGGGTGTACGCCCCTACTTCCAGACGTTCGTATATACGGGGTGTATCCGACCACCCGTCCACCCCTTTCAAAATCTAGGGAAATGTTTTTTTTGAAAAATCCAAAAAATTTTGATGGCTAAATCGGGTATGCTCTATCCGATGATGGTATTTTCAACTTCCGGTTCGAACCGGAAATGGGTCATTCAGACCCGAAGTTCATTTTTTTAAATGGAACATGGTATTTTTTATTGCAAATTCGGGTTCTACGGGAAAAAACATGACACTTTTGTATCAAACATTTTTTCATAAAACGTCAATTTTGACCTTGAATGGCAATGAAAAGACAATCAGATATTATTTGTTAACGAGATAACAAAACGAAGAGCGAAAAACGAAACGAAAAACAAAAAAAAAAAACGAAACGAGATAACAAAATGAAAACGTTTGCAATTCTTATGATGCTCGATTATGAACCCTAATCCTGCAGGAGTTCGAAAGGCCGTCCGCAGCGTGAGACAAAGAATGGAAAAATGTCTTCATGAAGGTGGCAGACATTTTAAAAATTATTAATTATTTAAAGTTTTCTGAATTGCAAACGTTTTCATTTTGTTATCTCGGTTCGTTTTTTGTTTTGTTTTTCGTTCTTCGTTTTGTTATCTCGTTAACAAATAATATCTGATTGTCTTTTCATTGCCATTCAAGATCAAAATTGACGTTTTTTGAAAAAATCTTTGATACAAAAGTGTCATGTTTTTTCCCGTAGAACCCGAATTTGCAATAAAAAATACCATGTTCCATTTAAAAAAATGAACTTCGGGTCTGAATGACCCATTTCCGGTTCGAACCGGAAGTTGAAAATATCATCATCGGATAGAGCATACCCGATTTAGCCATCAAAATTTTTTGGATTTTTCAAAAAAAAACATTTCCCTAGATTTTGAAAGGGGTGGACGGGTGGTCGGATACACCCTGTATGTATCTTTGGACCTGCATGGTTGCTCGGTGCATTACCGGTGAATTTTTCGGGAACCTCGCTTGATCCGAGACTGCAAGTTTAACCCTTTCGGTCACGAGGTCCTCGTATAAGAACATACTAAACGAATGCTTTGGAAAGGGTGCTATACACATATGTATATACACCGTGTCCATGCAAGCTCTGTTACAAGCCCGTAAACCTAGTGTTAATCATACGTGGAAATACCTAAGGAATAAATTATTTGGTTCGGAGGGTCGCATATCATAGAGGGTACCGTTTTTTCTTCAAAGTCATACTTTTAGAGATATGTAGATCGTCGATGTTTTTTCAAATGGGACAGTATACTTCTATCACCGTACCGTAATAGCTGAGGTCCAAACGAATCCAACCAAGGACCATACAATGAATGTTTTAAAAGATAATGCGTGACCGAAAGGGTTAACAATCGTTTTTCACCTTGTTTTACGCATCAGAAGGTTCTCGTCGTTACGTGAGAAATAAGAGAATACGCCTGAATGATTTATTAATGAAATTCGCGGTGAATAATGGTAAGCGTACGGGGCATTTGCCGCGAAGCCGGCATCATTAATTGCAAAACGCAAGGGTGAAATATTGCTGATCCGTCGGTACAGAGGTACGTAATATCCAGTCATTCGATATTCAGTGGTGCATCACGTACGGAGCTGAAATTCACAATGGCAAGTAGGATAAACCGCTCTGGCTCGTTCGTCGATTCGTCATTACGCGGTTACGTCGTTATCGTTTGAAACATTTGGATCGATCGACGACCTATTCGCGATCGCACGATTTAATTTTAAAAATTCCATCCGAGGATAAGATAAGGGGTGAAAATTCACCGATGCTTCTGCACGTCCATCGTGGCTGGGTGGGTCGCGAAAAGCCCATTTAATTGCTCCTGGGAAACTTCCTAAGTGGATTTTCCCCCACGAATTTCCCGGGCTGCCTGAGCCGAACCACGACCGGTAGAATTCGCAGTGGCGAAGACCATAAATCTCGGCAAATTTCACGAGGCAAAGAATATGCCAATGAACACTCGCGCGGTCCCTAGACGAGGGAAACCGGGGCGCGATTCCAGCAATTTGTCCATGAATCCTCACGCGGCATCATCCCATCGGATTTACTTTTATCGTACCTACGCCGCCCGGATTAATCGCATTTGCGGCAGTATCGGCTGTTATTCCCGGATACAGGGTAGATAAAAAACCTGGCAATCGATTGCTTCCCGATCACACAATCCGAACTGCAATCAGGAATCCCTCTCTCGTTACGGAATGTGTTCGACACACCCGAACGGAAGTTTCGCATCGAGAAACCGTCGATTATCGGCAAAATTCTCGCTAGTAGAATGACACTCGATCGTACCCACCGCGATTGCTTACATTTCACAGCCGATTTTCATATCACGTCCACTGTCGCGGCTAATAGATTAAGATCGTGTAAAATTACATTTACCGTGGGCTCGGAAGGCCAATCAATTGGCTCTTGCCTGCTCCGACGTCCTTACTCTCTCACGACGAGGGCCAATAATCCTTTACGCGTAATCTTCGTCGGACGCGCAAAGCTTGTACCTCCCCGTGGAAAGTCACTCGATCACTGGACGAATATTCGTTCGTCGCTCGAAAATTTTTATAAATGAATTATAACGCCGGTGAGCGACTCGCACCGTCGAATCTCGTAATTCCACGAACGAATGAAATCGCACCGGCGAATCAAAGGAAGAGCGTGACGAGACATCGATATTCGGAGGCACCCACACACAACTGCGCGCGTCGAAGAGGACTGTCTCGATAGAAGCGTGCGACGACGAGGACGTGCAGGACTACGTCAAGGGTGGTGGCAGAGGCGAAGAGAACGAGGATGTGGGAGGGAGAGAAACACGGAGGCTTTATAGACTTCTAATGAGTACTTTCGGTACGTCAGTGTCGCGCCTCGTCTTCTGGCCAGGGGACGAAACGATCTCTTCGACCCCCGTGAAATTAAGAGAGCCGTAAACTCCCCGTTACGGGTCTCCCTCCATCCCGCTTTCCTCCTCGTTCGCGTCCTCGTTCGCTCGCTCGTTTTTCGCGCTCACCTCAGCACCGAGATGCACTCGTCCTCCTCTCGCCCATCTATATGAAATTACGAGGGATGGAAACTCGAACGATTGCTTCGTAGCGAGCGAGCTTTGCGATCAACTCACGTGAACACCAGTACCAGGCGACCGGCCGATGCGAGGTACGTGACGTCGTGAATTCTAAAGAGAATCTCGCACGTCGCAGCCGCACGAGGACGAGAGGAGCCCGTTACGAGAGTTTCATTTCACGGCGCGAGCAATTCGTGTAATCTTAGTGGCGAGCATTGGAAGGCAATCGCGCGGCAGAGAATCGCGCTCCGAAGGGATCCTGTCGCTTCGGAGTAATTTCGCGATCTCGAAAATGCGCCAAAGCGGAGAATTAGAAACGAAATTAGATTTGGGTTCGGTACTCGAGGTGGTGGATACGTCGAGAGTGAGATTCGAATGAGAAGCAAAAACTTTCGAGCGGTTCTGAGATCGTTTAAAACGCGACGTAAGGAAGACGTGGTGAGAACGTTCGCGAGAACTTCGTCGAAGAAATCGAAAGGCGCGAAGGAAAGTGAGGACGAACGGAGTGAGAGAAGGGAGGAGAGAAAGAGAGGAGTTTGTGCGACGATAAAGCGCGTGCATGCAGACGGTGGCAAACGCCAAGCCGTGGACGTTTAATATTCCATCGTGCGCATCGGGGTTCGGCGTCGGGGGCCCTTGTCCGACTGCAAATCGCGATATTAACGGGCGATAGCTCATTGTCTACCGCGGGCCGCCGGCACCTCCTAATACGATCGATTTATCGACGACCAAAACGATTTGTCGCTAAATGCGTGGACGATCGCGCTGGCCTTCTCCGCGCGGGGGTGCCGGGCTCGCGTGCGGTGAAAGGATAAGCTGCAATTGCGGGACTGAATTTTTAATCGTGTCGACGCAGGATCCACGCGGTGGCATGGAGAACGCTTCGATATTCGCGCACGTACGCGCCGTAGACGGACGTTTCCGTCAAACATTGCTCGCTCGATACGATCGATTTAAGAGCGGCGCCCTCGTCTCGTTCTTCCCACCCTTTCCACGAGCCTTCGAACACGCGAGAATGTAAGAAGAAGTTGCACTTTCGTTGGAATATGTCGAGCCACGTCGGACGGATACTACGTAAAAGGCACTTTCTATCGATGAAACATTTTAATCGTAAACATTTGGATTGGTTGGATTAACGTTAACGTGCATGGAGCTGGAAGCTTCCCCGTTTGCAAACGCGAGACTGGTTCGATCCGTTTGGAACTATTTGCTCGGTCCCTGTGTAAACCCACGATATCGGTGGCACGATGCATATGTATTCTTCCATTAATATTTCCTTTTTTAGAGTATATAGACGCGTTCACGAGTGCAGGTACGTTTGCAAACTAAAAAGATTATACTCGCTATTTCCATACTCTCTGCAAACGTACGTTCCATTTTCGAAAGTATAATTTCCCAAGTTAACGAAATAATAAACCTAGCTCGCGGTCGACGGGTTTAAATCAAAGTGTGCAAATGGATGGAAGAATCAACAAAAAGCGAATCAACGCAGCGAATTTCATGAAAGCGTGTTAATACGTGCGTTAGTTCGACTTCACTCAACTTCATTCCAATTTCATTTCAATCTCGCTCATTTGCGTTATACAGTTTTACTGGAAAATTGATAACCACGCGGTAGTCGTCCGCAAAATTCCAGAAGCTTCGAACTCGCGCGTGTTCACAGTAGCATAGGAGGACCAACGAAGTCCGAGAGAAGCAGAGAGAGAGAGAGAGAGAGAGTTGCTTACTACGTGAATTATTCGCGTGCAGTTATCCAGAAGGAAGTAAGGCACGTAGGCAGGAAGGGCCTTGAATGATTGATGAGTACATGCGAACTGGAAGACTTAGCTAACCCCGGGTTGAAACGACTTAGTGTGCCGGTGGCTAGTAAATAGTCATCTCGCTTAATACAGAAGCGAAGGGTTAACCCAATGGAAAGGCCGTAAATTCGACGTATCGCGCCACCTGTATTTCACGAACCCCCGAGATATTCCTGGAGAGGATATACCGACTTTTTAACTAATGCAATATCCCACCGAAGGGTCTTGTCCTTAGAACGACCGAGGAAGATGAAATCCAGTCGCGCGTTAAACCACCCAGGAATAATACGAAGGGGAAGCGGAGAATTGGAGAGAATCCATAATCCCCGTAGAAGAAGAGACCCTTCTTCCTGGCTACCAGAAGCACCGTCAGCATTTCGAGCGTGTCCCTGACTCTTCTGGACTATAAGAAGCGACAGCAGTCGCGGGGATCCCCGTGAATCCGCGTGACTTTAACGAATACCTTGTACGGGTGCCGATAATCGCGGCAATTAGACGAATCGTCTGTGATCCGACTTCGGTAAGACATACCCGCGACGACGGTGGTCCGCGAGAATGGCTAAATCCTCCTTGGATTCCAGTTAGGGAAGTAATCGAGGATTATTCATAGGCTCTACGTGAGCATGGAAACAGCTCCGGCCACCAATACCGACCGATCGTTGTAGGAAGCATTTCTCGGCCTTTTTTGTCCACGATGAACGATCGTGGAAGCTAGAAGAGGTACACGCGAGCGCACGAAGAATTGCTCACGAGGAGCAACTGTGCCGACATCGTAAGTTCCCTCACCGGGCCACTTCCCCGTTGGTCGTCGCTCTCGTGTTGCAAAAGGCTCGTACGCGTGGAAACGATCTGGACGTGTCCGCGTGAAAACGAGTGCGTGCCTGGCGTGCGCGAGACCCACGTGAACGCGCGGACTCGCGTGCATCGTCGGCCCTGTTAGAGTGGCGCCAACAAAGAAGAACTGGGCGTACACCCCTGGCAATAAATCGACATAAGCGCGCGATAATAATCGATACACTCGAGACCCAGTCCGTATAACGAATCGATTTCTATAGAAGCTCGATTGTACGGACCGTGTGCGAACACGCGTGAGCGTAGTTTTCGAGGCGCGCCCCTGACACACGCGGATTACGAGGTTTAGCGCGTGCCAGCGCTTACCTTTTCTCACTTATCTGAATAACGAGGGTGCACGGATAAATGGTACGTGCGTCCGGGATCTTACGAAATAGCGAATTGCGGATTTTTGGTTTTGTCGCGAGGAAGTTTTTCAATTCCATTCCGGGGGTTGAATTGAGGTAAGATACAAGTTGGTGGAACGTCGAGGCGAAAAAAAATTGGACGTAGAATGGCTGGAAAAATGGCGCGGGGTTAATGAATCGCAGCAATTTTGCAGCAGCTCGCCCGTACAACCCGCACACAAAAACGTTCGCGCGTATTTTCACGAACGTCGAGTGTGCGAACACCTCCGCTGTACGCGTATTAGAAATGCAACGCTTATTTTCATTTTGTATTCCACCCCTGCTAGCCGCTCGTTTAACGGCCATTTAAAGTTTCGCGGTTACGCGAAGGCCGCGGGGGTGGAAAGTTATCGCCCCTATGCAAATGCAATATTGTTGGCCGAAGGAATAGGCGACCAACGGCGCAGGCTGTCCTTTTATTTCTCTTCTCTTCGACCACCCACAGTAGGGTTAACGAGAAATTACCGCATCGATAAAAGTGACGACGGAGAAATACGAGAACGAAAATCTCGAAGTAGCGTCGAAATGGAAATACGGTTTATCGATGACCCTGGTATTTCATCCTGCGCCATTAATCGTCCAATTCGTAATTAATAAGCATCGTCGTGCTCCTTTGCCACAAGGGTAACTTTGAAGTTTGCCAATCTCGTTTCGCGAATACTTTTCAAAGACCGATGAAAAAGTTGAACTTTCATGAGCCCGTTACTTGTTTCCCGGGTGTTTTCATTATTTACAGACTTGCA
This sequence comes from Tiphia femorata, assembly GCA_944319695.1. NCBI lineage: Eukaryota > Metazoa > Arthropoda > Insecta > Hymenoptera > Tiphiidae > Tiphia > Tiphia femorata. The sequence continues at coordinate 11,715,967 of OX090897.1, forward strand.
CGTTCTCAAGACACGCTATGTACCCTACTCATTCGCGTGCTCGCATTAACCGTACACTACGAATTGCCTTGACGATTGCTCAACGTCATTTTGAGGGTAAAACGTATCGGAGAGCGCGGACATTTTTTCTCCTCGTCGTTATACCATAATTTGACGTCATACATATCTGTATAATGGCGATATTTTTTGCATTCGATATGAAAATTGAGGAAATTTGCCGAACTGAAATATGTCAAACGAATTGTTCTGCATGAAAATATAAAATGATAAAGGAAAAGAAAATCACAGCGGCAAAAGCTTGACGAATATTTCCCGGAGCGCATTGTGCACAATATGTACGAAGCAAATTCATTTCAGCATAAATTGAGGATAATTCGCTCTTATTGAGCGGTATAGCGAGAGCTTTGATATGCGCTCCACGAACGCACGGAAATTACAATAATCGAGCAGCCGCCATGATTTCATACGTTTTCCACGTGAATGACAAAGGTATCGATGTTAATGCAATTTGGGACTCCGTAGCGGATATTCGGTATTAAATATAGACGACGAAATATTTTCGTGAGTGACGTCAAAATTATAAACGTCAAACCAACCTAATTGTGGAGCCGATAATACGAGCAATTTTTCGAGACTGATTCTGGATTACTGAAAACATCGTCCGTTTCGCGTAGAATGCTGAAAGTGGCCGAGTGCGAAAAAGTATGCGGCGAAAGCAAAGACAATAGGAGTGGAATCCACTCGAAAAATATCGATCGAAAGCTCTCGGTCGTGGTCGGCGCGAACTCCGCCCCATCGAAAGTTAATGAAAGCGTAGGGCTGGACTTTAGTTTGCCGTGTAAATAACGATCTTCATTTCATCCTCATTACGAGCTCGAAGAGCAGCGGCTGCCAACGCTCCGACCGCGACGAGGTTCGCGCATTTTCCGCTCCGCGACCACCCACCGCGGTGACGCTGCATATTCATCGGCGAAGCATCGATTCGGCGCCCATCGCGTCCCTGAACGTCGCACAGTCGGCCAAACTGCTCACTCTCGTGTCAAAATCAAAGATCTCTCGATAGAAGTAAGATACATTACGTAGCGCATACTGGCATTCTCTATAAGAAAGTATCGAGCCAAGTACGTCGAAAAATTATTAGTTTAGGATATGTTACATTATATCCCTAATGAATCTAGTTTTTCTTATTCGGTGTACTTCACACTCTATTGAATATTTCAATTCGAATACCTCCTAAACTAATAATTTTCCAACGTAATTGGGTCAACGAGACAAAATCTATAAAACTACTTTTATAGCAAATTTAAAAAAGGAATTGAGTTCCATTTAACAATGAAAAAACCCGCGATGTTGGACGAAAGTGTCATTTTTTTATCAATTATCGAGGTTAAATCATGTCTCCGATGCTTTCTCCTTATTTTTCTCTTATTCTGCAACATCTTAACAGTAACCCCGGAAGAAGATTGATGCCTCTATCTTATTTCTATCAAGAGATTTTTGATTTTGACACAAGAATGAGCAGTTCGTCCCACTATGCGTCGTACCTGAAACCAAGATCTCTTTCCGGGTGGCAATTTTAACGTGCATTCGAGCAACGAACGATCGTCGTCCACGCCTAGCCGCGCAAAAGAAAACCAAGACAACATTGTTCCTGGGTATAACGCACTCGCAGTGGAAGACGAGAAGCGCACGCCCTCTTTCCGCGTGTCCAACACAGGCGACGGTTCGCGCGGATCCTAGAAGATTGCCGAGTGAAAAGTTTACAATGGACAAAGTTTCCCCCCGAGGAACGACTTTCGCGACGATAAAGATTTCCCTTCCTTATTCGTAGGCGTTTCCGCACTGATAAGCAGCGAGAATTCTTTTGACGTCGCTATCGATCATAGTGTTCCGAGAGCCTGCTGCATCATGCGACGACGCGTCGCACGGAGTTTTGCATCCCCCGTGGCGACTACCATGCATTCCTTCGCGTCGCTACATCAACGGCGTTCTAGATTAAAGCCTTTGGACATCGATGTCGCTCATCGTCTATAGTCTGACACCGATGAATAATCCCTCATCCGTATTTTTCTTCACTTTTCTCGCGGAGTGCAAGGGCTGCGCCGAGAGAGCAAATTACACGGTATCACGGACGACAGTGAGGAATAAACTTGCACAACTGTGTGTAAAGTATCCGGATAAAAAATTCATATCCGGAATGAGCAATTCACCGTGTCATTCCACCGAGCCCCGTATCGCGCGATGCCAACAATTCTCCCATGTAAATGCGTAAATATGCATAAGTGAGAGCACTCCGCGGCGCATGCATACAAATTTTCATTCATACTCATAGAATCCTCGAGTTTCATTTCCACTGCGAAACAAACACCGAATGGACTGTAATCCGCAAGAAGAAGGACGAAGGAAGAGGGGGGCTAAAGGTACGAAGCTAATTTAGCTTTCATCTCCCAGGCCCGAAACGCGTACTCTAATGAAAAAGAAACTCGCCACGCCAAACGATTCCATTCGGTACGACACGGTGCTTCTTACACTGAGAAAAAAAATGATTGGGTTTACTATAATCGCACTATATTTTATAGTTAAATTTGGCGTCAAACATATTTTTATAGTTCACTTAACCAAATGGTTATATTATTAACTATTACCTTTGGTCTTCTTACCACATGTATAGTAAAATCTGCTATGTGAATATAGTTAGCTCTATCACTATGTATGAAATATTCTGGTAATATTAACTATATAAAATAGTTACTTTTCTTACCATTATATATTTTCAACCATACTATATTTTTAGTTGAAATAACCATAATTTTGGGTAAAAACATAATATAGTTGGTTATACTACGCCTCTGTCGTAATTTTTACCGACATCAGGGTAACATTTACCATAAATTCCAACTATAATTTTGTTACTATGCCATTATAGTTAGATATATCATATACTTTTCTCTCAGTGCACGCGGCATCCTTAACATGCGCGTTCGGACGTATCGCCATCGAAATAAAAATAGGAAGCAGTTTCGGTGCGAGCTACGCGCCCGGGAGAAAATATTATTTTTACCTCGTATAACATTCGTATCGTAAAAAAATTCTCCTCTCCTCGAGCGACGTACGTCCACCTCTTCTAACAGCTGCATCGGATTCGTTCGGAGATTGCATCATACGGACCGACGAACAGAGGACGAAGAACGTGACCCGCTTTTAATGCGCCGGGCCACGAAATTGCAAGTTGAACGACTGGTCGTCTCTCGGACGAAATTTCACGACGGACGGATATATATGAGACTGGAGCGAATGGATACTACGAGGGGAGACGGAGGTTTCAATCAACGGCGTAGGATCGCACTGGATCCCCGATAAACAAGGCGACATCCCCTTCCTGAATATTTATGGAGGCTCGTAAAACTGCGCTGCCAAGGGGTGTAGGATGGAGTGACCGGCACGTTGATGCTGCCCGAAGCTTTTTCGGCAGTGCTCGCGGCTGCCGTTTTTTCGAAGGAGGGTGGAATCATTTAAAGGACAAAAAAAAAAGTAAAGAACACGAGAGACCCGCTCGAATTACCGAGGCTGAGATAAGGAGGTGTGAATTATCGTCGTGGAAAAACCGTGGACGAGGCTTGTGGACTAACCGTGCGGATAAAATGCGAAGGAAGTTTTAAAGCTGAGAATTATCGTTTGAGTTTTTCATCCACGGTGGGAGAAGGGGCGCGAGAGGGCTCATTTGTCTACGAGCGAGTGGAGAGAAGGTTCGAGGGAAGGTGGGAAAAAGCTCGCAGCTGGGGTGAGAACGGGAGGATGCCGAAATGGTGTTGTGTTTTTTGGGGAGCCGCAGCGGGTAAGAACGGTATGGAAGGGTTGCCGCGACAACCCTTAGAACGATGAGTTATAACGATGATATCGCGGGGTCTACAAAACGCCGGTGGTCTCTGTTGCGCCACCTTTTTGCAGTTAGTCGAGCGTGTCTAAGAATACACAACATTCCATTAGAGAGATAGATGAAAAATCCTCGTGACAGAAAAAAAATACGTCGGACATAGTACAGCGAGAACGATGATATCCTAGGCATTTTCTGTTACACCACGAAACGCTCTTAGTACCCGGGTGTACCTTCTTAGACTGAGAGAAAAAAATGGTTGGGTTTACTATAATCTCACTATATTTTATAGTCAGATTTGGCGTCAAACATATTTTTATAGTTCACTTAACTATACAAAATATAGTAGAATGAACGATTTGTACAAATGGTTATATTATTAACTGTTACCTTTGTTCTTGTTACCATATGTATAGTAAAATGTGCTATGTGAATATAGTTAGTTCTATCACTATGTACGAAATAATCTGGTAATATTAACTATATAAAATAGTTACTTTTCTTACATATTTTCAACCATACTATATTTTTAGTTGAAATAACCATAATTTTGGGTAAAAACATAATATAGTTGGTTGTACTATGCCTCTGTCGTAATTATTACCGACATCATGGTAACATTTACCATAAATATGATATTTCCAACTATAATTTTGTTACTATGCCATTATAGTTAGATATATCATATACTTTTCTCTCAGTGTACGATTAGTCAAGCATACCTAAGAATATAAATTCCCCTGAGGAAGTAACAGAAAAATGCGACCGATAAAAAAAATAGGGAATACAATTGACTTTGAAGAAAGAGAAGCCGAAATTTGCGAGAAAGAATGCAAAGCGTCGACGAGGTAACGAAACATCCTGTTTGGAAGAGAGCCGCGTATCACCGAGACGGCGTACAGAGTGGTAAACACGCGAAAACGGTAAACACGCGACATTCGTCAAATGGTCGGCGCGCGTGCCTGCTTACAAAAAGCGGAGGATAGTGGTGCGTTTGACGCGCACGCGGACGACAAGCCGACGAATGAAAAGCTCCAGACGTCTGTAGTTAATCCCGGTGACGCGGGACGTCGAGAGAACGAAAAAGGGGAGTGTACAAAAAAGGCGAAACAAAGGAAGAGGAACGGAGTAGCCGAGCGGAATGTAACTACCGAGGCGACAAAGGAGCGGCAATAATGAATCTGCGAATCGTTGGCAAAGGGCCATCGGCCAAGGCTTCCTACCGAGGACGTTAATGAGGATTGAATTCATTACCTGCTTGCCGCTTACGAGACACTCGATTAACCGAACGAAGAGGGCCGATGGAATTCGCATCTTCCTACGCCTACGTCCCACGCGCCGCAGTATTTTATCTCTCGAGACGGTTCGCCCGAAATCGTAATTGTCCGTAATTTAATTAGCGTCCGCTCGCGAATGTGCCTTCCGCGCGAAATGGCGTACCTTGTGTACCCTCGTCCGTACCGGCCGAGGTAAGGGGCGAAAGTGAGAAAGGAAGGTGTAAAAGGGAAAAATGAAAAGGAGCGAAGGGAAAGTACAGGGATAGAGAAAAAGTGGCGGGGAGTAAAGAGTGGCGCGGTGTATAAATCCCACGAGAGAAGACCACGTACGTCCTTCGGACGTGGCCCATTATGGAGGAACGTAACGGGGCCGGATAAGCGAGAAATCTAAAAGCCGCGCGAGAAGAGCGTGCTGAAGAGAGAAAGAGCCGCGGATGGCTCGGTAAACGACGGGGACGAGAGAGGCGAGAAAAGCCCTGGAAAATGGACCGGAACCGGAGAACGTCGTCGACGTTCGCCAGATAAACGAGACGGGAATTCCTGCCTTGTACTCACTGTGGGGTCTTTGTTTAAGAGCTGCCGAGCGTGTTGCCGTACTATGCTTGAGAGGTAAGCGTGAAAAGGTAGTAGGGAGTAGGTAAATTGCGTCAATATCGATTTCGGTTGACGCTCCCGTTTCCAAGGGTCGATACGTCGTCGCACCTTCCATTGTCGCGCGAAACATCGTCGTCGAAAGTATAATTGTCCACGACGACATCGTCTTTCGATTAGAAACTATAGAAATTGGCAGGATGTCCGAAAACACGAGAGAGTGTTTTCGATGGGTGATGGAAACCTGAGAAAAAGTTCAAATATCCGATTGAACATAGAAAAAATTAAATCCTCTACGCTCGACGATAAGCATCGACCTAGACGTTGAATCGAGATTAAATCTAGAGACTATATTTATTTGATTATTCCTCTTTATCGAGCCTTTCCCTGTTGGTCGCTGCGGCCAAAGAAGCCACGATGGAATTCAACGAACCATCGCTGTTATGCATAATCGCGTGACCACTGATGCGTCTATTCTTTATGTTTTCATCAATTCATTCCAAAGCAAACGCGATCACAAAGGAAAATTGATATTGCATTCGCCGTCGACATTGTGCGAAACAATTCTGCGCGCTTTAAGCGCCCCAAAATTCATATGTAATCTGCATCCTGGCAAAAAACGCGAGAGGCCGTGTGAGTTTCCTATTATTTTTTCAACGTTCCCTCGCGCACGTTAACGCGGTAAAGTCGGACGAATATTACGTCTTCATTTTACGGCCCTTGAGATCTCTTCCGATCCCACGTCATTGACGAAAACTCAATTGCTTCGACCGATAACGATATCTCGACGCGACGATTGTTTCGTAGGAGCACGAGTACGATTTTTTCCTCTTCAACAAGGGCACCTCATTAATTTCCACGAAGAATCTTGCTGTGCGATAAATCACATTTTACGAGCGATTTTTTTTGTTCCTCTTTGGAACGTATCCTTCGGAAACAGGGGAGAGGACAGCGGACACACGTGCGAAATGTTAGCATAAAGTGAGACACATGAGACAAGCGAGGGAGACGGATGGAGCCAATAGTTGTCAACAGTGGAAACGTGAGGGGTCAGGACTGTCGTCGACGGACCATGAAGCTATTCCCAGAGATTCTCGTGTGCACGACCTTAAATCCCTGGAAAGGCTGCGACCTTAAACTTGCCGGCGGTGTCCGTCGCGCGGCCGCGCGCCGAGAGATTAATGTTACAGGCTGAGAGTAAAAGTTCGCGCTACCACTACTATTATGTAATTAAAAACACGAATACGCTTCGAACAGTCCCAGCGATTCGTTCAAAGTTGCAAGTGATTCTGGGAAGGATAATACACTGAGAGAAAAAAATGGTTGGGTTTACTATAATCTCACTATATTTTATAGTTAAGTTTGGCGTCAAACATATTTTTATAGTTCACTTGACCATACAAAATATAGTAGAATGAACCATTTATACAAATGGTTATATTATTACCTGTTACCTTTGTTCTTGTTACCATATGTATAGTAAAATGTGCTATGTGAATATAGTCAGTTCTATCGCTATTTATGAAATATTCTGGTAATAGTAACTATATAAAATAGTTACTTTTCTTACCATTATATATTTTCAACCACACTATATTTTGGGTTGATATACCCATAAATTTGGGTAAAAAAATAATATAGTCCCTTATACTATGCCTCTATAGTAATTATTACCGACATTATGGTAACATTTACCATAAATATGATATTTCCAACTATAATTTTGTTACTATACCATTATAGTTTGATATATCATACAGTTTTCTCTCAGTGTAGACTAGGTGCAACAGCAAATACTAGCAATAGTAATAACTTCAATGTGGACTCGAGTATAACAATTAAATTTTTACCACCTAGTCGAGAATAAAGAGGAAGTCTACACAGAAGCCAAGAAAAGCGCTGCCCCGCGATATTGTCGACGTTTATAAAGTACCTACGAATAAAAGATCCCGCTGAAAATTCTCAACTCGTCTCCTCCGGAAATAAAATTCGTTATTGGAGAATATATTCCTGGCGCATAACGTTTACAACCTTTAAGTCCGGCACGAAAAGTCTACCGAGGAAGCCACGGCAGCGTCGTAAAACCGGTGGCAATTACCCGCCGTTCACTGGGCAAGACAATATCTCGTTCCTCTCTCTGCACGAAGGGAGGAAATTGCACAGAGTGAATTGAACAGATAAAAGGGAGACACGAGACACGGTCGCCCAAATATTGCACAGCGTGGGTTCGTGCTCGCGCTTCGCATTCTCAAAAATGCTCCCTGCTTCGCGAGACTATCAGCCACGGTTTTATTACCTTCGTGGGATCGCGATATCTTAAGATACAAAAGAATTAAAAGCGCAGTGCTCCTACCTTATTCCACAGCGGCCTCCACCTCCGTTACGTGTGCCTCGTCGATTTTTCAAATTCCGCTCGTTCCAATCCTCTCCAGATACTCCTACCTCCGAGAACTCCACCGAGGACTCGCGAGAAGTTCGACAAATTCGCGCACCAGTCTACGAAAGTTGATACTCGCGTGAATAGAAACGACGAATCTTATTATTCCCCGCACTATCGACGGCCATCTCTTCGGCGCACCTCGACGATCTAGAACAGAGAAACAGGTCGTGAAAGATTAGAAGAGATTCGAGGTGAACGCGGAAAAATAGTGGTTCTTCTTTTCTCGTGGGAGCTTCTCGAATAAATCTCTCGAGTGTACGACGATATAAAATGTTAATTAATCAAGGCGACCACCCAGAACGTATCTCCTTCGACATTTGGCGTTGTCGCGATTGGCAAATTGCCAAGTCGGTGTTCACCGTCTGTCGCATCACCTCTCACCCTCTCCTTCTCCGTATCCGAGGCGGCATCTTTCTGGAGGATAGCGACGCGAGAAAAGTTTTCCTCTCGAGAAATAAAGAAAAATCCAAGAGACGTCGAAGGTACCCCTCCCCCCGTCTGAAACGAAACTTTCAGTTAAACGAGCACCGACGAGTTACCGCAGCGCACTCAACCGAGTCGTAACTTAATGAAGCTCCGCTCAATTTAGACCTTTAAACTCTACGTAGACTCTGGGCCGACGCGTGCGCGAGTTAATTACAGGTGCGATAGCGTACACGTTATTATTACAAGTATCACTCGACCGAAAATATACTTCGTAAATATCCACTGTAACAGTTCGTGGCCACTAATTAACGTCGCTTCCACCACCATTTCCTAAACAACGTGAATTATGCACCCTACCGAGTAGCGACGCGAGTGAGTATTAAAATTCGTAAAGAGACTCCTTACTTCCGCGGAACGATTTTCTCGAGGAGCGAGAGCTTTCCTCGAATATGGAATTCCTTGTGTACGAGATGATGAAAATCAGGACGGTGGGTATTAAGGAGAAGAAAAGAGCTCGTGCCGAACGAATGTCCGAAGCGGTAAACAACAGTGGCGAGAGAATAAGAAGAGGACCGGACGAAGATGAGAGAGGGAGAAGGAGAGAAGAAAGGAGGGAGACGGATGGAGAGAAAGAGAGAGAATCAGTGGACAAAGAGGAATGTTAAACGGGCGGGTGGAGAAGCCGCGGTAAGGAACCGTACGACCTTGTGCGATGCGCCGTCCAAACTGCTCCGCGAAATTTATTATTTCCTATCCAGAAAGGATTAACGGCATAGGGCAACAGGCCGTGAGGGCAGACTCGGTGTCGAGAAAATTTATTATGATCCGAAGAATATGCGAATGGAGGCGGGAGACGAGAGAAGGCGCTACAAATTGTGCGGCCTTCAAAAGGTACAAAAGAAATTTCGGAAGACATTCTCTTCGAGAAAATTTATTTCCATCGCATCGGCAGGATTATTATTCTCTCTCACCTTTCGCCTCTCACTGCTTCCTCGGGTTCGTCCGCTCGCGCGCAAGCGCACTATTCGCGAGGAACGCAACCGGAAGGCAATTGGGAAGAACGAGCGTATGCTAATTTTTCGTGCGACAATTACAAGAGAGAGGATGAAAACGAATCGGTGGCTACCCTCCTTCGTATCTGTTTAGCACTCGTAATGCAACCAAACGTCGCCCTTTACGAGCTCGTAAAGCGGAACGATCGCACGGGCTGCGTGTCCTGAGCGAATTGTTGCGAACATCAAAATCGTTGTCAGCCTACTCCAACGCCCGTTCACTCGTAATTTCGGCGATTGATGTAGTCTTCGCATTTTCACTCCACGGACGAGAAATGTAAATTTCATCACTGTCGACTACAACCGCGCCGCGGTTCGTTCGTTTCGGCTGGTTAATAGTTATTAACTAAAAACAATATTCCTCGGGTCTTTGCGCGCCGTTAAAAATCCACGAAGTAACCCGCAAGCAGGTCCTGGCAATACTTCCCTTAAATCGCACGTTACTTATAAATCGTTATCGTAATGGAAATTTCATCACCGTCGACCACAACCGAGCGGGTTCATCCGTTCCGTTTGGTTAATAATTACTAACACAAGATTTACGGCAAATTTCTGTATAAACAAGATTTTCCATTCGAGCGACTCGAAGTGACTCGTTTCCGCAAATCTAATCTTAACTAAAAACAATATCCCTCGGACTTCTGCGCGCCGTTAAAAATCCACAAGCAATGCTTCCATTAAACCGCACGTTACTTATAAATCGTTGTCAGCTCACTCTAACACCCGTTCACTCGTAATTTCGGCGATTGATATCCTCTTCGCGTTTTCACTCCGTCCTCGCTTACCCATGGAAGAGAAATACAAATTTCATCACCGTCGACCACAACCGAGCCGGTTCATCCGTTCCGTTTGATTAATAATTACTAACACTAGATTTACGGAAGATTTTTGTATAAATACGATTTTCCATTCGAACGACTCGAATTTACTCGTTTCCGCAAATCTAATCTTAACTAAAAACAATATCCCTCGGGTTTCTCCGCGCCGTTAAAAATCCACAAGCAATGCTTTCATTAAATCGCACGTTACTTATAAATCGTTATCAGCTCACTCTACACCCGTTCACTCGTAATTTCGGCGATTGATATCCTCTTCGCGTTTTCACTCCGTCCTCGCTTACCCATGGAAGAGAAATACAAATTTCATCACCGTCGACCACAACCGAGCCGGTTCATCCGTTCCGTTTGGTTAATAATTACTAACACAAGATTTACGGCAAATTTCTGTATAAACAAGATTTTCCATTCGAACGACTCGAATTGACTCGTTTCCACAATTCTCATGGCAATTCTAGTCTTAACTAAAAACAATATCGGGCTTCTCCGCGCCGTTAAAAATCCACAAGCAATACTTCCATTAAATCGCACCTTACTCAAAAATAATTACCAACCTATCACGCCTATCTGCTCGGGTGTTACCTGAGACGAACTTTTCTACAATTTCCCCGAATCACACGTGGTCCGCGAAAAAATCAAAGAGTACGCGAAGTGACTAGATCAGCGGGACGGAAATGACTGACTGTCCCGGCCACCGTCTTCCGCCTGATCCATTATTTCGCCACGCCAGTTTCGTTAAGTTCGCGAACTGGGTCCTGTGCGATAAATATTTACACGTTGTCGAATGTGGGTTAGCTTTGCATATCGCCGACTGGCAATGGTCTGAGGGCGTTGCGAAGGGAGGAGAGGGGATTTAGGTGTACGAGCCATGGCAAATGTTATGGATCGGGAGCACCCTCCATCCGAGGGATAGAGAAGCGGGCACGATAAGAGCTTCCTTTTGCCCTTCTATCTTAATTGGTCGCTGCTTCTCTCACTCTTTCTCTCGTTCCCTTATCGCTTCGACCTCCACGCTTTATCACTGCTCATTAAAATTCTCACTTCCGCTGGCGCGTGCAAGGAAGGATTCCTTCTCGTTAGGCATAGCAAGGAGCGGAGAGATACCGGAGACCGTGGTCCAGACGGACACTCGCAGAGTCGCTCGTTCGAGATATGTAAAAAGTGGAGAAAGGGCTTTTGCGGAATCGGGTCAAACGGGTGCTCCTGGGAGTGCCGTCCAAGAGGAATTGCTCCCGTGGGATTCATTTTCGAAGAAATGAATAGTGTTTAAGCGCGAGGACCTCGTAATACTTCGTTAATTAATTAGTAAAGTATAAGAAAAGAGTGAAAGTATACAGGTGTCCGATCACGCTTGCTTAATAGCCATCTCCCTTTAAAATCGGCGCTTCCTCCGCGATTCTTTCGGCAAACGAATGACTTATTCGCATACCATCTCTTATTCATATGACACTCGTAAAGGCATCATCCTGCATTCATCGTGCCGTTTTATGGTGCACGCGAGCAACGCGTTCGACTTCAATGAGCAGCTTTGCGCACCCGAGCGACCATCAAAAATCAAACCCACCAAGGACACCGAGCGACCAACGTACGTCAGTCCTCGAGGCTTATTTCGATGATAATAACATTCGTCGCGATGCCTACAAACATGCAGGTGCAAGGTCTGTCGTTGGCAAGAGACTTGTGGTGGGCGGTTTGGAAACGAGGGTGGCGAGTGAAAAGACGCGTCAAAAGGTACACAACGCGAAAGGAAGAGGATGACGTGAAAAAAAAAGATCAATAGAACGAAAATATTAGAAAGGGGAATATTTGAAAAAGCCGGTGCCTCGTTTCGCAGATGAAAATCCGACCGATGAAAATCGAACTGTCAGCAACAGTGGGCAACGGGTGCCGCTCAAGCGACGCCGAGATACACAGTACCTGGAGCATTGTCTCTGCTTGAAGAAAGAGTTCTAACGATGCTTTTAAGCTCAGGCCTCGCATTGGTCGAGCTGGCGGCGTGCCATCGCGTATCCGCATAACGAGAACTAAAAAGCACCTGGAAGAGGAGACGAAGGAGAAAAGCTTCTTGGAATCGGAGGGCGGAGGCGCACGAGGAAACGCTGAAAAGAAATAGCAGAAATTGCAACCGATAATTTAGTGTAATTGCACGCGTTAACCTCGCGACGACTGTTCCGAGTGAGAGAAGGAGAGAAGGGAAGGTAGAATGAGAGAGGGATGAAGGAGTGGCGTCGCTCGGAGACACGCTCGGAAGCTATCGCATTATTATCATCATTATTATTATTGCAGGCATCGCGTGACGCGTGGGGCTACATTCTCCACCGCTCGATACCGACTACGAAGGTTCACACGCGGCCGCATCGGGGACACTGTTGCGTGTTAATGCACCAGTTTCGGCAAGTAGACTGGCGTGCGTACTAAACTCGCCGCCGGCCCTCCCGTAGTCCCGCGGATAGCGCGTCGGCTTATCAAAATGCAACCCCGGGCCTCGTTTTGTGGAGTGCGAAGCACCGAGGCGTGCAATTTTCGTCGATAGATCGAACGTACCACCGAGATCCGCGCTCTCCTTCTTCCTCACAATTTTCCTACTTCAATGTAGAATGATATTAAAAGCTGCGCACAGCTCTGCAACTCGATTCAGGCTGCACAAAAAGTGAGGCTTTAGCTGTTTTCTTTTGCCTCGCGGGCAATTGTTCTATCCACCGACCTACTCTCAGCCCTCTTATCTTTGTCTCCGTACAGTACCGTCTGCTACAGTGCCGTCGTATCGGGCTTCTCTTGAAATTCACGATGCAAAACTGACGCGAAATGAAACTTCACTGTGCCAGGCCCTGACATTTATACGAATTCCAATTTACTCGCTTTCTTTTTCAATGCTTTGACGCGTCGATGATTTAACGTGGCAAATGTAATTTTATGTAATGTTTTCATAGTATGTGATTACAATGACGTATTGGGCCACGTAATTTTTGGCCGCGCCTCTCCATCGCGCATTTTACTCCGCGATAACTTCAACGCGGATCACGGTGCGCGAATTACGGTCTCGTAATCCGTGCTTTTTCCGTCGGACCGTGCGACGGAGTACGCGCGAAGCGAAGCAGGAAAATTGAAAAAAATCTCTGCGTCACCGACGCTGAGGAATTTTCCAGGAAATTTTCGGAACCTAAATCACACGCTTCACCCTGCCGCGGCAGATATGTACAATGCTCTTTCCACTTCAAGCGCATTCAAGCGTGTGACGCAACCGGTCGCACATCTCCACCCTTTATATCAATTTTTGATAGCTGAATGCAGAAAGGCCGTACAAAGAAATCAACTTCTTTCACAAAGGAACAATTTTATCTATAGCCGTACCTTCTGCACCCCATTCTCGAGAGAAAACGCAGCACATCGACCATCGCGCTCGTAAACATTTTCCCGTTAAAACAAATTTAAACCAGGGACGAGAGATTCCCACGGGACGACAGAAATTGCCAATGAGAAGTTGGATTGAGCCTGGATCTATATACCGTCTACTATTCGGAGTGATTTCCACTGTTCCCAAAAAATAGTTAAAAAGTTTACATAAACAAAATTCCATCGCTCTCTCACCTACCGAAGTACATATTTCAAAACACCTTCCCACCGGGAACCACTAGGATGAAATTTTTCGCGTATCACGATGAGAAATGACGCTGAAAATACCTCTACACATTTCAATGTATCGATTTCAAAGGTCAACACTGTGGCGATATTGAATTCGCGATGAAAAATGTTGAAGCCCCGCAACAAATGTATCTCTCACCCAAAATAGTCTCTCTTCGACGTACGCGTTTCGACCGAACTCATGCGCCCCATCTTTTCGCTTTTCGCTTCTCCTCGGCTTCGTACTTCGCCAAGACGTTGACGAACCGGCGAACGATTTTCCCCTTGTGCTCGAGTAATTTTTAAAACGCAATTTCGCGTAACCGTTTCCGACGCTGAGAAAGGCGAAACGCGATTAAGCGAGTAACGGCTTGCTAATGAAACGTCCGCCTCTGCAACGCACGGTAAAGGGTTGAAAACGAGCAGTCAATTCATTAAGTAATTCAACTGAATAACGCGACCTACAAGAATTGCCATTTAATTTTCCCTGATCAATGGCGCCTGCTTATTATTAATTAAATCACTCAAACGATTCGGTCGTTCACTTTTCGCTACTCACAATGATAACGGATTTTCCGTACGGGGCGTTTGAAAATCAACCGACGATCCTAAGCGTAATTAAGCAAATAGTTTACAATGACAACAATTCTTCGCCTCGTTAGAGAATCCAATTTCAAATTGCAAGTTGTAAAACGAACCGGGTGTTATCCAATAGTGTCGAATGCCAGTAAATTGAAATTGGATTCGCGCCTCGCTTCGCTATTCAAATACCTTAACGCGCAACATCCGTGGTGAATCGTAGAGACCCTCCTACACCTTGCATATTTTCCACTCAAATAGATCAAAGTGTTCACCAAGTACAAAAGATCCTAAAGCGAGAGCGCAATTTTTCACGTGGCCCTATCGCTCGGAAGCATGAAGCTGAAGTAACGAGATGAAAGAAAAGAAATGTAGGAGCGTGCACTTGATGGAAGTATGGACTAAAAGCGATCTATACATTCCTTACTTCGACGCGCCTTGTCGTTGCGTAAATATTAGCGAAGATTTGGTTTGTATAACGCTCTGACATCGAGGACGATCTGAAATCTGTGTGTACACGATAGCGAGAGATAAAAGATTTAGGGAGCGCTGTAAATTACCAGATAAGATAAAGCATTAGAATCGACTCGTCGAATCGTTCCCGCAAGATGCACACATTAAAGAAAACGAACCGTCAAGAAGTGCTATACCGATGAAACGGAAGACGAACATTTTATCTCACAAGGCGAACCAAAATCTTTCCTTTCCTATTTTCTCATGCGCAATCAACTTGAAAATTCGAAAAAATCAGGTTATTCAACGTTAACTCAATTTGAATTCTTAACTTTCTACTTAACCCTTATGCAACGTCCAGCTGACTATTACGCACGAGTTACCATGCAGTCCCCACCCTCCAAAAAAATTAGCAACAAAAATAAAGAACAAAAACAGAGCTTGAAGAAATTCCAGAAAAAATCATTACACATTCTCTTCTCGTTTTATAGCAAGGAAACACCTCTTGCAGGCTCGTAGTTAGTAGTTATTGGAACGGACCACCCTATACGCTCGAGCGTGGGAAATCGGGACACAGAAGCGAACCGGGGAACCCCTCGACGCTCACCATTTGTCCTCAGGCGCAAATCCAGCTGGACAAGAGGGTGGCCAGGGTTCGCTCGCTACCGTCGAGTCTCTCCTTCCGCGTCAGAGACAAACATCATCCGACGAGCTATCGCTGACCTTCGAGAGAAATCGTTCGGACCGCACGCGCGCACGAAAGGCATCGAGCGAGCGAGCAGCGCGTAGGTAACGAGGCCATTAAGCCACCGGTAGGAAGTACGCGAGCGAGAGCCGGCCACTCGAAATTTAATTGGCCTATAGCCGATACGCATGATAAGGCGCGCTCGTTTCCACCACCCCGTCCCTGGATTCGAGCATGGAAATTAATCGATCGAGTATACAGTAGAGAAGTAGTGGAGAGATTCTCTCCGATTCTCCCGCTCGAAACGATAGCCCGTTGTATTTACGTGCGATCGAGCTCGATTGCCAATCACCAAATCGATTCGTTTAATCGAGTGGGCCTCGAGTAAAGGGCGAAGGCTAAGCACGTGGACTTGTTGCGAAGCTTTCGACCCCTCCTTGATTTTCGAAAGTGTCCCGATGGAAAAGAAACGGAGATTATCTCGACCAAGAGAATCTTCCTCTCGACGGTGAGATTTTTTGTAACGGTGATTATTCTTTCGAGAATAATGCACGCACGAGTACGCGTCCTTTTCTAGGTGAAAAATGCGACAGACCACCGAACCATCGCGTTTTACGAGACACAAACGATATTATCCTCGTGACCCGAGAACAGCTTTTGAATTCGTGGGATTTAAGCCCTGACGCGCGTAATCGACGCATCAGGCGCAGAGTCTGCCGTTATTGTAAAATTAAAACTCCTGAAACACCCGCGCCGAGGGTTCCGCTTCGTTAAACGTCGCTTTTTTACGCTTCCAAGGATCGAGGTTATTTAAACTATCGAATAAGCTTTTTCACCCGGGCTTAATTCCGTCCGAATGTCGTGACCATCTCGAGCCGGGAAGAACGATTCACTCGCACCGGTGACTGTTACCAAGGAATTAAAGAACTGTTACGAAAGCCACCAGGGACTTGCCAGCTAACGATGTTTCCGCGAGACTAAAGCAAAATCTGCGAGTGCATCGGTGCACAAAGCGAAGTCACCCCCTTTTTTCTTCGTCATCCCTGCACCTCTACCTATCTTCCACTAGTCTCGAATTCGACCGTTCGTATTTGCCGCGTGATTCAGCGGTGACCATCTAACGAAGAGAAGCCAAAGCGCATATTCAAAAGGGAAGCTCCGGAGTCGGAGGAGGCTTTGTAAACTCGCGAATGGAGTTCAAAGTCGAGACGCATCTTCACCGGAGTGCACGAACCAAGCGATAAATGCAGTTCTCGAAGAGATGGGGTATCGGCGTTCGCGACACCACCGGTACCGACTTGTTAGTCGCTGTTAACAAGTCCACCGTTGGGAGACGATTTCCATGCGGAGTGAGAAGTTTATCTGTGAGGAAATGGGAGAAAAAAAAAAGAGAAAAAAAACGGTAGCACCTCGTTGCAGGAAAAGCTATACGGAAAGCTGCGAGGGATTTTCCGAGAACCTCCATCGAGGCAGAGCGGATTACTCTTTACGATGAAAAGAGCGGAGAAGGAGAAACGAGCGGAGAGAGAAGAGAAAGCGAGGCCGAAGAAGGGAAATATGGGCGCCCTCGCAATAAGCACGTCATTTGTGACATTTCCTTTGCCGTGCAAAAAAACATCCCCGTGATGTCGCGATATTGCGAAAGGCGCCCACGAGAGTGGTACACGAGCTTTTACGCGATACGATATTACCCGAGAGCTAGAGCGCGATCCGTGACGATAACGGGGAAGAGGCCAGAAGTGAGAAGAAAAAAGGAGAGAACCAAGCACCCGATCGAAAATTAGCCGATAAATTGAAAAGCCGCTACGGGACTCTCGTTCTCCTTCCTCTTCTTCGTCGGATAAGATCGTGTCGAGATAAAAGACGCGCCCCTCGGCTAAGACAGAAGGTAGAGCCGCGCGCGCGCGCGGTTAATGGAAGAGAAGAGTGCATTTAACACCGGGTGCATGATGATTAATTCTCCGTTTTATTAGGGGCTTTAATGCATCGCTTATATCGAATTACTCATCGTAACTCGAAAGGTTCCATCGTTGCTGCATCAGTTTCGCAATGTTTCGCTCAACAAGTTGCATCGTCCTGATGGCGCGGCGTAAGTGGAATAGCGAAAGTGCTTCCATTTCATCGAACTACCGCGAGGCGTATAAAAAATGCATTCGCGCCAACACCTAAAGCGAACACGGCTTTCCGCAGCAGGCGTAGAAATATAATTGGATTGAGACATTCTCCTTGTCTCGTGAATTATTTAGAATCGGGTGCCAAAGAAATTTTCATGCGCTTTTCAACGTGTTATCCTTTCCAGTGCCGGCGTTATATTTCAACGTGGCAGAACAGGAAATAGCAACGTAAGTAGATTAACAGGTCTGCTTTTACGGTCGTAAATTATTTATAGATAGTTACACGAATTTCGGAAGATTGTCCAAGTGATTTTTTCATACTTCCAATTGGCATTCCAGTTGGCACATGTAACGTGCAAAGGTTCCAAACGAATCTCGTATTTCTTCTTGCACTAGAAACCAGTTTCATGCAGTATGCATGAAGTATGCAAGAGTAATTAGTCCAAGACTTCCACCTCCTTAGCTCTCAATGTATTCCCAATTTTGACGGCTATTTCTTGCACGTCTTGTTCCACGTGGTTTTGAGTGCGTAAGAAAAGAAAACAGGGAGCATAGTTAAAGTGGCCGTCGCGCGTCGTATCGTCTTTTGCAAGATATTTTTCAAGAAACTACTCGTTCTCAAGAAACTTCTCGGGTGTCCTCTCGACGGCACCGTTCTCGGATGATAAAGGACAAGGGTTACAAGAGCATGCATAACTCAATTGACGAACCATTTTGAGGGAAGGCGGGCACGCGCGTAGTCTAGGTTACCTCGTTAACGAACCAATCCTTGTTAGAGACGAGGTTGCACGTTGTTTGCAATGAATATAACGGAGGTACATAGAACCCCTTCATTGCCCTTAGCGAGCACGGAGACAAAAGTACAAATGTCGCCGTTATATGGAGGGTCTGAGGTGGTCGGGGAGGGTGGGGCATGATGGGGTTGAGGGCAAGACGGGGTTTTTGTAATAGCTTCCTCGATAAGTGCCGCAATGGAGCGGGAAAACGTTGAATTGTTTGTTCTTTCTATGCCAATCTGTGACAGTGACGGCAGCTGTTTTGTGTCATTTACTTGGAGACTAAACATCAAAACGTGTATTTGTTGTTTGCTGATGTAATTTTTCAACGTATTTACATAAGAACAGGTAAGAAGCGTAATTTTTTTTTCAAGATTACATAGTGTCATCTAATAAAGTATTTTCTTAGGAATAAATTCGTGTATGCAATCAATTGATTTAAAATATGTTTACGTTGTTATGCACACTTAACCTGAAAACTGTACCTTGGGGCAAGACGGGGTCCGAAGCTGTACATACCCATCGTGCACCCCATCTTACCCTACATTAAATATGTATAGAGTAATTATATGTATATATTTTATTAGAAATAAAACTGTCTCAGTTGAGTTTTGTATGAATGCTGCTGGGTGTCGTATGTCATGTGCCAGAAGTGGGCACACAATCTCTGTGCAGGTAAAGAAGATTAAGATGCAGAAGTCCACCACATTTGCGAATATTGCAAACACCAAGATGATAAGCATTGAATATTAACTATACCCTAAATAATAATAATAATTGTACCTTTTGTGTTTTACCTTTTTTAATTGCTTTTATAAAATATACAAGTAAATTTGTCACCAATGTTTATTAGTGTTTCTAGTTACTTATTCAAAACCTTATGTTTTATTCGAGATTAAAATTATATACGGGTGTAAATTATACACCCATCTTACCCCTTGGGTAGGGCAAGATGGGATAGTTGGTAGGACCTACAAAAACAATTTTCTTTTTACAGAAAATACTTATATTTTTAATTCCTAATTTTTCTATCAACAGCAGCTAGTTAGAGGATCAAGTTGCAATAGCAGCCGTTTCTATTCCGCATTTCAAATGCCCGAAAAAAAATTAAAAACTCTTAAGGACCCCATCATGCCCCATCCTCCCCTACTCCTATAATCGATCCCCAGTAATTTACATAACGCGAGCTTCTCGAACGAAGAGAAGGATAAATATTGGCAAAGGGGAAGGTTTCAGGAATGTTCGAACTCGGTAGAAATGTCGAGTCGCTTCACCGAGCTCATATTCGTTATCAAAAAAATTTCCAAATTCTTTGAACTTTCGTGTCCCCAGACATTTCTCGTTAAATCTAACGTCTCACTTTGATACCGTGATACTAAAGGTACGAGGATCGCTTTCACGTAGGCACGCTATTAGTAACCGGAGCTCCTGCGCGCTCGCACACACAGACACGTGGCCCATCTATGCAAGCATAGCGCACCCGTCCCCCTTGAAAGTCCACGCGGCACCGTCTACAAGCTGAAACCGTCTCAGCTCCTCGGCTTAATAATTCCAACCGCATTATAATTGTGCGAACACGCCGAGCCGAATGGAACGTTACCCTAGCACGGGGTTGATTATTATCGCGCATCTGCTTATTACATCTTCCCTCGCACCAAAATAAGAATCGGTGCGAGCTGAATCGACTTCCACCAATTTTCTGAAGCTTCGGCGAGGCTGATTGTAGCGAACGAAGGAACGAGAGAAGTGTTTGGACGAAGATTTTCAATTATTCCTAAAGAAGAGTTGCGAGCACCTTGAAAGAAGCACAGTTACGAGGCGGAAAGCGAACAGATAAAATATCGCGCACTCCTGGAAGAGATCCGACACGGGGCGAGTATCTCCCGTCGTGCGAATCTCGCGACTCGCTTCTGCCGCGCGAGTGCGGAAGATTATAAAACGGTGCTCTGTTTACCGCGGAAGACAAAACTGCTAGCGGCACCTCGTTAACGTTCAACGCCCGAGACGCGGTAATTAGGTATATCCGAGAACTACCCTCCTGACGGAGCAACCCCCGAAAACGTCGGTCGCGCAACACTCTAACCCGTCCACTTACTTCTGCGAAATTTTCACGAATTTCGTCTCACCGCTTGAAATTTATAAAGGAGAGTATCTCTCGAAGAACGTGAAATGAATTTCGGCGGGAGCGAGGCAACGAGGAGCGAAAATTGAATAAGCAGAAGCTCCCGCGCTATTCCTGCGAAGTAATTAAAATATTCTGCCTTACGACAACCCGAAGTAGACTTCGACATCCATAAAGAGAGCAAGGATATTTTCTCAAGAGGATCCTAAGGATAAATTCGAGACTTTTACCTTTCCCCTTATCCGCCTATTCACCCTCGTGCGTCACCGGCCTCACCATAACATTAACTTCAATTAGGACGCGAATCGACATTGGCTCCCGTGTAATGCGGTTGCGGTGAATGCCTCATTTGGCTCAAACAAATACCAAACTCAATTTCAGTAAATACCTGCGCCCACGCCAATTTCGGGCCGCGCAACGGCACGCGCATTCCAGCGGGCTTACCGGAATAATTTCCACCGTCGAAACGATAATTCGTTTCGCTGACAAAACGTTCCAACGGCGATGCAATCGTAAAGGAGATCCTCTTCTTCGTCTTTTCCCATTGCGCTTTTTCCTGCCAACAGATGCGACCGATCGATCCTACCGCCGAGAGTGACCCGGCATCCGGCGCAGTTTCCGTGATAATGGAATTAAATTAAATGGTCATGGACGCCTCGCGAATGCGAGAAGAATCCAGAAGCCTTCTCCGGGCATCTTCCGCTGCGCGATATTAAATATGAATCGAAGGCGGAAAACAAGGGTGAGTGGAAAGGGCGGACGAGTGAGCGCGAGCAGGGCGCGAAATGAGCGCAATGGAGGAGACTATTCTAATAAGAAGAGCGGAACGAAGCTTTGCGCTCGAGAGGCTTCGGGCGTCTTCTACGTGAAAAGAGCTTCCGCATCGCGAAAATTGAACGGAGCGATAGAAGGATGAAAATAGAGGAGGAAAGCGAGAGCCCTTCCTTCGAGATCCGGGACGAATTTTAATTATCGCGGCACAACGCAGTAGAACGTCGGATGAATGGAAAAATAGGAACACGCGAAAAGTGAAGTTCTCCAGATTACACTTCGAAATTATTCGAAGAGTCCAAACTGTTACTTCTATCGAGAAGCATCAACCTTTACGCGAACGACCTTGTCGACGTATTAAATTTACAACCTCTTAATCGAGCGCATCAAGGAGCGTACTTATCTCGCGTAGAGAGACGATAATACAAGCGAACGATATACGAAACATTTTAATAAAGGTGCACGCTATCTCGTTGGTGATATTGATCGTGACGTAACAAGAAGAGAATGAAGGGGAGTGAGAGTGGGAGCAACGAAGGAAACCTCGATATCGCGGAAATTGCAAGAAGAGAAAGAGGAATCCCCGCGAGACGCGCCTAACACCAACCCCAACCGTCCCTACCACCACACCCGAGGGAACCAATTTCAATTATCGTTCCTTCATTAAGCGCCTTTGGTGCTCTTCTTCACTCGAGCATGTTTCCAACCCAGGAGGACAAAAGAAGCAACGAGCGGGGACCGAGGTGGACGAGGAGGAAGAGACCGCGGTTCCACCGCGGCTAGATCGATAAGATCGTGGTGGACAAAATGCTCGAGATGTTTCTTCGCGGATTCGTCCGCGTCATTAAGGGGTTATATCTGTTTGAAATTTTTCGTTTTTCCATTTTTTTTTTATTGGCTTAAATGATGTAAAAACATCTCAAGAATAATATCAAACAACATTTATTGATGAAGACATTTTTTAGATACTCCTAAAATATAAATATTTGAAGCAACTCTGGGCGCTTCGAAATGACAAATTCTGACTTTCTCAATCATGTAGCGATTTTGAATTTTTTACTCTACCAATGGTCACTATAGTTTCTAATTGAGGTACAGATGTCGCTACTTAGTACATAAAAGCAAATATTAAAAATATGTTGCCCTTCTAGCCATTAGGTTGAACTAACTAGGTTAGGTAACTAGGTATAGTAAACTCATTGTCAAACTTTAAACGCGTTTTTCTCGAAACCGCGTTTTCAAAATCGACCGGTAGTAGAACTCGAGTAATTTTTATCCGATTGACTTGAAAATTTAACTGTAGCTTCTTAGATAGATTATCTACTGAAGTACGCATGCTTTTTACGATCGATAAACAATTACGATTGGTATAAATAAATTAAGGTCGATTTTTTCGATTTTTTCTTCAAATTGATGCCAAAATTGCAAAAATCAATATTTTTTAATAAACCTGTGTACTTCAGTAGCAACATTCATGTGGATTATGAAAAAGTTTTGTTTACTGTAATAGCTGCAGACGTATCAGACTTCTACTGCCGGCCGTGGCAGACGTATCAGACTTCTAGCGCCTTCAAAAAATACGCTTGCAGTGTATGTACAACTGAGCCGCCATTTTGTCTTAAAAATTAAAATAAAAAAATTTTTTTTTTACCTTAACATATGTGTAATAAATCCTCAGAACCTTATATTGATCGTTTCATTTGTAGAGTCACAAAAAATTCACAAAAAACCCTCTCATTTTTAGGCTTCAAACAGATATAACCCCTTAATACCGCAGTTCGGACGCTTTAATTCTCTCCCTTCGAGAATTTCTACCTACGATTGTTTAAATTCTTCTTCAGGCCAGCACCACAGTCCGCTTCCTCGCGCCGTACTTACGTCCGTTAAAATTCCACGCCAGTATCCGCGCGTCGAGACATCGGAATACCAAAGAATTCCACGATCTTGAAAAAATGGTAAAACCGATCGTGCGCAAGTCGCAAGATGAGACGTGTAAAAGTCGTAACTATCCGTCGACCCCCGGCGTGATGAAAATTCTTCTCGGCGATCGATCGCTCGAGAGTTTCTCTTCCCCCAGCGCCTTCCTCAGGACTGGAGGAAGTAAAGAGAGGGCGTCGTCTCAGACTCTACTGCTAGGGGAATTAACGCGCATCCGTAGCGAATCCTGATGGGCCGTCAGTTATCCGCGCGGGCGCGAGTAGGTACGCGTAATTGCCGGTGGAATATTATTATTATACGGAGGATCGGGAGACTCGGGAGGAGAGTACGTGGCACCATAGAGAAATTGTGGGTAGGAGAGACAGGGAGAATTGGAGAAACGAAGAGGGGAAAGGGTGAGAAGGTGAAAACGAGGGAGGATGAAACAACCGAGTGACAGAGTGACGGAGAATCGTTCCCTCGTCGCGCGGCGCGATACGCTTGTCACGCGAGACCGGCGCTCCAGCGGCCGGCGTCGGCGTCGGTGTGACGAAATTTCACGAGATGCAATAATAACGCGCTCCACTCGCGCGAAGCTGCTGTTCCGTGTGATGTAGCCACGGGCAGGGGTATTGCAATATCCACGGGCACTAGCGCGTACTCGCGCCTCTGGCGCTCGAAATGAAAGCCCAGGATGTGTGGAAGGACGATGAGGAAGGGTCATTAAGAGCGCACCCCTGCGTTCAACGACGCGTGCCAAAGGCGTCGCTCGATCGTTCGATGCCGCCTCGACTCGAATGTAAAAAGAGGCGAAAAAGGAATGTACCACGGAGGAATGTACTGACGCGATGCTGAGCTATAATTTTTAAGTTATTTTGTATTTCGTTGATAGAATGTTGCCTCGATGCAAGTCTTCACCGTACTGCTCGTCCTTTTGGGCCCGAGCATCGTCAGGATCTCCGTCGTATCCGCTGCACAACACATGGCCCTTGTGTTTTTTGACCAACGGCCCGGTTCGATTAAAATATTTTACTTGAAAACATTTAATTTATTCTTATTAAGATTAATTTTAATAATTTTGGTCTTACGATTATCCTTTCCAGGCGCGACTGTCGAGGAATGGTCCTTCCGCCTTACGCGAGGGTGGCATTTTCTCACGAAAAATCGACAATCGAAATACAAATATCGTAATACCAAGAAATATTGTAGATACAATTGGATTTTAGAATTATCAAACTAGTCGGCACTCCGCGCGAGAAGACAATGACTTTGAAATCGTACACGGCGCGCACGCTTCGACCCCGCGTGCGTGCGTGGGTGCTCACGCGCATATCCACGCGCAGATAGGTACATCTGGTTATACCGTTTGCGAACGATTCACGCCTGGCGTCAAATGTGAATGTCCACGCGCGTGTCCAGCAGGCACGTACGAACGATAAGTGGAGGAAATGATAAAAGAGCTGCTTTGCAGACTGGTGTGAATCGAAGCTGATGCTGCGCAACGTATAAGAGAAAAGGTCTATCCGATACGATCCGATCGAATATTTCCAATAACATTTCACGATTCTTCCAAGTTCCGCCTGCCTTCGGCTAGACTTCGTAGCAGGTAACACAGGAGCAATTGGCAATTTTCATTTTCCCGTGAATTTTCATTTCGCAAAAAGCGGCTTATAACGCGCCCCAGGAGATCATTCGTGCGTGTATTACCGTTTGAAATTCATTCGAAACTCATCGTGGCGATGCTCGTGCACGCGGAAAACGGTGAGAGGCTTTAAAGCGTTCCCTGCGCGTTATGTAGCATCAACTTATTATAGACGTACGTATCCACGTTATAAATGTTAAACGCACTCGCCCTGCTCGCTCTTGTGTAATATATACGTATACGGGTGTTTCGCTGACCCGGTTAGAAACTGTTTCACGCGAAACTATTAACTGATACAGATGCGATTATTCTACAAGTAAGTTCACCGCGCGATAAACGTCCACGTATAAAATGGAAGACGTATTTCGCAGTAGTAACGAATAATACAAGCTACTTCTTTTCGAGAAGAACGAAAAGAGATCCGAAGGATCGGACGTGAAACTGTCTTCTTTCTGAATTCTCGAACCTCGTAGGGTAAGGTTGCGCAAGTAGTACCCCCTAAGAAAAAAAAAAATAGGTATACATCGTACGATCTTTCTCTCTCTTTCTCTCTCTCTTTCTCTCTTATTGAGAGGTTCCGTTTTCACGGTACCCAGGGAAGATGAACACGATGTGAAGCAATATGGTTAATTAGGGAGTACCTCGTTTTGCAAGAAGAGGCACACTTGGCATGATATTACCCTAACCGTTCGGCCTACCGTCACGACGCCGATAATCATTACAAAGTACCACCTACGAGTTTAATTTCTCGCGAATAGAATCAACGCGCGTTCTCCAAAACAGCAGGTGCCTCTATCTCGAAACATATCGGTCCTGTTGGCCGTGTCTCGTCGACAGTAACGTCACGAGATAGCACTGTTTCACGCTCCTCCCGAACGCGGTTCAAAGTGCCCGCGACCCAGCGAACACTCAGCAGTGACGCATTCTCAACCTGCTGGCCGGCAGACGAGCAGCGTATGGAGAGCCCGGGAATGCAACGAACGGACAATTGCTCGGCCGGTCTGTCGTCACGTCCTGCTCGCCTATTGCATTTTTCATACACCAAGCATGGTCACGGGGCACTGGCTTTAGGTAGCATCGCGACACCACCGGACTTACGCGAATATCGACGAGGCCATCTTTGAACGAGAGGCACGTAAGGATGAAGAAAAATGTCGCCTGATGAAGGTAGTGAGAAATTTTCTTAAAGGCGCCCGCTAGGATAATCCAAGCGTGTAGAGGACACTTATTCTGAAATTCCAAGATCCTGGCGAGATCTCAAAGTCACCGCAATTCTCGACGATTTGCAAAAAGGTAAAGTGCACGATGCTTGGCAAGCTTTCACGACCAAGGCACGAGTAGTCTAGCACCCGCGAAAATACTTGCAACGCGCGTAACGAGAACAATGCGACAATTTATAAGTAGATAAGTAAAGCCGCGAGCCAGCCTCGCACGGCTGGCCTCGACAAATTACGAATTCGCCCGCATTCCTCAAATTCTTAGATACCGCCCCGCTTTGCGAACTCCTACCCACGATTCTCGCAATTTCGAGCATTTCCGCCCACATGAATAAAATACAAATTCCACGAACCCACGAGCGTGTCACGAGCTCGTAACTACGGCGGATTTTCGCAGCCTATTCGCTTCCCACCCCTCGTGAAAAAGTGCTCCCAGCTCGGTGGCCCGGTGCAGGCACAGGTAAAGTCTCGCGCGCCTGCAGGGGCGCATCGGATGCAACAATGATCGATAACTCGAACCGCGACTACTCGGCCGTTGCTACCGTGCTGAGGTCGACGCCGACACGGCGGGGTTGGATTCTCAGGTTAGTCCCCCACCTTCTACCTCGAGAGGTGTTAACCCACCCACCGAGGCGCTGCTCCCGCTGGTACGTTCGCGAGGGTACACGCACACGCGCGCGATCGTCGAAGAGACGAGAAAGAGGCATGTGGCAAGTGAAACACCGATGAACCTACACCAAGAGCGCCACCATGCGCGCGCACTTAGGGTACGTAGGCGCGTAAGCGGGAATAGAAATGGAAGTGTCAGAAGAGTAGTGCAAATACCTGCAAAAGCCTCCTCCACCTCCTCCTCGCGAGAGAAAGATGTCCCGGGAAGGTGAAAGATCGATGATGGGACGCGTTGCGTCGCGCGCGAGAGGACGCGCGGAGATAGAAACGGCTTTTATTGACCTGATAAGGTTCACCCTCCTCGCGCCGCACCATCCGCCCCGTCCCATCCCAGTTTAGCTCGGCCAAAGTATTTTTATGGATAACAATCGGTCGCTTAAAGCCGAACGAAGGATGGCTGAACCAATATTGGTACGCTCCTGTTTACGCGCGCGACCGTGCCGCGTAAAGGGCGCGTAATTGAAATGTCGTTGATGCAATTTGTGGAGTTAAGCGCAATGAAACCATAACAGAACCTGGACTGGGAGATTGTTGTTTGCTCGTGGATACCGCGCGGTAGGTTTCGTCGAGAGAAAAAGTTTGCTTCTGGGATTAACGAGCGGAGAGAGGAGGTGGGACCAGGAGGTAATGATTCGGCGAAAAACTCTTCCAGAGAATCTGTCGGGAAAGGGTTTTCCACGTCCTTGGCAAAGCGCGAGAGAAAACTAGCAAAGTCGAGAAGGTTTACTCCGAAGATCCCTGACTGAGATACGTCACGCCTCGCGAAAAAGGTCGCGGTTAACCGAGCCTGGAGGTGCCCAGCCCGGAGGAATTTCAGTGACTGGACGCGCGCTCTCCGCTCGGACTCTCAAGTCGGTAGCGCATCTAATCGCCGATATAAATAGTAATTATAAACACCCGGTGTTAAGCGCGAGACCTCATGCTGCTCCGTCCGCAATTATTGCGCTTCGTATCAGAAGCTTTGAAGAGTGGCCCGTAATTCAGGTGGCCGATTACGCGTCGGGCCACCACCCGATCGTCTCGTCCTCCTGCTTCTCCCTCCGTATCCTCTTCGTCCAGGCAATTTTTGCATACAGGAAGGTGGACGGTGGTACGAGGATGGGACGATCGTGCGACGAGGTCGAGAGTAGGAGGGAACGAGGACCGATGGAAGGTGGAGAAGGAGGCCGAGTGTGAGAAGAGGAGCGCGAGAGGGCAAGAAGGAGGAAAGGGACGAGAGAGGATGGAACCAGCATGTGGTCACGGCTGCTCGTAAATTCCCCGCCCGCCAGCGATGGCCACGTTTTTACGAGCACGACCGCGTTGGATAAACGTCGCTCCTAATGTGGGCCTAAACCGAATTATGCGAATTAGAGGCCGACCGGGGACAGATAATGGGCCCCCTTGGAAAGCGGGTTCTCGGCTCGTTTCCACTTTTCCAGGGAGATTAAACTTTATTAATAGGCGTCGCAAGATCGTGTGGGTTGCGCGTATTT
Organism: Tiphia femorata; assembly: GCA_944319695.1. Lineage (NCBI taxonomy): Eukaryota > Metazoa > Arthropoda > Insecta > Hymenoptera > Tiphiidae > Tiphia > Tiphia femorata. The sequence goes on from OX090897.1 coordinate 11,744,504, forward strand.
ACACCTCTCTACTCCCCTCCTACACTTCTAGCTTCCTCCACGAAAGCTTTGAAATCTAAATTAGCAAAGTGCCTTACTTCGGGCATTAAATCCGATTTATTTGTTTTCGATGACCGCGGTGAAGTCCGAACGGCATGAAGAGGAATAAATTAGGATAAAGAATTCTGCAAATCGAACGATTACTCGTAGCTGGTGACCACGGAAGTCTGGCTAGTTTTCACGAAAAAGATCGTGGGAAAAATTGAAAGAAGAGAGATTTGAACGACTCGCCGCGAGCACGGCAACGATGGCGCTACGGAAGACTTCATAATTACTTCCATTGTTTATCCGATATCCCAATAAATGCCTCGCGGTTTATGAAGAAAGTACGCAACCACTGGATTATACTCGGATGCTGACTTTTTCCATTTATCCGATACGAAGGGCGAAAAACAACGCGACGCTGGCCGACCGGTGCCGACGGACGCTCTTTCGTCACACCACGAATTAACGAATTAACGCTGCTAGCACAACGCTCGTTACGCATGCTTAAATAAATAACGAAAAAAGCAATACCGAGGGAATTCGTTGACGTTATTTCTTACGTTTCGCCTCCATCGGCTTACGACATCCACGCGACCAATAGTCGATTTGCATTGGCCAAGGGTCTATGCGTGATCTTATTATGTGGTGAGGTTTACGACTTCTTGGAATAACTCTGCCAGATTTCAACGATGGACAAGGCCACCCGCAGGCCTTCGTACAGTAGCAAGAAGGAACTAACGAAAATTTCCGGATTCGTGATTCCCGATGATATAAATGCTACTGCGAAGAAACTGTCGAGTACGAAGAGACGAGAGAACTGGAAAGACAAGAGAGACGGAGCGCTTCGTTACGCTTTACGCTTATGCATATTTATACGCTCCACGGCATATGCGAATACATAGGGGCGGCACGTGCCGGTGAAACTTTCCGCGTGCATCTTGACACACCGCCTGCGCGCGATATCGTAAATTCCCGTTTACCAATTTCGCCTACGATAGGGAGATACATAAATTACACGGTGTCACGGCGCTCCTCGCCAAAGTCAAGGCGGATACTCGCGCGAGGAATCGTAAACCGGCGCCTATCGATTGAACGTGCGCTATCGATAGTTATGACGAGCGTTCCAAGCATCCCCTTCAATTTCACGAAGATTTCCTTACCAGGATTGCCGCGACATCCTTGGGCGCCAGTGTACAGCTCTTTGCGCTAACACTTAACAAGCTTGGTGTTCGTGTCTGAAAATTTATCCCGCGGCAGATATTGACTATTAAACTTTGAAATTCTACAGATGCGTGTACTCTCAATGCAGTAGGATTCAATTACTCGCATCCTCCATTTTTATTTATTTTTTTTCATAATTACTCATTTTCTACTTGTTTGGACTGTAAAAAATTACGCAAATTCATTACTTCGGACACCTGATACTTTTGTATGAGCGTCCGATTGATTAACTACGAAAGTTACAGTTCCTACGGATTAACTGTGTTGAAATCATCAGTAAGGGTCTAATTCAAAACTTGTGTCCGCAGTCGTCTATCCTAGCAATATCTAGTCCAGCGTAATCTAATATAAGCTGAATTAGCCCAGTACAATGTAGCTTAACGCAGCCTAACCAGTGGACTAACCTAAGCCACTACATATTTCGTCATTGCATACTCGCTTGTACGTAATTAGATATTGGTGACGAGTGTGTTAGACTTGGCTTGGCAGCGATCGATTCTCGGACACGCTTCAAGTACCGCAGCCACCGTAATTTTATTGAATTTGACGAATTCAGCTCTGCACAGCTGTGCCCGCGATAAACGATGAGAGAGACGAATATCAAGGAAATGTATCCCGAACAACGAGACCCGTGAAAATCATTTTTACTCTTTTTCCACGAGTTACAAGAGCGTTCGAGACTCTAAACCCGGAGCAGAAATTGTATGGCTCCGTAAAAGGAGCGGAACGGAGGGTAACTTTTGCCTTTTAAACGGTAAGAGGAGCAGTATCCCGTACTATCACGAACGCCACATTCAAGTGAATTCCCTGGACGACCGGAGCATGGCGTCTTTTAAAATTGGCCGGTCGCGAAAAAGTTCAGTAATATGGAAATCACCCGACGACCGATTCCATTGCTATTCAGTTTTCCACGACCGCGGAAAATCTTGCCTCCCCCGAAAAGCTCCGGGGAGGGGTCGCGAATTTTAATTGAAACGCTCAACGGAATATTCAATGCGATTATCCAGTGGGCAATGCATATTTAATTTTTCACGGCCTCCCAATCATTTTATCCGAAGCACGCGTGTACCCGAAACCCGAAACGATGATTTCGCGAAGCGGTAAGTTTTTCGGGCAGATTCTTTTATTGGAAAGAGGATTGGCGTATTAATTTCCACGGTAAGTTACGCCACGGTATTTGGCAGCGTCAACGCGCAGCTCTCGCACGTCCCAGCGAGTTTACCGAGTTTACTCTTACCAGATACGTGGAACTCGCAGCTGCTTCCCAGTTCCTGAGAGCAATTACTCCTGTCGACTGTCGCGTAATTACGCGCCGATGTAGTGGTGTTACGACGAGACGCGGGCGCGTACCTCGTTGGATAAGGCAGGGGAAGCGTTTGCTTACTTCGCGACGGTAGGTACCGTCTCTTTCCACCTGCTTCACCTCTTCGTTCCGCCCTCTTATTTCCCTCTTCTCTCCGTTCCCATTGCCGAGCAGGTACGTCCTATCAATGCCTCGCGAAGGACGCGCGGAATTGAGATCGATTCGAGAGGAGAGGCCAAGAGACGAGGACGCACCACGGCGCCTAAGGCGTGTTGTCAGAAAAGAGACTACTCGCAGATAAGATTCTCCTACCTATATAAACTGGACCCCGTGGACGAATTCGCGTTTTCGTCGATCGGCTCAGCACTCGTGTCTATTAGATCGAGTAATAAATACCTTCCGTTTTTAACCCCTTAACAGTGTATGTAGTATATATGCACAAAAAAAGTCGTGCCACTGGAGTGTGATGTGCATATATGCACATTTGAAAAAGAACCAATTTACCCTTGTACGATTTGTATGAATTATGATATCCTACGGTTTTTGCGGTCGCTGAATTCGAATGTGATATCAGAATTTCAAAATTCAAAATGGCAGATCCAAAATGGCGACCGAAAAAATGAGAATTTTCTTCGATTGTTATAAAACTAATCCGGGGGTTTTTCGAGTCCCTGAATACAAATATGATATGAGAAATTCAAAATTCAAAATTCAAAATACCCCCGGATACTGAGTTTTATAACAATCGAATAAACTTTTATTTTGCGGTCGCCATATTGGATCCGCCATTTTACATTTTAAAATTTTCATATCATATTCGGATTCAGCGACCTCACAAATATGGATACAAAAATCATTACAGAATCTACCAACTTTTTTTTCACACACTGGTGGCAAGTAAAGCTCCCTTTCGCTACACTGTTAAGGGATTAACATGCTGACTTTTCCTAATTTCTCCAAATGGCGGCAAACAGTTGATTGCGATGTATTCAACCTCTCCGCTGTATCTCTTGTTAAAAGTGTATTTTGATCCAATATTGTCTTTAAAAGCTTGTCCTCAAAGTCGTATCTCCAGAACGGAATTTGTAAAACCAATTTCTAACTGCCCGATTGGCTACTAGTCCTTCCCCGTATACACTGCATATTTTTTTAGCTGTCGCCTCGGCACTATTGCCTCGCTTAAATTCCCAAAGCATCACATCACGAACATGCACTTTTTCACTCTCTATTTTAGAGCTTAGAAACAGCAGTTTAATGAAACGTGCACCACAGAAAACAATTGTCAGAAGACTAATTTAACCCTTATCTATTTAGTGAAAGCAAAAGCTCGTTTATCCCGATGACTTATAATGGGTATATACGATCAATAGAATCTACTTAGCTGCATCGGAAGTTATTTATGATTCGACCTAATAATTACCATTTAACGACGATTCTCGATTTTCAATTTATTCCGTCGCAGCTTCAACATTCGCAGGAATCCTCTAACACATTATCGGCATAATCAAAGCACGAATGAGCTACTGAATCGATGCAAACTCCGCAGAAATTATCTCAAGTACCAACAACAACTTCCCCGCATAAATGTTACATCGGCCGCGCCAAGGGAAACGGCAAAACCGAGCGAAGGTCGAAAACGAAAAAACAGCGTAAGCCCCGCGCGCATTTTCCGCAACACTTCTCGAAGCTTAAAGCACTATCTACCGGACGCACGAACGCCACAGCTTTCTCTCTCCCATTTTATTTCGATCTTCTGCTACGACGAAGCGCGATCGTACAAACGTAAAACCGCGAGGATTGGAAACTCGGAAGCATCGTGAACGCGTCGAGTGAATCCACTTGTAACGCGAATCCTTTTGCTCTAGAGATCAACCTTCGAGTTCAGGCGCCTCCGAAACGACAACGAGACGACGACGAATCCGTATCCTTCGAAGTGATTTAAATCCGACATCGGTGCATTCTTTAATCGGCTACGTAAGCCTTCGATCGAGGCGTCGCGAGCTCTCCCGTCTTCTCCATCTCTCGTTCAATCCTCCGAACGAAAGAGGGAGATGAAAGGATGCTGGAGAAGGGACACTTCTTTCGTCCCTCTCCCGCGAGAACATGCCTAAGCCATGTTTGGTCATAAGCAAAGGCCCCTACTCCCGGTTTATTCTGCAAACGGCCGCCCGACCGACAGGTATGACGATCGCACGGTGGTTTGCTTACGATACAACCGGCCGCGCCGCACAATGGTCGAAATGCCCGATCTAGCTGCGCAAAAGTCCAACTTCAAGTGGTATGATCTCGGACAAATTTTAATTTTCTTCTTTTATACAGATATAGTCACTGATTGCAGCAACAGCAATAAAAGCATCCCGTGAGCCTTAGATATGAGTCGACACACCCGCAAATACGAAATTCTATACCTACAATATTTCGGAAATGCATTCGTTTTATTATAATCTATGAAAGTTAGGCCCTGTTTTCTCAAATGTCCCTACTACTATTCGTGTTTTGCCACTATTTCTTCCAAAAGTTTACAGGATAGTCTTTAATAGCAGATAAATTTGTAAGAACTGTGCACTGGAAAGTGTCCTGGTTCTATAAAAAAAACAATCAGAGTGAATACGCGTGCATTTATACAGTTTTAGTCCAGTACAACATGAAACTATGAAAATTGATCTAAGAGAAAGCCCTGTTAAAAACTGTTATGCAAATTTCTGTTTTGGGTCTCACAGAGTGTTGACATTGCTACTAGAGTAAGTACTAACTATTCTGACTACGTCTGTGTCGGAGAGTATCAAAATTTCTAGAAGACAGTCATTATTACTTGAAGTTTTTCCACAGCTAGATTGGGCATTTCGACCATTATGCACCGTGGAGAACTCAGTTCGCAAAACATTCCACCTTAGACGTCGCGCCGCCCGTCGTCGCGACGTTACGAGCACGGGCGCGTATCCGCCCTATCCTCTTTAGTCTCGATACGACGGAATATTAAATCGTCCGTTACAGGCGTCGCGTCGCGATGTTTTATGGATGCGCCGTCCCCGGGAAAATAAACGCGATGAATTAACGACCGCGCAAGCGAAGTAAATCGACGGTGAGCGACAGTGGGCCGAATAGAGTCACGGACTCGTTTTATTATGCCCCGGCTCCTGCGAGGGAGCACTCGTGCCTCGTTTCGTGGATTAACGGGCCGCGATTCTGGGTGAGGATCCAAAAAAAGAACGTACTGCTCGTGGCCGATTCCTTATTTATAATTAAAATCGTGCAAGAATCATAGTGACTCTACATTTTGCTGATCTTATTAAATCTGCAAAGTGAAACATTGGTAATGGAGCAGGATACCGGAGATTCGTAAAATTGCACGAAAATCTTTAAGACTGACATTCTCAAAGGTTCCACGAAAGAAGCATGCGGAGCAGCGCACAATCTCTTAATAACTCTCGCGCAAAAATCTGCCCGAAGGCAGTCCGCGAGCGATTCCTTCGAGTGCTCCTCTCGATGGCGACCCTGACCCTGTTACCGCTACTTCTTCCCCCGTCTGAAAAGGTGGAGCGCCACTCGTAATCCCAAGTACCAGCTCGTGTCCACCTCTCGCGCCCAAATCGGTCCACCCGTGAAATACAACGCTTCCTCTGGGTCGAGCATTGACCGCGCGCGTAACAGTCGCGGAATTTGCCGCTCGACTTCAGCTCTACCTCGACACGAAACGGTGCAATTATCTCGATAATTATCTATTGGAGGAAGAAAGCGAGAGCTGGAGCATGGAAGATACGCGCCGCGAACGATGCGGCGTGAGAAATATTTATTCTCGATATTAGAGAACGATCGAGCGGACGAGCGCGCGACTCTAATTAACCACATTTTACGCATGGAAGAGCGGGTAGGTTCGGATACTGCGAGTCGCAACGATGGTAATTATTCTACCGTGCGATTTCCACGTTGAAGCCGACCGCGGTAGGTGATGGTTCCTGTCCCGTGTACCAAAGGTCTATCGAATTATCGCGTTGGCCGTAACGCGTCGGGTAAACGACTGCGGGCGAATCGTAGCGCGGGTTGCCCACGAGGAAAAGATACCTTGTCACGAGAGGAATCTCGGACGGGAAGCGCACGAGGCACGAGAAGAGTGGAGACTCGCTGGACGAACGGTGGAAGGAGAAAGGTAGAAAGATGCGAGGAAAGGATGGTAAGGATGGAAAGAAGGAGAAGGTGGAGCCCGACGTGTGATGCTGGATGAGGACGAGAGCGGAGTGGTATGCACAGAATGCATCCGGCGCACCTGCTTCGAGGCTTCTTCGGCTCGAACTGAGACGCCTCGGTGGAGGTTGGTGGAGCACGAAGCCGGCCGGCCTCTGCGGAGTCCAGGCACCACCGTCGCGCGAGTGACACGTACGAGCGAGCGCGTTCGATGGAAGGAGGAGAGGAAAAGGGCGGGAGGGGAGGAAGGACAGCTAAAGCCCCGAACAAGAGGAAGGACGAATATGGCGAGGCGCAGGACACGAGGAGAATGATGAAGAAAACGAAGCGAGCGAGGGATGCTAAGAGGAGGTGGAGGAAAAGGGAGAGAGGGTGATGCAAATGGAAGGGAGAGGAGAGAGGGGAGAGAAGAGGTGAAGGAGAAAAGGAGAGAGGAACGAGGTGAAGGGAGATAGCCTCCGCGAGGAGTCCCTCGGCTCCGCTTCGCGAGAAGAGCAGAAGAGAAGAGGAGAGAAGAGGAGAAGAGAAGAGGAGAAGAGAAGAGGAGAGAAGAGGAGAGAGCTTCGGCTCGCTCTCCCGTTCGCGCGCACGCGAGAGAAAGGGGCGTTTTATCTGGCTGAAAGTGAGGCTTATTGACCTGCCGCTAGCCTGCGGCCACACCGACGAGTATAACGGCCTTAAGGCGCGCTCGCGACCTCGACGAGGCCGACCGGGAGATGGTCCATCGATCCTCCACTCGCGCTTATCGCACGGGCCGATCGTCAGCACGCGCTCCCGCGCGCGCTGCTATCTTCCTTACTCCGAACAAACGTCCTCGCGCGAGATTCCACGGAGGATCCTGTGGCGCGCTGTCCGCTCGAGCACGAGGTTCAGCCGATCGGATTTGTTTACCTCGACTTTGCCTTGCGCTACGAATACGCTCCTTGATGCGCCATTTTTTTCACAGAAGAAAGTTCGCTAATCCGCATGTGGTCGCAAATCTGCAGATTTTTCCTCTTCGATATGCAAACGACCACTAAAGGCGTGGAAGCAGAAATTATTAGAGACAGTTTAGTCCGTTCCAAGTTGCCGATTTATTCGCCCGAGCATTTATTTTTCAATTTAACCACGGCTTCGAACCTCGATCACGAATATCTCAGTTCAATATCTTCATGAATATGTAGACGCCGTCCAAATAGGGAATCGAAGGGCGACTCCGGTCATAATTAGACGCATAACTGCCGTCCAAATGGAGAATCGAAGGGCGACTCCAGTCATAATTAGACGCATAACTGCCGCTTAGAATCGCTGTCCACGAGGCCGAACTCTACCTTAACGATCGGGGTCTCGATAGGCGCACACGGGTCAAGCGCGCATGGCGAAACGTTCCAAGATTAATTAATCGCCGTATTCATATCGTGCCTTCAATTTTTTTCTCCTTCCTGTTCACCGATCCAACGCTGTACACTTTTTTACCTATCCACCGAGAAGTCTGGCGCGGCAAGCAAGTGGCGAAACAGGAAGACCGCACCGTGCAAAGCGCCTTATCGTTAATATCAATTTTCTTCTCCACGCGATAACGTATCTACACAAAGAGGATCGATATTTTGTAAACAGATAATCCTCTCGTGTAATACGAGAATCGATGTTTACTCATTACATCGCAAAAATTCACAGGTAAGTGGCTACGCCAGAGTGCGCTTAATCGAGCGCAAGGTTACGAAGTGTGCGAAAGTTTAGATAAGAGAATGTTGCGAATTACCCTTCCTTATAGAAATTGCCGTCGACGTCGACACTTGAAACGATCGTTGCCACTAGTCGCGTGTCGAATGACTATAGTGAGAACCTTTCTTTCAATAGAATCGTTCGACTTTGTGGTTGATCGAGAAAAGTTCCAGTCAAACTTTTGTCGTTCAAGCGATAAGTCATCGCGAATTGCTTTCAAGTCGAAGCATACCTTGAAACGTGTGAATCCTCGGTCGACCGTCATACTCGCTTTCAATTGCGAAATTTCACAGTTTTGCTTTCCTTGTTGTCGATCGTTTGTTCGTTGGCAAGTCAACGGCCGGTTCACCGCGAGATTAAATGCTTTTGCATCGTTTTACAGGGTAAAACCCTGGGTAATGCTTTTGCATCGTTTCACAGGGGAACTTTAACTTCACAGGAACTTTTCTTGATCAGCCACAAAGTCGAGCGATTCTATTGAAAGAAAGGTTCTCACTACAGTCATTCGACTTTTCTCTATCGTTTACAATCGGATACCTAAACTCGACTCGTGAGAACGCGCCTTGTGGAGCCAAGGCAGACCGAAAAAGGAGAAGAATCCTGGATCCGCGTGTTCTTCGGATACGATTTAAAATCGGCGGCGCGTCTCTGTCGGCGGGCAACAGGGACGAGGTAGTTAGACGGAAGCGCCGGCGCGACCTTCCTACGCACACAGACGTCACGCGTCGTTGTGTTTACACGACGTATCTTTAGATACGGTAAACTAACGAACGTAGGTAGGCACCTATTCGAACTGGTGTCCGAGGACACATTTTCCACCGTACTCTCCCTTTCTAGGATGTCTTCTTTCCTTTTCATCCAAAAGATCGACGTCAGTCGAGCCGACAAGATAGCGAATCGCAAGTGAGCGAGACAAACCGGTAGCCGGTGTTAGGTGGATTATCGCAGAAAACAGTCGGAGACTTGGATACCTCGAGGGTCGAATAGAATATCTCGAGTCCATCAATGAGTCCGATTTACTCTCGAGTGCCTATCCGCGCGCCTGCTATCCGAGCAGCGATCGATCGTTCGTCCCGATCCAGTCGATTAATTGCCTTGTAAACCGAGCTCGATCGAGATCTAAGGGCGTAAGGACGACGCAGAGAGGCAGTGAATATCGATTCGCGGATATCGATTCATCGATACCAATTCGATCGCCTCCGATGGAAATCCACAGAGTCGTCGCGACGATGCTCCAAAACTGCGAGGTCGAGGAGGTATAAAAGTTTGGAAACGTGCCGGAAAAATCGAACGTAGGCACCGTAGTTTGCATCGTCGTCCCTCCGCGAGCCGCCTTTTAACAGGCCCTTGAGGTGACGTTCCACTCGATAAAGACGGGTTATAAATGCTTCTACGAAACACGCACCACACATGCCCAAGTTACCGCACGTGGGCGTGGGTGCCCGTTTAATCTACGCGGTCCCATGTTACGATCCCTCGTAATTCCTTTCCAACGCCTCTGACGATCCCTTCCCGTTCTCCTCGTGGCCCCTTACATCCTCCCTTCGCCTTTCCTTCGCTCGCCCTTCGGCCCCTCAGGTGATACCCCAGACACGAGCACGATATTATACATCCCGCTTTAGAAAGATCCACGATGTCACTCCGATTGCCAGTTTAAACAGCAAAGTACGATTAAATATTTACGGCTCGTGTCGGCATCCGATACTTACACATCACGAGCAGACCAAACGTTTACCGTTTGCGAGCCGAAACTAATACGCAAATATAGCTACGGGATTACAGCAGTCTCGTTTTCCACGCTTCCACCTCCCAAAATCAACTCGACTTTTCGATGTTGCGAAACGACGCGCGTCGAAGCGCGAGCGAAATTTCGAAATGTGACGGATGGCTCGAGGTCGGCGGCGAAATTAGCAGGTTCATCGTGCACCGAATGGACGGCTGGCGGAGAGAATGAGACTACGAGGTTTGCAGGACTGTGAGAAGAGAAAGGAAAGCTTGTAAACGAAGTAGAACAAACGAGCACGACAAAAGTTGTTAGAACGTGGTGGTAAATGATCGAGTGTCCAACGATTAAGCGTATCGTGGCATTGCAAAACCATTCGGATTTTAAAGTCCAAGTTCCTTTATGAGCGCTAAAGACCACTTTGAATCCTAATGCCAATACTCGAACAATGCTAATAGTAAGATAATCACAACGTCCTGGAAATTCCCCGGGCGACTCGAGCCAACTATACTTCCGATGATACAGAATCGATCCCTCGCACGCGAGAGACAATGAGTCATTCGCGAAAATTACGTAGAACGGAGAATGGATTGCAAAAGAAAACCGCGTAGGTGTAAGCGCGTCTGTCCGGAGCCTCGCTTTATCCAACGGACGTGTCTCTTCTTAGATCGCACTCGGCTAAAAGCAAAATTCCAGAAGACCCTCGCGAGCTTCGAACAAGACCCTCGCACGAAAGGCTATAACTTCCCTCAACGTTTTCCATTGCGACACGCACCGCAAACTCCCTCTCGAGGGAGCGGCACCGCCGTGCCGCGGCCGCCACTCCACTCGTCCGTCACAAACACATGTTGTCTAGTTCATGACTCGTAACGATCGCCAGTCCCGCAGGAACACCCTGTAAGAGATATTCGAATGTTAAATTTTACGCACCTCGACCCCCGTGTCCCCATCGGACGGATGAGTCGTCACAAGAGAATGTTGCTGGATGATAGCGTGCACACACGTTTCGAATATCCCTCGCGATCCTTTGCAAACACGCTTCAAACTCCCATTAAATGACTGGGAACGCGAGGTTATTCCCATTACGGGTGTATCGGTTAATTTCCATCGAGTCGAGAAAAACACGTCTCCTCTTCCCGAGGAGAGGGAAAATTCGTCGGTGCAAATCAGCATCGAGTTTCTTACGTCGCGACAGTTCAAAGGTAGCATCGCGGGCCGGAGAAGAGCGCAGGGTACGCGCAACGAGTAAGGCATGCCGATTAAGCGCCGCGGCTCGCGTGGGCAAGGCTAAGCGCCCATCGGGAGACAATAAAACCGGCGCCTCCGCCAGACGCTCCTGGAATCCGGCCAGATCTCCTTGCGCGCGGCCGTGCGCCGGCGCCGGTGCGCAACGCGTACGAGCAACCGAGACTTCTGTCCAGGCTGCATTGAGAAGCGCAACGCGCCGCGCCGGTACCCGAGGACCGATTATTCCCCGGCCCCGGCGCATGCGCCTACACTAATTCCTTTGTCGTACACAGTAGCCGCGTCTCTCGAATGCCTCTCGCTCCGGATGGATCTCTACGTATTTCCTGTCTGCGACCAATTTACCTTCAGCTCCCTTTTTCAGCGACGGATGCGATAGAAATGCGCGAAGAGATTCGTTAAGATTTTTTGTCATACCGAAGTAGGGTGATTTGTTCCGACAATTTTTTAAGGATCGTCGAAAAACGTTTCCACGAGCGTTTCGCGTGAATATTTCGCGACGAATGTTTCTTCTCTAGTGGAATTTCGTGGATATACCTATACGTAGGCAACATCATCGGTCCGCGGTGAGACCCAAGACCCCCAACACCTATATCGCGTATTATGAGCACTTTGCGGCGGAACGTATTATTACCTGACCTGCCGTAAATAAAGGCGAAGTTAGGACCTATACCGGGCGAAACGAGCGCCGCGATCCGCGAAGAAATCTCAGCGGTACGAGAGTGGAAAATCGTCGTTTATGGAGACAATTACGCGATAAGCGCCGATTCGCCTCGAGACGAAGGAAATTGTTGCCCCGATCATGCCCATCGGGTTTGTATTCGCGCAATCACGCGAACTTGGAGGTCAAGAGTGAACTAATCGAATTAAGGATTCGAATCGCTGTATCCAATCGCAGTGCAATTTGAGACATTTAATCCGACAAATCGTTGGCCTGCGATTTTTCTACCGTATTTAGGACCCTTCTACGAACAGCGCCACAATGGAGAATCAACGATACAAAGAAGCTCGCGGTTTTACTACGAAACCATCGCCCAACCTGCGGATAAGAGCTACTGCAAATAAAGAGTGCGGTCATTCGACTTTAAAATCGAGCTCGTAAAATGAAAATTTCAGCGCTACTATTCTCTCCATAATGATGCAACCTACCCACTTCTACGGGATAGTATTAAATGGAACGGCGCCATAAACGTTTTGCCGCGAAGAAAGGTCGCTAAATGCGCGTTTATTGCAGGCGCTACTATATTTCGGTCGTTTTGCCACTGGAGATACGCGATATTATTATCCGCATAGTTATTAATAGTGGCGTCTTAGCAACCCTTCTTATCGCACTTTGTTTATTAACCTCCCACGGGCGAACGATCCTCGCTCCTGTGAATACGAACGTTCTCTCGCTCGGAAAGTTGGAGGGAGGGGTACTATCGATATAGGGATTCAGCAGCGTTGGCCTTCCCATTTGAAATCAAACGGAGCGGAACGTTTTGCAGCGCGCCGCGTAATCTCGTGGCCCCGTGATACGGCGCGTTAACTCTTCAACGTATGGGCAAACTGAAATCTTTACCTTTCATTCGACCAATATTCCGCGACACGTGAGCGCTTAAAGGCCAACAACGAGAGGGATTCGGAATGTTTAATGTTAATGAGACTCGGGACGATGGAGTTGGAATGCCCAATGAAAATAATTTTCAGTGACGGGAGGAACTTCGTTTTGAAATCGATCGTGTGTTTGGGCCAAATAGGAAACACTTCAGTATTAACACGCCCCAATTATCACGTAAATGTGAGTTAATAGACGTGCCATTCGTTCAAGTACCCACGACCCTAAGATAATAACCCTATAGTCCTTTCAACTTAACCTCTTCAAGGACGAATTTATTTAAGCTGGAATCAAGTCATTGTTAATTTATTCACTTGCAATGGCGATTCGTCGAGAACGTTAACAATGATCGGAGAACAAGGCAGGAATGGAAAATTTGCGGAAAGAATAATATCCACGCGTGTTACGGTAGAAAAGGTATAGTTTAACGAGAAACTAAATGTCCACATATGTGGCCAAGGGCGTCAAGAGATTAAGAATGTTTCCGGAAGTGGATGAGTTTTCGTCCGTTCTGCGCATATCCCTACACTAGCAGATATTTTATTGGTTCTGTCCTCGCGTGTCCGCTCCCCGTGGCCGAAATCGGCTCATTTGAGATGCGCGAAATGGAAACACTTAAATTGAAAGGACCATAACTAACACTAACCCTAAAATACATTCCGTCCCGAGGCACATCCGCAAACTTCGTCAAGTGTACCTGTGTCGCGAAGCCTTCGACAGCTGGTGGATCGCATTAAATCAACATTCGTCTATGCCCGATGCTTCCAAAACGGAACAACGATCTCCGAAGTGTTAAGAAACCACGAGACCCACCTTTGACGAGACCTGTACACAATAACACCTGCCGCCTCGTTCTCCTCCGTAACCGTCCATTACCCACGATCGTTCAATGCCAAATTTTGGAGCAGCCCGCGAATCCCGACCTGGTCCCTCGTATAATCTCACGCGTTCACCTCCTCGCGCGCTCGTGCGTGTGGAAGCGTGTACGCGCGCATGCGGCCCTGCCAATCCGAAATGCAACGCGGGTGCTCATTATCGTCCGTGCGAGCAAGGCGGCTGCCATTCGCGACGATTAGCATTTTCATGTAGCTACCTACCTACCAACCTACCTACCTACCTACCTACCTATCTACCTATCTACCTACCTACCCTACCTACCTACCTACCTACCCGCGAGCGCGCCGAGAAACGCATCGGTGATTCATCGAACGAGTTTCTGAACGCGCGCGCACGCGGCAGACGAGCGCCGCGCCGAGAGGATGCTCGAGGCGCTCGAGCAAAGGCGCCGTAGGAGTACGATGGAACGTTTTGTCTCGAGGAATTCGAGAATTCCACGCAAATCCTTCGCCGTCCCGACGCACGCGTTCGATCCTCGCGTGGATAGATCTCCTACGAGGCACTGTAAATAGTCGAGCGTCAAAGTTTCCCCGTATCTGTGACAGGGAGAAAAAAAAGGAGAAAAAGAGTGGAAGGAACTGTCGTGGACATAGTTGCGAGAGACCTAAGTCTCTCGAGGGAGGGAGAGCGCGTCGGTGCGGGCGATAGAAATTATCGTGAATGCTAATTGCACCAAAAGTGCCACACGATATCGAGAGACATTAATGCGAAATCGTTTTGCAGCCCGAGTTCGCCGCAATTTATTATGCACGCTCGTTAAGTAAGTATTACGTGTATCGATAAATCTAGCCGCGTGTTAATGTCGCGGCGCGTTACGCCGACACGGTTCAGAGAGACGACGCGTCGTCGTATGCTCCTATCATACATAAACATAAGTTTCGAACCTAAGTATCGAGAATCGTTTGGACGCGGTGCGCGCGCTCGCCTACGTCAAGGTATCTTTTACGTTTGTACCGTTCGCGTGCAACTCGCGGAACGAGTTACAGAATGACTATTAAATTGCTAATTAGTAATAAATCTCAACAGGCTCGAAGCCTCCTTCGCACCTTTAACGCCGCGGTGGAAATTCTGCGAAAGATTCGCCGTAATTCTCCTCCAACGTGAAGGAGAGGGCGCGAGAGCCCGAATGAGACGAATGAAAAGTATCGCGGGTGGTGAAATTAAAATTGGCACGTGAGGAAAAGTGACTTATTCTCTACGTGGAGCATTATTCCGCGTGGAGTAACGAAGAAGTAGGAGGAAGAAGCGAAGTGAGGAGAAGGAAGAACGACAATAACAAGCGAAGACGCTGCAGGCGCGAGCCGGTAACTCAGAAACATCATCGTCCCAGGCCAGTTTAACCGCCGGCACGGCAATTAGAGATCGTGCGTTATTATCGGCCACGTCCACCTGCGTGATCGTTGGGGTTAACGACACGCGCATCGCCGTGGATGTTGCGCAGCTCGCCGATCCCCAGTTCCATTTTCGCGCGCGCGCACGAGAGAGGCGCCGGCGCGCCGCAGACGCGGGAAACGATCGACGAGAAAGAAGAGAAAGAGGAGAAAAAGGAGAATCTTGGTGGAAGGTGGATAAGCACTCGCTTACGAGATGCCGAACAAAGGAAGTCGCTATCGCGAAAAGGTATCGAGCTAATCGAGGAAGCACTCGCACGTTCGCGTGAGGCCATCTCCTTATCGAAGAAAATCAATTTAGAACTCGCCGTAACTCCTGGCACTACCTAATGCTACCTTCTCTCCCTTACATTCTTTCGTTCTCCGCCATATTCTTTTGCATTTCCACGAGATCCACTCTCAAGTCGAAAAAGTACCCCGTTTCTCGCGTGGAATGACGGAATAATGGGGATGGTACCGTAGAGGCAAATTTCTACTCTGAAAATCGGAGCACAATTGAGAGAGTGACGAAAGTAGTCCAAGCGGTGGGAGGATTCTCTTATCTCGAAATTTGATATGACCCTGGCAAATTAAATATGCGGAAAAAATCGCAAGCCCACTTAACGCTATCTACCTCTCTCCTATTTCAACGAAATCTCGTCAGATACTTTGCGCGCGATCTCGGATTTGTTACATGTGCACATGGAGGGAGTAAATAAATTTGGAGGACACTATTTATCCGAATCTATTTCTCATTTATGGATCCGATAGTATTTACGGCTCGTGTAATTTAATTAACCGAACGAGTTCACTAAAATAAAGAATATTAGAATAGTTAGATATCGAACAGAATCTCTCAAATAGGTACGGAGTAATATTCATTTACGAATATTACGAATAACAAAAATGGGACTTAGTTTTGGTACTTGCAAATCTATTTATCCACTCTCATTGACTATCAATTCTTATTCGGGTAGGAAGTAAGATCACTTACGTATATTCTATATTCCTCCCGGCTTCTATGTTAACATAACACGCGAGCACGATTACCAGCTTCGTTCGTAAGTACCGACGTGGAAGAGGTGTAAACGTATAACGCACTCTCTCTATCCATTCTAACGCGTATTTACATATGGCGGACGGGCGTGAGATTCAAATGTGTCATTTCCACAGGATTGGGTCGGCCATTTCCGGTCATTTCCACGCGCGTTAAGCCGGGTCCAGCCTTGCAAAAATTTACGTTGTGCGTTGAATCTACCACAACACACACGACGAATGACTCGAAACATGTATATGAAGAAGCAAGTAAATTCGCAGGAAACATATTTCTGTCGTGTTCTAGATTCAACGCGCAACGTAAATCTCTGCAAGTCTGGACCCGACTTTATGCGCGCACCGAGAGCGAATCCTCGCGCTGACGGGGTTCGTCGCGCGCCTACTACCGTCCACTCGCAATTCCACGGCAGGTAATAAAAATAAGTGGATTACTTTCACCCACCTCGATCAATGTTGCGCGCCACCCGGCGTGTCGAGCGTAACGAATAAGCGGCGAGATCTGATTATCGGCACGCACACGCAGAAAACGCGCGCACGAGGGCATCGTGAGGCTAGGGTCCCTCACGAGAGAAGCTCCGTATAGATCGTTCGAGCGATACACGTGAGCACCTTGAATCTGTTTACGCGTAAAGATTACGAGGCGAGATCCTTATCGGACTAGCGCGTCGGGGTGTCACGCGGTTGCGAGGAGACTCCGAATTGTTTCGAACTTCGATGGGCCCCGCGCGAAGAAGAATCTCTACCAAGGATGGCAAACTTAAGTGTCGAGGTCGCGAGATCGAACGAAGTCGAACGATTCTTCGTGGAAACTCCTTCCTCCCCCTTTCCTCCGCGCATCGATATTCGGTGAGAACGGACGAGTCGAATCTACGGTCGCCGATCCACATTGTTATCGTGGCACGTGACGCGCCGATTAGAAGAGTCTGCGCAAGGCCGATACAAGCGGGAGAGTGAGTCGGCCCGCACCATCCCGATAACGATAAATTTAGCGAAGCACAACAGGATCTCGCGCCCTCAACGTCACTGGGCCGAGATCCTCTCTTGGCGTCGGCCACGTCGAATATCCTTATTTTAGAAACTATTTTCGCGTGCGGACGAATAACTAACGCGGCACTCTCGTTCGTAGGAATTGAAATGGGCGTAACCGGGCAAGGCAAATAATCGAAGGTGGCGCGTTTGATGCGCGAATTACGCAAGAACTCCCAAGCGGAGCGAGACGTATACCAGATGACCGATCGAAGAGGATCGGCGCGCGTAATGGAACGACGATGAACATTCTTCTCGCCTGCATTCGGTGAAGTCGATCCGCCGGATCGATCACGATCGTAGCCCGACGTCGAGTAGACTCGACAGGTGTCCGTTCTCTCCTTCTCTCACGATCGACGCGTTTCGTTGCAGCTCGGTTCTGACGATTATGTCGATCGTCACGTATCGGAGCGCGAGATGATGACCGATAAGACCAACGACGCCATCGATGCAAGATTAGAGCACGAGAGTTGCCGAGAGAATCGAGAGTACCGCGAATAAGAGATTTGGAGCATCGGTCTTATCGCTCCGAAACTTTATTGACACTTTGACTGCCGCGATGGTCATGTGTGACAACTTGTTTTTCCTGTGTCGCCACGGTGGTCATCGGTAACCTCCAGAGAAATCATGAAAACAATGATTGTGCCAACTGCAATTCACAGCACTTGAAAGATCGCGAAAGTTCGGCCAACAGAACGAGGGAGATCCCCTCGGTTTTGAAATATGTCGCCGCATGACCGAACGGGGAGATCTCCCATTTTCAATTTAGCAACGCGTTCTCCTTTTTCCGATGTTATCAGTTACTTTTCACTTGGAATTGTATGCAACTAATTCAGGACTTCTTCTGCTTTTATAAAAGTGTATAATAAATCGTAAGTATATAATATATCATATATAATAAAATCCTCAAAAAAAACAACGCAGCGTACAGTTTAGCTGGTCCGGACGCGGTGGAATACGTGTAGTCTGTGACGCGCGTGGTTAGCAAAGTGTTAACAAAAAAAAAATCCCCCAAAAGAAACTGCAAAGTGTGGTGCCACGAGCAATCCATGAAAAATCAGCGCGGCAGTCAAACTGTTAGCGTCCTTCTCAAAACAAAGAATTATTTGATACCGCGATAATGGTAAATCATGGTGAAGATGGTCCCGAAAAAAAAGTGGAGCACCGCTTTAAAATTCCCCGCGAGGAGTGCCACCTCCGGTACCGAATCTAATTATCCTTTCGCGTCCTCTATCTCGGCGCCGACTGGCACCGTAATTAGCGTAAGAGCCACGGTCCCTCGAATGAAGAGAAACTTTCGGGGTACTTGGAATTCACGTAAGGACGAACGTCCGTGACCGCGAAGAAATTACAAGCATCCCGCAAGAGAATGGCCCGCGCGCGCACCAATCGAACACGACGCACAACCACGCGCGCGTTCTTTTCTTCTCTCCTTCTTCATCTCTCTTCTTCTTCGCGTGTCGTCTATCCATCTATCTACGTCACCCCACATCTCACTCCCTCTCTGATCCCCCTTTTTTCTTACGGCCTCTCATCCTCACCCCACGGAGATCTCTTCTGCTCGTTATTATATCTACGGGTCGTTGATATCGCGGGCCTCGTGTTTTCTCGGATAACACGGACGGAGTCGTAGTCGTCTACCGCGACATGCCTCGCGCCCGCAACTACTCACGGCCCACGATAATAATTATTGACAGATGCCGCGAACGAGCTCGCGCCCGCCTTTCAGCCCAGGGCACACAATTTTCGAGAAGATCGTTCAGAGGGCTGATACAAATCGGATAATTCCAATTGGGAATAAATTGCGACGATCGATCGACTAATTAACCTCGAGGATCTTCCAATCCTACCGTAAAGTCCGTCAACGCCGTAGGACAAATTGCCAGCCCCTTTGCCCTCCCGCCAGAGAGCGACCGAGCCACGACTTGTGCTCTCTCGATAAGACACAGTCGCGCGTTTGTTTTTCCACGATAAAAACTACGAGAAGAAGCGGAGAATAGGATCCGCGTTAACGTACTGGCAGCCACGTCTCGTTACGCAAAAGAAGTCGAAGGAAACGTGAAAACTGCGGTTCGAGGGGCAGCGAGAGAGTAAAAGGACACGAGGTCGATATCTGTGTCAGCGTGCCGAGTCTATTGGCCCACGGTGAGCGCCGTATGAATGACGAGTTACTCGTCGCGCCACGTAACGGCAACGAGCGTGGGGAACCGGCGCAGGAAATGAAAATAAATCTCGAACGACGATCGCACGCGAGCCAACGAGCACGCGCGATCTAACCGCGGTATGGAGTTCGTGATAGAATCGCATTGAGAACCGCTGCTCGATATCTTGTAATTGCGAGCGATCCCCGATGAATATATTAGCATTTAATCATCTGGCCCATTTAATTCCCCCAGTTTGGTTGACGTCGCGTCGATCGAAGAAAAGTCAATAGGAAGCTCGAGAGTACTCCCGGCAATCGTACTTGCATCTACACGATGCGATAATTATTATCGAACCGTCGACTACCTTATCTCGAGAATTAAACGCGGTGAGAGCTGAAAGCTCCTCGACGAGCGCGAAAATACCACTCGAACGAGCGTCCAACCGATGTTCCCAACACGCCGCCAATAAAAACGAAATTGCACGAGACCGTACGGTAAATCGGTTCTTCTTCCAGATATCGCGTGAGATCTGCGCGAGGATTCACGGAGGATCGCGCGAGGGCTACGCAAACCGATTGCGGCAATTCCCCTTTCGTTGACAATGTCGGCTTGGTATACGCGCTCGTATTATCTGGAAACGATAAAATACTCGACCGATAACTAAATAATAATTTACGGCGCATGCTCTGACGTAGTTTCTTCTCCGTTGGAGTTTGATAACGATTACGCGGAAGAAGAAGTGCACACGTTGAAAGTGAAATTTTCACAGTAAGAATGAGAAGAAGAAAAGAGACAACGCTGAAAGAGAATTGAATGCAGAATGAAAATTTAAACGAGTATGTACGAGGGAATTTTAAGCTGAATCTAAATTAAATCACGTTGCCAATCCTATTCTACGGACCCTGTTGGAGGATTTATAATAGCATGCGTTGGACCGGTAGTAAAGTATATACCCTGCGCAAAGTGCTAACCGTGTCGTTGTCTTTAAGTTCTGCGAATAGAGTTGTCGACTTACCGAGAAAAAATAGTATAGAAACTAGAACACAGAGAGACAAGTTTGCCGAGCGACTATTATATACACGACGGTAATGATGTTCAATAATGGTCGCACCGTTCAAATGATAATAGTTTAGTACAAAGTTTGCAACTTTCTCATACTTGGAATGCTATTCGTAAATACCCCGAATCCGATTTATGTAACACGTACTACCAGCGTCATAATGATACGAAAACGGTTAATTCGAAAGGGAATAAGAATGACGATTCCTTCGTCTCCGATACTTCCACTATTCCGTGGACGTAAAAAATTTTATGAATTTTCACGGTCTGCTCGCAAATAACAGTCGCGATATCTCGAGAGGTCTACGGTCCGTCTGAGCGTAGACATAATCGCGACCCTTTCCCACTTTTATTCTTATTCCTTCCCGCCTCTTCGCTCCGCATTCTCCTGCGATACCGCTCGCCCTAGCTCCGAAGCCTTCGTCCCGACTCGATAAGGGCGGCATAAATCTACGGGAAAACGTTACGCGAACGACGCGCCAGTTCAAACGAACAATAGTAAACACTCCCACCCGAGGCACATTTAATATTCCGAATATTTTGTATGGACGACTACGTCAACGACACGAGACGGTGGTGCGCTTTCAAGCGTCGGGAATGATAAGAATCCGTCGATACCGTTTCCCATTTGCGTCGCAAAAGAATTCATGCGCACGTGGTGAAGGAAATCAACGCGGTAGCGGGAGAACGGCGCACGATTCCAAAGACAATTACTACGGCGCGCACGTTTATGGTAATTCGGGAGTTCAATTGTCCGGGACTTCGAAACTGTCAATGTAACCGGCGAATGTGCTGTATAATAATAGCACGGTAATCGACTGCTAGATTAATACCACAATGGCCACCACTCGTGATGTATTACGAAAGTTTACACGACAATATCCTTGCAAATATCCCTGCCGGGCGAATACGGCGCGCAAATCTACTACAATTATCAACGATATTTATAGCTTACTCTCCGCGTTGAATTATGTAGAATATCTCTGACGACAGCAGCGACGTTTCCGTCCTACCTAGTACAATTGTCTGGGCAAGCTTAATATTCCGTAACGACCCCACCCTCCCTCCTCCCACCTATCGTTTCAAAGTAAAATTCAAAGAACGGTCCACGGTGGCTCGACTACCTCAAGAAGGTAGCATCTTCGACGCTCTTTTCTAAAGATCTTCTAATTTTCGAAGTTTTATTCTTATAGGATGATCCAACGAATTCCGTTGATCCTCGTCCTACGCAATTTTCCTTACATTCGTCTTGTTCTACGCGAGAATCTCCTCGAAAAATCAAACTACCAAATAAACTCCGATTCCCCACGCTCCGTATCACTTACGTGCCCATTTTTCTCCGAAGATTAATCGTCCATGCTCTTGCACCGTCCCGTCCACCTTGCCACTCGCAAACGCTCGTCGACGAAATATTGGAGACGCTCACGCACACCCCGAAAACTCCGAAACGAGAACGTTACCTTAATAAAACGTTACGCGATAAGAAGGCCTTCTCGACCGCGGTCTATCGAGCGTCGATAGATCGCTGATAAGAATCGTGTAAGAAGCGCGTACTTGGCCACGATCCGATAGACGCGAGGTACGAGAAGAGAAACGTCTGCGTTACTCCTCGGAGAAACGGAACATCGTGCGCAGCTCGACGACGACTACTGACGAAGAGACCACTGCGAAGGAAGAGCAGCTTGCCCAGCTTCCGCGCGCCCACCTAAATTCACTTTTAACCATTTGAGTCTCATTTGAGATCACGCTCTTCAGATTTCATGTCGAAAAGGCCCAACACACTTTGAAGATATCGACAACTTACGGTACGTCACATAGCTGCTTTTTTTAAAATGCAAATAATACAACAAACACAATTTGGATTTAATTATTTTCAGCCATCGCGCTGACAAGGAGTGGTATGGACCAGACTGGGTTTAATTTCGCCGAGTTTGAAATATATCACAGGTGAGCACCATTAAAGACTCGTGGTATCGGTATATGTGACTCTAGTTTTCGAGAAAATTGCAATTCAAGTTTGTTATTTCTCGGCTTAAAATCACTCGGAAAAAGATGTACTGATCCAGTTGGACGAGGGGCACGTATTGGCGAGGCAAAAACAATCGATTCTCTCTCTCTTTACTCCACCTTTCGTCGTCGAGCGTTGCCACAGCGTGACTTTAGGCTAAAAAATAGCAACTTTAATAGCAATTTTCTCGAAAAATAAACACTATTATTATATTTCTCGATACCATGAGTCTCTAAGGGTGATATATGTCAAATTCGGCGAAATTAAAGGCGGTGTGATCCATATTTCTTCTTCTTAATGACATTAGTCGACGCAACATTAAACGAGCACTATCGCACCGCTTGGCCCTCTTCACAATCGATTAACTCTTACAACCACAGCAAATTCACTTATTTTTTGATCCAACCTGGACGCGAAATGAAACTTGAATTACGGTCGTGCCTAAAAATTCTCATATTTTTTGATTGGTTTAAGAAAAACTATACGAAACACGTTTTTTATGCACCCATGCACCATCGGAGAGATATGTTTTTGACGGTACAATTTGAAATACCACCTTGCCGAATAAGATACAAGAAAGGTGGTACTTCACTTATACCGCCAAGCTTGTAAGAGTTAAGGCAAGCACAATCGCGCTGTTCGGCGTGCTTTTTCGACTGCGTTTTTGCAATGACCCTCGGGGACTCAAACGGTTAACCCTCTGGGTAATTTACTTATTTCAAAAGATTTTTCTGCGCTTTGAATAGTTTCAATTTACTCGAATTATACTTGTGATTCGTAACTCACGTAAAACAAGTACATGATGCGTTCTGATGCGTCAAATGTACCCAAAGAGTTAAGCGCGCTTACTCTTCCGCCAGAATTGTCTTCGTACCAAAGAGCTCGACCAGGTGCGCCCTGCGAAGGAATCGGAGCTTCCGACGCCCTCCACCAATTTCCACGCATCCGCCCGCCACCATGCATACACTTTCCACTTACCCTTTCGCCAGAAGCCTCGCGCTCCGCCGAATCCTCCGAGCACCCGGCGCCGTCCTCGACACCTCTCCTCTTCCCCTCCCCTGGCCGCCTCTACCAGCAGATAAAAGCACAAACTCGCTGAGTTCTCGTCTACCCGTTTACTCGTTTACTCGCGTATCTTCGGGAGTATCTCCCCCTCCTTTCTGCCTTTTATCGTTCCCGAGTACACCACACCGCGTACTTCGCGCGCTCGAAGGGGAAAACATCGAGAGCGATGGAGAAGACGAGAGAAACAGAGAGAGAGAGAGAGAGAGAGAAAAAGACAAAAAAGTGAGAGAGCTGGAAAAACGAGGAAGGAAAAAACGAGGAAAGGGTGAGAGAGCGATTGGTAGAAGGACACCCCACCTGAGCCCTCAGCTCTTTTAGATGTAAGATATAAGGGAGACGGAGAGGTCGTCGATTGGATTAGGTGTATAGAAAAATGAGAAAGCAATTCGACGCGAGTGTCCAAGGGGAAAAGGAAAGTGTCGGCTTGCCCGGATCTTTTTTACTGTGGAATTCTCTTGATGCTTCGGCCCTCGGTGTCACATCCTGCCGTCCCGGTCCTCGCTGCGCGAGCGAACCGCGCGCGGCCTACCAAGCAAGAGCGCGGTATCGTTAACACGCGCTTGTTAAAATCTCACAATTAAAAAAAAAAAGAACTTTTCCTTCCCGCCATCCTCCTTCTCCTCAACTTTCCCTTTTTCTTTCTCTCTTTAACTCCTCCGACGCGCGAGCGTGCGTTTGGAAGTCGCTCGCGACGAGGAAGATCGTCCTCCTCCTCCTCGAGTATGTTCCTGCTCAGGATCCGATCGAGCAGGCACTGACCCCCGCGAGACGACGACGGAGACGGTGACGACGACGACAAGGAAGAGGAAGAGACACGAAGGAACGACGGGAGGGAATGTGGTGTGTAGAAGCAAGAGGGAGGAAAGGAGAGACTAGTGGAAGGGAGGGAGAAGAAGGATAGAGGGAAAGGTAGAGAGAGATAGGGAGAACACTGGAGGAAGAGGGAGGAGAGAAAGAGAGAGAGAGAGGAGTAACGAGAGCGGATCGCGTATAATACAACTCACAGTTCTCGGCAGTATAGAGAGGAGTCCTCCTCGCGCGGACCGCCAACCGTCTCTCACTCGTCTTGTTGTTCTCTCCTCTCGCGACTATATAAAACGCGCGCCGATACCACGAGTTTCCGTCGCTCGGGTCGATCGTGGTCATACGTTTATCACGAGGTACGTCCCCGAAAACGATTCTCACCGTTCAAAGTATCGCGATGCACTGGCCGCGAGTAAGTGTCGCGCCGACGAAAGCACCAGAGATACGACGTATCGTATTATACTGTCCAATGATCCATGGAAGCGCGCGCGCGCGCACGCAAACAAAACCTGACAGCACGTCGCGCGCTTGTTTAGAATAAACTGAATATATTTTGACCCGAGCGCTCCGCGAAGGCTCACCGCCGGCGCTTCGCGCTCGTGATACTTCGACTGAGTTCGGCCCTCCTCGGGAGTCGAGCGCGACTCGCGAGACTCCCGACTCCCGGCCCAACCGACGAGACTCGCGCCCTCCCTCGACTCACGCGCGCTTTACTTCCCGCGGACCGCGCTTTTCCTTTCTGTCCTTCTCTCCACGCCGACCGTTACACCGTGAGAAGAGCGTTCGTTCACTCACTTCCACGATTCTTCTTCTTACGACTATCGAAAAGTTTGTAAGTGTTTCACGATTTTTATTCTGTAACTACGGATATTTACCTGCTCCTGTCAAAGACACCCGGCATACTTGGCCCAAAGACGAGACTCGCGCCCTCCCTCGACTCACGCGCGCTCTACTTTCCGCGGACCGCGCTTTTCCTTTCTACCCTTCTCTCCACGCCGATCGTTACACCGTGAGAAGAGCCTTCGTTCGCTCACTTCCACGTTTCTTCTTCTTACGACTATCGAAAAGTTTGTAAGTCTTTCACGATTTTTATTCTGTAACTACGGATATTTACCTGCGCCTGTCAAAGACACCTGACATACTTGGCCCAACGACGAGACTCGCGCCCTCCCTCGACTCACGCGCGCTTTTCCTTTCTACCCTTCTCTCCACGCCGACCGTTACAGCGTGAGAAGAGCCTTCGTTCGCTCACTTCCACGTTTCTTCTTCTTTCGACTATCGAAAAGTTTGTAAATCTTCCACGATTTTTCTTCTGTAACTACGGATATTTACTGCTCCTGTCAAAGACACCCGACATACTTGGCCCAACGACGAGACTCGCGCCCTCCCTCGACTCACGCGCGCTCTACTTTTCGCGGACCGCGCTTTTCCTTTCTACCCTTCTCTCCACGCCGATCGTTACACCGTGAGAAGAGCCTTCGTTCGCTCACTTCCACGTTTCTTCTTCTTACGACTATCGAAAAGTTTGTAAATCTTCCACAATTTTTATTCTCTAACTGCGGATATTTACCTGCTCCTGTCAAAGACACCCGACATACTTGGCCCAACGACGAGTCTCGCGCCCTCCCTCGACTCACGCGCGCTCTACTTCCCGCGGACCGCGCTTTTCCTTTCTGCCCTTCTCTCCACGCCGATCGTTACACCGTTAGAAGAGCCTTCGTTCGCCCACTTCCACATTTCTTCTTCTTACGACTAACGAAAAGTTCGTAAGTCTTTCACGATTTCTATTCTGTAATTGCGGATATTTACCTGCTCCTATCAAAGACACCCGACATACTTGGCCCAACGACGAGACTCGCGCCCTCGTCTCTCTCTTTGCCACCCACTTACGCCCTCTTTTCTTCCTCTCCGACTACTGAAAAGTACGTAACTCTTCTCTAGGACTTCTCACGAGATACGCGTACAGTTTAATCAATGGTAAAACAGATAAACCTTCCTGCGATCAAATGCAAAATTCTAAATTGAGACATATCGTCCGTTAATTCTTCTTAGAAGCTTGACTGTACAAGTGAAGTACCACTTTTGTTGCATCTCATTCGGCACCGCGGTAATCAAATTCTACCATTAAAAACATATTTCTCCGATGCTGCGTAAGTGCTTAAAAAACATGTTTTGTGTAGTTGTTCTTAAACCAATAAAAGAGTGTGAGAATTTTTCAAATTTCATTTCGCGTGCAGGTTGGGCCAGAAAAATAATTGCTCGTGCTGTGCTTGCAAGTTAAAGCTCCTCGATGATTATAGCAAGTCGATGTATTGTTCTCGCGAACATGTAACCTACGTGTTTTCTCACCGTCGTATTCGAGTGACACCGGCGTACCTATTATTTCTCGGTACTACCTGCCCTTACTCGTACCGTTGCGGAAAGCAGCCGGGGTATCGTGAGTACGCGAAACGATAATAGTGGCTCGTACCCGACGAGAGTCTGTCCGTTGGTCCGCTATCGTGAACCGAACGTAATACCATTCAACGGCGCCGCAGTATTGTGGAACATACACTTTCGCGTGTATACATTATGCAAATTGATTCCATCAATTGGCCAGCACTCCATAAGCGAACACGCTCCCAGTGCATTTCAGTAGCTCCTTTATACGCTTCGTAAAACGCCTATTCGCGATCGCACGTTTAACGAACAATCTCCAGGAAGTAATATCGTTTTCGAGCAAGCAGAATTCTCCCAATGGGTACATCTCTCCGACGATTGAGCCGCCTCATCTCTTAAACCGATCTTACCAATGATTCACCACCGCCATACTTTCCGTGGGATTATTCCGAAAAGTCGCGTGCGATTGCATTACATTCTTGTTGCGTCGAGGTGGCTATTTTACGACGCGGCTCGATTTAAGAAGAGCACCTCCGTGTACTCTTTGAAATTAAAGGGATGTTTCAACACATTTTTCTTCGAAAAATCATTCGATGGATCTTTATGAAAGTTTCCTACTCCGTGAAACTTGATATAGACCTGCAGGAAAATATATGTCAGGTACTGAATTTGTTTCGAACACAAGAAGGAACAATGCAATTACCAATAAGTGATGAGAAGGAAAGAAGAACGTCGAACGATCTTCTTCTTTCGAAGAAATTGCGAGTGTCAAATACGGCGACTTATAATTAAATTTCTCTGGAGATAACTCATACTTCACAGCATATATGGTACTAAAATATAGAAGTAAGAAATTTTTCAATGCTGAGAATCAGGTTTTCTCCTCGCGAAATGCTTTCTTGCTCATTTATATTATTAATATGGTCAGTACATTATTTGCACATTATATTATTAAAGCCCAATAAAGGATTAAGCTCGCATGCAAATACATTACTCGAATAGTTGAAGATATCCGAAGGAAATAAAAAATCACATTGCGAAGTACGATTTATGATTTTGTAAATGTTATTTCAAAAATATTCATGAATAACAAAATTTCATTGCGAATTTATCACTACGAAGAAACAAGAAAGCCCAAGCTTGAACTAAAATAAATACACAAAATGCAATAAAGAAACATTGGTCAGTAAAATCTACTAGTCACGATTAGAGTTTACAAAGCTGACCTAACTTTGTGAATTCCAATCGCAGTCACTGCTCGTTGACTTTTTGGAGATATTAGTAATAAAAATTACAACCTGTAGCTCGTGCAGCTTTGGATCTTTCGTCCTACGACATGATTGGCATCAGAAAAATTTTAAAATGTATTGGGATTCACAAAATCCTGTAGTCAAACACAGCAGATCTGTAGTGGACCACAGCAGGTGTGCAATCATGTGCAATGTAACACAGTGACGTGTATCGGATAGTAACACGCATAGACGCATAAATGGAAAGAACAGATGTGCTGCGAATTTTTGCCATTACTAGCGCTGGAGTTAATTTTCTGCATTATATCGGTAACGTTAGACGCGACACCAAGCTGATGCGGTGGGGGGGGGGGGGGGTTCTAGAGCCCCCGAATTCCGGGCTGAAAATATACATTAAATGTTAGGTCTATCCATATACATATGTAATACTACTATATTGCTAATGGGACTGAAAAGGCGACGCAAACACCACGGTGCAGACATATACATATATCAACCTCTCACTCTCACCATGGTATACTATGTGAAAAGAAACAAGACTATTTCAGTTCTATACTTCGCTTTGTCACTAAAAGGGGTTATAGAAATAATTAAATTTAAACGTGTGAAAATAGAGGCTGCACTCTTTCAGATGAGCCGATGCTCTCACTTTGTACTTCCGGCGCAACTGCGCATGCGTGCGTTCTATGGAGCTTGCTGACGCATGCGCATATGTTCGAAAGTACGATGTTCTGTCTCACTTTCTCTAGCAATATAGGAGTATTACATATATGGGTCTATCCTATATCTCAACTATGCTTATAGTTTTCATAGCTCTGTAGTTACCGATGACACTGTGCATCAAAGTTGCCAAGCTGCCCTGTACTATCCACCGGCAAACCACCATGAACATTCGACCGATGTTCCAATAATTGATACTATTTTGACCGCAGTATTGCCAGTGGCTAGTCTATCCATAAATTATAGAATGTCAATTTGTTCTGGTACACTGATTTTTCACTGAAACGCGTATCAAAGATGATTCGATATGTCGGCTCGAGTAAAGAAGCGTGAATGTTTTATACCGAGCGAGAGCTCAAACCGAATGAAAGGTGGCGTTTCGATACACTTTGCGAAAAAATACATAGTCGATGACACAGATTCCAACGTTGCCTTTATTTTCGAATAAGGGACTAACGTCCACTGTGACCAGATTTTTGAATTTTTACTATTTAAAAACAAGCAATCACAACTATTATTTTGTAGAAATTGCAAACTTCGAATTGAAGGACTTTCATTCATGCATGAAATTATTGGAATCACTTTAAATATCCTATTCGTATGTATAAAATAATATTCAAAATCAAATTATAAGCATATATTTACATACTACAAACACTTTCTACATATTTTTAGTTCACTGCACTTTAAAACCCATCTTGTAACATTGGGTGATAAACTACAATGAACAAATTTACACCAAATTAACAGATAATCTGGCCACCTTGCTGGCATGCGTCAAGAATGAGTTTTTAATCAAAGTAATCTAAGTAAGATTGTCGTTGTTACAAATTAATAATTCATCTATTTGTAATGTAAGAACAAAAAACTAAACGTAATAAAAGTATTAACCAAATACTGGGAATCGAAGACCCTGAACCGGGAATCGAGTCACCAGCAAAATTATGACCGTGCCAAACGGCAAATTTCTTACTACATATACTTTTGCACGGCACGCGTAAACGCACGCTTAAATGGAATTTCAAGGCGGGCGGACATCGTACATCGTCCTTTACATTGGAATGACAATCATGACGATTGACGATCTAAAGAAGGCAGTTCTGCTTGGTTGTAAGTCTTCGAGTTACCAGATCGACGATAGACCCATAGCGGGTAGTGGAGAGACCGGAGAGCAGAGGGTACTCATTAGAGTGGATTTTCAATTGCACATCAGCCGCGTCGTCGATACTTATCGCAAACTCATTTTACCAAAGAAAGCAAAGTTATCCAGGCTACCCTACTAATCGTACGAGCGAGATTGTAACAAGGAGGTAGTCTCGCGTGCACAGTCAACCGTTCGCAATTACCTGCTCGTAATGTGCGGTTGTCGTTGCCTCGATTAGCAGTCTTCTTTCACAGGGATACTACGACCCGTTGCAAATTGCCGGAATTATGTAACCAGATACGGAGATTTCAGCAAGGGCTATCGCATCTTACCATCCTCCTTCAACATATTTTTTCTTATGAGCAATCAGTTCCTGGAATGTATAATATCCCATGTCTTCATGGCTATCTATTTACAATCATTGACACATTAATCGCACAAAAACTTCATGTTCCTTATCATAATTTAAAACGAAGCTTTGTTGTGAAAATATTTACTCGATTTGACTACATGAATAGGAAAATAAATCATAAATACCAATAAGAGTAGGAAATGTAAGAGGAAATAATCGATTGAGTAAAAAAATATATTTCAGTATTGGAGTGATCTTTTGGTTTGAATATCTTCCAAAATTGTTCTGAGTTCTTCATCTTCAAGACGTCCTTCAAGGCTAGGTATTAAAGATTTAGCTTCCTCTGGTGTTTCAGGACAGAGATTCGCTAGTGCCGCTAGCTCAAATTTGTGAAGCTTTTTTTGCATCAGCAAACTGCAATGTAAAAACCTTGATGAATAATTCCAAATCTTCGGGAACTGCACTTTTGTTTGTAATAAATAAGATGTACCTTCTAACAGCTCCAATTGTTTCCTTATTTTTAAATCTTCCAAATCGGTTTGTGTATGTTAAGCTTTTCATAAATACTTCAGAAAATTCCTGTTCTTCTTCAGCCGACTCGTTCTGTGCTTTCCTATGTTCCAGCAGCATGTACACCTCCGATATCAATAATGTATCTGCATTCTCGAATTCTATGAAAATCGGAATTTATCAGTGCGAGATAAAAGTGCACATTTCATTTGTGCCACTTTCTTCATAAAATTCTTATGCTAATTGATTATCTTCATGTAATGATTAACACAAAGTCTACAAAAAGTGTGTGTTACGTGTTTTGAGTACACATATAAAAAATTGATCAAGATACATTTGCTGCTAAATACAAAAGTACACATTCACTCCAAGATGATTAGTATAAAATTGCTAAAATAAAGAGATTGCAGCATAATATAAATATAAAATGTACTTTGTAAAATGCAGCTTACTTTTGTACATCTAAAGAAATGTTGTATTACTGAACTGTATATCATTGACTCGGTTTAGTGATATAGCCTTGTTCGGCTAGAAAATCATATATTTTTCTTGTTTTATTTACATCTATTTTTAACAAAACACGTGCTTGTGCTAAGCGAAGGGATCCACTCTTCTTATTCTCTGTAATTAAAAGATTTTTGAAATCTAAGTAACTTGCCGGTACCACACGGACAACAGAACACAGATCTCTCTCTACAGCAGTTAGCTTTTCGTATCCTGGGAGGCCTTTAATTACTAAAGGTGGTGCTGTTTTTCTCGGTGGTACATTGGAAGGCATTGGAACAGTAGTGTTAATGACATAGCCAGGTAGTATGCTCTTCCAATTATATTCTGGATTATTTAAATACTGTTTTCTGTCTCTCTCATTTTCTTGCCTATACTTCAACAACTTTTGGAACATCGGTACACTATGAAAATGTCTCAATCCATTAGTCCGAAATTCTAAAAGTTTCTGGATATAATTCTTTAATTCGCCCACACGATGTAAGCCTTCCATAATATAATCAAAGTCCATTCCACCTACTAGCTGCATAAAAGTTAATAATCTTTCTGCGAGTGATCTGGTTATAGTATACTCGTATCTTCGTAACCAGGACATAGTCCTTCTGAATGCAATTAGCCCATGATCTCTTATAATTTTCCTCCTTCTCATACGTTCCTTAAGTCTATTATTATATGCTTGCACTATAGCAACTTGTAAGCATTGTCCTACTTCGTAATCACTATCAGTCTTTTCAAACTCGTCATATTTTAAATCAGAAATTAATAACTCTGCGTGATTATCAAAATTCACTTCAAAGTCAGATCTAGCAGGATTGTAACCAGCTAATAATCTGCAGTTAATAGAATTTGGAGCGAATCTAGGTGGCTCTTCTAAATCTTGTAATTTGAATAAATATGGAATCGGTTCGCTGCCAAACAAGCTAGTTCTTGTATCTTTGATCTTTGGTAATTCTGGCAAGCTTTGACCGTCGATGTAATGCTGAAGATAATGCATTTTACATTCTTCGGCAGTTCTACCCCGCGATCTCCTTGCGACATCAAGCCAATTGCCAAAGCCACATTCTTGTACGATGTCTAACAACTCTAGTTCTTCTTTCGCGGTCCAGCCGCTATCCTCGATCAAGGGAAATTCGTTCTTTATGATAATATAATCATGATCGTTTCTATGATTGCCAACTTCGCATCCATTAGAGAAACAAGGTGGACATAATTCGATGTCAGTGCAAATGGCACAGCGCACGTATGGTTCCGTTAAGACACATTTACACACACGACATATAGGATCTGAAGTAAGGATTTCTTCCTTCACGACTGACACATCGAGTTCTATGTCATATTCGGTCATGCTCGATCTGTCAGCGCAGTCTGAAAGAGAAAAATCATTACTTTAGACCATGCCGAAAAGACGAGATACCGATGTGAAGAGTGCCAAGTGTCACAGAAGTGTAGGTTATTACAAGATGCATTTTGTATATTTCACCCATCCATCCGCAACTATATTTACCTTTTGGAAATTGTAAGTCGGCGGCGTCTTCTTCAATCATATCGAGAACACTCAGATTAGCCATTTTTCTAATTAAGTTAATAATAAATTAGGACTAAGTTTACGATTCACATGGACGCCACTTCATCGGGGGGTATAAACAGTAACTACAGATACTGTAAGAGGTGCCGTCTTATGGAAGTAGAGAAGTCACGAAATATTTTACTCGAGCCGTAGCGCCATCTGCAATAAGGCATCTCTAAAAAGCGTGTGCGCTCTTTGAGAATCTCTCCTCGATGCTATAACTAACGTGACATTGGCGATCGATTGCGGAACGCATCTCATAAACGTGCAGCAACCTCCGTTTGCAACATTCGCAAATAAGGAAAGCAGTTCGCTGATTGGGTATTTCCCTTCTACGCGGAGAAACCATTCAGTCGATATCGCTCGTATGGAGACTTGTCTACAAATAGAAAGCCCACATTATTTTACCTTGATATGAGTTCTTTCTGTACGCCATCCCCACTCGTTTACAGCTGATGCGATAAGCGTACGTTACTATCACTGTATTGCAACAAAACAGTTAATACAAGATTCGTAACTTCAATATCCTCAATATATCTCTTTTACTCGAGCGTGTAGTAGTCTCGTAAACCTATTAAATGTGTCGTGCGCTTAGAAGAGAACATTGAATGTGACGTGGAAGTGAAATCTGTATCAGACAAGGAAACGAGAGTAAAGCTCAGTAAAGCTAGTATCAAAATAAAAGCTGACTCAACGCTTGTGCGCAGAATAAAAAATTGAAAGTGAATTTCAATTTTTGGTGGGTGATTAACTTTTCATCCGTGCAGAATACGCGGGCATGGTATATCTGACGGGTGTTTGGGGTATGGGAGAGACTGAATCGCAGTGCCACAGCAGCAACGCTTCCCCAGTTTCATCGTCGTTTCGTCAAGACCATGATGAAGAAGTCGCATTGCATCCTCTTAAGAACCAGGTGAGTTTTTACCCACTTACGATGCTCTCAACTGAGCTGATATGATGTGCAAAGCTTTATAAGAAGTCACTAAAAAGTCATCAAGAAATTTTCCTATGGTTACATCACATTCTTCAAATGAAGGCCATACAACTTTGTTCTTAGAAGACTTACAGATGATACAATGTGTAAACATCTGTAAGTATCTACACATTTCTATTCAGAATAAACTTCATTTCAAATCAACCCGTGTTGTTATTCTTACGATAAGATATATCTTAGCTATGGTAATAATTTATTTTTATCATATAACATTATCTTACTATACATCAAAGTTTACGATATTACCTTAGATTATATCGGTTGATTTTCTTGAAAGAAAGATTAAAGCACTGCGTATGCTTTGCCACTACTTTCTTTAATCGAATATTCAATTTTCATGTTAGGTCGGTGGCCATACCAGACTGCTGCTTCTCAACCAAAACACCATTTGCAAACCATTAAACTGCAGAGAGCTCGACTTCTATCAAAACATTCCACAAGATATACACATGTTTGTCCCAAAATTTAAAGGTAAGTTGGTATGTTTTGGATTATGCAGAAATCAATTACTTTATTGAGGTTTATGTACCTCATGCGAATGCACTTGCGTTAAGTATTGGTGCTTAACTACTTAAATCTGTTTACTTTGGACTGTTACTTAAACTTTGGTTTAAACTATTCAGTTTGAAGTTTACTCTTTTATATTTCGATACCACTATTCTTTTCATTTATTCTTGGACTGACAATTCCTACAGTTTTTTTGGACAGTTGGACATTTTTTTTCTTATAAAAGAAGGTTACATGATAATTTAAATACAGTATTGTGAATTACTTGTAGAATTATAACAATAATGATACACCAACTGCAGATATCTATATATTGTCTGTACTTGTATGATTCATTGCTTTTATAATTTGTCTCGCTTCATTCACATTGTTTAAAATATGTAAAATTCGTTTATATAAAAATTTTTCGAACTTGAAATATATTCAACACCCATTTCATGAAAAGGATTATACAAAAACGACAAAATTATAAAGCATTACCATTCTTTTCATTTTATGGCTCACATTTCTTCGATATATATATCGTGATATATCATTCTTAAGGCTTTATTAATTGAATAGAGATTTTTTTACATATACATAATGTTATACACTATTTACAATGTATGATCTAATTTGATATTACGTTCCTCCTTTGCGGGATTTAGCTGTAATTTTGTTACATTTGACTCAATATCTATTCATTACTTTAATTATCTCACCGATTCTTAAAATAAACAAATATTTATTGTCCGTAATAACAAACGAATTATGTAAACAGAACAGAGAATGTTTCATAAGTGCTGGTTGCAGTAAAAATGTACAGCGAAAGCACTCTTCTGAGTAACATTGGATACTAGGAGGTTTACAAATAGAGGATAATAAATTCATCAATTTCTCAAAACTGTATATTGTTCGTCACACAGATAAATTATTTTTGTTTCCATGTTACAAAGATGCTGTCAGTGGAGACACACACAGTGGAGTTACTTGCACATACTTTGAAAACATGTATGATTCTCAGAATAAGCACGAGATAGTTTCCTCTATACCATATATATAAATTTTTTATTCATATTTGTGTTCTAATAGTAATATTTTGCTCA
This sequence comes from Tiphia femorata, assembly GCA_944319695.1. Lineage (NCBI taxonomy): Eukaryota > Metazoa > Arthropoda > Insecta > Hymenoptera > Tiphiidae > Tiphia > Tiphia femorata. Next base: position 11,779,944 of record OX090897.1, read on the forward strand.
ACATAATTTATTTTGTACATTTTGAATATTCAAAGTATTCAAAATATTCGTATATATTAATAGATGTTTCATCGACATATTCTTATGTTTTTAAAGAGAATCATAATGTCAGTCATAATTCATAACAAATATAGACACTCTTTACTGTTTTACCTGTTACCAAATGGTAAATGTTTAATTGTACTCTTGCAAATGGTTACTATATCCTTTGGATATTCTCAGATTTCAAAATTAGCTCTATAGAACCAATGTAAATTATTATACGAAAGGAGTAATTTGAAGTTTGCAATTTATATTCACATTTACATACATTAAAATAACTTTTCCAGATTCATAAAGATATCATTAAGTATATAGGAAAATAAAACTTTTAAGAACTTTTTGATTTATCATATCATATTACTAAGAGTAAGGATAATATTGACTTTATTTTTTGCATAAAGAATAGGTTCCTTTGTTAAAATGTTACCATATATACATATTATCGCATGATGCACAGTTACAAATAAATACAGTCTTAACAGCTTGTCATCTTAAGTTTTTGTCAATTTTCACTTTTTTGTATCAATGATTTAAGTGTAATAAGAGAAGAGTAATCTTTGTTGGATTATGTCATTACTATGCGCACTTACTACAAAAATGTTATGTACTGATTATGGAATAAGGAGGACAGCGATAAGAGTTGTTTCGGATGTTGGTAACAGTGGGAGTAGGGGTGAGAGGATGGAAGAATCAAAATATAGAAAATGGTAATACACCAATAAAAATGCACATCTAACAAAGACAATAAAGAGGATACTGTGGGGTTTACTGTTAATTGAAAAATTGAAACATAGAATTATCCATCTCCATGGAGTAATAGTTAATAAGTCTTCCCATATATAGGAGATCCGTATGTAGCTACTTAAAGGAAGAGTTTTTAAGAATGTGTAGAATTGCATTCGTATATTGTGATGTGTGCATGTACGAATGTATGTTTGTATGACATATAGTGTGCACATACGAATATGCACACATCCACACATTACATATACACGTATATAAATACACATCTGAGCAGTTGTACACATTATATGTAATATGACATATTTATGCGAATTTCTATGACCGAACTGAGTTCAAAATTTACATACGTCCCCGAAAGATACCAATGAACACGACAATTCTCTTTGCTCTGTATATAGAGCTGAATTTCGTCTGTAACTCTCTTCGAAAGACGCATTTTCAATTTGGATTGTAAAAGTTGGCTTCAAAGCACTGATTACAAGTCAGTATTCCAAAAATGTATTGCACAATACATATATCTTGCGCTTACAGAAGCCAGATCCATCGATTTTCTGTCACACTGTGAAAGGATATAGTCTTCTTTGTGCGACCATGGTTAGGAGAAAATGGAGATATTCTTTGTCACATCATTTCTGCGATAGGGATGCAAGTCTGCGTATGAACAAATGAATGCATCAGATTCGCTATATTTGATGATTGTCTAGCAAAAAACGTTTTCTTTTAAGTATCCCCAGAGCCAATAGTCACAAGGATACGTGTCTGGGAATCGAGGCATGGCCTGCTTGCAGACCCACTAGTGCCCTGAACACATTCCATTTGCTTCTCCTTGGCCAATGCTCGGGGTTTGTATTATGCTGCTGATCACCAATATATATCCACCGTGCGATATTAATTCTCTGAAGCTCAAAATCTGTTCTTCGCTCAATCGAATCTCAGTATTGTCTGCGATTCTTCATACATTTGTTTCAGTCAAAATTGGCTATGCAATCATTATACATAATTATCGGTCATTGTATAAAACATCATTATCACAAGCGAGTGTATGTATTCATTTCATTTAAACATAGCGAATATCACCATTGTCATCAAATCACAGTTAGAAAATATATAGTCGAATGGTTGTAAACAGTTGCAATTGTGCCTTGGTATATCCTATTATAGAAACTTATTTCATAATTATAATATTTGGAAATAAGTCCTGTTACGAACTTACAAAATGGGTAATATTGAATTTAAATACATTGAAGATATTGTTTATATGGTTCCTTTATACATAACACACGCGCGCGCATATATACGTACGTATATGTATATTATCATACATATGTGTATATGTATTATACATGTGTGTGTATGTGCGTGCGTATGTGTGTGTGTGTTATATTATATTTGGTTATAGTTATAACATACTTTATCACATATATATACAATAACATGCATTTATAGCGATACTGTTTATTAAAGGTATATAATTTTGTATAATGATTGACTTTAATATTTTGTCTGAAATATGGGTAATGCAATGAAATCGTGCAAGGCTCTTGATCATAAAAATAAACAAAACAGCTATAATTTATGCACTAATATGTTTAGCGTGATAGAGAACTGTAAGAAGTCTTATAGCATTCAAGACTATTTAATTAAAGAAGATACTAATGTTACAGGTGTAATGCAGGCTTCCAGTAGCAGTGAGGTCACACTAGATAAACGTTACAGTCCAAGCTTCAGAGATCAGGACAGTCGTCAAGGAAAGGGGCCTACCAAAAGAAAACGTGACGATGTACTCAGGTACCTTATAGTAAAACAGTTTTTTAAAAAATCATGTTTATGTAGCAATGACCAACGTAAAACCGAAATTTTATGGAAAATAAATTTGAAACTGTGTATCAGAAAACAGTTTATGAATTTCGTACAATTTGTATTTGCTTATCCTATCATATTCCAAATGATAGGATTCCAGTTATAATACAATTTATATATAACATTTTTCAATGTTTTCTATCTAAATGTAATCACTGTAAAACTCATCAAAATATAACTTACAAAAATACATGTCTTTGTTTTTATATTCCAGGATGAGAATTCATCGTAATAATAGCTCGATGGACATATTAAAGCCAGGAATGCATTTGGACAGTGTACCAAATAGACAGTGTATGGTTTATTCATAATTTAGACATGCCTTTACCGATTCCAACATATAAGAACATTATTTATTACTTTGCTGAATTTGCACATGATATAAATTAAACTCATTTTATAAGTGTTCACATGGTGCTACCTTTGCATTTTTTATTTCTGTACGAAGAACTCGCAGATTATAATTTCGTCAATTTATTCTCTATTCAACCAGATTTTCTTTTACTGGAGAACATTACATCTCAGTATACACATCCGTGCATATTAGATTTAAAAATGGGAACAAGACAGCATGGCGACGATGCCTCTGCAGAGAAACGTAGTAAGCAAATTGCAAAATGTGCTGCAAGTACATCGGCATCCCTAGGTGTTAGATTATGTGGTATGCAGGTTAGTACACGACTAAAGTTAGAATTTGCTGATCCCTTAGAAGGCTCTTCTTTTTCGAAGTACCGATATGTATTCATTGTTCCATCGATTTGTCCGATGCAGCTACAGAAACTTTTATTCATTCTCAATGCTCTATCTTTGTTTTAACAGCTTAAGTATCGCTGTTTTAAGTAAAAATCATAATATTTCAAGGTTTATCAAGCTGATACCGATCACTATATAAAAAGAGATAAATACTGGGGTAGAGAATTAAACGAAGAGGGCTTTAAAGCAGCGTTATATCGTTTCTTTCACAATGGTTTCTGTTTACGAACATCGGTCATTGAACGAGTGATCTCACGCTTAGAACAATTACGTCGTGCAATAGAAAGACAAAGCAGCTATAGATTTTACTCATGGTAAGCTATAATATCTTTTATATATCTACATATAGTTTATATATATAATCGTTACTTTCGTATGTATTTCCAATATGTATGGCATAGCACTCTTCACATACCACAATGGAATATTGGAAAAATAAAACATTTATCATATGCTATTATAGTTTGCGCCAAAATGCGGTTATTGCTCCTTTGTGACAGTTATTATATTTGTTATTCACAAATCTAAGTAATTAGATAATTCAAGTGTAACATACACATTACCTGTTGCAGTTCATTACTTGTAGTCTATGAAGGATACCAAGTCGAAGATTTTGCAGGCCCTAGACATTCACCGACACTGCGAGTCGAAGAAGAATCAAATGATTTAAGTTTTATGGAAAACATACCACATGGTTCTGATACTTGCTACGATGCAGATACAAGTAATAATTCAGCAGATTATAATCTTCTAACTCACGAGGAAGTTAGTCAAGCGGCTCTTCATAGAGGATTTGGAGAAGCAGCAGCAAGAGGAGCAAAAAATGCGACAGGCTTTTACCCAATAAATGAAGAAACAATGTTTATGGACCCGCCGCCTAGTTTAATGAACACAGTTGCTCAATCATCACAGTACGACGAATGGGCATTATATAGTAGTAGTAGCGGAGATGAGTACTGCTTCGGTCAGCATATCGCTGGTAATTCCGAAGATACGAGCTCAGATATTGACATCAGAGCAGAATGTCCCTTGAAACGAAACAGACACAAACATCGAGTACGTTTATACGAAAATGAGAAACATACAGAAGAAGAAGTTGAATGTGCCAGCATTTCAAAAAGATTAAGAGTAAAAGGTGAGCAAAAATCGCCACCTTTACCAGAAACATTGGTCGATGTGAGAATGATAGACTTTGCACATACAACATTTGGTCATAGTGGATCGACGGTGGCATGTAATTCAAATCTGACAATCCATCAAGGTCCCGATTGTGGTTTTCTTACTGGTGTCGATAGTCTAAAACGGTTATTATTAGAGATATTAACAGAAGGTTAAAATACCGTTAATTTGGCTGCTAACAAGTTTACAAATAAATAAAGGATTAACATTTATTAATAAATAAATTACAAAATCTTCAATATATGGTTGTGGAAGTTGCTTGATCTTAACAGTAAGATTGACCTTAGACAAAGAAACTAAGCAGAGTGAATGTGTGATTTAATAAACTTGGAGTGATGTAAAGATATTGTTTAATTTTATAGTGTATCTTCCAAAACGTATAGTTTATTGAAGAACAGTATATTATGTCTATATCTATATAGGTATAAATATGAACATACACACACGTGCATATGTGTATACATACATACAGACATAGATTTATTCAACCATTTACGTGTATGTATACATATATTCGCAGGTGTGTTCAGATGTACATATATATATGTGTCCATATATGAATACAGTGTGTATGTATGTGCACGCAGGGACACGCACATACATTTTTAAAGGCATAGTTTATGTATTTTGTAAGCCACTACAATTTAAAGTATTATCGAAGCAACAGTCCTCCTATGAGTATATGCATACATACATAATGTAGCAAGCACGACCATGCATGTCTATATGTAAATATGCATATAAATGTACGTAAATTATAGTTTTCAAATTGTCACTGTAGAGGATTAGGACACGAACTTCCCAATTATATACAATACGACTGCAATGACAAACACTTCATAACACTTTTCAAGCAGCGAAGAAATGTTGTGTAAATAGAACATCGATCATAAAGCACACGTGCTCATAGAGGAATAAATTTAATTCAGACTAACTGACCAAGTAAAATACACATGGACTAGAATACCCTTGAAGGTAACTTTGTGTTTTTCATATACATATATTTGTATATATATGGACTGATTATGCATAATTCCAATTGACCATATTCTTAATTTAAAAAGAAATACACAAAATACATTTTCATTCCTTTATTTATCAGTGCAATGGAATTGCTTTAGATCTGTGTAAGATACTGTATCATAAGTTGTATTTATGCCATAAGATAACGTTCATTTTTCTCTCATTGCGGATTAATTACATTTACAAACTTGAGTGAGAAAATTGGTTATCATAAGTGCCCCACCCACCCTTTTTTTTAATCAAAATGAATGCGAACATTGCCAAATGCAACTTTCAATACGTTATTACATGTTAAAAAATTATATCAACTGAAAAGAAAGTGAATAGTGAACTCTTACATAAAGATTGCCATAGACTGGATTTCCATTCGCAGCATTAAATAATCCAAACAATGTTTTTACCTTGCAAATAAAACATTTATTACGAGCATGTATCTCGCATTTTTACAAAGCAAAAGTGTAAAAGTAATGTTCATGTGCATTTATAACGGAAAGCACACAACATAAGCAGTAGATTCAGATTTCACTATATTATGTTATGATAAATCTGAGGATTTGCTATTATATGTACTTGACCAATATATATTGAAACTGTTTGTGTAATTATTTGTTACATTACACCTTTTCAGTTTCAATTGTATAAATCGCCATTGATAAAGCTTTCCGCGTATTGCTGCGTTTAAAGCAAATAGGTATTATGTTAACAATATTACGATAATAACTTGTACAATTCGTTTCATAAGTGTGTGTACATATTGTAAAAATGATTATTGGAGAATATAACAAAAAACGTTGCATTTTTGTTTCTTTTCAGTTTCATGTATAAAGTGCACAATAAAGTAATTTTCACGATTCACGTATGAAAAATATGTACATTAAACCAAACGCACTTGCGTGGAGGTATGTTAAAAAAAAAATTATATCCCCGAATGTTTAACAAGAGAAAATGACATAACATTGTCAGTAGAAAATGTATACAAAACGAAGTAGTGTACATATGCATACTCAATGTAATATAAACAGTAAAATGCCAATGCATCGTACACCATACAGCAATATATGTTTAAAAAAAATAAATCTGAGAAATTATTGTAATTATAATATCCAACTCAAAATGGATACTAATAGTTAATACTCCTTTACGCAAATAATAAATTCTCATTGACACTGGCTTATTTTTACGATGTGAATCCTAATTCAATTCAAACTTATATCATTAATCAGGCTTTTATACATGTGTACTATATGTACAAGTTAATGGAACAAGAAAATAGCGAATCATTTTTTGAACATAGTCGAGTACACGGTGGTTCACAATGGACAAGCTGAAACACTATAACTACTATAACAATTCAAAAAGCAACACAAATTGGTGACGTGATCTGAGAAAATCTATGCGCTTACAACGTGCTGCAGTGCCCCAAAGCGCGTATCGCGTAAGCACGGTAAAAGCGCCGAGGAGAGACCGTAAAGGTCACCACTCGTGCATTTTCAAGGGCCATTTAGGTGGGCCCCAGGGATTACAGTGTCCTATCGAATCAACGGTGCTTATAATATTGTAATGTATGTTATGTTGATTTACTATGTAGTTATTTCAAAGTAGCGCTCGCCACTTTTCAGGCCCTTAGAGACAACAGACGGCGTTGCCAAAGAATGTCCCTCTACTTCTCTCTCTACCATAGTTTTGTGATGCCGTTTTATCCCCCCACTAATGCTAGAGTTGTGCCCAGCACGGATTCCTCCACATAGATAACCGATGGAGGAGAAGTTCGTGGTAGAGAGGGAAGATTTTTGCGTAGTGGAGGCAAGTGGAGGACTTCATCTGGCAACGCTGATAACGGCTGACCCTTTTTGGGAATCTTTCCTCAATTGGATGGCACCGGCACACGCGCAACGGAAGTTTCAATATGGCGTGTTACATATGAAAATACAATTCAAATAACGATGTTTTATTAATTATGTACGAATGCATGTAATATTAATCGCACTGTCCATACATCTCCTGGTAACCATTATTACAATTGGATAATGTTAACCGTATGATCTGAACTAAACTAAATTTACATGATAAAACGGGTCCGTAAACTCCCTACTGTCAAAAGACATTAAATCACGTACCGCATTTTTTAGTAAATTAGAAAGACAGTACCGGCGAACTTAATTACCTTTTCGATATATTCCAGAATGAATAATATTTTAAAAGTCATTCGTCTAAAGTAGGTAATGATATTTCGAATCTCTCAGCTTTATGCGCAGCCAGTGCATACACAATTTTACAGTAAGTAACCTAATCGGCACCGTAAAAAACGATAAGGCCAAGGCGATACGTGACAGTTGACGTTAAAATGTTTTCAGTATAAGAAATTGATGCACCACCATGCAACTGTAATATTAACTGAGAAGACACAGAGATGCAAGACATATGCGAAAATATTCGTACAGCGATTGAACATGGTCGTACAGACATTATCAGATCAATTTTAGATGCTTGTGCGTATAAATACGTTATGTTAATAAAATAAGGGGAACTGCATGTAATCGTGAACAATAAATTCGTCTTACAAAAGCGAAGTCACTGAACAGTGCAACCTTTTTGCCCAAATAGGTGAAAATGGTAATGCAGCGGAAGGCATAACAAGGGATAAAATATTAAATCAACCTCTCTTCGAAGAAGGAACCCTCCTTTCGTATGCTTCAAAAGTAAGGAATTTTAGTCGTACGACTAAAACAAGTAGGTATGAAGGCATTGCTAAAAGCTGTGGTAAAGTAATGGTTTACTTCGCTAGACTAATCAACCTGACATTGTGAGAACGTTGTTGAGTTGCGGCGCAGATCCCGCTATTCAAAATGCAAATGGACATAACGCAGTAAACGTTGCATCAACTGAAGCTATTCGTTGCATCTATATCGAAGAGCTATTAAGAGCGACTGCAGCATCTGAGTATGCACACCAGATTAATTAATAAAAGTCATCTACATTTTTGAACTACATTGTTGTTTCGGATATCGGTAATAAAATAATATCATTTTTTTTAGAACGGACAGAGTGTTGCAACTATTGAATGCAGGTATTAATGTAAACTCATGGGATTCTCAAGGGAGTAAAAATACACCATTACACTGGGCAGCGTGCTATGGAAATAAAGAGATAGTTATTTGTTTAATAGGTAAAAGTACATGTTCTATGGTACTTCATTTTCATCGATAAATTCACATTGCACTCGCAACTAAGCATACGATATATTTTTGTATTTAGAACGCGGAGCTGATGTAAATGCCAAAAATGGTTGCGGTGCGACAGCATTGCACGATGCGGTAAACCGTGGTGATGTTGCTATTTGTCAGGAGTTATTACAAGCAGGGACTAATCCTCTTATACGCGCTGTCAAAGGGTAAATCTTCATACATAATATAACACGATCTTGTATCAATTGCATAATATACGAAAAATGGCTTTTAGGACTTTTGCAGGGAAAACACCATATGATCTCTCCCGAGGAAAATCAACATTACATTTCCTTATTCAAAGATTTCTGCCCAACTTTGTATCGAATGAACGCGAAATTATGCACAGTCCAGTCACATCGTTTCCAGAAACGAATTTTTGTCAAAAAAGTCTCTCCAATAATATGAATCAATTGTCACTGGACTCTAATAAATCTACGGAACCTGTATACGACTTACCTCTGACGGAATCTAGCAAAGATAGCCCAAGCAAATGTACGAATAATAAAGAGAGCCTCTATAGTCTACTATGGCCCCAACCAAAAACTATTATCGAGCTCAAAAATATCTCTGCTCCATTTATTGCTGCAAAAGAACTTTTTATATCCATAATACAGGTACATGTAAATATGGTCATATGATATTCTAATGTGCGCTACACTTTGATAATTCGATATGATAAATTTTATAATTCTTATGCTACAGGGAAGTGAATCGATCCATGGAATACTGGATGTTTGGGAAGTTAGTAGAACTCATTTGTTAGAACTAGGTCATGATGTAAAAATTGGGGAAGTGCAGCCTACTTCTGGAAAATTGCTCAATGACAACAAAATAGAATGTGTAGTAAATAGAAATTTGTTTAACACTGCTCAAGGCTATCAGTTACACATTTCGCAAAACTCTATTAAAATTAGTGCTGGCAGTTTGGCAGGATTACATTATGCGGTGTGCAGTTTTGTGCAAATTTTGCGTTTGTGTAAAGTTCATAATCCATTGGAAGTATGTGAGATTGAGCCTGTTTTCATAAAAGACGAGCCCCGATTTATGCATAGAAGCATATTATTGGATATTTCACCAAGAGGGCGCATTCCAAGTTTACAATATTTATTACATACAATTGACTTGTGGTCATCATTCAAAATCTCCCATTTACATTTATATTCAAGGCTTACGCCAAGTTGCGATTGGCAACTATGCTACAGTAAATCTGAAATGGTTACTCTTGACAGATACTGCAGGTATAGTCGTGACAATATTTGTTTGTAATTCTCTACCTTTATACCTTTATTAGCATTGATAATATTCTGTTTTCAGAGATCGGTACTTAGATTTAGTTCCAACACTAGATGTTGACTCTAATGTAGGTCAACACCATTTAACACAAATGTGGCCAATATTCCAAGAGTTACTGGCCATTTTTCCAAGCCTAAACTATGTCCATGTTGGTCCCAGATTAGCCAGTTTACTAGTGCAACCAGACAATTTGGATGCAACCTCATCGGTTGATGAAACTATAGAAACTGATATGTCAGAAGTGTTTAAATCATATTCTTGTCTTCAGGAACTTTGGCATATATTAAATTTAAGCTCGACAACAACTCTGCTACTTTGTTCCAATGGTTTACATTCTAAGCTTGAATTTCACAGTATTCCAGCTAATATTATTCTAGTCGAGTATGGATTCCAGGTATATCAATGTTTTTCGTGTAGTCGGTGTGTTGTACATGTTATCCAATTTGACAAATTAGATAAACACATACTTTTCTCGTTATAGGCTGATTATGATTTTTCTGAATGGACGGAAGCATTTAGGATAGCCGGTGGGAATGTTTTATCAAGCTCAGGAACAGCTAGCTATAATAGCTTAGCTGGGTGTCCTGCGTCAACTTATGCTAATACCAGAAACGCTATAAAAACTGCCCTGGAACAAGATTCCATAGGAATTGTAGTCGCTCATTGGTCTGGAAGTCATCATCTTACTCCTCATCCTTTTGCTTGGATTGGGTATTTAATAGCAGCAGGCCTATCTTGGAATGCAAACACTGAAATAGACATGAGGTTTGAAGATAATTATGACATACCTGAGCTACCTCTGCCAGCAAGGTACACAGCAGGAATGATATTTAAGTTACATTATTGTTTGATCTTATTTAATACTATGAAAAACTGGAAACTATGTCTTGTAATCTGTAGGTACAAATGTATAACGAAATTATTGGATGTACATGTATTTCAAGATTTGGAATACAAAATTGGTAGTGCAATATTGGAATTGGGTCGTTTAGATACATTAGTACTAACATTAAGTAAAAATCAAGACACGAAAGATCTGCAACAGATTCCTGACAACCGAGGTTCTACTTTGTACAGGTTACTTACCGATCCTGATAATGTAAATCTGGAGTACCTCTCAGCCGACTTATTTGCTGTAAGCATGAAAATATAATCAACAGTACTCTCGTTTATTACAATGCTTAATGTTTTATTTACAGATTTATTAATTATTACATCTATTTTACTATTCACAGAAAGCAACAAAGCAGATCAAACGTATTTCCCATTCATTGTACGAAGCAAATTTATCTGCCAAATTCGCTTCAATGGAAATTCAAGAGCTTCAGTTAACAGCTGATTTAATGCTGACTGCTTGTAAGATTGGTCGGACTTTAATCGGAGTTGGTGTTAATCCCAATAGTAATATGGGACTTGCTGTTATTAATTTAGGGGTGTGTAACTTGCCCCCTACTTTTCGAACCGATATAGCGAATAAGATGCTCGCCCATATAGAACAGTACAAGGGCTCTTGGTTACAAAGACACTTACCTCAAGGCCTTCAAAGTTCTCTGTTAGTACTAACCAGTGCTTTGCACAGGTTTGTTCCGGAGACATGAGGTTGTAGTAGGTAAAACTTTGTATCAGACTTTTATATGTAAATAATATTATTTTACAAAAGTTCCTGCTATAGAAGACTGAGGCAGGCAAGTACAAGATGATTTGAAAATAACAATTAGAGTTTGAAACAACATTCTGGTTATAAATAATCATATACCGATTACATTGAGAACTATTACAAAATTATACCTATACAAAATGTTTCTTTATTGAAGTTTTACATTTAGGTTATCTAAATTTTTGTAATTTTGCAACAAATTTAAATAATCGTACTTGCTAAGTACAACCTGAACGATGTTTCCACATTGTAACGATATATATCCGAAAAGAATAATATTTTTATCAATCTTACTTATACAAAATAGCAAACTATAATCACAATCGTTTAATTAATTGCATAAATATTTACTGATACTCGTTTTTTTAAAGTATGCATAGTAAATACGGAGGCACATATGGTACAGTCAGTTTAAAAGTATTTTGTAAATACGTTTGTACCAAATATTGCTAAAACAGTATTGTAAAACATAAATGTACATTCGAATGTACGTTATACCTATTAAATATATACTAAACCTTTAATACGGGAGTCATTCTCGTCAAGTTTGGATTCTTAGAATGATACGATTAATGATCATTATGAGTACCCGTCTATCAGTGCAAGCCCTTCAAAGTATCATTCTGCATATCTTTTTATGAAAAGATCCTGTTGTCGATATATGAGGCGAATCAAAAGACTTTTTATAGTAGATCATAAATTAAATTTCTGGCCAGTCGAAATATATAACTGCAGCAGACTGGAGGAAATTAACCATTAATATTTTTTATAATGTGTAACAATAAAAAGTTCCTGTCTATGCAGAATAATATTATGCACGTATGAACATATACGCATTCCATCGGGTGTTGAAGAATTTGTGTAAATATTATGTAAATGACATACTCAATAGTGCCATTCAACCATTTATGAGATTATTTCTGTTCTGTTCATTCCATCCACCCATTTCTAGGTCATTTCTTCGTGCCTTTTCTTCGTCTAAGGCTTGCATTCTATAGAACTCATCAATTTCAAATTGATACTTGGGGGATGTTATGCCGAAAAAATTAGCCAGCCACTCTCCCATATAATCGCATCCATCCAATAATTTCGTACTGGCCCATGTAGTTTGATGCCATACCCAAGGTAACCAATTAAGAGTTTTCTGTAGATAGAACAAATGATTGTAAAATTATTCTCTTTAGACTAGCTATATACCGATAACGATATAGAGTAATTAGTCATACTGGATCTATGTGAACGACATGTGTAGGTTTCGTTGAATCATCGGTCTCATCATCGGAAGAATATTCTTCTAATACCCCGTCAGAAAATTGCAATACACGTTTTGGTCGTCTCTGTATCGTTTCCTCACCCTAGAAATGACATTTTCGGGATAATGAGTGCTCCTTTGTACCAAGAAGATACTAGAATGATACATATGCAACTTGCATATATAAATATATACTTGTGATTCGTGATTGTCTTCTTTTAAAATAATGTCATTTAAGTCACAAGTAACATTTTCCACCGTGGTCATGATTATACTTCAATTTAACACCTTTACTATTTCGTGCTATTTTCTATTTTGACAGGAACCTCGATGTGTCAACATCAACACCTGGTAACTTAATAAGCACGCGATACCTCCCTCATTTCTATTGGATACTTGCCAGCTGGCAGACATAACTCAATGCACCAGCATTTTTTAATTCGTTACTTCAAAAAGTTTGTCCCAACTCCTACTTTTACCCATCATTATAAAAAAATGTCAAGCAATGCGGGCAATCACGTTGATTCCATTTTCAAAATAATAAAGCAAAACGGGTGGTCACACCTTAGGCAAATGGAACACGAACAACGAATCTTATTTTCATCTTCTTTTGTTATTTGGTGGATTCCAGTTTCTACCAATCCTACGTTAGGAATCATATTTCCCGCGTTTCGGTCCTTCCATGCACCAGGCACTGAGAAAAGGATGCGTCTGCGTGCAGCGACAGCCGGAAGAAAGTAATTTTGATGCAATTCCGTGTGATTCAGGTTCGATCAAGTAGAAAGTATCCAATAAGTGCATTAGATACGTTGGAGCAGTTCTTTCGGACAAATGGCAAGCGCCTTGTATCTACGATACTCTAATGAACGTGCCGTCATGCTCGGTCCACAGATATCAACCTAAAGACATCGTATCCACTAAACGGATCTTAATATCGAAATATCGATATTCTCGCTTTAGCATCGTGCGTAAACACCGCAAGCACTGGGGATCAGGGATCGGCCGAGATTGCAAATGGATACAAGCCGGTGTAAGCTGGATTTCCGAACGCAGGAGCTTAAGGGCCATGAGTTTAAATTTTTCTCAGATGATCTGTGAGAGAGCGAAACGACGAGGGTGCATCGACGCCGCGTCGTTGATCGTTGGGTAATTCGTTCACACGGAGAGTGAAGCGAGGATTCAGTATGCACAAGGGTAAAGGTGTTTGGATCGGTGGATAATCGTCTTGTAACCGTCGACGATTCTCTGTGTCGTCGAGGAGAACTGTAGAAGGAGCTTGTGCAAAACTACTTCTCCTCTCCCGTCCGCTTCGCGGGGGTTCGCATGGCTGCGGCTCTGGAACTATGGCTACGGTCTTCGAGAGTCCATTTCTATCAAACCGATTACGACAGATCGAAGAACGCTACGAGGAGACTACATTCGGCAGATGTGACTGCACCAGCTACAGTTATCTTGCGTTGAGCGTCGTTCTCTTTACGGTTGGCACCGCCATAACAATCTTCGCACTCGGAGATGTCGCCGACGGGCACATATTTTCAAATTTGGGCCATATGTGGCTCATCGGTCCGATCTTCATCTGCTCCGGACTGATGGTCGCAGTCAAATGCATGCTCTATCTTAGACGGAAGTCCGTCATACAGATGATTTTCCATCAGCGACAACTCTTTCGGGTACGTCACTTTATTTTCACTTATTCGACCTGCTACCTACCTGGCCAAGTACTCGATGTTTGAAATCTTCTTTCCTTCTCTTTAATTCGCAAGTGATCGCCTTTTCGAGTTGTCCGTTCAGTAAGAGATCGTGACTAGGCAAATTTAATTCATTTCTTCGAGGAGGGGGCTTTTTTGTTTTATTTTTTTCTTCATTCTCTTCCGCTCAGTTACGTTTTCAATGAAACCGGAGTACCGCGGATGAATATGGCCGAACGCGAGCAGGATCCTTTGTTATTGTACAGGATGACGCATCCGTGACAAAGACGCATTACGCGCATAGTAATCATTTGAAAATGAAAGGAGCGACATTTTTACACGTACAATATCCTTATTTTCAATATGTAGCTTAACCATGTGCTTCTGCATGATTTGTAAAGTTTATTCTTATCCCGCAATATGTCATTCATGATTACTATAAGTAGTAGATACTTTTATTCGAAAAGTACCGTGCATTTTGGTAATAATAACACTAATAATGGTGACACCAAAAA
This sequence comes from Tiphia femorata, assembly GCA_944319695.1. NCBI lineage: Eukaryota > Metazoa > Arthropoda > Insecta > Hymenoptera > Tiphiidae > Tiphia > Tiphia femorata. Next base: position 11,795,177 of record OX090897.1, read on the forward strand.
ATGACTGTCGTAGCGTTTCCATAGCGGCTAATATATGCGTAGTCTCATAAGAATTAATCCGAATACACACTCTACGTTAAGTAAGTTATTCATTTTTGTTCGTTGCACTTGTGGATATACTTTAATAGCTCTGTAGCGTTTGCAGGAATTGGCAGGCGTCCAAGCTGTCAGTAGTAATGGAACAGGTACTCCGGGGCCTCCCCCTTATGAAGTAATTACCCAAATGCAAGGACCAAATGATTTGCGACCTCCATCCTACGCAGAAGCAGTAGCTTTACTTCAACAAGCTGGTATTAGCGGTAAATATGACAAACGTATATATTTTTCTTGCTATTGTCTCCAATGAGATGTTATAATGTTGTCATTTGCAATACAGATACAAAATCGGGGTGTGAAACAGGTTCTTGCAGTACAGTTGCCATTGGACAAAGTAAGGTTTGAATAGAAAGGTTGTTTTAATGAGTACCGTAATTTGTACCATTTACGATGGAAGAAGAAGCAATTATTTTATTTGTACTGCATTATGACTGAGCAAATATCAACTTAATGAGAAACCTAGGGTACAGTAGGCAAGATTCCATGAAACTATTTGTCGAGCTGAAGAAGCACGTAAAACTGTTCAGCTTGATATAAAACATGAAAAGATCATTGAATGTTGTTTACAGTTTTATCAGAATACTTTAGTAATTTTTAACTACCTATGGGCAGTTCATCCCTGCGAAAATAGGTATATAAAACATAATCTGCCATGCGCACATTGGGAAATGTTACAAGGCAAATGTATTTCATTTTTTCTAAGGTCGGGTAATGGAATACAATTTGCATTATATAATAATAAGAAATAATTGTGCAGTCGGGTGCTGAGAGGACACAATTACTAAACATAATGAATAATGTATTTGTAAATGAATATATATATATACTGTAAGTATAGTTATACTTATATATATATACTTGGGATTCAAACTAATGATTTACAAGATATGCTACAAAACAAATATTAACTTATCGCTCGTCACAAGCGAGGAGTGGATGATTATGCATTAATTGAATTATGCAGCGAAATTATGATATAATGCAGACTTTAGATACAAGAAATACATAGGCAGGAAATTGTACTCTCCACGAATAGCTCACTTGTAGAGTTATCTCAGGAAAATGTAGGCTACTTAATGTTAAAAACAAATTGGTGCTAAATCTCGAATTGTAATTGTTTGTTTATAATGTGAGTATAATAGACTATTAATAGTAATAAAACCTTTTTTATATAGGTCATGAAAGTAACTTAGTAATCATCTCACGAAACAAAAAAATGAATCAAATGCATTGAAAGACTAAGGATTCTCTTTTGTTATCTTGACAATAAATATTTATGTCCATAACGTCATATGTTTAATTAAGATAGTGTTTAACCTGAAAAGCCCATTATTTTACAAAATGTTCTCGTAACGTAATTATCCTTGCGACGTAATGTCTTATAGCTTCTGTTTATCAAAGAAAGCATTTTTACCCAACACAGTTTGTGCTGTATCACTATTGCGCAATGGTGTTCTCTGCATTTAATTAATGCAAGAATTATTTATAATTATGATGGCATCATACATTTCAACAATTTAACGCAAGTATAAAATATATGAAAACTGGAGTAATTTTGTATGTTAGAATTATTTCCTTTGTAAGACTTTTATTCTTGTATTAAATAACGACTTTTTATATCATTATATATTTCTTTCGTGCCACATATGTGTATAATAGCTTCAAAAGTTTAAAAGTATTTTGAAAGGATACTTTGACGATTGTATAAGGATTATTTTTATATTTTTCAAGGACAAATTACTTAAGTCATAGAGTTTGACTACGCAAATAGATTTGAACGATTCTTACAGTGAAAAATAGTATAATGAAATTGTTGTGGTTAACGGAGTGCCTTAAATCTTAATACTCTAATCATGTTAAGCTGTTAGGAAATACCGTTAAAATTCTGCAGGTTTTGTTTTATTTGCATTCAAGTGACAATGATAACGATTAGATAAGATTTTGTACAAACACCAAATCAAGACAGTGATTATTGGACACTGCTCAATTCAGCTGTATGTGGGATAACTGCGAACATATTTTTATATCATATGTATAGTGTGGTAATAAATTGTCCTTAAGAATACTAATACGAATAGGTGGGTGTAGGAATATATGGGTGTAGAATCATATCTCAATGCACACAAACTTAATAAGGTAATAAACCCAGACAGTATTATACGACATAAAAGAATTGTACTTATGAAAGGAAATTTACAAAAATGACTTCTATTGTTTTTTAATTCATTACTTTGTCAAGCTTGAAACATGTATTCCTTATAAAAGAAAATGGACTCTATATACCTGATTTAAACTTGAAATCATACAAAAAGATGCACAATTTATGTAGTATATGCCATCAGGTAAAAAAATGCAAACATGTGAGAAAGATAAGTGTAGTACATTGTTTCTAAATTGTCTTTCTCTTAAACCACTCTTGCGATATAACTTTTAGGTATATATATACATATATATATATTATGTGTGTGTGTCAGATTCCTTTTCAGCCCAGATTACTATCTAATGCTCTAACTATATAATTGTGCAAGCCTACTCATGTACAATACAGGTTCAGAATATCACTTGGAATTTTTTATTTGTCACGTCAATTGTTAAGGTCTATTTAATCGAAACGTGTTTAAATATAACGCTTTCTAGCATATACGTGCTCTAGTTTAAGATGATTATTAAGGTATCTGTGTGTTTTTTAGATTTTTCATTTTGCACTCTTAATATACTTGTTAAATATGTATATAAACTTCTTTTTTTGCACAATTTGCATCGTTTTGCTGTAGTATGATTTAAAAATAAACTACATATTTAGAATACATATTTCAAATTGAGGATACTATTATACAATCTTTTGAAAGAGCTGAGAACACAAACGCAACAATGCGACTTTCTATAACTATAAGCATAGCATTCTAATGTGTCGCATAACAATTCGCTATATATAGACAAGTAAAATGAAAATACTTTGTTATATTTATTTGTGAACTTAACATGTACTTTTCATATGTTTTACTAAATATATCGTTGACAAAACGTTTTATTTTAGTTTTTCCAACCTAAAAAATAGATATTAAAAAAAGCACAGAATGACGAAGACTAGGTAAAAGAAGAATATGAAAAATGCAGATACAGAGCACAAAAAATTAATTAATATACATTATTGAGATATATATATATACACTGTAAAACGCGATTGTTATGATTGAGCAACGGCTAACATTTCCTCCTGATGAATCAGGTGAGTAGTCTGATTTACAAGACCCATTAATTTTGACAAAGAAGCAGCCCACGTGTCTAAAAGTGCAGCCGGTTCCTGTGTTCCAGTAAATCGAACCACTCCTGCTGGACGATCCGTGCGAGCATTTATAACTCCATTTTCCACCAAGTTACATAGGCAAGACTCAGTTTCACCAACTGGCAAGTCCAACAATTCAGCCATGCGGGTCAGAGTAATTTTGGTGTAGTATTTAGCCATAATCCTAATGTTCTACACGTTAAAAATCGTATGTTTAATATCTTCAAAAGTTTGTTCTTCATCAAATATCTCATAGGGCAATAATATTAATAAAACATGCATACACATTTTATAATTATAAAGGTAAATACACTTACATGTTCTACAACGCGGTTTCGAAGATCAGTCCATCGTTTACGACCTTCTTCGGTTAAATTAGAGAAAACTTCTGTTGCTCTAAGGTCCCTTTCATAAATTTCACAAAGACCCGACCATTTTATTAATTCGGGATTTACGAACAGCCGTAATAATTCTCTAAAAAAAAAAAGTTTTTGCGTTATAATTTTATGTATAGATTTCAATGAAAATTTTCTGCGAATTCTTTCATTAACTAAACGAGCACCAAAGAATGTTTGCAAACCCCTATTTTTGTGGTACCTGCTTTCTATGTAAATATTTTCAGTTACCCTTGAGATCAATACACATATAACTTGTAACAAAATATATAATATTACTTGTATATAGGTATCTCATCCAAAAGTTTATCAGCAAGTAATCTATGAGTTAAATCAGCCTGTTCAGGTTCATGGGGTGCAAGCACAAGGTACAACACGGCACGAGATAATGCAGTGTGTCTCTTTTCTGGGTCGTCTCTGACGGTAGGTGTTTCCAACACTGCTCTGTTATGTCTACATAATTCCAAGTGCCAACCTTCGTGTTTTGCTAATTCCATCATTAGGCTGCAAGAGGAAAAACGAAAGACTTGTATCATAGGAGAAAAGAAATTTTTTTTCGTGTACTTTACTGTACTTTACTTACTCATAGTATTTTAATTTTAATGCTTGCGTTTCCTCGTCATTCTCATCATTGAAAAATTTAACATTAATTTTCTTTGCTATAATTTGAGTACGCATGAAATCCTGCTTTGCTAGACAAAGGCGCATCTGTTCCAAAACAAGAGAGGCTTTTTCCCGTCGTGACATACTACCATATGTTTCCACCTGCATAAAAATATTGCCAAATGAGTCTTACACGACATGCACATACGCAAAGAACATTTTCCTGCTAGTAACAATATTACTTGTAGTTCGAGCATCACAGCAGCTGCACCGTTAATATCACCTTCCTCTTCTTTAATTTTGGCCAATCGGTGAGTGAGTCGTGCTCTTTCTACTTCCACATATATCTTAAAAAATACAATTTAATTCAGTATAATTAATATTTCCAAATATTCCATAAATCAAACTTATGTTACCTTTCCTTGTGTTACCGAACGTAGAGTTTCGATAAGTTTCACCATAGTTTCTTTGTCCGGAGTTTTGTCTACATAGGTACAACACTCTTGAATCATTTTCGTTACAGCTTGCTTCAATTGTGAACGACGTTTCGATAAAAGAACTATATGTTCATTGAGTGCACCCCAGTTTTTAGCTTCTAAGCAAATCTCTACTATAGCCACCAGTACTCTTGAAGTTGAACCCATATCGGCACTCTACGAAGTTTAATGCTTGTTTATTTGTAACACCAAAATAATCATTAAATTGTGCACAAATGCAAATATAACGTCAATTATTTGAAGGACCTAACTGTTCTAGTAAGTTTTTCCAATGCCAATAGTTGATCCAAAGCATCGTGTATTTTTCCTTCTCTCGCTAATTTTTTACACTCGGGGATTTTGGTATCACAATTAATGCTGTAATCGACTTCCATCTTTAGGATTTTGCCAGAATCGTCTGTTCCCACTGGGATTGTTTTCTCTTTCTATATCGATAGATAAGATTTATTAGTAGCTAGGAGTTATTGATACAATATTTTGATATCGCTTCATTTCATTATACGAATACACAACATATAGAAATGTAAGGGTAAATCATATTTTATGATAATTGATGGGAGACTAGGATAAACTGAGGTTAAGAATAATTTAAGGAACTTATTATGATAATAAAAAATATATAAAATTAGTCGGCTGTTCATAAAATACGATTAGCAAGGTTTTTGACTTACCACGGAAAAATAGATAAAAAGTTAGTTTGTTGCTTAAATGATGATTTGTAGAAAGATCCTTTGCCGCACGCAATGAATATTATATCAACTTCTAGTAGATAAATTACGCACAAGATCTGTAAATCATAATATGATATCAATGTAATTCCAAAAGATATCCTTTTAAAATGTTCCTGAACTTTAAGAAAAAATCCTAACAATTTACCGAATCTTATTTCAAAAGTGACTTTGACTTGGATTTATTTCACCGATTCTACTATTTGCATGACAAGCGTGTAATACGTATTGTAACTACAGCCAGTGTACAAGAAACTGAAAGAGAGAGGACTCTACGATAATTCTCATTCAGTATCTTTAGGATCATGGGTGATCACGGGAGTGAATCGGTCTGCACTGGTCTAGAGAGGTCAGGTTCAATCGGTTCAATGCAGGAATAAAGAACAAACCTCTAATGAGAACATTTGAGAACCATTGAAAACCGATATGCCAATACTAAATAAAAGTGAATGATGGTGAATGATATACGGTAATGGTGCAAAAAGGAGTAGAGTCACAATTTCAACTCCTTTACACAAGAAATTTAAAGTTGTAAGTTCATTCATTGTAATATTGCGGTAATCATGCAGTTAATAACAACATGTTACATATACTGATAACCTCTGTAATGTTACAAACATGAATGTAATACACTTCATTTGCTTTAACAGTACAGGTTTCTTCATTATACTTGCGATGAACCATGGCCAATAGAGATGAAGGAAATGTATCGATAAATGAAACTACAACCAAGTTGGAGGAAATTTCAGATAATGTAACAACTGACGAGGCACCAACAAGTTTAGAAACTATTCCAACTGACACGAGTGTTACACGAAATGACAGCCAAATTACTACAAAGGACAAAACAAAAAGTACTGATGTAAAACCATTTCACGCTTAAAATTAGTAGAAGGCACTGGAATGCTCGTAAGATCATACTTAAATGCTCGTTATTTTAATGTAATTTACATTACAGTTGACATATTGCTGAAGGCAACTGGAAATGCACCAATTATGAAACAAAAGAAATGGTCTGTTATTCAAGATCAGCCAATTGGCAAAATCTCTGATTTCCTACGAAAATACCTTAAATTAGAACCTAGCGAAAGACTAGTAAGTTATACGAGCCACAGTCCTACGCTATTTAATAATGTTATATATTTAATACATAAGTATATATATTATTTTCTTTCAGTTTCTCTATGTGAATCAAACATTTGCTCCTGCGCCAGATCAGACTCTTAAGAATTTATATGAATGTTATGGGGCAGATGGCAAGTTAATAATTCACTATTGTAAAAGTCAAGCATGGGGCTAATCATGAATTCTTATAAGATACTCAGTCTTCTGAAATTAGTTTCCTCCAATTAATTTAACAGATATATATATTAACAGGACAGGATAGATTATTTTTTTTTATTTTGTCTTACATGTGGAACCTTTCTTAATTTAATTGCTGTATCTTGCAATCCATATACTTTTATCCATCGTTAAGATGTATTATTTATTACGAAAGTTAACTTTAACGATAAATCCATGTATAAAAGAATATTTATATATTGCGAATAGTTCCATAGTTTAGTTAAAGAATTCTACGTTATTACTTATTTCTCGCCACTTTATTACTTTTTCTATTAGTTGTGTACATATTCTCGGATAATATATGTGTAATATTGTATCGATCTTTTTCTATTGAACATACAAAATTAATTTACAATTGATTCTTATGTATCATATAACAAAGATTTTTTACAGAAAATGCATAAATTATTACTTGATATTTTAAACTCTTGAAAGTGGATATGTTTCATTTTAGTCAATAGACTTTGTGAATGATTTACAATGGCTCATTTAGGTTTGCCCCTGGTTTTACGAGTGTGCGCCAATTACACAACTGTAGATGAGTTGTTATTTTCCTTTCCAACTACTGCTACCTTTAATGTCATTTGACAGACTTGAACAATTTGATTTTCGTGAAATTGGTGTCTCAGTACATTTTTTACCGAGTGATGCACATCTTGCCCCTCTAATTTTATTCTTGGTACTGCCACATATGCTATTTTTATCTTTAGGACTTGAGGAATTCGATGCATTACAGTATTCATTTGACTTTTCTCGCATCCTGTTGGAGCAAATACTAGCTACTTCTTTGGTTAATTGGTGCCCTTGTAAGTTGGTGTTTCCTGGTAGATAAAAACTTTCATTAATAATAATTTTGACTATAACATTCTCTGGAAAGGTTCTTACGCTCTATGTATGTGAGACATTCATGAAATACATAAAGATCATTAATAGTGCCAGTACCTTCATACGTGGTTTTAACACCCGGAGTTGCTTCTGCTCTTTGGCTCAAACCTGCTACATTTTCTTCTTCAAGTTTAACATTGTTTAACTTTAACTCTTCTAATTCATCTTGACTTGTTGAAGACAAATTTTCAATATTCTGTTCTTGAAAATTTAATTCAAATGGATATTTCCAGATCATAATGGCGCCATCGGCACTTACTGTTACAATATGCTTATTATCAGGAGTAAGCGCACTTCCAGTGATTAATGATGCGTGACCAAGGCCGATATGAGTAATATTGGCAGATTCGTAATCCCAGACTTTAACAACGCAATCGTTTGAACCAGTAATAAAATACCGGCAATCGGCGGTCACATTTATACAATTGAGAGCACCGGCACCAGAGCCTTCCACTTCACGAACCAATGATCCATCCCACGTTTCCCAATATGCTATTTTCCTATCTGTACCACAGGATAAAACTTGAATTCCATTAGGGGTAAAACAAGCTGCCATAAACATAGTACTTCGCATCAGAACTTGTTTCCTTGCACAGCGGCTATTAATGAATTTGTAAAAATGAGGCACATAGGCAGATCTGATTTAAAAGTCGTGTATGTACTATGTAAGATATAATCATAGCTACAATAAAAGGTACTTTATAATTAAATTATACATACGCTGTATCCCATATGATGCAGGTGCCGTCAGCGCTAGAGCTAATAAAATTTTCGCCGTTTTTAGACATCTTTAAGGATGTAATAGGACCTTTATGTTCCTTCAAAATGACATGCAATGTTTGCAAATTAGGTTTTATATTCCATATGCGGACCTACAGTTTTATGAAATACATTAGAATGCCTTGTTCCACTTAAAGGTTCTCACAATCAGATGAATGAGTATGATGTGAGCATTGAGATGTAATGAAAAGCAAGGATGTGTAACGCAACATATGGAAAGGTACTGTGCTCATGAATGGGCTGTGATGGACATGGAGGTGTAACAAAGCACTTGAAGTGGTACCAAAGATTGAGAGTTATTGACTGTTTTAGCAAGGCATGTCACAGTGCATAGGGTGTATGGAGGAAGTAATCAAGGAAGTGCATTTATGTTTACCTGCCCATCGCAGCCACCACTCATAAGCCTAGTACCATCACTTGTAATCGCAACAGCTGTTACAGCTTTGATATGAGCATTATTGATAAGATATGCAAGTTGTCCGCTCTGTGGTGTAAATGCTCTTATAACACCGTCGCTCCAGGCTGGTGGAAAGAGGCACAATGTATCTTGAAAGTGTCTATTTCAGAGGACATACCTATCTGCCAGTATTTACGTTGGCTATTATTACATGGAGTATACCAATCTCCTTAGTTTATCTTTACATACCAGAGATTATCATGCAACCATCGTGCGTGAAGCATATGTCCGAACAAACAAAATTTGGCACACTGATCCGAAGTAATTCTTTTTGCGTTGGAAGTCGCCATAATCTAATATCGCCATGACCAGCAGTGGCGAAAATTTCTGAAATATCACTACAAATGGATGAGACCCTGGGTTAGACCGTGTTATTTTAAAACGATCATTATGTAATTCGATTAAAGTTGTACATGTTTTCTTTTTACCAGGGAAATGCAATAGCATATATAGAGTCGGTGTGGCACGTTACAAGTACCCGCATATCAAAATTGGATATTTTAATTTGGTAAATTTCGCATAAAGAAGTCCCTACCAGCACATAATCTTTTTTGTATCGTACCATCGACGTTACAGAACTGCAAACGTTTTCCGATAAATACTGAAAAAAGTTTTAAACATTCTATCTACATTTATTATATAATACCCAGTTTGGCCTGGGTGTAGACAACAACTTATGGCCTACTATGGAAGATCTAAAGAAAAACATTACCGGTTTGATCATAGGTGTATTCGGAAGTTTGGTACTTGTTTTCGTAATGTTAACATTGACATTCATCATTTCTACTAATTCAACGGTGCCATTACCACTGCCAATGATCATTTTGTCATCTTCAAGAAGTAGAATATTTTTCACTCCGCCAGCATACAGCTCACCTTCACCTACTTTCCTTTTTACCGGTGTGGATGGAACTTTTGAATAACATCCAATCATTACTGGAGTTTGCACTGGTCCCAATATTGTGGAGTCGTTAGAAAAATTCAATCTGCACTTATGGGCTACATTTGAGTATTTATGTGGATGGAAGGTCAAAGTGATGAAAAATTAAGGCCAAATATAATATAAACCTTGCTTTTATGATATCCCCCGATGATGTTCCACAGTACATGAACTCGTCCGACACGCTAATAGCAATGCAATTAATAGATCGTCTCAACTTGCCTACTTTCACATCCATATTGAACATTTTACGTGCTTCGCGACTGTGATACCAGACTTTTAAAGTTCTATCACCTGCGGTTACAAAACACTCAGGATGAATGTTTGTCCTCATTATCATGTAGGGATTTCCCGCTGTTTCGTTTGATGCAAAGCAGCCTGCAATATAATTTTACACATACAATTCTATTTGCGACGGATAAAAGATCAATACTACTAAAATATTACCACAAATAGGATCATTTCTATGGACATCCCAGAAGACCACGTTACCATCGTCTCTTCCACCGAGACTCACGAGATAATCGCTGTTGGATAAAAAACACACATCTTCCACTCGTACCTTGTGTATCTCGTAGCTACCTTTGATCGAGCATTTATTGTAATCCCATATAATTACCATAGCCTGAAATAGTTATATCGAATATTACTTGGCTATGCTACATCCGATATATGGAATACTTTACGAATAGCGTATACTAATTACCCTAAATCCAAGATGATTCACTTGACCAGAGGCAACATATTTTCCGCATGGTGATACGCATAGAGCAGATATCTGATTTGTATGACCGCTGAGGAATTTTTGTTTTCCAGATTCAATATGCTTTATAGCCACTTTATTTCCCATAGGATAAAGAAAGTGTTCTTCGTCCGGATGTAGGCATAATCCGTTCTTCGTTATACCTGTACAATTGATAGAATAAGGATAGTTTGATACTACTTGAACCCCAATCCACTTATACAATTTCTAAGAATATGCACGTTACAACTTAGAATAAATCTTAACAATTATCGAGTTTATTGTCTGTGATTAATATTATCGAGTTTATTCTCTGTGATAATTATTTTTGGAGTATTTGCCGAGCTGCATACCATCAAATGCAATTATTGCAACCAAGTCTAAATCCTTGACTCCCATCTTTAAGCAGACGTACTCAATTTCCAACACTCTCACGTGTGAGATCGGTTTTCAATTCCTAATTGTAAGGAAAACTGTCGAACAACAAATATGACGCATAAATACTTTGTAAGCAGACTCTGTTTCCATAGCAATTCGACGATTTAAATTAAATCGAAAATGCGCGAAATTGTTTGCTGGCGCCCTCTTTAGAGGAGTAGTGCGTACTGTACTAACTGCGCAGCTGACTCTTGACACGCGCATGCGTATATTTGCTATTTGGAAGATTCAAACTTGTGTATTATCAGTAACTATGGATACAATAAGACTCCCCAACCATATCATCCATATCAATCCATATGGAATTAATTCAGCCCCCTGTCTCGCACGGAAAAACGCGCCATCTGCAATGACTGGCTCCTCGCCGTGGAACTAAGAGAGGAATAAGGTACATAGTCGGTAATTTGGCGAAATACATTTTGACGTTACCATCAATTTTAGACGAGCGAAAGATGCGGTGTTGCCGTGATCCTCTGAACAGGAATAGCCATGGAATGCCATACAATTTAACTTACGTATCATCTCCATACGTAATGCACACATAATTTGTAAGATTTTAACTGATATCTGGATTTAGTAGACTTTGTTTTTCAATAACACAAGTTTAGAAATTCGGGTCAACTTTTGAACCCGAGCACATGAGAGCGATTCTTAATGGGTCGCTAAAGGTAATGCAGTGATAGAAAATGGATAAAACAGCGCACTGCATTGGCCGGTAATGGAGTTTGCAAACCCCAGATCGGGGTGTAGGCCAGTGTAGGCCAAATACACGGAGATGGGGAGTCTTATAGCAGTAACTATGGATACTATAAGACTCCCCATCCCCGTGCATTTGGCCTACACCCCGATTTGGGTTATGCATAACCCATTACCGGCCAATGCAGTGCGCTGTTTTATCCATTTTCTGTCACTGCATTACCTTCGGCGACCAATTGAGCATACTCCGGCTAAGTGTCCACTGTATTATCGATACATGTACTGCACAGCGTTGCCGGCTATTAATTTATAACCCATCTGAACGTGCGTGCATAAAATGTGCATGCTCACACTTCATATTTGGCTAAGGAAGCGACTGTCCGAATAATTCTTTACTTCATAGGGTTAAGAATACGGCCATATGATGACATATGACAAAGAAAAAAAAGTATATCATGATTATATGATAGTATATGATAGATGTGTACATTTATTTACATTCTTTAACCCTTTTTATAGTGCCAAGCATTTTACGGAGTGCATGCGAAGCATGCCACGGGCCGATTTGATGTGCGTGTTTCTACGAGTAGCTTTGTAAGGAACGAAATTCCTATTTCGTGGAGGAAAATTTTACTATAGGTGATAATGACTAAACCAAATGAACCGAAGCATGGTGTGGTCTATATTATTGGCATCGGAGATAAGGATTAAACCAAAAGTCTCTCAACACGTAAGCCCGTCGGGCGGTGGGCCCGCCACAACGATAGAGCGGCCTGTTGGCACTAAAAGGGTTAAGCACACGTATGTCTTAAATAAATCTATACATGATGGTCGCTGTATGTTGGACTAGTGTTTTTCTGTCACACGTGAAATCTTTAATAAAAATTTTACAGGCAAAAGTTTTAGTATTTTTTATTACGAAAATGGCTGTACACACGATTTTTTCTATTTTCCCAATTTTTTTCGAGAAATGAAGGTGACCTTCGACTTTCTAAGTGGAATGCTATGTTTTTTTTTACATATTATTGAAGGCGGTTTTTGAAACGAATTTAAACCTATCTTATGAAAGGAAGGGAAGGGAAGGATAGATATACTCGTATGATAGAAATAAGTCGGATACTTTGTCGTCTTGTATATATTTATCAATATATGTCATTGATATGGTTACATTGTCACCACTAGATTTTTTGGCGAGGTCATTTTAAAAAAAAATATTGTTTTATGCTCCGAGATATGTAGGTGCAGGTTTAAAAAATAAAATATTGGAAACGCGGCAATCCATATTTACAGCAAGATTAGCTGAAAACACCAAGCGTGTAATTAGCAGAGTGCAAAAATGCATTCTTTTTAACGGAAGTCGTACCGAGCATGATATGAGCCGTTCAGTGCACAAATCGATTAACTCCATAAATTATGTTCAAAATTATGTTACAAATATAAAAAGTAGAGACTTAATCAAGTGCTTCGATGCTTTTAAATTCATGAAAAATGCAAAAAGTGGAGTTAATCGATTTGTCAAGTGAGCGGCTCATATGTACATAGCCTTACAAATAAAGTATATTGACAAGTAGAATGTGATGAAATGTCGAAATTACTTCTTTCGTATCTGTCCTTCCTCGTGTGCGAAAGTTATATCATAGGACATGCTTGAGTTCGGCTCAACAGCCGCTTTCATAATATAATAAAAAAAACATATAGCATTCCATTTCGAAGTCGAACGATTTAGCAAGTACTCAAAAACGCTTTAGCACTCTCGACACTCCTTCCGGATGAATTCGCATATACCATCATGAAGAGTCCTGGATATATTATATGGCAGTGATCGGGGGAGAAGTCATTCATGTAGTCCAGTGCATACCCGTAGAGGTGAAAATAAGGCACACCTCCGTCTGTTACGCCGAACTTCCAGTCACTCATGGGAATACATCCGCTATACCTTACACCGAAAAGTCATATTTTGACGAAATACGGAACAATACGGGATTGCTCTCCGCTACTACCTATGATGTACCGCATCGAAAATACGTGGTTTAAATTTTTGCCAGGGCCTACCGAAACACTTCACCCGGAAGAATTACAGCCAATGACCTTACCAATGTGGAAATATCTAACGCCTGGACCACTTGCAGCAAGTGGAATCTATACGCAATAAGATATGGATCGTCTTCGAGATCACATCATGTTCCCAGCAGAGAAGCCAGCACTCCTCAGTACTGTAGCCAGGGGAGTCGCTGGACAGCGCATTCCAACCGGAACGCTGGATATAGTCAATTTGTTGGACGAGGATTCCTTAATCAAAATAGCGGAAAGCACTGCCGAGAGAATGTGGCAGGGATTTGTGTCATTCGGCTCTGCCACCGCTGGGATAATGTCCATCATTCTTATCTTAAAATTCATAAAAATGTGTATTGATTCTCTGATCCGAGGATATGCTTTACACAGTATATATGGATGGAGTTAACACAACTAGCGCGCCCAGCCAGCCCAGCCCAATCGGAAAATAAAAAGGAACATGAAGATTCGAGGAAAACTGTCCAGGAACCGTCAGCACCACTGCAAGAAACCGTCGTCGAGCAGCCTCCGCAACCTTCAACGTCAACGCGAGAAATCAAGACATACAAAGAATTGGAAGAAATGATTCATGCCATGTAAAATCATTAACCTTTATCGGAGAATTGCCGAAGAAACTACTAAATTAGTAAAACTGAATAAAAATGATACTATATAATAGATTAATTTCTTAATACTTCTGAAATGATTTTCTTCCCTAACCTTCATACACTAAACTTACAGTCTTATACGTACATATGCTATGCATATATTACACAATTAAACGATCCCCATAATTTTACAATTAATTTAATTTTTAGGAATTAATTTCAGGAACTGTCTTTTTGGGATCTGTTATATGTATTTTATGATAAATTTAGGGATGTAGACTATTGAAAAACAAAGTCTACTAAATCCAGATATCAGTTAAAATCTTACAAATTATATGTGCATTACTTATGGAGATGATACGTAAGTTAAATTGTATGGCATTCTTCCGCGGCTATTCCTGTTCAGAGGATCACGGCAACACCGCATCTTTCGCTCGTCTAAAATTGATGGTAACGTCAAAATGTATTTCGCCAAATTACCGACTATGTACCTTATTCCTTTCTTAGTTCCACGGCGAGGAGCCAGTCATTGCAGATGGCGCGTTTTTCCGTGCGAGACAGGGGGCTGAATTAATCCCATATGGATGGGGAGTCTTATTGTATCCATAGTTACTGCTTATAGTCACTGATTATACTTCGACTTGCTTCGACTTGTCTGCACTTGTCTGTTTGACAGGAGCGATTCGTTTAATAAAGTGTACATAAAATCGTAAACACCATGACTGGCTTATTCGATCAAATTAAACTTTTATACGATCAATCGTTATATTCAAATGTTATTTCCCTCGTATGTGATTTCCCTTATTATAATTTTAAGAATGCATTATGTCGTTAGCATTGTAACCGCGGTAAAACTAGTAAATTGTTTCGTATTTCTGACAAAATATTACGTTTCTTTTAAACAAAATGTGTTAAGGACACTTTTCTCATTCTAATAACACATTATCATTTGTGATCTGTGCGGGTTTCATTCCAATATTTGAAAACTTGTACCAATTGAGAATAGATAATACAGAGCATTATACCTAACACAAGTGCTTATGTACATTGGTGTTTTTCTTTTAGGCAAATTTAGTTCTGTCGTTGTGTGAACATAACACCGATCTACTACCAGTATACGGGAAATATCACATTTATGTTTATTATGCTGATTCTCATTTCTACTTGGGAAAGTATAAAAAGGCAGAAGCGCTTTATAAAAAGTCTTTGCAATTCCGCAAGTGCCTTTTAAAATCAAAAGGTGCCACTAAACCATTGCAAGACGCGCAAAAAGATCTACCATCTGATATATATATAAAGTTCCAGATACATTTATGCTTAGTTAAATTAAAAAACCCGCAAGAAGCACTTCAAGTGTTACAAAGTATACCTGGGAAGCAAAGGACTGCCAAGGTAAAGCAAAATTTATAAATACCTAATGTGAAACTAGTTCGGAATTAATCCACGTTTTCATTAATACATACACGGTTACAAATGTTTAAGGTCAACATGGCATTAGCAAAAATGTTCCAAGAGCAGGGAATGGAACGATCTGCTATTACGACCTATAAAGAAGTGTTACGAGAATGTCCGCTAGCACTTGAAGCTGCTGAAGGTTTACTGTCATTAGGAGTAAAAGGGGTTGAAGTGAATTCTTTAATTGTGGGCTGTGCCGCAAATTTGTCAAATTTGGATTGGCTTAATTCGTGGATTAAAGCACATGCACATATATATAGTAGAGAATACGCTCATGCTGTTACAACATTGAGATCTTTAGATAATGTTAACTTGTTAAGAGATAATTTCAATTTACTAACAACTATGGGCGAATGTTATTATTATGCCGGAGATGACAAAAATGCGTTACTATGTCTAAGAAGGGCTCGAATTATTGAACCTGACGTTATGAAGGGGTATGCCACTATCGTACTTTGAAACATATTAACTTATCCGTGTTACAAAGACCATTCTAAATTCTGTTTGGAGATAATAATATATTATTTTATACAAACTGCTTTCCATTTTTTCAGAGTGGATATATACGCTGCTGTATTATATAAAACACATCACATAAAAGAACTGGAACGATTAATACCCTCTATGACATCTCATGGCGAATGTACCGGAGAAGTATATGTTGCAATGGCTTTTTCTCTATATGCTGCAAGAAAGTATAATAGAGCCAATGCACTGACAGCACAAGCATTGAACTTAAATTCTAGCGATACAGAAGCAACAATTTTAAGGGGTAACATCTTTATTGAACAGAAGAAATATCAAGATGCACTATTCTACTTTAGGCATGCTGTTCAATTAAAACCATATCGTTACGAACCACATAAAGGTTTGGTCGATTGTTTAGTCGGTATGCATAGATTGCGTGAAGCACTCAATATTGCAAGCGGATCTTGTAAACAGCTTGGTCATACACCTAGAGTATTAACGGTATATTCACAACAATCCCAATACTTATACTTTTGTATAATACTATTAATAGTAATCTATGTTATTTACTGAATATTTGAAAATTCATTTTAGTTATATGCTTCCGTCTTAATGAAAGATCCTGTCTCAGTTGGGAAAGCAAAAAATTTGTTAGAGAAAGCTCTATCGCAGGATGAAGTTTACTTGCCTGCAGTTTACCTATTAGCCGAAATATATGAACAAGAAATGAATTTGGAAGCTGCCATTGAACTGCTTGAGAGACAAATTGAAATTCAACCTACTTGTAGATTACATCAAATGCTAGGAGACTTGTGGGTGAGAGTCCACAGTGAAGAAAAAGCTTTAGACCATTATGCAATTGCTTTGAAGTAAGTGCGATTAAATTGGAGCTTCTACAATTTTTCATTGGGCTTTACGACTAAATAAAATAATGATCTTTTATTGTACAGCTTAGATCCTAGCAACAGAAGAGCATTGGAAGGTATGCATCGACTTGACAATACTTCAAGTAAACTAGATTCAGCTTACTACATGACTGTCGCGGAAGAACAAGCGGATACAACTTATGATATAGGCGACGGTTTACCAGATACAGATAACGATGAAGCTCCTGATGAAAGTGAGACCGAAGCTGTTTGGTCAGATATGGATTTAGAAGCAAATAGTCAGTAATCTATAAATTATAGACACGTGCATACTTATTGTAAATTACTGAATTTCTGAGAAATCAATGAAGAGGTGACTGAAGTTATATTCGAAGAATCGCTGATTATGTTTTTAAAAGGTATAATTCTGAGGTAATATTTGGGTTAGACAAATTCCTATTATTGTATCATAATTACGTTGCATTGGAGCTTTGTTGCACTCAAAATGTAATTTTAAATGTTTACCTCATGACTTATAACAAAATTAAGTTTGTTTATTAGTGGAACTTCAATGTTACTAATTAAAAAATGTATTACGATATTTTTTTATTATACATTGTACCAGTTTAGTTTAATGGAATTAGTAAATTCACTCATTGTCTGTCCATTAATTTTCAATTGTGAGTTAGAAACGGAAGTGTAAATAGCATTTTTTATTATTGTGTAAATGTATTATTACATTCAATCTCATGTATTAAGTGTAATTGAAAATGTTAGTAGAAGTAGATAGTGATAACACAAATAGAAATGTAGCATAAATAGTTGAAGTATAAGTAATTATTAATTGTTTTGTAATGACATTGTACTTATAGCCAAATGAGTTTTATGCATATTTGATATGTATCAATATGTAAGTATTATTTGATATTTTTACAAGTTTATTTCGGTTGCCAATGTATCTTGGATTAACCATATTGGATCACGAAATGTTCAAATTATATTAATGAATGTCTTTATATGTCTGGTTATACTATTTTATTAAGCCAATCTACATTATCACCTTTATAGTTCCTGTTGTTGCAATGTAACTTTTCATTAACCCTAAAAAAATGTGTTGTGACAAGTAAGTTTACTTTTTATGTTGATTCAAGCATATCGCCCGCCCTCACAATTTCTGTATTCTACTGCGCATCATTCCGCGCATTCCTTTACTGGCGAGAAAATTTGAAACTTTATTTACGGCTGGGCCGCCATCAACTCCTTTGTAGAAAGTTGATATAAGTATTTCATTTTCGTAAATAATTGCAATCTGTGCATGAATAATTTTTCATCAATATTTGCGTAATAAGCGATCTTATTATGTGTGTGTATTTGCAAAAATATTGGTATACTTGTTCCATATTTAGACAAATATATACTATTTAAAAATGTTCGTACGATTCGAACAATTCCATAAGAATTCATATAATTTCATATAAATCCACAGAAATGTATACAAGGATAACAATTTGCAGTCAAAGTAGAGTTCTTTCATCCAAGAAAACACTTTCAGTTACTCTTTTAATAAGAAAAATTATCGACAAAATGGAAATAATATAAATAATGTATGATAATATTATCGTCAACAGATAGCATTTTCAATTTCCACTTTATCTTGTCTGTTATATTTCCGAAGTAAGCCGACTGGTTTGCAAGCTTTACTCGTACTGAAGTTACACGTAGGTAGTTTGTTGTTGTAAATACGTCTGTATTTGGTATTTGTAGTATTGTATTTGGTGTTTATAGTATTATTGATATTCGAACGGTTACCTACCATTTCATTTCTTACATTTTACCTACCATGGGAAAGGTGATCGTTTTATCCAATTTTGTGTTGTTTGCAAAATTTAATTTTGAAACGAATTAATTGTATACTATTGTTGTTAACTGCAGATAAAAGTATATACTATACTTATTACAAGAGAATAAAGAACCTATTCGGTGCGTTTAAATATTTATATTTCCAATAGACAGATTTTATTTTATTTTTTCCTCCAATTGCTTTAATTCTTTCAAATTTATGGCAAATATGGTTCGTATATCGAAGACTACGGTATTACATAACCACTTACAACGCACTGGGGCGCATTATATTATTTTATGGCGTGGGCCATATGTTACGTTAATACTGCAAAAGCATTGGAAAATGGTTTTCCGATATGCATGTGACTTATCGCATAGCCTGAGGCAACTTTCGTCGAATTTATGATACCCTGCGTATTGCATGCATACTTCAAACTAGGTATTTTGTCTCCAACATTAATTACATGTTCCGAAAATTCCAGCGAACTTTCCATAATTCACAAGCAACGCAAATCATCACACGCATTACACCAAATACATGTTCCATCAAATAGTAAAAAACATCAAAGAATTTTTAACCGTTAATTCCAAACCATTCAGCAATTCTGTCGATTCCAAATGAACCTTGCCCGCAGCCGCTCGCGAAACAGAAACAACCGTTAATTCTTATAAACAACTTACAAACTGATACCTTCATCCTAAACTTTCTCTCAACTAACATCAATAGCAAAATTCCAAAATTCATTGGAACGTAGCATCTTACCCATCTTTCTTTTGTTCTCCAATATAAAATCCAATTAATCGCTGTCCAATTTACAGCTTAAACCAAGAAAAAATATACGAAGGGAGGTGTCTGACCAAGAGCGTTGACTGAGCCCGCGGAGGAACGTTAAGAATGGCTGCGCATGCGCAGTCACATATGTCGAGTGTGCGCGCGCATCTTGTCTCCCATTAGAGGGCGCGTCGAACGACGCGCGTTGATTGGTCGAGCCGAGTGACGAACCATGGGAGGCGTCTAGGCGCGCTCTACCCGGGCGACCAGTGTACCGCCGGCCGCGTACTCATTCGCTTCGTTTATTTTAGTCGGTTTTCCACTCGACAGGGTGCTCGTGCACGCTCTCGCTCACCGACCGGCCTCGGGAACGCACGTAGGGCTCGTTTTCCAGTCGAGCATGACGTATACACCGGTACATTCCTCGGATCGTGTGCTCTTTCTCTACCCCACGAAGAAGCATTGAGAAGGATGATGGTGGTACTGATTGTGGTGGAGCTTTTGAACGAGGAAGCATGTTAACGTTTCTCTCCTGATCGGGATCCCTCCTTTCCTCTTAATCCCCTTGCACCGTTTTCTCTATCCCTTCTCGTCGCCACACGGTGTGTTGCCCCCATCCGATGGTGTCCGGAGAAATTCGCACGGTGAGAAGAGCACGTCATTGGACGGATTACGAGGAATAAAACGTAATGTGAGTAAACGACATATATATTTTTTTTGTTGTATTTTGTAGGTGCGCTTGGAGGTACCGGAGCGATATCACGTTAGAGGGTTATTTTGTTTCCTAGATGAACGTTCGGTTGGATCTTCTGTCTGATATTTTTATATAAAACTGGTAAATGCGATGTTTTAATTTTGATGGCCATGTTTAATACTTTTCTGTGGTTGACACATTTTTTTTTAATTCTCTATAGAAATGGGTTCTAATCTCGGAAAGATGGGACGAGTGTTTTGTACAGGTGTAGGTTTATGAAAGGAGAGTGTTGTTTAGAAGTATGGGAGAATGCTCGTGCATAGTTTCAAAATGCAAACGATAATCCATAATAAGGTAAAACTATTCGATCGCTATTTGTAAACGTGATATTTTCGAATGAATATTTATGTAGTACGGGTTTAGAGATTAATCGAATATTGTGTTGAACATTAATAATATTGTTCTAGAAAGATACATATTTTTCTCGATTATTTGCAGACCTAATACAAGCAGACTACATGTTTTAATTTGAGATTTACGAGCAACTTAAAGTTTAATCTTACATTATAATTGAATATTTTCTGTTGGCAGTTGATCATTTTCGTCTAAAAAAAAAGACGTGTTTTGTTCTTAATTATTCTAATCGTGCTTCTTAAAGAACAAGATGATTACTTTTGAAAGTACAGAATACCACGAGTGTTAAAAGCAGGGAGGATTTGTTTATAGAAGAGTATGCGAAAATGTTGATGGATACTTTCTAAATGCAAGAAACAATCGAATTGTAGTAAGCGAGACTTTGGTGAGTCTCTGGCTGTTTGTAAACAAGAAATCGAGCGGATTCCTAAGTCTGTCGTCGTGCTCGCTTGTTATTTCGTGTGTCCTTGTGCCAATCGTAGTAAAAGTTCGCAATGGTGAATACTATTTATTCAGCTGTGATCTTCTTATCGTTTCCTTTATAAATATTTCACTCATCCTTGCATTATTCTACATTATAAAATATGTAAAGGACTAAGTTAGATTTAGAAAAAAAATAAAAAAATTCAAAACGTTTCCATTTATGTAGGAACACGAAAAAAAGTAAGCAACGCATTAATTTCTAGCATAATTTTTTGTTTAAAAAGTTTACATCGGGAGACAGGAGGTGTAACGATTTTTTTCATTTTGATATATCAAGTGGTAAATTGTTTTTATGAATCCAAGCTTTATGAATAGTGCAAAATGAATGTGTAAACTAAAAACTAATTCGTTGTTCTTATTAGACCTTTTGAGTTCGGGAATTTAATGGCTCTAGTCAGTGCTAGTGGAACAAGCATAGCCGGAGCACAACAGTAAGGGAAAAGAGGAGAAATTAAGTAGCCAGGAGAGCTAGTAGAAACTGTCTTTCAAACGGACTAACACCAACCTTGTAGTCCACGCCTCTATGATATGCAGATTGTCTTGTCCAATAGACTGGTGTAATAAAAAAAGGTTATGATTAAAAATTACTTAATTCTCCAGTGGCTACAAAATGCAATAAAAAAAAGAATTTGTCGAACACTATTTGCTGAATGAAAGATGAAATAATTTTAGTCAGAGTAGGTGCAGCTTTGAATACAGGACACTTTCTGGGACAGTTTAAGCACAAGAAGAAGCTCAATTATTCCTCGAAGTTATACAGTTATAATTAATTAATGTATACATAGGTGAGAAATGCATTTATTGTCATTGTACATCTTTTTTTTTTTTTACACATTTCCGCTTTATACAATTGTTTTGACTCGGTACAATCTTAGAATTCAAGGGAGATTACGTTATACAATTTAAGGAGCAAATATAAATTCTCATATCACTGCAAAAGCTAGAAAGTCAAATTTGGACTCCTTACAGTTATTTTCAATTCGAAACCACTTCGATTACGTTTATTGCCAATCCTTTCAAATTGCATACTGAATTACACTAATTGAAAAATACATTTATCAGAATTTTTGTCTTCTGCAGTTTAACCTTCGAGAAAAAAAAAAAAAAATAGAAGGATTCTTTAAATTTCATAAGTAAAACGCACCGAATTCTACTTGACTTTAAAATAAACAATATCGGAATGACAAATCGTCTTATACTTACGTTTATTTGTCTGGATAATTGGAACGTGTAAGGCGGTAAAACACGAGCGGTTTAGAATGCGCCTTTTGGCTCGTGTCTTCCGTATAGCCTGGGTTAATAGTGATTGATAGTGAAATGCATGCCTATGTTTAAGGCCATTTGCGCCTAGTGAAGCTTCGTTAGGAGGTTGTCAGTTGGGTTTAGCTACCAGTATCGTCTCTCGCTTGATGAAGATTGATTTTAAATGAATTCTTAAATGTTCTTGCTTCGTTCACGTCCTCTTGCTTGTTCGAGTGTCGAATAAAATTATGACGATGGATCAACGATCGCGTTCGTTTCGTTTCGTGCAGTTAAGAGGATGGTGATTGTCGTGTGAAAAGCAGAAGTTGTCAAATGCGATTGCAGACGAAGGAAAATGGCGCGCAAAAATGTTTCACAGCTAAAAAGGAATGTGTATTAATTTTTCCATTTATGAGTTGTCATCGTTTCATTTCTTTTGTGTAGAATTTTAAATGTAATTATGATTGAACGGAGACTCTAGATTTTTTATAAATTGCGAAAGTACGAGTTAATTAAACATATTTGGGTGGTTATATCTTCCACAATTCTATAGTTTTTTTTCTTTTTGCTTAAGGTACGTCTTAAGTAAACAAGTAACCATTTTTCTTTTAAAGATACGTTTTAAGTAGAAAAACAACCATTTTTTTAACCGTCCGATTTCTATACCTCTTTAGAAAGAGACGTGATAGACTGCTTGAAAATCGCACGAAAAGCACAGAACACCAATCGTAATCACGATTAAAGAAAAGTGCCCTGAAGTAAAACAGTAAACGAAAAGTTAACCTTCCTCTTATTCCCGAATCAAATGAGAAATTACGATCGTTTCGTTTCGCATAGTTTAACAAGAAAGGCAATCACGATCCCAGAAAACTCTAGTGGAGAAAAGTTCTGCTAAAGTTGAACCGTAAGAAAAGGTTAACCTGATTTATGAGTCGCGTTAAAAGAAAAGGCGAAACGAAAAAAAAAGGACGAAGCTTCTCTCTGACCAATCGACAAGCTCATCTCTTACACCGAATCGATTAGACTAGTCGATTTTCTTTTTGTTAGATGAATATGAAATGGTGTGCCTTATAGCATTTTTCCTACTGATATCAAATATATCTTCCAAAATGTCGTCGAGGGCACAGCATGATTTTTATGGTACTTCCTCTCCAGTCAATAAAATTTTGCTTTATTATGTTAAGTAGATACGAAATGGTTTACCTTATGGCATTTTCCTGCTGGTTTCAAATATGCTTTACAAAGTAATGCAAAGTGGAGGTTTATCTAGTAAACAAGAGTATAAATAAATCAAGAACATATGCTTTAGTTTATGGATATAAGCACTTACGCTTACTACTGGAAGACCTTAACTTAACTTAACCTGCCATTTACATTATTTTGGAAGACATTTTGGAAAGTAGAAGAAAACATGCGACCAGGTACGCCATTTTATATCAACCTAATATAATAAAGTTACGCACATCATTTCGTATCTACCTAACATAACAAAATCAAATTTTATTAATTGAGAAATAAGTACCATGAAAATCATGTTTTGACGGTTTTTATGCACTTGTCACATAAAAACTGTGCCCTCCATGACATTTTGGAAAATATATTTGAGATCAGCAAGAAAATTGCTGTAACACACACCATTTCATATTCATTTAAAAAAATCATGTTCACCAGTGTTACTCGAATTCCACCATCTCGCACGAATCTCATCCACCGATTCCAAAGATTAACCTCGTTCATTCCACTCCTCTTCTCTCCTCTCTCTCTCTCTTTCTCTCTTTCACACGATTCTCTTATCTCAGCTTCTCTTCTTACAGAACTCTCGTGGGGCCGAGGGACAGAGAGGCAGTGCGAGTAAACCTACCCGAGAGAAAAGCTTCGAGGAGAATCTCGAAGTGGATGGAAAAGTGCACCGGCTCTCGAACAAAGATGAGGAGGAGCGCTGTGATCGCGAGAAAAATCGGTGGATGAAGAAACGAGAGGATACTAAAAATCGAGAGGTATCTTAAGAGTAGATCGAGAAGAGAAGCTCGAGAAGAGAAGCTCGAGAAGAGAAGCTCGAGAAAGTGTAGAGAAAGATACCGGACTGAGAGCTAATCTTCACGAGTAAATATAGAAAAGAAGAGAAACGAAGAAGAGAATTTTCTTTGGTGGACAATTTGAAGAAAGAACGGACAATTTCATTGACTGTTGTGAGGTCAAGGTCGATTTGAGGTGAATTGAAGGACAATGGCGACTCCACCGGACTCTCCGGGACCGGAAGATGCCCTCTTCGACTTCGAGAGCACGAGAACGAGGCAACAGACCACCAGGCCGGTCGCACTCGAGGAGCTCCTTCGCCAGACCAAATTCTCCAGGCAGGAGATTCGCGTCATGTATCGAGGCTTCAAGCAGGTGAGTCCCTTTACATGTTACCTTTGCTTCACTCGCTTGCTCGACACTTTCGGGCTTTTATGTACACAGATATTCTGAACTAGTGCAGAAGTAGTCGATCGATGAACTACGTCGAACTACTACATTATCTACGTATGTAGTTGCATCGAGTCGACATTTAGCAGATTTATTCTTTTTAACGGGAAAGTGAAATTCACCTGTACAAAGAAAAAAGGGAAATGTTTCCTTTTAAACTCCTTCGGAGACTAACTAGATTCTTTTTATATTTCTTCGGTTTTCAATTTTTTGTTTTCTTTTGTTTATTTCTTGTGTTTATAATTGTGTAGGATTTCCAACGAACAATTTAACCTTCGAAATTATAATAAGACAGATTCGTTCGATATGTCTTATGATACCTTATTTACTGTGTTTTGCGGATTTATATTTGATATTCTTTCTTAAAACGCAGTAATTTTTCTTGGTTCTACCATTTTAATAGGCCAATATTGGATAAAGTAACAAGTACAGTGGAAACACAATTAGAAAGGATTAAAGAAGCCTGATTATTGCATTTTGAAAAACTGAATTTGAAAGGTGGAACTTCGTAATAAGTCGAGGTTGAGAAGAAAGGGCTGAAAATGGTTTTGAATCGTTTAATAAATAATCTACGGGACAACAAACGAGCTACAGAAAAGTACAATCTCTTTTGAGGAGTATACCTGTTTCATCGTTAGAACCTATGGTTCTTCACAAGGTTCTTCATTTCTATTTGACATATCCATTTCTCCTCCATTTCTATTTTTCACTCAATATTCTACTCTCCTACTTCAAACACTGCACAACACTATATTCTCACCCTATTCTCCTTCTACTACGAATATCATCATATTCTCGCAAATATACCTGTTTTGTCATTAGAACCTACGATTCTTCATTTCTATTTGACATTTCCATTTCTCCTCAATTTATATTTTACACCCACACCCTACTCTTCTACTACAAACATCTATACAAAACTCTATTCTCACGAACACAAACGGTCGATCGTAACAACTTTTCCGTAGCCGGAAAATCCACAGAGCCTATAGACTCCGAGCGCATCGATTACGCCCGACTGCGACAAAATCAATTGTTTACGCCAAATTACGCATCGATCTGTCTACAATTATTTAAACGACTAGGCCACTTTCTAGAGCACGATTTGGAGAATGTTTCGCCTAGAGAATATCAACGTGAGCTTCACCAAAAGGTGTTATGCGCGTTCGGTTTACGATGCGGCTGAGAGAGGATCGTGTTGAGATAAGTAAGCCATCATTAACCTGCGCAATTGAAAAGAGCAGAGCGAGTGCGTAGACCCTGGGCAGTTATTTATAAAACGTCCGCATCGACCGCTTCGTCCATCATCGTCGCCAGGACGGTCCACGTAGTTGCGATACAAGCTGGCAGCTGGACGTGCAGCTGGACGTGCAGCTGGATTTTTTTTCTCTCTCCCTTTTTTTCACTTTCAGGATGCATCGCTGCGACGGTGAAAATCGAATGGTCGTTATCACGGATTTACGCTTGAGAACTCTCTAGGCGACTCGACTTTTTATCGAGGAGACTTGAGAGACTAGAAAACGTGATGTGAAATTTATCGTTTAGTTTACAGGAATATTTTCTGCCACATTTTTTCATTCCTTATATGTTTTGCTTTAATTACATATTTGTTTTTAGGCTACTGATTTGCGAGTTGTTCTTTAGTTTTGTGGTTTCGCGAGTTTTAGATATTTATTGTTTTGTGAGTCGACTGATAGCAAAGTTGTTAAGTGATTTCAATTCAAAATTTGTGTCGAAAGTTGACAAAGTTTATTATCTAAGATTTATGGATTTTAAGTTGTCATTGCTTCATTTGACTTTTTATATGTACTATTAGGTAGGGAAAATTTGTTTTTCCTGTAATGGAATTATTGAATACAAGATTTTGTTATAATTAATCATCACGAACGATATAAAATCTTAGTTTCCGTACTCTTCTTAAAAGAGAAAAATCATGATTATCGTAGGAGCACCGATGAATTTAATCACACCAATTCCCATAACCATTGCCATAACATTTTCAACTGCTCCGAAATTTTACAATTTCTTAAAATGTCTCTTCGCTTAAGATTATTAATGCTTAAAAGTGTCGGTGTAACATTTCAATTTTCATATTCCTTCACAAGTAAACATCCTTTCTTTCATGACGAAAACACAAGTCTTTTTTCGCTACACCAACGAATTTAATTATCCACTATGTAACTAAATATCACAAAATTCCTCAAATTCCTGCGAATTTATCGTCCCGTGAAAGTTCTTCAGGGCGATTTTCCACTTTCGAGAAATTTCGTACGACCGCTCGCGAGAAGAGGTTTAATTTACGCCATTAAACCCCAGGTGAAAAATTCGTTGAACCAAGCACGGACCGCAATTTGGATTTCCGAGAAATTCCAAACGAATCGGTTCGATCTTGCACCTCGAGCCACGGCACGCTCGTATTCCGGTCTACCTACGGTAGGAGATCAGCTCGCAGAATTCACTGAATTCTCCTTGTTTATCGAGAGCTCGCTGTTTACCTCGGGGCCACGTACGCAAACGGGTGAAATCCGACGCATCCATTGAATCCCTCGCGAGATCTGCGAATCTTAACTGCCCGGCCTTGATCTCCGACAATAACAAACAAGCGATCGCGGTCGGGGACGCGTTGCGATGAAATCCGGTGGTCATGTCTGCGTGCTTCTTCCTTCTTCTTCGTCTCGTTTCTCTGCACCTTTCATCACGAGTTTCCGCCTTTTTAATTTAGTATTCTGACAACGAGTGGATCTTATGTACAGTAGAGATGACATCAATGTAGAGGTAGTAGATTGTTCGTGGCTAAACTGGAATGGAGGTTCTAGAAGTGATGATCTTATGAGTAAAATGCAAGCAAGTAACTTGCTTGATTTTAATAACGAATAGATCTTGTGTATGGTAGGCTTGATGTAAAGGTACTGGTAGTTAATGGTTCGCAGATAAACACGAGTGCAATTTCTGGAAGTTAAGGTCTTTTGAATAAAGTGTAAATAACTAACTTGACTTATTTTAAGAACAAGTGGATCTTACGTAGAGCAGGAATGATATAAAGGTACCGGTAGTTAAAGATTCGTGGATAAACAGAAATGGGGTTTCTAGAAGTGAAGGTCTTTTGAATAAAGTGTAAGTAAGTAACTTGCTTTATTTTAAGAACAAGTGGATCTTACCTAAGGCAAAAATGATATAAAAGTACCGGTAGTTAAACATTTGTGGATAAACAGAAATGGAGTTTCTAGAAGTGAAGGTCTTTTGAATAAAGCGCAAGCAAGTAACTTACTGAACATAACCCTTTTGTTCCCAAGACCGCCTCGGGGTATATGCAGTGTCATTAATGGCAATGACACAGAATTTGGGCATTAGAGGATTAATGACAATCAAACGATTTTTTTCATATGTAAATTCCTCTTGTTTATCGGTGATTTGACCGCTTTTGGTTATAACGTTTGTGTTAGTATAATAAGTGGATCTTGTGCCAGGGCAGAGTGCAGACTGAAAAATCAATAGACGAGTGCATACAATTAGATAAATTAACGCGAAGGAAAGATGATTATACAATAAAGCGCAGAAGGATTGGAAAAGCCAGAGAAGTAAGTTTGAAGGGACAAAAGGAGATGTCTAACATTTAGGTTAGTAGCATTAATGAATCATTGAAGTGTCGCAGTTCTTCTTCGGAAATAAAATTCTCCTAGTTCTGCTTTACTCTAAAATTCTTAAATTCATCTTCGTCGTTTTATTCTCAATGCAAACGCGCATTCAGACGAAAACGAATCGTCGAAAATCAGTCGGAAACTTTTGACTTCATGGGCTCCCCGACGTTTACTGGGGAAGGTAGAGAGAAAAGTGCGCAATTTCTGCCGGCATTTGGAGATTTATAAATTGCTCCGAGGTCGCGATAAATGGTACGAGCACTCGCGGTATTGCAAATTGATCGTACGCGTGAAGGTGCAGAAGGCTGAGTTTTCTTTAGCTGGTCTTGGCAACTTTCCGCTTTGATTTGTGCATGTACTAGAACACGCGCGACAGAAGCGAGTCCTTCTCTCGAAATGAAACGAACTCTTTCGATGCACAGTTTGTGATTAGTTTGATAAAAATAAATAGTATTAAAAATTTATTCTTTTAAGCGTTAAGAATTTTGTCAGTGCTTTTGGAAATTTTCTGTTACGATTTCTGTATGCAACAGAACACGCGCGACAGAAGCGAGTCCTTCTCTTTCCGAATAAAATGAACTTTTTCAGTGCACAATTTGTTATTAGTTTGTAACGGTTATGATTTGGGGTACACGAAATTAACGAAAATGACAATAAATAGAATGGCACGTCGTCGGTTTATTTCAAAAGAATATGCGACAAGTCGCAAGTCAATCAGTAAAATCGTTAAAATCAATTGGTGCCTGCGAGTGAACCCATAATAAATATAGAAATAAAAGCGACCGACATAATTTAATAAATAGGACTCACACATACGAACATACGAATACAAGAATAATTTAAAAATTATACAACGCTGATTATAATAGATGAGAATAATGTTTTGCGGCGGAGAGGGAGAGATACTTGAATGAGAGCATGAGCCGAATACGGACCTGATGATTTGTAACGTTGAACGGATTTGGTTCCTTCTTTAGACGTCAATTCAGTTATTAATGATAATGTCAAGTAGGAGCTTCTTTATGATATAAATTTGACCGTCAACTTTACCAATCTGTTGCTCAAGAACCACTGCCTGCTCCCTCGTCACTTAATTCGTTGGTTCCACCCACGGTCAGTCTCTCTTTCTCTCTTTCTTTCTGTTTCTCTCTCTCTCTCTGCCATACCGTTTGCCTAACCTTACAAGTTTGATAAAAGTAAGGAACATTAAGATGCAGAAGGTCAAGATTTCGTTCAGTGCTTTGGAAATTTTCTGTTTTGATTTCTATGTGCACTAGAACACACGCGACGGAAGCGAGTGGTCCTCTTCAAATGAAAGGAATTTTTCCTTTGAATGCACAATTTATCATTAGTGTGATAAAAATAACGAACATTAAGACAATCTTATAGTTTTATTGCAGGTAATATTTCTTCCCGCGTATACTTGATTAACGTTGTCTAACAGGAAACAAGCTCTTCGAACAAATGATTTGAAATGGAGATATTTAAAATGAAAAAAGGATAAGAATAATGAAAGATACCAGGTAATGTTAGAAATTAATTAAATACTAAAAATCTCACTGTAGAGACTAACCTTCTGCGATCAGAACTGCAAAAACATAATCTTGTTTCACGAAAACATCCATTATTTTATATGCCGATCGCAAAAGGTTAATCGTCACATTTACACCCATATCCAAATATCAAATACCAAATTTTCAAATAGATATTTACACACGAAAATTCCTACAGCCAAAAGCCAAATTTAAAGTTTTAATATCTAATTACTCATTAATCTATTAAACATGTAAAACACTCTTGCGAAAAAAGAGCCCTTTAAAGAACACACAACATGCTTACTCGCAAATTCGCGTGAGCCTAGCGACAGCCTCTACGGGGAAAAAAGAGAAACAACGAAAAAAAGGAAACAGAAAAAACTCACTATCTGTGAAAACACTCTCGGCGACGTTATTTCTTTTTCCACGCCCTTCAGTCTCGCGACTTAAAGGCCAGTCGTAAAATTAAATATAACCGACTGAAATCGCAAGAGGAATCTCTCGTGTCTCCGCTTCCATTACCGTGATTTTATTATCACATGCTCCCTTTTGGCGGTGGAATAAAATAAATGGAGGCAAGATACGCGTACGTGCTTCGGCCAGCTTTCGCAATGAATAATCTATTTGCTCGATTTATTGACGCAGCATCGATCGCTTTATACGGACCGGAGACCGCTCTGCCTTTCAGTCCCATTGAGGATAGGGCGATACTACAAATCCTTCCAACGTTTGCTTACTCGAATCCAGTCTGCAATTGAATCCAGACGGGATCCATTGAATCGCACAACCACGCCGTGCTCGCAAACTAAAATGGTAGTCGCTCTAATGGCGAAGTGGGTATTAGTTTTAGGAACCTTGAATAATGTTGTTTCATCGAAGTCTGATTTCACGGACAAATATTAGATTAGGTAAAGACGCGTTCTCACGAGTCAAGTTTAGTTGACCGATTTTAGTCGATCGACAAAAGTTGAATACCACTTGAATCAGTTTTTGTTCACGCGTTTCGATAGAAACTGATCGACCGTTTCAGTTCTAAAACGGCGTCGAAAGCAGTTACGTGCGAAGTTGTACAGTTACGTGAGCAGTTGAAAGCGAGTGTGACAATCAACCGAGGTTCGCACCTTTCAAGACATGTTCGATTTGAAAACAATTCGTCATCGCTTGAACGACAAAAGTTTGACTGGATCAAACTTTTCTTGATCAACTACAAAGTTGATCAACTCTATTGAAAGGAAGGTTCTCACTACAGTTTTCGTTCAACTTTTGTTGACCAACTAAAATCGGTGAACTAAACTTGACTCGTGAGAACGCACCTTAAATTACAGGTTTCATTCAACATTTGATAATTTTTGCACCTACATCACTCGTTTGAAACTCGTTCGTCCGAGATGGAAGTTTACCGACAATAGGTAAACCGGCTCCATTCAAATTCAGTATTGAACTCAACAACATTTGCCTTCGTCAGTTTACTTCGCTTCTGCCGAAGTAAAATGCACATCTTTTATTGCGGAGTCAAAGAAACGGCGTCATACTGATCTGGAAATGACGACGCCACAAAATTCGTTCTGCATTCTTTTACCATCCTTATTTCATTGTATGGTTCACATTATTCCTAAATATGCCGCAGTTTTAAAAATGTTGCAATCGATGGTGTATCCTTAGTTGTACGTTTTCGTCATTTATTGCTTTATCGCATACTTTATTACGAAATTACAACAGTCTACGCGCAACAGTCAATAATCTCTCGTAAAAATCAGCCATTCGAAACTTTATTCGTCCAAAATGAAAGTTTGCCGAAAGTGTGTAATCCCGGGTCCATTAAAATTTCCGATTCGACCCAACAACCTTTGCCTTTGCCAATTTACTTCGCTCCTGCCGAGAAATGCATCCCCCTTTATCGTGGAATCAAAGTAACGGCGCCATTGTGAGTTCGAAACGACGCCATAAAACGCCTCGTCCGCGTTCTTTTCCATCCTCAAGCCTTCATTCCACTCCTCCTTCACCCTCTCGCGTCCTCTACAACCTTTCACGAATCGGTCTGAACGTTGTCGCGACACTCTCTCGTCGATACTTCCTGCTCCATCCTTTCCTTCTTCCATTCGTTCAATTCTTAACAGCCTAACAACTTCTCCAGACCCATCGCCTCCGGAAACTTGCGCGTCCGACTGAATATTACGTAACCACAGGAAAATGAGGATGAAGAGGACGTGGAGAAGTCGGTAAAACGGTCTTTTCGCGAATTTCACGCGACGATCCTGCGCGTTCTCAAAACATTCGCGTTTCCACTTCAAAAGCGGATAATCTCTAAAAGGGGAATTGTTAAGAGAAATATATTGGAGGGTGTTTCTCAATTTTCGTTGGATTAATCTCGTGGATGGATTAATGTTATGCTAGAGAGGAGGGAATCTTCTTTCTATTTGCCTATGTTCAGAAACGTTGGCAAAAAAATTTTATAATTATATACACGATGAAGAACGAAGAGAAGAATTGTGAATAGCACGATTGATCATACTGATCCTATTGTGATGTCGTGGCTGGCTACATTTTTATTCATGATTTAGAGATGTACTATGAACTCAAACCACGTATCGTTAGCAATAGTAGTACAGTTTTTATCACCGATCCACGATCTCATGCTGAGTACTGTTTGATAAACAATACAAATGTGCATGTTCGATAAAATTTCTAACGTGCCACCTTAATAGAAAATTCCACATTCTACACACCTTACCCACTCTAATATTTATCCGTGAAATTAGAGATCGATCAAACCTTGCTTAACGTCCCTGTAAACTATAAACTCGAACTATGTTCCATTCGCATCAACGCACTGTTTACCGCCGAATTACAAGAAATCATGCTACCTAGCATTTAATAAAAAGTAAAAATCGGTCAACTAAACTTGACTCGTGAGAACGCGTCTTTAGCAATGCCAGACGTGTGATGAAAAAAGAAATAACAAAAGGCCATCGCTAAAAATACACGATCGTTTACAGCATTTTGAAAACTGCATCGAAGTTTATAAATGAGGATGGAAAAAGAATGCAGAACGAATATTATGGCGTTCGTTCGAACTGACAATGGCGCGTTTCATTGATTCCTCGATAAAAGAGATGCATTTCTTGGTAGGAGCGAGGCTGGGTTGAATTGCCTATTTTAACGGAGCTTACCTACTTTCGGCAAACTTTCCCTTCGGACGAGCGAAGTTTTCAAATGGGTGAACTTTATGAGAAAATTATTAACTGCGAATGAATACTAAAAAATTAAGTGATAAAAAAGAGATGACTTCATGGCGTCAATACTATCATTTCTCGGCAGAAGAGACGCATTTCTCGACAGCAGCGAAGTAAATTGGCGAAGGCAAAGGTTGTTGGGTTGAATTGTGAATTTTAACAGAGCTGAGTCGCCTATTTCTAGAAAAGTTTCGTAGTAAAATGAGTAAAGTTCTGAAGTACCGAAGGTAGTAGATTAAGTTCTCCATTTACCCAAGAAAATTGTTAGTTCTCGTACAATCGACAAGAAGAAAGCATGTAATTTAGACATCCTATACTACCTCACACCGACTACTTACCTAAATCACTTGCACATTATGTACCAACGCCCGCATATTTCTAGTTAAACGAACTGTTCCTATCATTTAAATTCTGCCACCAGCCAACAGAAATTTCTTACGAAAGACAGACAAGCATATTGATAAAATCGTTTGACATTCTTATTCAGCTTTATTTCTACAAGCTTTCCAACTGATAAAAAAAACTCTTACTCTCATCTTTCTACGATCTATTACCGATTAGAGTACAACTAACAAACTTTTCTTTACTGCTCCCAATCACGTGACAATGGAAAAAGAAAAAAAAGAAAAAGAAAACTAAACCTTAACAAACGCATTACACAGAAAAGTCCACATGAGCGCCGATATTTACAATTTGTATAAATTATAAAGTCAACGAGGCAGTACACTGGAAAAATTGTATTTTTAAAATGCAAACTTAATAATTCATCTTAATAGATATTCTTAATAAATAAGAATGCTTTCTTATCAATATGACGGTTTTTGGAATAGCTTCTTGAATTAAGAATAGCTTCTTGAATTAAGAATATATTCTTAATAATCCATCTGTATATCACTACACAATGCGTGTCGGTAGACGGTTAGGTAAGTTATATATCTTAACGATGCCTGTATCTTATTCCTCTTGCAATTCTGCTTAATTTTCCATACTGTGTTATTTTGTGTGCTGTGTTGTGCAAAAAGTATGGATAAAAAAGTGACGGAGTGGCTAGAAAAAAAAGATCTAGGCGATTTAACTGAGATATTTACAAGTAATAGAAATATACATACATATATGAATTGTAACTTTCTCTCGTGACTACATTTCTCAACCAATTCCGATTTCCAGGTACGAATCATGTAATTTTCGACAATACGAAGTCTCATTAAGACTTTTGTTTTATATATGTTTATGTATATTTATATAAATTTATATGTTTGTATGAAAATTTGTTACCGGGGTATGTTAAGAATATCCGATGAGAATGTCTGTTAAGGTTATGTGATTAGAGGAATCTGTTTAGTGCATTCTACTCTTAAATTAAGAAGATCCGCTTGCTGCTTATTTCAGTAAGAAATATTTTAAAATTAAGTGGTAAATTCTTAAGATGAGAATACAAGTTTTTCAGTGTACCACTGGTAGCGCATGATACGCTTACCAGAAAAACAAACAAAAATGAAGAAAGCACAAACTTTCCAAAACAATCGAATCGAACGTCTTTCGATCCTCGAAAGCGCGCTTATTCGCAAAGATCTAGTATTCCGAATAAATTTGAAGCTCTCCGAGCCACGGTAAGGCGCCAGAAGATAAAAAGGGGGATACAAACGGTCACACTTGAAGCTCTTATCCTCTTAAGAAGCGGATTAGCGGAGAGGGACGAGCCGACGAGTGGACACGACTACTGTGACTACTGTTGAGAAGAGTGGGACGCTCGGGGCACTCTTGACTTTTGAAAAAGTGGATTAGTCAGATCCAAGGAGTGGGGTGGTAGTCGCGGGTGAGAAGAAGTAGAGAATCGCGGGAATGAGAAGAGGAGAGAGATAGAGAAAGAAAAAAAAGTGGGCAACAGGCACCATCTCGAACTTGCTTCGTAACCTCGTGACTTTTTCCTCTCTCTCCCTCTCCCACTCTCCCTCTCTTTTTTCTTTATTTCTGTTTTTTCTTCGACGGGCAGAATAAGGAAATCCAATCCGTGGATTTTACCGGCGCCTGGAAAGAAATTCGCAAGGAGCGAGAAGCGAGAAAAAAGTAAGGCAAGCTTCGAAACTCGGGCAAAGACAATTTGCAGGCATGACGGAAGGAAATGGTACGTTCGTTGGTGTTGGAGAAAGGTGGAAGGTCGACGGAGCGTGAAGGTCCTGGAGGGCAAAGAGGGACGAAGGTGATGGAGGTTGAATAGAACGGAGATTGGAGAAATGCGAGAGAAGAGAGAGAGGGAGAGGGAGTGAGGGGTGGGAGAGGGTGGAAGGAAAATGAGGTGGAAGGACGAAGAACGAAGGATGAGAAGGATATGTGAAGGAGACGAGGAAGGAGAAATTTAAAAGAAAGAAGAACGAGTGAAAGGAAAGCAGAAAAATTGAAAAATGCGGAAAATAAATTAAAAAGGACGAATGGAAGAAAGTTGAAAAAGAATAAATTAAAAAAGAGGAGGAATGAAAGAATATAAAGGAGTTGGAAGAAGAAGGATAAGATGAATAAGTGAAGAAGATGTGAAATGACGAATGGAAAAAGAGTGAAGGATGAATGATAGAAAAGCAGAGAGATTGAAGGAGGAGGAAGAACGAAGAATGAAGAGAATAAATTAAAAAGACGGAGGATGGCCGAAAGAAAAATAGACGCAACGAAAGAAGAGGAGCAAAAGAAACGAAAGAAAAGTAGAATAAGTAAAATATAAAGAAAAGGAACGAGGACGGGATGCGGAAATAACGTAAAACTAGGAAGAATGAAGGTGAAAAGAGCACGTGGAAAGGAAAGGAGAGAGATAAAAGGAGTAAAAGGAAAAGCAAAGTAAATAAAGGTAAAAGGTGAATAGAAAGGACCTCCATTTCCATTTGCAAGCAAAATCCCGACTCTAATAAGAATCAACCTCCCAGAACGTTCATTTTCTCCACCTCCGATTGCATCGTGGTCGTACAAATCGTTTCCAAGCATATCGCTGGGACTTTTTTCTGACGAATATACCGGAGTCTCGAGAAAGTCGAGGACCCAGCGAAAGGAACAATTCCGTCGTAAGGAGAATCATTCTAGAAAAAGATATTCCTCTCCATTTTCCTTAAACGTGCCTTGTAAGTCCTGAAATGGCCATCGTGCTCTTAGGATTTGTCCCGTAGAAATTGATCGTGCTGCAAATTAAATCATTCTAACATGAATTTTCTTTAGAAAGAAGATGAGGGTTTTTTTTTGAACTTGCCTCTTAATCTAAAACTGTAATATTATCGTATTGCCAGGATTTTTCCTGCCGATTAAATTACAAGCAAACGTCGAGACAAGGTATACAAGATGAACATTGTAAATTTCAAGTTTCGTCGTTTTATAATAACGAGAATTTAAAATTCGAATGAATCGCTGTCACTGTTCACAATCTCAACGATAAACAAGAACAACAAAAAGGAAACGAAAGTGCCAAAAAGAATAAACACAGAGACACGAATTATCGTAAAATGACACACCTTTCGACAATTACCGTAATTCTAACAATAAGTAATCTGCGAAGGTCACCTTAGCAATTCTTTTTCAAATCTCCCTTCGTAACTTCGTAATTTCTCTGAGACTATGTGACAAGCTACTTCTTCGTGCTAGAAAATCCATCGAGGCTCCCTTGAAACACTTCGCAATAAAAACAACTCGAGCAAGTAAGTACAGTTGACCGGAGAAACATATACACGGAAGAGAAATGAGCAGAGACTTCGAAGGCACTTGAAAAGAAAACCTACCCAAAGGTGGTAGGCTGGAAACCGATGTGGTTGACTGCTACTACTGGAGTGGACGATAGAAGAACAGAAAAGATAAAACAAAGAAATAAAGAGGGAGAGATAAAAGAATAGAGAGGGAGAGAGAGATTGCAGGACAGAGGAAAGGGATACAATCGAAACAAGGAGAGAAACACAGAATCGAGTGGGCGAGCGGAGTAGGACTTTCATCGGCGTCCGATATCCCGATAGTCGCAGTTTTATAGCGCCGCTTATGTCCTGTTGTCTTTACACACGCGTACAGACACTCACACACATTTCTAAACACACACAAAATACCAGCAAATCAGATATCCCGATACTCGCAGTTTTAGAGCGCCGCTTATTTCCTGTTGGCTTTACACACGCGTACAGCACTCACATTTGTAACGGGTGTGGTCTTATTTTATAATAAGTACGATATACAGGGTGGGCTGGTTTCAACTGTCGTGCCGGAAGCAGTGAATAGAGCGGCTTAAAACAAACAGAAAAGTCCTGGATCATTATTCAAAATTCGCAATAATTATCGAGAAATGAATTATTGAAGATCAAAGGAAAGGGCGTCCGTCAAAATAGCAGCGGGAGGAGCGTTGGAACCACTACGAGCTGTAGGACGGCCCAGTTTGCCTAGAAACAAATGCGTGGCGCGGTAAGGGGAAGGATAACGCAAAAGAAGCCGCAAGTGCAGCGGTGTCTTATCCTCCCCTTATCGCGCCCCGCATTTGTTTGTTGGCAAACTGGACTGTCCTACAGCTCGCAGAGGCTCCACCGCTCCTCCTGCTGCTATTTTAGCCAACGCCGTTTCCTTTGATCTTCAACAATTAATATCTCGATAACACAGGCCCACAAAAAAAAAAGTACCCTGTGCTGGCGATCTGACTAGGCTAGTCTTATGTATTTTGTCCCGCTGAATTCGAATCTGACGTCAGAATTCCTCCATCACGTCACAGTTTTTTTTAAATCGCAAAAATAGACGAAATTTCATAAAAATCGACATTCTAAGGCAATAAGATTGCGCTTCTTAAACAAGAAGTTATCAAAATCATATTTTAATGTATTTTCAAACGTTATAAATTCAAATTCATCCTAGAATGCGTTGTGCTCGATTTATGATTCGAGCTGGACCGAACGTCCGAATAATGTCACTTACGATCGTCTGCGCTTACGTACTCTTTTATATCTTCAAATGATCTGTGAAGCGGATTTCATTTACGTGGTTTTCTTTTTGTTGGATGCTTAAAAGAGAAAATATAACAAAAAGAAAAACACGTAACAGAAATCCGCTTCACAGATCATTTCAAGATAAAGGAGTGCGTAAGCGCGGACAATCGTAAGTGATATTATTCGGACGTTAGGTCCAACTCGAATCATAAATCGAGCACAACGCATTCTAGGTTGAATTTGAATTTATAACGTTTGAAAATACATTAAAATATGATTTTGGTAACTTCTTGTTTAAGAAGCGCAATCTTATTGCCTTAGAATGTCGATTTTTATGAAATTTCGTCTATTTTTGCGATTTAAAAAAAAATGTGACGTGATGGAGGAATTCTGACGTCAGATTCGAATTCAGCGGGGCAAAATACATAAGACTAGCCTAGTCAGATCGCCAGCACAGAGTACTTTTTTTTTTTGTGGGCCTGTGTAATTATTGCGGATATCGAATAACGGCATAGGACTTTTCTGTTCGTTTCAAGCCGCTCTATCCACTTCTTTCGGTACGACAGTTGAAACCGGCCCACCCTGTATATTAAAAGATAATAAATGACACACATGTACATATAATAAAAAGGCACGTTGACAATATATTTAAAAGAAAAAACGACAAGTCACACATCAATGTACAGAATGTTGACAAAAATCGATGCCTGCGATAGGACTAAACAACACATATACAATAAAAGCAATAAATATGATGAAATAAATAAACTCACACAGACTCACACACGAATATAATAATAATTTATGACGATAACAACGACGGAGTAACAACGAATCGAGACTAGAATATGCGCGTGGAGGAGAGGGATTAGGTGAGAACCTTTTTTAGCGTACGGACCTTAGGGTGGAGCGATCGCTTCACTATTTCCCTCCTTCTTTGGGTGATCGGTTAGATTTCGAATAATATATGTATAAAGAGCAATACGTAAAAAGGGCCGATTTTGGCCTATCGTGACAAACGGACAAAATACATCATTTCTAGAGTATTTTGACCCGCTGAACGCGATGCCGTAGTTAGTTTTCGTCTAAACCCTGGGGAACATGTTTTTATCCGGGGATTTATCATCCAATAATCGAGGCCCAGTTTAAGCCTTTGCGTAAACATCTAGGCTATTGGAAACTTGTGTATTCGTCAATAAATGAGGCTCACGGTGAGAAATGTTAGTAGAGTGAACACGAGGAAGTCATCAGTTGTCATCTCCAACCCTGAGAGCGTCCAAGGATCAATAATCTTAAGTCTAAGCATTCTAAATCTATGACGTAATAATTAGTTCACATCCAGCGAACGTTTCACTTACTCACAATTCGACTCCTCATCTGTTGAAATATCTTTCCCGTCAGGATCCTGAAACAACAGTGAAAGATGAGAAGCCGGTGCTCGTATAGATGTGAGATAACGTGCGTAACCGAAGTACCATATGAGCACTGTCACATGTGAACAGCATCCAACAACTCTGAGTCCAACTTTACATCCGCAATAATGTTGTATAATACTTTCAATGCATTTCTCACCGTGAGCCTCATTTATTGACGAATGCACAAGTTTCCAATAGCTTAGATGTTTACGCAAAGGCTTCCCTGGCCTGGATTATTGGATGATAAATCCCCGGATAAAAACATGTTCCCCAGGGTTTAGAGGAAAACTAATTACGGCATCGTGTTCAGCGGGTCAAAATCCTCTAGAAATGATGTATTTTGTCCGTCTGTCACGATAGGCCAAAATCAGCCCTTTTTACCCATTGCTCTTTACGATCTCCTTATGATGGAGCCTTAGTCGGCGCGTGTATTGTGCTCGACCTCGACTGTTTTTGATTTGCGTCTCAACCTGTTAGGACCGCGTTTATTCTCTCTCTCACTCAGTACTCTCTCTCTCTCTCTCTCTCTCTCTCTCTCTCTCTCTCTCTCTCTCTCCTTGCCTGTTACTTTCCGATTACTCCTTACACATCTTTAGACACACACACTCACACACACATTTTTAGACACAGCATCGGCACATAAAATACCAGCGCGCCCCACGCCCTTGGTTATTGGAGCCCGACGTGGGACGACTCTACGGCGCGTTTCTAAATGATTGCACTGATCTCTGTGGCTCGCGGAAATGCGAACAATTGAGGGCGCCTTCTGTCGTGACACTGTGAGAAAGCCCGAGGTAAAGTTGCGAGCAAATAGTTCCTGGATTTGCGGTGCAAAGCTTAAAGCGACGGCTCGTACACGTTTCCTGTTGTTGCGAATTGTCGTGAGACTTCGCGAAGAGGTCTCGGTTTGTTTGTTCTTTTTTTATATAGGATCTTATTAGGTTAACCTCGTGCCTGGTTTTTTTTGCCTACTTGTTTCACGTATGATTCACATGTTACTCTAAATGTTTTAGGTGGCTGATTATAAATCCGCGGTGAAAAGTTCAAAATTCAAAATTCAAAATGGCAGATCCAATATAGCGGATAAAAAAGTGAAATTTAGTAATTAGAAATCAGATATTTTTACGAGGACTGCTGAATAGTATTCGCAACTGCTAGTTTTTATTAGTCGTTTTCACAGTGAATATTTACTCATTTTTTGACAGCTACTTCTCCTCGGTTATTTTCTCTTTTCTATCGGTTGTCATCACAGCCATTTGTCACAGTTATTTCAAACAACCACCTTGTCACGTTCCACGTCTAAAAAATTCCAGGAAATATTGAATAAAATTAAAGATCTGAGGAATGAATGATTTTAATAAAGTTCACGAAACATTATCATTTTTGCTATTGTCGATTTTGAAATTTTGACTACATTTCGCTTGTTTGTCCGCTATATTGTATCTGCTATTTTGAAAATTAAAAAGTTGACTACGAATACGTAATCAGCGATCTCAAAAATGTCTAATAAGAAAACCATTTTTCTCCGTTATATTGGATCTACCATTTTGAATTTTGTCAATGCGAGGGAAAAAAATATGGCTGCTTTTTAATAAAAAGAAATACGAAAAAGTCAGTATCTTCGAGAAAAAACATCTCCCTTTTTGAAGTGATAAGAGTAGGAATGAAGTCAAGATCCTGGCCATCGGTGGATAAAATATATACATTAAAGTTACACATTAAAGATGCATATAAGTAAAAGTTCGAAACCATCATGGTGGTGTCGAAATGGCGGCAAACTCAAGGAAATTCGTTTAACACAACATTCTTTCGATAGAATTCAACGATAATTGAAATTTTTACATCTAATTCATAATTCTAAATGATAAAGTGTATAAGCCTAATTAAAAAAAAAAAAATCATGATAAACAAAATGAGATTTAGAGTGCACATTAGAAAGCACCTTTCGGCTTGTTTATTCACTAACGATCGGTTTGTTTGCCCTCAACTCAAGCAGCACGAGCCACAGCTTATCTTATTTTCAAAAGCACGAAAGCACCACGCGTCAAAGCTTGCCACCAGTTTTACATCGATCGTGAAATATTTACGCAAACTTCGTCACTCGCTTTGGGTTTGGTAGAAGCAGGAACCGCATCAGCGAACCGTGCCTCTTTCCGTAAATCGAGGTTAGGCTTTCCTCAAGGCCTGGTCAAGCGTAGACCACCGTTTAGAATGTAAATGTCCAGAAGTTTGCCACTGGTCAATATAGGTGGTGAACACTACAGACTCTCACTCCTTCGTCCTTTGTTTCTGTTCACCTGCGTACACCACGTGCTTCTAAACCTGCAACGTTGCAGCTTTTTCGTTTACCGTTATAGATTGTCTAAAGAATATTTTTGGCTTCTGGAGTTTTGAGCAGGACTTAACCCTTTAATGCATGAGTTTTTAAAACTAATCAAAAAAATATACATATGCTTTAGATTTCTATCGTCTATTTTGTTAAAAAATAACAAAAAAATTGTTTTTCCAAATCTATCAATGTTAAAACAAACAAAAACTTGCTGTTACAGTTACACAACACATACATATTTTACCACACTATAACGTTAAATAACAGAACATGGTGTTTTCGTGTCATAAGACATTATCTACTTATGCTGTTATACCTTGTACTACTTATACATTATCTACTTTATACTATTGACTGAACAATAAACACAGTTGAAATTAAAAGCCAAGTTTAGCAATTTTTTGAGGTTACACCTACCTGCTAAATGCAAGTAAAGTGCATTTGTTTATAACATATGCTAGTCTATACGATACAGGAATGAGAGAAGTATCTCACCATGCATTAAATAATTCTCATTATACAGATACTACTAATACTCGTGAGAGGCATAATCGCAATGTTGTATTTCTGCAACAGTAAGTGTGCATTAAAGGGTTAACTGAATGCTTGAAATCTTAAATTGCACTCATATTCAAGACTCTAAAATGCATCATGCTGCAAGGGATATTAAAATATTCAAGGAACATTAAAAATCGTCATATTTTTTAATAAAAAAAAGTCAGATGGTCCGCTGTAGCAGATTTGGGACTCGTTAATCTTGCGTGCTTTCGAAATTGTCCATGTGATTTATACGGATTCCAAAGAATTTAGAATAATATTGTTTAG
The DNA here is from genome assembly GCA_944319695.1 of Tiphia femorata. Taxonomy (NCBI): domain Eukaryota; kingdom Metazoa; phylum Arthropoda; class Insecta; order Hymenoptera; family Tiphiidae; genus Tiphia; species Tiphia femorata. The sequence continues at coordinate 11,838,329 of OX090897.1, forward strand.
TACAGTGCACATGTACTTTCATCAATAAACACTAATTTTAATGTTCTTCCACGTTATCGCGCATTTCGTGACTTCATATTTCGTTCTTTAAATTACGCACGTTATTTATACGTATTCCAAACGATTTAACCAATTAACTGTGTTCAACGTGTATACACATCAATCCAAATGTTCTATATTTTTGATGATTAGCAATAAAAAAAAAAACTTACCATTCGATATAAAAACTAAAAATTAAAATCCCCCCCAAAAAATTCCGCAGTTAACTGGTTAAAATAATATTATTTACTACAGGGCATATGTACTTTGATCGGTAAGCACCAACTGTCAGATTTTTTTACGTTATTGTGCATTTCGCAACGGAAGATCTTCTCGATCTTCCGCGTTTTAGGCCAAGGAAGATTAAGAATTTCCGATCTAAATCTATAAATCAAATAAAAGCTATAAATGGTCTGTACAAAGAAAACTGGTGCGGAGATGTCTTCTAGCTACCCGTTATGCAATACTTGCTTCACACTTGAGGAACAAATTCTCGGAAGAGGCTCGCAGAAGGACAAAGAACGTGGCAGAGGGTGGAAGGAAGAGTGTAGAGGCAGCCTGTACTTTTATGTAAATTGAAGGTTACGTCTTTCGCCTTTGCGCCTTTCAAGTTAGCAACTTGGGCAGCTTCTCTCTCTCTCTCTCTCCTCTCTCTCTCATTCTCATTCTCTCAGCACCTTTCTTCCACCCTGCCTTTCACCTCCTCTCGTACCTTTCTCTTCGCTTTGACGATGAAATTTAAAGGCCCGTCCCGCGGTGCTGACTTTACCTGCATACAGGCTAGGCGCGTCGATCATGGTGCCCCTTTATTAACGCAATAAATTGGATTTGGTTACGCTCAAAGGAGAGGAGAAAACATGGTGGTCGGGGATAATGTGGATGAGAAATAAATAGCGATACAGTTTAATACTGGAGTTCTCGACGGCAAACGTGCATGGAGAAATAGCAAGTGAAGCAAAGGCTGAGAAAGTAGAAAAAAAACAACATTAAATCTTTCGGTCATGGAGTCCTCGTATAAGGACATACTGGTTGGATACAGGGTGCTACATACAAGGTGTCCCGTAAATTTTGGTGAATAATTGGGGAGCATGTAGATGAAGGCAAAATAATGTTAGTTCTTCATATAAAGTTTTGTACTATTGCCCCACGTTTCATAGTTACAGACCTTCAAAGTTGATATTTCAAAATCGTTTTTGCTTCTAATTTCTAAACTGAATCTTTAATCTTAATAAAATCTTGGGTGTTACTAGAACGTATGTGCATGTTCATTTTGGAATTATAAAGACATCCCCATTACCCCTATTAAGTCAGGATTGGATTATGTCGAAGTGTTAAAACTTAAAGAAAAATTACAGAAATGACAATTGTAATATGCGAGTAGCAAAAATAAATTTTCCAAATAGTTTATTAACTCTTTGTTGGATTCGTTAAAGTAACCGGTTTAGGAGATACTTGCCATTTTATTATAACATAACATAAATGTCGACTTTCGCATTATTTGTTTTCATAACGACTATCTCGTGAAGAGAATTTGCTCCTTTTTCATTTCAGACGTCTTTGTGTATTAGTCTTAAGTAGATTCTCGTCGGAAAAATAAATTTCAGTGAAAAATCTACTTGAAACTAATACACAAAGACATTTGAAACTAAGAAGGAGCAAATTCTCACATGATTAATATATCGTAACTGCGCTCGAAACCTAAAAAATAAATCAAAATCTCGCGATTGGCAATAATCTGAAGACAAGCGAATATTAATATTATCATTATAATGAATTTAATCACAACAACGCTCACAAGCTCCAAAAAAGTGCAACAAACGTGCACGAAAAATAACATTAAAAGCTCTCTCAATCTCCTCCGTGGCTAACAATCCCGAAGAAAAGTGCAACGAGAATTCCTACCCTTTCTATCCAGTCGTGGGAATTTGCAATTTTAATGAGGTTGCGTCACACGATTGTACAGGCCGCGGAATCGTCGACTCCGAGGACGCATTGAAGGGAGCTGGCAAGCGGCTCTGAATGCTTTCTTTCCATCTTCGCTACCTTCGCAGGTGAAAGACGAGATCGTGCGGCTTTAAACTCGTCGCTTGGTCTTGCCGAGCGCTCCGATTTTTCCTCGTGAAAGGAGGAAGCTTGAAGAGCAGGGTTGGCAGGGTGTGAACATAAGGAAGAAGTGAAGATGATGAGAAAGAGAGAGAGAGAGAAGAATGAGGACAATCGTTTTCTCGAAACAATGCACCACGTAATTATTGTCGGCTCACAATGGCCGCGATAGGGAGGAACTTTTTGAATAACGGCCTGCTGCTGGTTTCTCAGTTGGAGCGAACGAGAGACAGAAAAAGAGAGAGGGAGGCAGAAGAAGAGGTTGTAGAACGTTTGCACTTATATGAATATCGTATTCTCATTGTGATGCCTCTCACGATTTTGCATCGTTACAGGATGTGCTAGCGTGTGCCGATGTCTTACGAGCTCATTTTTCTTCGAGAAGCTATGTAACGAGGTTTGGATGAAGCGCACCGTGACACGGAAACCACGTAGAATGCGAGAGTATTCTCAAGAAACGGTTATTTTCCAATGTTTTATTAAACATTATTCCGTTATTAACGTAATGTGTGTCGCTGCTGGATTCTTCGTTTTTTCATTCAAATTTTTCAACGCGCCAGTTGAGTTTTGTCTGTACGTTGATAACCGTGGTATCCGAGTATCTACATATGAGTGGCTCTAGGAGGGAACACCACAGTGAAAATCGTTTTCTTTAAACATTTTTTTCTTGTACCTTAACATTTCCGAAATATTTAAAAATGAACGCGATGTTAAAATCGCAAAAATTGGTGAAGTAATAATTTTGTAAGTGGCGCGACCTAGCACTACTTGTAGAAGAACGGCTGTTTTGATACATAAGTCATGAATCGTCCAGTTTCTGATGAAATTCCTGCAACGACGATTAAATGCTACATGTGTGTATAAAAAAGTGTAATAAGTATCTAATAGGGTGTTTCTAAACTATTTTCAATTTATTAAAGGTTTGGTCGAATGTGTCGCACACGGAATACAATATAAGTACACGGGTACCACGGTTATAGAACAGCGTGTAAAAAAATCTTTGATAGCATAAAATAATATGAAGGAAGCGTTAGAAACGTAAGTATTTGCATTATTTCACAACTATCTTAGAGAGACTTTAGATATCAAGTGAGATATGAAAAATCTGTGAAAATATTACTAAAATTACCCAGGCACCACGGTTATAAATATACAATTTAACAGTCGTTGCTTGGCAGTACTACCAAATATATGAATTTTTCGATATTTGAATCTCCTGTCGTTTCGTAACGATTCAAGATGGCGTTTCCTAAAAGATAATGTCACCACACAATGCTGTACTTGATTTTTATACAAAAATTGTTCCGGATCGGTTCAGCCGTTTTTCCAAAATCGAGGATACACACGAACAAACGAACACGAGAGAGAGAGAGAGAGATGCGCGCATGCACATGAACACTTTTCACGATGGGTGGCGCATAAGTCACATACTTTTTGATAATGCCTAAAAATGGAAGTAAACATTGAACTATGCTATATTCAACGAAATTTTCAAGCAAGCAATATTCGGAGTTGTGTATCCACAGATTTTCTAAATTTCATGAAGAATATATAAATTTTAATAACCAGTATCTTCATCTGTAACAATTGCATTCTATAAATATCTTTAACAGATTTTCAAGATCCTCGTACCGATCATAATTGTTTTTAACACTTCTCTTCTTCCATTTGTTCAAACTATGATCAAACGTCGTTAAAATTTTCCGTGGCGTTTGGTTTGTTGTGAGTTTTTCAGAAGCTTCGTTAGCGATAACGAGTGTCTAGCGTAGCAATGACGCCCGCGGAAAAACTTTCAACTGCGAGCCTTAATTTGCAATTTTAATTCAAGAGTTCCCCTTGATTATTCCCACACGGCGCGTATGAATTTGCGGAAGATAATTAATTGGATTGTCCTTGTCCTCGTGGACTGTACGGCTGATCATAAAACTCTTTCTCTCCTGTGTTCCATGTCCCCAATCAAATAAATGTTCTTCTTCCTCTCTCAACGGACGTTGATGCTGGCAGCACGAATTTTGATTTTATCAAACGGCTGGTCACTATGGGTCGATCAAAATTTATGCATGAAAACTGAATTAATGAGTACATTCATTTTTTTTATATCTGAAGAAATGTCATTGCTCCATTCTATTTCATATCGTTTAAAGTTACGATGCAGATTTTACAATGGTTCTCTTGTGAACTGGTGCAATATACAAAAGTGTAGATTTAGCTTTTTGTTTAATTTATTTGTTCGTTATTTATCGTTTTTAGGCACGATTGTCAAGAGAGTGATTTATGCAGCCATCATCGCGAAAAGAGCGCGCGCGCGTATGTCCGTGTGTATCCCTAAATTACAGAAGAACGGCTGAACAGTTCGGGACGCAATTTGGCAGTAAAACCAAATACACGACAGTCTGGTAACAGAAAACCGCTTCAATCCGGTAATGTGCGAATTGTGAGTGAATTTTGATAAAAGAATTATTTAATACTAACGGTACCAGAAGTAGGTCAAATGGCTGATTCAACAAGGAGAATTTACACATGGAAAAAATCTTCGGTACGCTTATCGTCACGTGAGTAATGGATATTGACGGACGTGAAAGGATGAGTGTTCCGACAAATATTTATGCATTTATAAATAAATGAACAAATTTGTAAATCTCCAAATTAAAAAGCGTCGTCCACTTTCCCACTTAAGCATTAAATGCATAAAGTATGAATTTTGATACCAACCTATATTAAAGGCCATCGCAAACAATCTATATTTCTTTTTGCTTTGGTCCTATGGTTTTCTTTATTTTCAAATAGACATTAGTGTATTTAAGGGTTAAAAAGTTACGAAGACCTGTAACCCTTTTAATCCTCTATCTTAACACTTGGTATGCGGGCAACGTACTTTTACGTTCTTCGCAGTCTATCACTAGCGCGCGGCTCATGTAAAAATACGTATTTAGTAGATTCGTCCTAGAGAGTGGGTACCGTGTATAAATACGATGGGCATTGATGTATGGTGTTTGTGTTGCTATGCAACGCTTTGCATTGCTTCTTCTCCAAACTTTTCTTTGTCGAGTTGTTCCGTTTTTCGAATCGAAGTAGTTTTCGATTTACTGCGATTTTACTGAATGACCGAACTCCCACGAGGTTCACGAAAAAACGCCCGCTGCACGCGTAAGACCGCGGCGAAGTGTACCCGCATGCCAAGTGTTAATACATTCCTAATACTTTCTTTATGTTACACACACTGAGAGAAAACTATATGATATATCTAACTATAATGGCATAGCAACAAAATTATAGTTGGAAATTTCACATTTATAGTAAATGTTACCATAATGTCGGTAATAATTACGATAGAGGCATAGTATAACCAAGTATATTATGTTTTTACCGAAAATTATGGTTATTTCAATTAAAAATATATGTAGTATGGTTGAAAATATGTAATGGTAAGAAAAGTGACTATTTTATATAGTTAATATTACCAGAATATTTCACACATAGTGATAGAACTAACTATATTCACATATCATATTTTACTATACATATGGTAATAAGAACAGAGGTAATAGTTAATAATATAACCATTTGTATAAATCGTTCATTCTACTGTATTTTGTATGATTAAGTAAACTATAAAAATATGTTTGACGCCAAGGTAAACTATAAATTATGGTGAGTATAGTAAACCCAACCATTTTTTTCTCTCAGTACACGTCTGAGATATCCTTCGACGAATTCTAAATATAAACGGCATAAATTCCATATCAATTTTTCGAGAAGCACGCGAGAAAGCTAAACAAAATCACACGTGACGAAGCTCGACTGGCGCGCGCAAACGGATAAGAGCCTTCTTAGCTCTCGTTTTACACCCTCTTACGGCTTTCGTCTCGCGTCGTTATCTCGACGTGCTCCCTCGCTCCGTTTCGTTTACTCTTCATTCTCGCGTGGAACACAACGACGCGCCGTGGAAAAGAAGGCGAGAGAGGACCTCTGCCCTCTCGAAAAGAACAGCCTAATTAAACAAGGCGCGCGCACACACATACACGTTCACGCTCACGGGCCCGTGACTCGCCGAGAACGCACTTGAAATTTTATCATGCGTTTGAGCACGCCCTTAAGAACGCCCCGTTAAAATGGGCGCAAGGGGTGAGGGCATGGAGGGTAAAGTGAGACCGTTAAACGCGCGCAAGAGGTCTCGTTTAACGGGGCTAGCCTACCCCCGGATTCCGCAGTGCAGAATGCGTCCACGATCGCCCGTTAATTTAGCCGCTAGAGATGGAATTTGCGATTGCGAGCGAAGAACTCTTGGGATTGACTCTTTAAGAGAAGTTTGATGCCCGGAGATGTTGACGTTGATTAGCGTGGATTTAGCTTTAAGCTGCTTCAGCGACCCTTTGCCGCATTGATTCTTTTTTTAATATGCTATATCTTGCTACAAGAATTTAATCGCGTTAATTTAGTTTCAAGCTGGTTTAGCGACCGTTTAATGCCTTGATTCTTTTTTTAATACGATATATCTTGCTACAAAAATTGAGTTACTTGAAATGTAATTCGCGGATGCGAGTGGAGAATTCGTGAGATTAACCTCTTTTGAGGAGGTTTGATGTCGAGAGATGTTAACATTCGTTGGCGTGGATTTAGTTTCAAGCCGGTTTACAGATCCTTCGTGGCGTTGATTCTTTCCTTAACCCTTTGCGGTCCAAATTCATTTTTCCCTTCTTTTTTTGCAATTTTTAATACGTTGAACGCCACTTCACCTTCAATTGTAGTGACAGTTTAGTTAATTGTCTAAAGCGGTAATTAATCTTCCAAATACCTATTTTGATCATTTATAATGAGGCGTTGAAATCGTTACCCGAGTGCGATCGATGTTTTAAAGCTAAAGATCATGTCGAGCTACAAATTGGAATAGGCGGTGATTTTCGAAGGAACGACACGGGTAGAAAATCTGTAATTTCGTATTTGATTAATACAAATTGTCATATGTTCTGTATAGGAACCCCGATTAATTCTGCTGATGGCAAGAAGTATTTTGTTGTTGCGATCAATGGTGTTAAAATTAATCGGGAATTATTTCAGCAAGTGTCGATGTGATCTTTAAGTTTTTTTTGATGGTACAAATTAGTACAAAATGGGTACTAAACAATAAGGTAGGCCCGGTTTGATTCTGTCGATTTGGTTCTCTAGCTTCATAGAGGTGAATTCGTGGAATTAATTCTTTAGAAGACGTTTGATGCCCGGAGTTGTGCGTGGATTTAGTTTCAAGCTGGTTTCCAGATCCTTCGTGGCGTTGATTCTTTCTTTAACCCTTTGCAGTCCGAATTCATTTTTCCATTTTTGTTTACAATTCTTAAAGTTAAAGACCATGTCGAGCCGCACTCGACATTGGACCTATTCCAAGGAAATGTTACGTCGAGTAACACTCGACATAGGATCGCAAAGGGTTAATATGCTGTATCTTGCTACAAGAATTTAGTCGCGTTAATTTAGTTTCTGGTTTAGCGACCGTTTAATGCCTTGATTCTGTTTTTTAACATGATATATCTTCCTACAAAAATTTTGTTGCTTGAAATGTAATTTGCGGATGCGAGTGGAGAATTTGTGAGATTAACTCTATCGAGGAGGTTCGATGCCCTGAAATGTTGACGTTCGTTATCGTGAATTTAGTTTCAACCTGATTCAGCGATCCTTTGCAGCACAGATTCTTTTTTAATCTACTACAACCTACTATGGCAAATTTTAAAGCAAATAAATATTGGAATTATATGAGCCAGTGTAGAGCGTTAATTTACCCACTAGAGATGCAATTTTTGATTACGCCAAAAAGTATAGTAAACTCTGTCTTCCATCAGCGATACATATCCTAAAACAGAAGTTCTCAATCGTTGAAAAGCAGAAAATCAGCTTCGTTTTTGCAAAACTCACCTTTACAAACTACACAGCGAAAACGATTATTGCGAAGTTTCTAAATTCACCGTCACACTTTCATTTAAATCATATTATCGTCCGCCACATCCGAGAGAAAACGAGCAAAAAGACAGAAGCTTTGAAGCAGCCACAGACATCGCGAGAACAATTTGTTTGGCTGGACTTTAATATTACCCGCGACGCATTTAGCAGCGAGACACCAATAATCTCGACAAGGTGACTCGTCGCTCGAACGAGCTTTTAAAGCTTTCCTTTTATGTTTTCCGTCCTATTTATTCCTTCCGAGTTATTGACGAGAAGTCGTGATATGAATACTGGGCAAGTAATACGAGTAAAAGAACGTTCGGACAGGCAGACGAACGAATGGCATTTTATTTATTTAAACGGTAGAAGTCCTGTAGTGGTACAAACTAATAGTAATTAAAGGCTCATGAAAAAAAGAAAGGTTGAATACCGAATATATATATATTTTGTATTCTGGAGCCGAGTCCGTGTAGAGCGCCCGACCAAGTTTGCGAAAAACTCTTTACGGTATCAGTGAGTTCAATAATTAAATTAGTTCCAAAGTCAAAAAACAAAATGTGACATGAGTTAAAATCAAATTTAAATGATGCTATAGTGCAAATCGTTCTCTATTCGATAAGAAGGCTTTTTGTCTGAAACTGCTGTATTCTGAACATTCTTTGATTGCGTCCGGTAAGTCATTCTATAAAGTGACGCCTCTGTGCCTGAAAGATCTCTGCTTTCTACATACCAGTAGAAGAAAATTGTAGTTTGGAAAACACGTTTGTCTACCTCTAATAGAGTCCACATATCTAAATAGGCCATTTAAATAACCAAAAGTGCGTGTTCTTGGAAGAGGGAGAGAGAAAGAAGAGAGTACAATATATAAGATGCGGACGTAAAGAAACACTTCGCAGATAGAACCTTCAGATATACGGACAAACTTACTTCAACTTACATTGAATAAGTTCAAGTCTGTCAGCCTTGTTAGAAAATATTGCACAGTTTGTTAATTGGGCCAGTACGTCCTAATCCGGCATGCATACAATTAGGCATAAATAGCGCAGAAGCCCAAGTAATCCAGAATGGCGTACAGAAGTTCACTTATGAGAGAAGGTCCAAACAGAAAATAAATCCATTCAGTAACCCGAAGAAAAAAGCTCCGTTTTCCATCCCCTAAGCCTTTCGAGTTATTGACAAGGATTCGCGACGCGGAACACTGGGCAAGTAGTACGAGTAAGTGAAAGTTCGGACGGGCAGCAGTGGTGGCCGCGGTCAGGCGGGCTTTCAGGTCCGCCACCGCGTCGGATCAACGCGTTTCTATTTTACCAGAGCGGCTTTGACAACGTCTAATTGGGTTAATTTGTTTAGACAACTGGCCTGTATAATTTGTTTGGATAGATTTTAATATTGGTTAGGTTAGGTAAGGTGCATTTAGCATTTAGACGCCAATAATCTCGACGTGGAGTAAAAATACGCGAAAATTCGAACAGTGGTAGGGGCCTATTTAGGCATTTAGGGATTGAGACTCGAATAATCGTGTCGAAGAATACTAGTATGCGAAAGTTTGAACAAATAATGATAGTGCCCGCGGTCAGATGGGCTTTCAGGTCCGCCACCGTGTCGGATCAAGGCGTTTCTATTTTACCAGAGCGGCTTTGACAACTTCTAATTGGGTTAATTTGTTTAGACAATTGGCCTGTATAATTTGTTTTGATAGATTTTAATATTGGTTAGGTTAGGTAAGGACATTTAGCATTGAGACGCCAATAATCTCGACATGGAGTAGAAGTACGCGAAAATTCGAACAGTGGTAGGGGCCTATTTAGGCATTTAGGGATCGAGACTCGAATAATCTTGTCGAAGAATACTAGTATGCGAAAGTTTGAACAAATAATGATAGTGCCCGCGGCCAGATGGGCTTTCAGGTCCGCCACCGTGTCGGATCAACGCGTTTCTATTTTACCAGAGCGGCTTTGACAACTTCTAATTGGGTTAATTTGTTTAGACAATTGGCCTGTATAATTTGTTTGGATAGATGTTAATATTGGACACGACGCATTTAGCATTTATCTTGACGAGGACAGAAGTCGTTCTGGCGAGAGTTTTCATCTTTTCTCATCTGTCCTCCACCCTTCTCACTGCTATTTTCCAGCTCCTTCGTCCTTCTGAAGTTATTGACTAGGAAACGCGACGTGGAATACTGGGTAAATAGTATGGGTGAGGGAAAGTTCGAACGGCAATGCTAGTGGCCGCGGTTAAGCGCGCTAACTTCTCAACGAGTCAATCTGATTACACGATTGAGCTGTATAATTTATTCGGCTGGAATTTAATATTAGGTACGACTTATAAATATTAGCATTTAGCATCGAGACTCCAATAATTTCAACGAGGACGCAAAGTCGTTTTAACGATCTTTTCGTTCTTCTCTCGTCCGTCTTGCATTCTTCTCTTTACTACTTTCCATCTGCTTCGTCGCCCCGGATTTATTAACTAGGAAGCACGACGCGGGACATTCTGCAAGTAGTAAGCGAAATTTCGAACGGACAGTAGTAATGGCCGCGGTCAAGCTTGCTTTCAAGTTGGCCAACTTTTTAATTTCTCTTTCACGAGAGCGGTATCGACACATTCTAATTTGGTCAATCTAATTACCCGATTGGCCTGTATAATTCGTTCGACCGGATTTTAATATTAGCCATGACTTATCTTAGTATTCAACATGGAGACTCCAATAATTTCAACGAGGACGCAAAGTCGTTCTAACGATCTTTTCGTTCTTCTCTTGTCCGTTTTGCATTCTTCTCTTTGCTACTTTCTATCTGTTTCGTCGCTGCGGATTTATTGTCAAAGAAACACGACGTAGAACACTGGGCAAGTAGTGTAAGCGAAAGCTCGAACGGACAGTAGTAGTAGCCACTGTCAGACAGGCTTTCAGGTGCGCCAATTTTCAGTTTCTCTTTCACGAGAGCGGTCTGAGTAACTTCTCATTGCGACAGTCTGATTATATGATCACCTCGTATAATCTCTTTAATTGGATTTTAATATTACTCATGACTTATCTTAGCATTCAGCATAGAGACTCCAATAATTTCGACGAGGACGCAAGACCTTCTAACGATCTTTTCGTTCATTTCTCGTCCGTCTTGCACCCTTCTCTTTACTGCTTTTCATCTGCTTCGTCACTCCGGATTTATTGTCAAAGAAACACGACATAGAACACTGGGCACGTAGTGTGAACGAAAGTTCGAACGGACAGTAGTAGTGGCCACGGTCAGACAGGCTTTCTGGTCGCCAATTTTCAGTTTGTCTTTCACGAGATCGGCCAGAGTAACTTCTCATTGCGTCAATCTGGTTACACGATTAGCTCGTATAATTTCTATGGTTGGATGTTAATAGTAGTTTAATATTAAAACGAGGACGCAAATCGTCTAACAATCTTTTCGTTCTTTTCTCGTCCGTCTTGCATCCTTCCCTTCGCTACTTTCCATCTGCTTCGTCGCTCCGGATTTATTGATGTGGAAACGCGACGTTGAACAGTGGGTAAGTAGTGTGAGCGAAAGTTCGAACGGACAGTAGTAGTGGCCGTGGTCAGGCGGGCTTTCAAGCCCGCCACCTCATCGGATCAACGAGTCTCTTTTACGAGAGCGGTCTGGGCAACTTCTAATTGGGTCAAGCCGACTATATGATTGGCCCGTATCGCGGTATCGGAATTCTCTTTTACCGTTTTTATTTTTGAGAACGCGATCGCGCTTTATTTCATCCTCTCTCCCATTCGCTCTCTGTCTCTCTTTCTTTCTTTCTCCGTCTGTCGTATCACTCCTCTCTTTTCGTTACACACTTTGTTCATTCAGTTCAATTTCTGTTTCAACGTCCACGGGGTAGAAGTCCGCTTTATTTTTATTTTCTCTCGAGTGGATTCGCTTTTTTTACTTTAGCCTCACTTATAAGCTTTCAGCAGGTGGCAAAAAGTCTTATTTATTAAATTTTTCGCTTCCCCTTCGATTTGGGACGGTAATTTCAATTTTTGTTATTAAGCTTTCAGCGTTCTTCGTAATTTTTACATTAACGCTGTCGCGCGTAAATTTCTTAATTAATTTTCTTTATTATCTTTTTCCATATCCACCGAAATTCCATAATTAAATAAAATTCTATTGTTCTGTCCTGAGCTTCTACGAGAATGTCCGACGTTCAACGTAAAAAATGCTTTTTTCCTTTGGCTCTGTGAGAGATACAGTGGTAATCTTACGAATACTTCTCGATGTGGCGTAGCATTTGCATTCTCAAGTATATCTCGTTGTGGACGTTAAGATTAAATTTTTAATCGCGTTAACGTGCCATCTGGTAAGAATGCGGATCCATTAAAGTAAACGCGCGAGCACTTTACGAGCTGTCCTTTTGTTCGTGCTCACATTGGAGAGAGACAAGGGAGAGGGAGAGGGAAGGAGATGAAATTTAACACTCACTCGAATATGCCAAGTTTATTGCGCCACTTACCTTTCTTCTAGACTCGTTGAACAACAGTGACGTGCTCGCCAGTATTCTCGTTGGTTTGTCATTCCTCTTTGAAAGGTGAATGGAAGAAGTGAGCTTATGTCTCAATAAAATTTCACCTATTTCGTAGATTTGTTTATATACTTGTGAAATTTAGGTACGGTAGGAGTTATGTTGTGGACAGAAGTGTAATTTTTGTAACGGAGATGGAAGAATGTTTTTGGAAATATTGCTGTAATTTTCAGAATAATTTATTTCCTTTTTTTAAAAAAAAGCGCCATGAAATGTTTTCAAGCACACGAAGGATTTTATGGCTAACAAGGTACGCTCCTCGACACGGAAATTCAAAAAATTCTGAAACTTTGTGGAAATGTCAGCTCTTCAAACCGTTTTTGGGTGCCAACAAAAAATAATGTCGCATTCAGGACGAGTTGCTCTACATTTTCACAATGTTTCAAAATTCTTTGGATTTCCGGGTTGGCAATCATTCCTGTCAAGTAGATAAATAGATTTATAGGTGGAAAGAATTTAAAAGATCGTTTAATCGGATCTATAACGAATCGGTGTTTCGAGCATCTGATTTTAAATAATTACCACTTGCAAAACTCTAACGTGTGTGAATAGTTCGTTCCATTTGCGATTCTGCTTCGATTAAATAACAAAAGAATGAACACATCCTTGAGCACTATAAAAAGATTGAAGACCTCTTCATTCGTCATTTTCTTCAAACATAATTTTAATAATACAGTTAACCGCTGATTTAAAGTATTACAACGATACTTTTTCTATCTACAATTCGTAACAATCTTCTTATTTCTTATAAAAAAAAGCTACCAATTTGAATCTTAAATCATACTCAATTTTCATCTCTCTAATTCCCACGTCTGTCGTCTCGTCGAAATATTTCTCCTTTCGAGTAGAAATACCTCGGAAATATAAAAATCGAATTTTCAATCTTCGTGTGTGGTTCGGATTTTACGATGCCTCAGGTGCTCGCACGTCTCGGCGTTCATCAGATCGGATAATCGGTTCGATCGAGAACGAGATGGAGACTCATCAGTGCAGGTCTATTTTCATCGCGGATCACCACTTTCGGTGGAAATGAGCGCGTAATAAGCGCTCCTCCCGATAGACTCTTCATTTTTAATATCACTCTATTCGTATCGGCACATGTACAAGCGCCTGCGGTGCTGATCTCACAATATTTCGACGTTGAACATTTCACTGCTTTTCTTTTCTGAATTTTATTATTATCTTTTGATTTTTGCATTTTTATCGCCTTTACGTTCATCCACATTGCGCGTTCTTCGTTTTGCAAGTTTAATTTTGAAAATCGTCGAATACCCAAATGCTCTTACTTTTTTCATTATCATTTTGATTTTTCTCTTTCTATTTTTTTCTCTCTTTGCATTCAAGATAAAAACTACCTTCCCTATTTTGTATGTTTAATTTTCTTTACTTTTGTGCGTCTGATTTTACGTAGGTGGGTGCGAAGGTTCTTCGCGCAACCCATATGTTGATAACTTTCGTTTTCTCTACTGGGTTTTTTGGTACTTTCCTTTTTTTCTGTATTTTTTTGAGATTATTTTTAATGTGTTCTCTCGCGTCTCGACTGCTTCTATCACTTCTTTCTGCTCTTTTTGCTTTTCCTCTCAAAGCTGAGTATCCCTTTCTCTATGCTATATCTTTAATCTTCTCTTCTTTGCATCTGTGTACTTTCGCTGTTTTTATCTTTAATTTAATTTCTTCGTACATCGTCACGTTTGTTTCTGTCTCTGTACATATGTCACTCTTTCTATACTTCTCTCCTTCCATGTATCATCTTGCCTCTAGATCTTTTTCTCGCACTTTTCTGCTACTCCCTCTCTCTCTCTCTCTCTCTCTCTCTCTCTCACTATCTCTCTCTATCTCTTTATTCTTGCTTCTCCCTCTCTATTCCTTCCTTCAATATACCCTCATTGCGATCTCACCTTACCCTCTTCCACTCACCTACCCCTTTCTTCCACCCCAGCCCTCATCTGCATCTCCACCCTCATATCTTCTCACAGGCCACCCCTAGCCCGCACACTTTTTTCTCTTTTTCATTCTCATCTTCAACTCCTCCGAACAATCAGCGTCCCGCACTTCTCGCTTCGACGCACATTTTCTACGCGCCTTTATCTTCTCGCGCCGAGAAAACGGCGACGACGACGAGGCGAGGCTGCATCCTTTCGCTCCTCTACGGTTTCTTTCAGGTCCGGTTCTCTCCGTTTTCTTTGGCTTCTCCCCTTTTCTCTTCACTTCTCTCGACAATCTCAAACAAACTATTAAAAATTTTACCATTATATCCAAATGCATTCGTTCCATGAACATAATCTAAAATAGATCTTAAATCTTTAAACACCGGTAACGATTTTATCGAAATACCTAAATGTATGCGGTTCATGAACATCATCTACAACAAACCATCAGCCTTAAAAACCATTAGCAACTTTACAGAAATACTTAAATGTCTTTGTTCCATAAACATCACCCAAAATGAACCATTAATACCTTTACTAAAAAAGCCAAGTGTATTCGGTTTATGAACACCATCTACAACAAACCGTCAATCTTAAAACCATTAACAATTCTACCAAAATACTTAAGTGTCTTTGTTCCACAAACACCACCCAAAATGAACCATTAATACCTTTACCAAAAAAGCCAAGTGTATTCGGTCCATGAACATCATCTACAACAAACCGTCAACCTTAAAAACCATTAACAATTCTACCAAAATACGTAAGTGTCTTTGTTCCACAAACACCACCCAAAATGAACCATTAATACCTTTACCAAAAAAGCCAAGTGTATTCGGTCCATAAACATCATCTACAACAAACCATCAACCTTAGAAACCATTAACAATTCTACTAAAATACTTAAGTGTCTTTGTTCCATAAACAACATCCGAAATAAACTATGAATAACTTTGTCAAAAAACCCAAGTACCTTCGGTCCATAAACATTATATACAACAAATCATCAGCCTTAAAAACCATTAACAACCTTACCAAAATATCTAGCTACTTCGCTTCATGAAGCACCCACGTTACTCACATTATTTCCAGAACACATACACACACACCAGAGCACCTGTGCTAAATTTCGAGGACGAGAATCAGGATGAGAACGAAGAGGACAATAACGATAGTAGGAAACTGACTCGTTGCTGTGTTTACGAGGATCGATTCGGCCAGCACACGTACGCGGGCCGACAATCTTATCGACCGCGATGCGATTTCGGTCGTGTTGAGGATTCTTGTAACGTGCGATACGAAGGGACGGTCAGTTTCGTCGTGGCATTCGAGCGCGCGTCTCTTTACGAGGACGATAAAAGCGAAGCTATTGCGAGCCACCACCACCAGCTCGTTCGCGTGCGCTTCCTCCATGAGGCTACGTGACTATGTACAAGTTTCCGGTGAACCTTTGGCTTTGCTTGAATTAAGCCTCCGTCCGCCCCACGTACATTTTCGTCATGTTGTATTTTCTGTTAACCTTGTCGGTTGAAAGGTTTCTTACCACGTGAGCAACGAATGAATATGTACAATGCTTTGTTTCATTATTGTTTCTCTTTTAATAAGTACGCCCGTAAATAAAATTTTATACGTTTTACGTTTCAAATATGTTTCCATCTTTCTGCGGATTTGTGAGAAGTTATTTTTGTTAACGGGCTTGTAATATATATTGCATTTTCGTTTCATGGTTCAGAGTGGATTTCGAAATTTTAATGGTAGGGGTTGTTGATGGAGATGTAGGAGTTTGGGTGAATTTAATTATGTTCCGGTGTCGGAAAGTACTATTCGAATGCTAGTTATAAGCCAAAATGATACGTGGGCAAATATAAAGGTGCTGTTACCACCTTTAAGTAGATGTTCTCAAAAAAGGAATCATCGAGATTTGCACGAGGGATGAAATTTAAACTATTTGTATATGCATTGATGATATTTTTGCAAAGTCTCTAATATATCGTAAAGCATCTTAAATCTTCTAATCATTAAGAATCATCGAAATAAAAGATCTCATTAACTGCTCAAACCGAACCTTCTTCTACGGAAAATGGCGAGTATTCTGTGACCTTGTTTCGTACCTCTTGAACACACCACGCGGCAATGTAGGTATCTTCTAAATAAAAAATCCTGAGTTCAAAATATCTAATCTGGCAACATTCTTGCTAACTCCCGAATATCTCGTAAAGCGACTTAATTCTTTTAATAATCAAGAATCCTCAAAATCAAACATCTCATTAGTCCTTCAAAGGAACTTAAAGCTCCTCCTACGAAAAATGACGAGCGTTCCACGACCTTCTCTCGTATCTCTTGAGCTCACCGCGTATAGGTATCCCCTAACGACCGACTCCAACGACGTGGAAAAAAAGTGGCCTCTCGAATCCGCCAAGAGTCGTAATGAATACGCGCCCGTACACGGCGAGGCACTTATCCGCGAAACCTCCTAATGATTACTTCTTGCCGCCTCGCGGAGCAACGAAGGGGGTGGCAAAACTCCTGTTTTCTCACCCTCTCGATTTCTTTTACCTTCCACTTCCTCTTTTTCTTTCTGACAAGCAGCAGCTAAGTTCAACTCGAGCCAAGAACTCTTTTTTCGAACGAGAAGAGGTGGAGAGAGAGAGAGAGAGAGAGAGAGAGAGAGAGAGAGAGAGAGAGAGAGAGAGAGAGAGAGAGAGAGAGAGAGAGAGAGAGAGAGAGAGAGAGAGCGAGTGTGTGTTGGCCCATTAGAGAAATGAAATGCAAACTTTTCGACCGCGAGAAGATATCTCGATTGGTCGTGCACGAGTACCAGTTGACTCGATAAAGTAGACTCTCCGCAGACCACCTTGCACACGTGAGCTGAATTTTCGTGGGCAATAATGTGGAGGTTCTCAAGCCGTGTTTGCGAACTTGGCCTCGTTTTACTTGGGGTTAGGATTAGAGAGATTAGAATTTGGAGTAATGGCGGATGACAGTTGATTTGTCGTTATTGTTTTAGAAATTTCATAGAGAGTGTAAAGGTTTTTTCAGGTGTAATTTGATCGAATTATTTTTAAATGTTTTTTTTTTTTTTTGTTTATTTGGGTTAATTGAGCCTCGGATGATTAAACGATAGATAGGGTAGGGTGAAATATTCACGTGAGATTACTCCATTGTCGTTGTTCCATTTCAGATCCTTTCATTTGTATTTGGCCATGTTAATTCTTATTGTTATAAATATTTGCACGCCTACGTGGTAGTTGACAATCTCGGCGTAAATAGATTAGTGGCACTGTTCTTTAATGAAACATTTCCATAACGATCTAGTAGCACAGGAAATAAAAATGAAAAAAGAAATCTCTCCGGATGCAATTCCACAATATTGTCAGATCCTTCCAGATAAAAGAAAGAGAGAAAGATACGTTGAAGTCAATTAATGTACAATTATCAAAAATAACACTTAACCCCACAGTAAAGGATAACAATAAAAATTTGAGAATATCTATGAAAAAATTAAGATCCAGGAATTTCTCAAATTTAAAAAACAACATTGAACTAAAAAGGAAATGGTGAAAGAAATCTCTTTCAATGCAATTCCACAATGCTGTCAGATTCCTTCTAGTTAACCCTTTGCACTCGAGGGCTCCGCTCTGGAGGCAATACAAATATCCTTATCGAGTTTACTAAAAGCTTCGAATGCTAAGGGTTAAAACCTGGGTTAAAAGAAAAAGAGTGAAAAATACGTTGGAACAAGCTAATGCACAATTAAACAAAACGATACTTCACCGCACAGTATTTTGTAATAATAAAATTTCGAAAATATCTATGACGAATTTATAGTCCCAAGAATTCCTGAAATGTGAAAAACATTGAACTAAAAAGAAAATAGTGAAAGAAATCTCTTTCAATACAATTCCACGATGCTGTCAGGTTCCTTCTAGTTAAAAAAAAAACAGTGAAAAATACGTTGGAACAAGCTAATGTACAATTATACAAAACGATACTTCACCACACAGTATTTTGTAATAATAAAATTTCGAAAATATCTATGACGAATTTATAGTCCCAAGAATTCCTGAAATGTAAAAAACATTGAACTAAAAAGAAAATAGTGAAAGAAATCTCTTTCAATACAATTCCACGATGCTGTCAGGTTCCTTCTAGTTAAAAGAAAAAGAGTGAAAGATACGTTGGAACAAACTAATGTACAATTATACAAAACGATATTTCACCGCGCATAATTTCTAATAATAAAATTTCGAAACTATCTATGACGAATTTATAATCTCAAGAATTCCTGAAATGTAAAAAACATTGAACTGAAAAGAAAATAGCGAAAGAAATCTCTTTCAATACAATTCCACGATGCTGTCAGGTTCCTTCTAATTAAAAGAAAAAGAGTGAAAGATACGTTGGAACAAACTAATGTACAATTATACAAAACGATACTTCACCGCGCATAATTTCTAATAATAAAATTTCGTAACTATCTATGACGAATTTATAGTCTCAAGAATTCCTGAAATGTAAAAAACATTGAACTAAAAAGAAAATAGTGAAAGAAATCTCTTTCAATACAATTCCACGATGCTGTCAGGTTCCTTCTAATTAAAAGAAAAAGAGTGAAAGATACGTTGGAACAAACTAATGTACAATTATACAAAACGATACTTCACCGCGCATAATTTCTAATAATAAAATTTCGAAACTATCTATGACGAATTTATAGTCTCAAGAATTCCTGAAATGTAAAAAACATTGAACTGAAAAGAAAATAGCGAAAGAAATCTCTTTCGGTGCAATTCCACGATGTTGTTAGAGTCCTTCCTAGATAGCAGGGCGCGAGGGAATCGTGATAGGCCATCTCACGAGGCCACTCTGCTAGGGGTTGGAGTTACTAAGGGGCTGGAAGGGGTGAATTGAGGGGTGAGGTGGTAAGACCTTGACGTTTAGGAAGACCGAGTGATACCCCCGTGCCCGATAGCAGGTGTCTAATTGCGGTTAACCACGTGCAAAGGTCATACGGATAAATAAGACACCCCCTTGGAGCCACCCCTCACGTTCGTTTCCTTAGCTTCATAGTTACGGGGCCAATGTAGTTCTCTCGCGCCATCCACAACGAGGTTTTCGACGATTAGATTGTCTCTGGCGTTGGTAGTGGTTGGTCCGAGTGAAATGGAGGTTACTGGGACTTTAAACGAGTTGTGCTGTTTACGAGTTTTATCACGGTTTTTTGCTAAGTGGAAATTAACTTTCTCGGAAATAGAATCAATTAATTCTATACGAGGTTTTCAACGATTGGACGGTCCCTGGCGTTGGTAGTCGTTGGTCCGGGTGGTAGGGTGCGAAACGAGGGTGGTGTTTGCGAGTTATATTATGGTTTTTGTCTATTAAAAATAAACTTCGTCGGAAAGAGAATAAATTGGACTGTTTATTTTGAAAGTGGTGTAAGTCCATTTAAAACTAAAAATTAACTCGTAAATAAAAAGTTTACACTAAATGAATCATAAATTGTGTGATATCTATTTTTTTCTAAAAATGGACTTACACCACTTTTATAATAAAGGGTGCAATTAATTTTGTACGAGGTTTTCAACGATTAAGCTGTCTCTGATGTTGGTAGCTGTTGGTCTGAGGGAAATGATGGTTACTAGGATTTTAAACGAGTGTGGAGCTTACAAGTTTCTTTACGATCTTTTGGAAATTCTGTATACAAGATTTTCGACAACTAGATAGTCCGTAGTATTCGTAGTGGTTGGTCCGAATGACACGAAGGCTAGTGAAATTTTAAACTAATCGGGGTGTTTGCGATTATCAATTAAAATTGTTGTCCTTTAAAACTGAACTCCGTCGAAACAGGGTAAATTCCTAAAATTCTCAAGAAGTCACAGTGTCTTTGAGGTTCGTTAAAGTATTCCTTTCAAACTCACCGTGTAGCCTTATTACAAACCTTATGTAGCCTTATAATCAACGAATATACAATCGCCAGTCAATTGTCAATAATCAGATTATCATTGAAGAAATAAACTAACTGCCAATCCTAAAGTATCTTTGACCAAAACCGAAACTGGGAAATCTGACCAACGTTCGATCAAACCTCAACCGACTTGGTACAAGCAAGGTATCTTCCTCTAATAAATCAGAACGCAAACCAAAATCTGCTTAACGTTTAAAATGCCTCACGAAACCTATCACACGATATTATCAGTTTTACTTCGTCCTTCGTTTAAGACACTTCGACAAAGAGTCCTCATTTGCTCACATTCGGCCATTAGAGCCTTCGAAAACAGATACACTCGGTTTCACTCAACTCCACGTTTCTCTGCGAGCTCTTCTCGAAATTGCTGCGCAAGGACCTTGACGTCCAGTCACGGTCAATTAATTAATTCGCTCGAGAAAGTACGTTCCTACGTGTAACCGCGCGCGCCACATTCTCCTAAACGTCCTACCAAAATATAATGCTCGCTCTCGGCACAGGCAAATGAATTTCCATCCGAGTGGCTTCCGTGATGACGTTGTACCTACTCACCGCATCCTTCCTCTGCTCTTGGACTCTCCAAATAATTTCCCTTGGATCTAGATTCTCACGAAGATCGTAAAAGTTTATCTGCTCCTTGAACCGTGTAATGCTGGAAGAAAAGTCTGCAGTTACTCGCTGGAAAGAATTGAATGGATTTTTAAAAGGTGATTGTGTGGAAAGGAAGGAAGAAAGAAATTAATAAGCTTGCTGCTTTTCAGCCGACGTATCTTAGATCGAAGATAATTAAGCCTCTATGGGCTCCGACTAATTTCAGGGTCACAGACTAATATATCAACATTTTTCCAAATAATTTAGGTGTTTCACAAGATAGCGTGTACGTCTTAATTACATAACTTCTCGCAGATAACCAATAACAATATTGATGACAGTTGGTAGTGCCATCAACTTGAAATATGTCAATCTGCATATATAGGTTTAATTATTGATGCTCCTTTGCATATTTTTTTTTTATATGTAAGGAAAGATTTCGTCCCATAGAGGGTTAAGGTAAAAGCTTGAAGCCCCTTTTCTTAGGTTCAAGTTGAAAGCGTAAGTTTAATTTTACTTATTCATTTGCGAGAATTTCTTGTGTAATTAATAGCTGGTGTATTGTGATTGTTGCAATATTTACGTGCTCATGTGCAATTGTTTATACTTTTGGAGGGCTTTTGTAATTGTGATTTTAATTTTTTTCGAACGAAAGGAGGACGGAGGGAAGGAGATATTAAGTCGATTTGAATATAATGGGCTTACACGAGAATTCAATCTACAAGTTAGAGTTTCTAAAACAAAGCTATATTATATGTATACATATAATATTCACGTGTAAAATTGTTTGTATTTTCTGTTTTAGTTTTATACCTGTGATTTTAATTTTTCCTAACAAGAGGAGGACGGAAAGAAAAAGATTTTAAGTTGATAAGAATATAATAGATTTACACAAGCAACGTCATCAATTTAGAGTTTCTAAAGGCAGGCTATACATATTATGTTATACGTAGCAAAAGATTTGTATGCGCAAGCACATCAATGTACTATAACGTGATATATTTATTTATTTTTTCCAAAACGAAGAATTCACAAGACTCTTATGTACTGTAATATCTAATATATTGTAGTATATATTATAATAACCATTTCTCTCGTTTGAAGTCAGTCCACCATGTTCGTTAATATTTCTGTCATCGTCACGACGATTAATAATTATCTACTTGATGCAAAGATCGCATGCTTCAGAGAAATTGTCGTATCACCATAGACTCCTAACGAATCTTCCACACCACCAACATCCACTTTACCGTCAGTCGAACATTTCATCGAACAGAAAAATTCACGAGTTATCCATCACATTCGTAAATATGTCTTTCGTGTTCAGGACGATTAATTACTCCAGTGCAAAGCTTTCGTACTTCAAAGCAGCGCTCGTATTTCCGTATCACAGAAATCTTTCCACCCCGTGCTAACGTCCCACTTTTACGATCGTTTTATGATACTGACCGCGTGCAGAAACGTCGATACGCTACCACGTGTGTGTATGTCTATTTGTGCGTGTGCGTACGCCATGTGTATATTTGTGTGTGTATGTTCAGCTGTATATATGTATGTTATCTGTGCACAATTATGTGTACGCATATCATGTGTATGTATATGTATATGTTCACGTGTATGCTTAATATGCATGTCAGGTATAAATTAGGCCGTACATGCCCACGTGTAAGTTGTGTGTGTCTATTCAGGTGTAAACTTATGTGTGTATGTTATCTATGCACAGTTATGTGTACGCGTACCATGTGTATATTATGTGTGTATATTCACGTGTATGCTTGTGGGTGCATTGTAACGGGTGTGGTTTATTTTATACTAATTGGATATATAAAAAAAGATAATGAATAACATATATATAATAAAAAGGCACGTTGTCAATATATAAAATATTAACAAAATCGGTGCCTCCGATAGGATTAAACAATACATATAGAATAAAAGCAATAAATATGACAAAATAAATAAATTCATACAGACTCACACACGAACATAATAATAATTTACGATGATAAATATGACGGAATTACAACGAATCGAGACTAGAATATGTGTGTGGAGGAGAGAGATTAGGTGAGAACCTTTTTTAGCGTACGGACCTTAGGGTTTAAGTCATAGATTCTCAACGTGGGTGATAACGCCCCCTTGCGGGCGTTTGAAACTCTCAGGGGGGCAGTAGAAGACCTCGCGTGGGCAGATTAAAAAAATATAGTCTAAAAGAGACAAAAAAAATCACGCGTTTTAATTGCTCCCATTGAAACATTCTTCTTTAGGAGGGTTCTAGAAAAAAACATATTCTCAAAGTGGGCGGTGGGCAAAATAAGGTTGAGAAACTATGGTTTAACACTAGAACTACCAAGGGGTAGTATAAAAATAAAAGTAAATGGCAGCTCAGCGATAAAATAAACGCTCTCTCTGTTAAAATGAGTGGTCAACAAAAGAAGTTTCCATACGTAAACGAAAATTGGTAGTTCTAATGTTAAAATGAAATTCTTGTGAAAAATTCACGCACTCGGTCATTTTGACTGGTCGGTACTTCTAGTGTTAAGCGAACGCTTCACCAATTTCCTCCTTCTTTGGGGGATGGGGATTTCGAATAATATGTAAATTTGCGATCCCCGTATGAGGTCGCCTTCATCGGCGTGTGTATTGTGTTATTGTTCTAGCTCGACTGTTTTTGATTTTCGTCTCAACCCGTTAGGACCGCGTTAATTGTCTCTCTCACTCAGTACTTTCTCTCTCTCTCTCTCTCTCTCTCTCTCTCTCTCCTTGCCTATACTTTCCGAGTCTCATGTGCCTTTCAATTACGCCTAGGCGCTCGTTGTACTCTTTACAGCATGTAACATGTAAGTTTGTGTGCGCATGTTGTGTGTAAGTTTGTCTGTACATGTTCACGTGTATGTTATCTGTGTATAATCACGTGTACGCGTACCGTGTGTATCTTATGTGTGCATATGCACGTGTATGCTTGTGTGTGGATGTAACATGTAAATTTGTGTATGCATGTTGCGTGTAAGTTGGGCTGTACACGTCACGTGTATGTTATCTGTGCACGATCGCGCGAGAGCACGCGCGTCATTTGTATGTGTGTTAGTTGTCAGCTTCTTTATGGAATTACTGCGCGACGACGAGCGTCACGGTCACGGCTAATTTATCGACGCCACAGAATACGGTGGCCTCTCCTTCCCCGTCCAATTAACTTGAATTTAAGCACTTCGGATATGGCTCCCCTGGAACCAATTAAATTTCCGTACACCGGTATCTGCGAAATGAGGATGACGCTGATGAGGGTGTTGGCAAGAGAGGGTGGACCTCTCGTAAAGGGATGAAGGGCAGTTTACAACCCTGAAACTGCTATGTGTGTTGGTCGAGATTATTTTTTTAAACACTGATTTGTTGTCAAGATCTATCGAGCGATTCGTAAATACAAGATGTGAGTATTAAGGAGATTTAGAAAATAGAAAAATGGTTTGGAATCCATGGTTTGTTTTGAGCTTGTGTAATTTGAGTTAAACTTCGTGTTTGTTGATTGTAATGATTTTTTTAGATACTGATTTGTTGTCAAGGTTCGTCGATCGATTCATAAATGCAAGATGGGAATATTAAGGACATTTAGAAAATGGAAAAATTGTTTGGATTCCTTGGTTTGTTTTGAGCTGGTTTAATTTGAGTTAAACTTCGTGTGTGTTGGTTGAAATGATTTTTTTAGACACTGATTTGTTGTCAAGGTTTGTCGATCGATTCATAAGTGCAAGATGCGAATATGAAGGAGATTCAGAAAATGAAACATTGTTTGGAATCCTCAGTATATTTTGAGTTAGTTGGGGTTGAGTTAAGCCTCGTATGTGCTCACTGCGATTATTTTCTAGGACCATGACCCCTTTTTTATTTTTTTAATATCCGACAAAAAAAATTCCTTCTCCTTTCGTAATTGTCGCTGATGAAACTTTCAGCAATTATCCAATAATAAAGTTAACGAATAGACATGACATTAAATAATACTTGAGTTGGCGCAAAGGATGAGAGACCATTGAATTTGCAAGTTGCTCTTTAAAAGTTAAAAAGACCACTTACATTTCAACATTAGAGCCGTTTTCAGGATAGACACAATGGAAACAACACAATCGACTGTTTATATAACACGTAACACGGAAACGAGCAAACTGTAGGAAGGTTCAACAAGTACTTAACGTCCGGTCCAGCACTTCCGGAATGACGAATGCCAGCCGCGGCCTCGTGCTACGTCGCGCCCATTCGCAGACAGAGACAAAGGAGAACAAACGAAAGGGCCAAAGCAGTTGCAACTCTAAAGCAACAAAAAAAATTCTCCGCTCATTGTCGAAGCACGTTCTGAGTGAGAATAGAAAAAAGGTGTGGCATTCTTTCACACACCTACCACTTATTCGTGATAAAAAGGGATCAATTCTGTTTGTATTCGCAAGATATTTTTATGTTCCTTTAATTGTACATTGTACCTTTGACACACGAGCATTCTTTCCTGAAATAAAATTGTATTAACAAATAGTGAATATTAATTGACGAAATCAGGAATTAATAGAATGAGAAGGTTGTATAGTAGGTTAGAAAGGAAAAGAAAGGTTACTTGGTTATTCGATGAAGTACGAAATCGATCTGATGAATAAATCACTTCTGTCATCTTTTGTCACGTGATAAAGCGAATGGATATCAAAATAAAATTATATTAACGAGTAATGGATATTAATCGAAGAAATACCAAATTAATGCGATAACAATGTTGAATAACACAGGCCTACAGAAAAAAAAAGTTGTTTTGGTGCCAGGAGTCTTTGAGCTGATTTTTACTATATTTGTGGTATTGAATTCAAATATGAAATCCGTTTTTTTGTATCAGCTCTCCTTTTATAGATATGGCACATCCTGTAATTAGTTATTTTAATATTTGTTATATTGAGGAATAGATTACTCAAAGTAAAATAAATTCACAAAGAAACTACTTTTAACTAATCTTGTTGTTTCTTTGTATTATGCCTTATATATACAACAAACTATCAATAAATGTCACGTATATTACTACTTTGTAAGCAAATACCACACCATAAGACAGTTTAAAACTTTTCAAATGAGGTATTTCATACTGGGTAATCCCATTCAGCCTCCTTTTCTAGGAAAACCTGAAAAAATAACGTAATCTCATATGATGGCAGATTACTGCTGGAGTTTAAAACGAGACTGTTTGAAAGTTCATTCAAGAAAATCTCACAAAAGAAGCTTCCGTTGCGTTGAATGAAGTTTTGTAATTTTGATATTAAATGAGTTTTGTTTTCTCAAAAAATGTTGCATACGTTTAACTGTACTATAAGGTTTTATTATGGTTTGATGTCGTTAAATGGCTGTGTAAATATACGTCTTTATTATTTCTCTGATTTTTTATTTTATTACAATATATCCATACCAGCATATTATTGCTTTATCGCGCAAGTACCAACATATCACTTACGTTATCTTGAAAACTAGAGCTGACAGGGGGAAACTAATACCATATTTGGATTCAGCGCCCCCTATATACTTAAAATCAGCTCTAAAAACTTAGGCACCAAAACCACTGTTGGCCTGTATAATAGATTAGAAATGTAGAAGAAGGTTAACCAGTTATTTGACGAAGTAACGAGACGTCTAAGGAAACTGATGTATGAACAACTTTTCTCGGCTCTTCAGGAAATCATGAATTAGTAACATTACAAGTTTTGTATAATAAGTTGGAAAGGAAAAGGAAAGTTACTTCATTATCTGCTGAAAAACGTAACCGCGCGTTTAAGGAAACCGATGAATAAATATGAATAAACATTCTCGTCTATAAAGAAATCATGAATTAATGCAATAACAACGTTGTACAATAAGCTCAAAAAGAAAAGGATGATTAACAGATAGTGCATCTTGATCAAAGAAATGATAACAATTATAAAGATAGAATTAATAGAATAACAATGTTGTATAATAGCTTAGGAATGAAAAGGAAGGTTAGTTCGTTATTTGGCGAAATAACGAAACGTTTAAGGAAACTGATGAATAAACAATCTTTCTCGGCTCTTGCATGCTAACCACGCGATAAAGGGAATCGATATCGCCTAGTCAGTGGATCCTCCTCCGGTTGTCAAAGAGAAACGATTATCGTGTATAACACGATAACATCATGCAAACTACTGATAAGTGCTTAACGTCATGTCAAGTGGAACGAAAGCGATGAGTGCTGTGGTCGGGCGCTCGTCATGCAATTTGTTGCATGCTTTCCACACTCTGCGCCATCTCTTGCTTTGAAAATATTCTCGAGCCGAAATCGAAACAACAAGAGAGACAGCAATAAGAAAGGATAACAATAGAGATTGAAATTTAGCAGAGTAAATTTTTTTGCTTTTCTTCTCGCGTAATTTTGTTCTTTTGTAGCGACTCTTAACAAATTAAATCTACCAGGGTGAATATTTTCAACTATCATTAAATATCGAGTATTAACTCCGAAAGATTAATTAACAATAGCGTGTCTTAGAAAAGAAACGGAAAGCAAGGCGAGAAGGAAGAAGAGTGTAAAGGATAAAAATTTAACAAAATGAACCCACATTTCCAATAATCTTCTAACAAATGAATTTGCTCGTTACCAAAAGCACACCTTTCTTCAGCCGTCAACAACTGTTAAATATCGAATATTTGAAACTGTAAAACAATCAAATTCTGAGTAAACGATTATCCTCGACTACTCAATATGACATCAGCTGATCCCAGATTGACGAGAACCAGTTCGTGCAATCTGTTGCACGCTTCTTTATATTCGGAAAGGAAGGGTAAAACCACTGACTGCGAGAATGAATTACGACTCGGCGAAAATATGAAAAAGCAGCAGAGAAAGCTTAACAAAAAAAAGGAAGAAGCAGCGCCCAACAAGATGACAAAATAATGGCCCGTGCTTGAATTCATGAAGCGAAATAAGGTGTGAATAGTGGAGAGTGGATGGCTTGTGCGACCAAGTGTTAAATGAAGAATTGAGACAGAGAGAGAGAGAGAGAGAGAGAGAGAGAGGAGAGGAGAGAAATGTAAGCGTGAGTTAGAAAAGGAAGTGAATTGCGGCCAGGAAAATGAACTCATCCAGTGGGGATTAACCAAATGGCTTAGCCGATATTTCAATCTGATAATAAGTGCTAATTCCGTCCACGTTTATTACGAGAAATATTGAGCACTAACCAAGACTAGATATATTGCTATCCACCAGCTCGTCGTTATCAATAGTTTTATCTATAACAGGGTGGTGCAGGGTCTGGCATACATTGTTTTCATTGGTAGACCATTTGATACAGAGGACTTGATGTTGGAATTTCTATTCTGTAGGTAGAAGAAAGTTTAATAATTTTTTTTTTAACAAGCTCGTAATGATTTTTGTTGAATCGTTAATAAATAACTTTGGGATGAACTGATGAGGCTGGTTAAAGATGGTAAAGAAAATCTGTAATCAAAAGGAGGTTGAATAAAGGAGTGACAAAGGTAAATGAATTCATAGTGGAGTGTAATTGCAGACGAAAAGCAGCAAATTAATGAAAATCTTCATTAGAAAGAATAAACTGAAACGAAGGAACATTAAGTAAAGAGCTCTCTACAATTTCAATAGGCTTGCGATAATATCAGGTGTAATTAAGAAAAAAAGTCTATTATTTAAATTACTAGACTATCTGGTGTCTGCAGGAAATTATAATAGTGAGATATCTAATTTTTATCACTTCTTACGATATTTAACGGAACAGTATTAATTGAAAACTGTTACTAATATATAATTACATATTTTTGCCTACAAGGAAGAAAACCTTATTTTTGCAATGTGTCAATTAATATCTGAATTTAATTATTTCTCATATAACAGATACCCTAGGAAGTAATTCATTTCAACCATTGCACTTTTTAGCAAGAAAACTTTCACCATACTTGCCAAGTTTTACCATTACATCAAATAAGCTAAAAGTTCGTTACTCACATTATCCGACTATAATTCCTTATTGAAAAAAAAGTTTATCGTTGCATTTCACCGTTAAGTGCCAAAGCTTTATCTCTTTTTTTTTTTTTTTTTTTATCAAGAGAAAGATCGAAGTAGAGAGAAAAACGATGGATCAGGACGAGCTATGAAATTTTACACCGATAATCGACAGCCCATCGAATCCATCAAGAACACAATTTACTCTCTCCCCTCTCTCTCTGTCACTCTCTCTCTCTCTCTCTTCTCTCTGTGTGCATTCACTTCGTCAGAAAATCCAATAGGGTGGACTTTGTCATCCCTCTCTCGGTTCTTCCTCCCTGCTAAAGGCAAACAAACGGAAGCTGGACAAATGGACGATGAGTACCCAACGTGCCAAGGTTCACTGGATCACGATTGACGAATGGGAGTGTGCAAGCTGTTGCTCTTCGAAGGCGTCGAAGGGAATGCTTGGAAAGTGAGAAGAGAAGAAACTAGAGAAGTTGACAGTGGAAGCGGCAGGTGGACGAAACGAGCGAGAAAATCGAATCGAAGGCACTGAATAAATTCGATCGAAATTTCGAAACTGTAACATCCTTTCCGAACTGTCCGCTCGTTAACACTTTTATTATTTTGGGAGAAGAGAGAGGCGAGAGATAAGCTCGCGTATAATTCAGAAGTGCACAGTATTCATCATTCGATACCTGAGATGTTCACATCAAACCTTCACACACTGAGAGAAAAAAATGGTTTACTATAACCTCACTACATTTTATAGTTAAATTTAACGTCAAACATGTTTTTATAGTTCACTTAACCATACAAAATATAGTAGAATGAACGATTTATACAAATGGTTATATTATTAACTATTACCTTTGTTCTTGTTACCATATGTATAGTAAAATGTGCTATCTGAATATAGTCAATTCTATCACTATGTATGAAATATTCTGATAATATTAACTATATAAAATAACCACCATTCTTAATAACCTTTTCTTACCATTATATATTTTCAACTATATTATTTTAGTTGAAATAATCATAGTTTTGGATAAAAATGCCTCTATCGTAATTATTACCGACATTATGGTAACATTTACCACAAATATGATATTTCCAACTATAATTTTGTTACTATACCATTATAGTTAGATATATCATATACTTCTCCCTCAGTGTGTGTAACATAAATAAACTATTAGAAATGTATTAAGATAGAGGATTAAAAGGGTTACAGGTCTTCGTAGCTTTTTAACCCTTAAATCCACTAATGTCTATATGAAAATAAAGAAAACCATAGAGCCAAAGCAAAAAAAAATATAGATTGCTTGCGATGGCCTTTAATATAGGTTGGTATCAAAATTCATACTTTATGCATTTAATGCTTAAGCGGGAAAATGGACGACGCTCTTTAATTTGGAGATTTATAAATTTGTTTATTTATTTATAAATGCTCAGTGCACTCTCTCTTTCTCTCTCTCTCTTCCCCTCTCTTTCAAAATTTACACGCGCACACTCTGCTTCCAACTAAAATCGATATCGCAGGTCGATCAAAGCGAGTGTTTTACACGTCGACGTAAAACTAGGTTGCCCTATCGTGTTACATGCCTACTGGAGGGTTGGAAGGTTGGAAGGTCGGAGAAACGCGCGATAAGTGGTGGGCCAACCTCCTCTTCTCTTTCTACTCACTTGCACCGGAACGAGTGAGAGTAGAAGCTTTTGTGCGAGAGCTTTGAGCTTTCTCGTGAGAGTAAGAAGAGGAGAGTGCGATGTAAACGCGTTGCACCCTCGCTTCCTGCAGATAAAGAGGAAGTTGGTAGTGCGAAGGTGGGTTGGAAATGGTACTGGTGGAAATCGAAGGTGGGCCGGAAACGTGAGGGAGTAATAAATTGTTATGCTTTGCCGTTACCTACCACTGTGAGCGTAGGTATAACTGAATCGTGTAGGTTTGATATTACGTTCGGTCAGGAGATTTCAGTCTCAGTTTCTCTTTCTCTCTCTCTTTGTTTCTCTCTCCCTCCCTTTCTCTCTGGCTAGGCTGTTTATCGGTGCGAGAATCAGCCTGAGTATTGGAGTTAGTTCGTTGTTGTTGTTGCTGCTGCTGCTGCTGCTGTTCGACCCGCAAGAGGAGAAGTTCTCGAAATTCTGTAAGCGCGGATATCCCGTCTGCACTGTGTATCCACTGCATATTTATCCAACGATTTACGGACTGTGCTGCGTCGTGTAGTGAGCGTTTAAAAACACGTTAACGCGATGCTGGCGTTCGTGTCCCTCTGTGACTTTTAATGGAAAGGTTAAAGATGAATTTGAAATGCAAGTGTGGATAGAAAATGTGCGTATAGCAAGGTTGGAATATTTTGTTGGTAATTGATTAATGAAGAGCTGATTAAGGGAGATACATTTTTTGTGTGATAATGAGATTTGTGGTGGGCCATATTGAATGTTGAAGACAGTTGAAGAATTGTGAGCTTGTGGATGGTTAGTTCGATAAATTAATTGTTTTGTGAATTTTTGTTGGTAATTTGTCTTTCGTGTTGATCAATATTGAAACATCTTCTTACCGATAACACAGGCCCACAAAAAAAAAAGTACCCTGTGCTGGCGATCTGACTAGGCTAGTCTTATGTATTTTGTCCCGCTGAATTCGAACCTGACCTCAGAATTCCTCCATCACGTCACAGTTTTTTTTAAATCGCAAAAATTGACGAAATTTCATAAAAATCGACATTCATAATAAAATTGCGCTTCTTAAACAAGAAGTTACTAAAATCATATTTTAATGTATTTTCAAACGTTATAAATTCAAATTCAACCTAAAATGCATTGTGCTCGATTTATGATTCGAGCTGGACCTAACGTCCGCATAATATCACTTACGATCGTCTGCGCTTACGCACTCTTTTATCTTCAAATGATCTGTGAAGCGGATTTCTTTTAGTTATATTTTCTCTTTTAAGCATCCAACAAAAAGAAAAACACGTAAAAGAAATCCGCTGCACAGATCATTTGAAGATAAAAGAGTGCGTAAGCGCAGACGATCGTAAGTGACATTATTCGGACGTTAGGTCCAGCTCGAATCATAAATCGAGCACAACGCATTCTAGGTTGAATTTGAATTTATAACGTTTGAAAATACATTAAAATATGATTTTGGTAACTTCTTGTTTAAGAAGCGCAATCTTATTGCCTTAGAATGTCGATTTTTATGAAATTTCGTCTATTTCTGCGATTTAAAAAAAACTGTGACGTGATGGAGGAATTCTGACGTCAGATTCGAATTCAGCGGGACAAAATACATAAGACTAGCCTAGTTAGATCGCCAGCACAGGGTACTTTTTTTTTTTGTGGGCCTGTGTAATTAATTAATGAAAAGTTTTTGAGCTGATTAAGGAAAATAAATTTGTTTTGTGATAATGAGGACGTATGTAGTGGGCCATATTGGGAGTTGAAGACTTGTTAAGAATTGTGAGCTTATGAGTTAGTGCGATAAAGCAATTGTTGATTTAATTGTGAATTTAAAGTGAACTGCAAATTTGTGTTGGGAATTTGTCTTTCGCGTTGACTAATATTGACACACCAAACATATAATTAACACCTCGAATCCCACACTGATTTTACATGAAATTCCCGTGGTTCCAAATCTTGTATTTTTTAATTTGTCGTTAACGCTTAACTGGTGTACATGACAAATTTATAACACTATAAAGGACATGACGTCTCACAGGCTACATACTTTTAAATTAATTTTTGTTATGAAAATCAACTTGGGTGTTTCAAAATTGCGAGCGGGGGGGGAGTGGCCAATTCTAAGAATTCGGAACACGCGCGACACCTGTGAGACTCCATGTCACTGATTAAAGGTTAAAATATGATCTACGCAGGCAACTCGAGGTTATCAGAAACATTTTTTAATGTTGATGCTACGGGCAACCCATTTAAGATCAGCGTGGCATTCAACATTTTAAAAGTGGTAAGACAATTTAACACCGGTTCTATGGTTCTAAACAAAAATGAAAAGTATTTTACTCTTGATTTTAGCAATTTAAAGTCATCGACGGCATTTGCTTCTCCGTGCGATTTCTGAATTTATTAATTGTACATATAATTGAAAAGACCTTTTGCCAATTGATTGAAGCATCGCGCATTTATTTTTAATTGTTCCTTCTTTGTACATTAATTTTTTGTGCGCGTGATTAATAAAAGATGAACATGATTTTATCTTCACTCCTCGACAATTTCAGCATTAAATATTCTACGCGGAGAATAATATACCCGTTCTTATTGTCAGACTTGCCTCAACGAAATGTTAAACCACTTTACAATCTACCCAATTGCCGAGAACATTTAAATCCTCTCGCATTTCAGTTATACGTAAAATTTTAATTACCCGCGTGAATTCAAATATATTCATTTCACCTACAGGCCGAGAATTTACATTAATTCACCCTACATAGATCTCACGCGAGACGAAATCATAAATCCATCGGAAGAAAAAGTAACAAAAATCCAATGCTTATTTTTAAATTTTCAGTTCTGTAAAATCCTGCAACGAAGGCAAAATAATTCGAGCATTGGTAAAATTATTGAAAATTCACAACTTCCTTGAAAAACGTCGTGGCAAATTGTCACGCATAAAATTACCAAAAACAAAGTGAGATCGAATGATCATCGAATATTCTTCTTCGATCTTCTTGCCAGACAACGCTCATTGCAGGGATTCGAACCGCCGCTTAACCCTAATCCAAACCGGGTTAATCAAGGAAGGTTACTGTATTCTATACCAACCATAAAGAACGGTTCTTAAATTTCAAGAAACCGCGGTTAACCCGCTCGGAACGGGTTACTAGTAAAACAAGACGGTCTAGACAGCCATTTAACACGTTCGTCGCCAGGTCACCCATATTTGGGTGACGGTTTCAGTTCTCGTTTATAAATGATCAAAATAGGTATCTGGAAGCATAATTAACGCTTTAGATAGTTAAATAAACAGTCACCAAAATTCAAGGTTACTGGGCGATAAACGTGTTAAGTGGCACACTAGTCTAGTGGCCTGAAAGAGAAAAGAATTAATTAAATTGATTTACATGGATATATTCCACATATGTTACTCGTGTTAGAAAGCGCAGTATAATAATATAACCTGAACGTAGTGATAAACTCACGCACACACGACGTATGCGCACACAGGCGCAGTCAAACCGCTTTGCTTTTCGGGTGTCTGTGATTTGATTTTCGTGGTATTAATTACTGTAATAATTACTACAATATCTAAATAATAGTTAAATACTACAATAATTAAAGTAACTCGTATAACCGGGTTAACCCAGTCATTTGGGTTACAGATGACTTCTATTAACCCAGTTAGATTGGTTAGTTACTATACGTAGTACCAAAATCGGTTCAGGTTAGGGTTCGAATCCCTGCCCTATACTAACCACAAGGAGCGGTTCTTAAATTTGGAGAAACCGCGGTTAACCCGCACGAAACAAGTTACTAATAAAACAAGACGGTGTAGACAGCCATTTAAAGGGCACACTAGTGTAGTGGCCTGAAAGAGAAAATAATTAATCAAATTTATTTACATGGATATATTCCACATACGTTACTCGTGTTAAAAACCTGTCATGCAATACCTGAACGTAGTCGTAAACTCACGCACGCACGACGTATGCGCTCACACACACGCACATTCGAACTGCTTTGGTTTTCGGCTGTCTCTGATTTGGTTTTCAACGTATTAATAACTGTATTGATTACTGTAATAATTACTAGAATATCTAAATAATAGTTAAATACCACAATAATTACAGTAACCCGTATAACCGGGTTAACACAGATGTCTTCTATTAATCCGGTTAGATGGATTAGTTACTATACGTAGTACCAAAATCGGTTCGGGTTAGGCTTCGAGTCCCTGGCTCATTATCGATTAACCGTACGCGCGAGAGAATCGGTTTAAAGGAAAAGCGATTACGCGAAGTCAGTCAGTCGTGTAAACAAACGATTAGTACTCGACGCCATCCATATCGAGCACACCACGTTGAGCTACGCTATTGACGGATAAGCACCACCGCGCGGCTTCCTTCAATTGAGCGCTCGTGTAAATTTTCCCGTCCACGCCCCTAACACGTGTTGGACGATGGTTCGATCCAATGTGGTGAAAGAGAAAGAGGATGGAGGAGGTGCTAAAGAGGGAATGAGAGGAGAAACGTGCAGAAAGCCAGACAGGTAGAGACGATTGAGAGAAAATGAAGAGGAAGAAGAGGAGAGATGCAAGAGGAAAAGAATAGAGAAGTAAAGTTAGAGAGAGGAAGAAGAAAGTGAAGAGTGCACAGAAGAGAGACAAATGGTGAATAAAAAGAAGTAAAATAAAAAAAATAGTCTAGGAATTAGTAAAGAGAGGAGGATGAGAGAGAAAGGGAGAAAGAGAAGGAAAGAAACGAAAAGAAATGAGAAGAATGTGGAACATAAGAAACAGACGCGAAGAACTCAAAAAGAAGCAGATTAAACTATATCGAAAGCAGGCAATGCTTTTGAGTTCTGGTTTTCTTTTTGAGTTCTTCGCGTCTGTTTCTTATGTTTTGCCAACTGTAAACAGCAAATAGAAGAGAAAGGAGTATTAATAATAGTAAAACTTCTCTCGCATCCGCAGAGAAGAAAGAGCAGAAAATTAAAAGGGTGGAAAGAAAGGAGACACTAACGATAATAGGATCGTACGAAAGTGTAAGCAGATTAAAACGGTAAAAGAAAGAGGGAAAAACGGAGAGAGACATCTCAAGAAAAATCTAAGAGGACTAAAACAAAAAAATTGAAGAGATCAACAATGAACGAAGAGAGAAACAACGAGGCAAACGAAAGGAAGGAAATTTTGGTGAATGAAACAAGGAAACGGAAATGAGAGGGTAGATATGATAAACGTGCTCGCGCGAACTAGCAAGTAATTCGTTGCCGACGACCGACTTTCATTTGTAGCGACACGTTAATCGATTAAACCGAACTCGCGTTGAACGTGACTTACGAGAGAGGCGGGGCGAAGGAGAGAGAAAGATCACACGTATGTGCTCGTCCGTTTGTAACGAATTCGATTTGCTCACCACTTGATTTGTAGGCATGATTCGATGCACCTGGTAAAACGTTCGGTCCAAATTTTTCGAAGGCTCGTGTAAATCGTTGTGCGTATACGTCAAAGATTTTTTTTTACTTTAGGATTTAAATAAATCTCGTTTGAAACGAAAAGTTCGATGTGCTCGGTCTGACAATTTGATTTCCAGGTACGATTCCATGCACCTGGTAAAACGTTTGGATCAACTTTTTCGAATACTCGTGTAGATCGTTGTGCGTATGCGTCAAAGAATTTTTTTTACTTTGGATTTAAATAAATTCCGCTTGCAACGACATGTTCGATTTGCTCGATCTGACAATTTGATTTCCAGGTACGATTCCACGCACCTGGTAAAACGTTTGGATCAAATTTTTCGAATACTCGTGTAGATCGTTGTGCGTATGCGTCAAAGAATTTTTTTTACTTTGGATTTAAATAAATTCCGTTTGCAACGACAAGTTCGATTTGCTCGATCTGGTAATTTGATTTGTAGAAACGATTCGATGCACCTGGTTAAACGTTGGAACCAAATTTTTCGTACGCTCGTGTAAATCGTTGTGCGTATACGTCAAAGAACTTTTTTCAGATTTGGATTTAAACAAATTCCGTTTGCAACGACAAGTTCGATTTGCTCGGTCTGACAATTTGATTTCCAGGTACGATTCCATGCACCTGGTAAAACGTTCGGTCCAACTTTTTCGAACGCTCGTGTAAATTGTTGTGCGTATGCGTCAGAGAATTTTTTTTACATTCGGATTTAAATAAATTGCGTTTGCAACGACAAGTTCGATTTGCTCGATCTGGTAATTTGATTTGTAGAAACGATTCGATGCACCTGGTTAAACGTTGGAACCAAATTTTTCGTACGCTCGTGTAAATCGTTGTGTGTATACGTCAAAGAACTTTTTTCAGATTTGGATTTAAACGAATTCCGTTTGCAACGACAAGTTCGATTTGCTCGATCTGGTAATTTGATTTGTAGAAACGATTCGATGCACCTGGTTAAACGTTCGAACCAAATTTTTCGTACGTTCGTGTAGATCGTTGTGCATATATGTCAAAGAATTTTTTTACAATTTCGATTAACCCAATCACCTTCGGAAACATCGCTAATCCACTTAACGAGAAAAAACTCACACGTGATCCATCACTTTCTTAAAGTTTTTAAGAGCATCTTGGTTAGAAGTGTCATCGTCAAGCTGATCCGCCAAATTTCCAGGACCCAAGTCCTCCCATTAATAACAAAATAATTAATGCGGCTCTATTAATATGCTCCACCAACGCGAACGCTCCCGGGAGAGAGTCTTTCGGCTGAACTTCCACTTCGGCCCGAGGCTCTCGCATTGTCGAGGAAACTTTCCGATTTAACGGATCATCTAGCGACGACGTTCTCTCCCTCAGGAGAGACTCTTCTTCGGGATTGGCGAAGACGAGCGAGTGACGAGCGACAACGTCGCCTTCGTGTCTCGTTAACCCATCGTCGTTGGATTGGGTAAAAAATGAAGAAAAAGAAACCTAGAAAGGAAGTGATATGTGATACACTAAACAGATTTTTTTATACACGTCGAGATACGATTTTATGTAATTATTATTTATCTATAATGATTCTAATAGATTTTCATAAAAGCTCATTGATCCATCCTCGTTGGATTGGATACAAAAATGAAGAAAAGGAAACCTAGAAATTAACTGATACGTGATACACTAAACAGATAAAATTGAACACATCCAAATACGATTTTATATAATTATTATTTACGTATAATGATTCTAATTAATTTTCATAAAAGCTCGAGGAATTTGTTTGAGAGAAATTAGCTGTCGCGTCTCGTTAACCCATCCTCGTTGGGTTGGATAAAAAATGAAGAAAAAGAAACCTAGAAAGGAACTGATATGCGATAATAACTGCGCATGCGCATTCATAAAATTCAATTCTTTCTTCTACATATTTTTAATAACGCAACATGAGCCATTACGCATTGAAAAGATTCTGGTACAGTTTTCGTTACGTTCCACTGCTTGTTTATTTCACATTTCTGACAACGCCTGAATTCCAAGCTGGCCAAGAACATTGAAACGCACTCGGCCAGAAAGCATTTGCGGGTCTGGCAGAAATCACGCGACGGAAATGCGAGATGAGCGCGTCGGTTTCGGACGGAGGGGTGAAATTCGGTGGCAAGGACAGCCAGTGATGATTAATGCCGATACGGTTAACGTCCGATTCAGATCCGCTGGAAGTCCGTGCGCGTTAACGAGAACCGGTGCATTAATTAACGGCCCGAGCGAAACGTCGGACGTGTGCCACGATCGGTAATCGATTTCCATTTCGATCTTTATCGAGTTTTAATGCCTCCACGTGCTACCCCGTGACCCATTTTTGCTATCGGAATTTCGGTCATTTAAAAATCGTGTTCTCGTGAAGTTCGTGTTTTCATTTCTGATTTTATTGCAGGGATATTTTCTAGAATATGGATATACGATATCAATACATTGTATAGGATATTGCAATTGGAATTTTGGTCATTTAAAAAGTGTGTTGTCGTGAAGTTCGTATTTTGATTTTTAATCTTATTGCAGGGATGTTTTTCAGGAATATAGATATACGATATCAACACACTGTAGAAGCTGTTACTGTTGGAATTTGGTAATTTGAAAATCATATTCCCATAAAATTCGTACTTTCATTTTGGATCTTATTGCAGAGGTATTTCTATGATATCGATGTACGATGTAGATTTTGCTATTGGAACGTTGGTAATTTAAAAATCATCTTCCCATAAACTTCGTATACTAATTTTCGATCTTATTCCATGGATATATTTTACGATACTGCTTTTGGTATCGGAATTGAAAAATCGTGTTCTCATATAGTTAATATCTTGATTTTTGCTTTTATGGCAGGGATATTTTCTACGATACATACAATTTAAATCTGTTGAAAATTCGTGCGCGTTAACGAGAACCCGTATATTAATGAACGTCCCGCTCGTTAGAAGTGTGTCACGAACGGTAATTGATTTCCACTTCCATCTTTATGGAGTTTCAATGCGCCCACGTATTAAGTCGTGACCCATTTTTTCGCTATCGGAATTTCGGCAATTTAAAAATCGTGTTCTTGTAAAGTTCGTATTTTCATGTGTGATCTTATTGCAAGAATATTTTCCACTATACGGTTTTTGTTATTGGAATTTTAATAATTTAAAAATCGTGTTTCCTTCCACAAACTTCGCATTTTAATATTCAATCTTATAGCAATAATATTTTCTAGGATACTGTGTTTCCATAAACTTCGTATTTTAATGTTCGATCTTATTGCAAGGATATTTTCTACGATATTGTGTTTCCATAAAATTTGTATTCTGATTTTTATCTTATTCCAAGGATATTTTCTGCGATACTGTTTCCATAAAATTTGTATTCTTATTTTTATCTTATTCCAAGAAGATTTTCTACGATAAGTCGCGAAAGTGTCCCTACCCTCTTAATGCATTACCATTTATCCGGTGGCGAATTTAATAAAAAGTTTTAGTCTTTCCCACGTATCACAAATTTGTATCTATCAAACAATTCGATATTACTTTCCACTTTCATTGTCACTAAATAATTAAGCGAAACTTTCATTCTCTTATCTCCAAAAGGCCTAGAGAAAATTAACAACGATATTACAGGCCTTTGTTAAAAACCTAACAGACAACAATATCGCCTTCTCGTATTGAAACGATTATTAAAGAATTTAATTAAAAATTGACTTCTCCTCTGGCTCACAAAGTGCTTTACGCGTCGCATAACCCTCGACCAAAAATCCAATATCACTCGAATATCAATTTACATTCTATGCATCCTTAAATAATTTAATTAAAATTCCATTCTGTTACCGCTGCTTGTACCACGTCGAATCCACGTACGATATTTTCCTGATGAATATTGGAAAAAACTTTTTTTTGCCCTCTCGACATCACCCGGAAAATGTTGAAACTCCCTTTGCAGCAAGTGGTTTCGTTCCACATTCCAATCTCATATCTGGAGACTCGGCCTCCTCGAAATCCCATATTTCTCGAATATGTACATATTTGAAATCGATAATGTGGCCGAGGAAGCGCACACTCTCTGGTTCCGTGAGTAAAGTCGAGCATCGGAGAGCCTGCGAGGCAGGGATGACCATTAAATATTTATAACGATCGTTTCCCACCAGAGAAAAATTCCCATGATCTGCATTTACGGACTCCAGTCGTCGCTCTTCGTCATTTTATCATCCTTCGTGTGGCCGTAGCCACGTGTGCAAATTGGCAGTGGTTGTGGTATTAAATTCATTATTATTATTCATAATTATTATATTCATTGCGTATGGTAAGATGAAGGATTTTTGAATTATTTACAATGAATCTGCCAACTGGAGATTCTTATTTTGTTCGAGATAACGAATGAGCTTATGAAGATTCTTTAGCAGACTTTTTTTTTCTTATTCATAGGTGCTTTGCCATATTTTTAGGAAGGTAAACGTTCTTGCTGTATCAGTACGCGGTATATATTAATAACTACGGATAGTATTGTTTTTAAAATAGAATGGGTACTACTTTTGAAACATAAAAATAAATATCACTTGTGAAAATGAAGGGACTACGTACAGTAGTGGATACATAAGCGTCGGTTATTCCGCACTTCAATTACTAAAGAAGGAACAACAGAACATTGCTAATTTTAAGAGATTAGTAAATGATTGAGTACTTTGGCACTAAAATTGAAAGTCATTTAAACAATGCAATTGATCGCTTGGGCCGCAACAACCGTTTCGTACAATTGTAATATAATTAATTATACCCGTGACCACTATCCAGAACAAAAACCAAACGAAATATGAAAAACCGTAAAAAAATCCAACCTTCTTAACCGTTGCTGACCAATCGTAATCTTCTTACCAAATATTTTCTCGGATCCATTCCTTTCTTTGGCAACACCAGGCGCAATCGTTCCTCTAGAAAGCACTTCGATTTAGCAATCACGATGTCTCTATGATAAAACTTTATTTACTATTCAACGCAAATAAGTCACTAACCCTTGCGATCATGCCTAAAAGTAAACGAAATATCAAGAACCCTAAAAAAAATAAAAAATGCCAAACACTTCTTCAGATTCATTACAATACAGCTTTATACTTATACTATCCAAAACAAAAAAGTCACTATGTTTGTAAGCGTGTTTAAAAACAAATAAATGACCAAACACCCTAGAAAAATCCAATCCTCTTAACCGTTGCTGACCAATCACAATCGGCTTACCACTATCCACTAAAAACACCAAATATTTCCTTAGGTTCATTTCTTTCTTTGGCAACCCCAGGCGCAATCGTTCCTTTAGAAAGCACTTCGATTTAGCAATCACGATGTCTCTAGGATAGAACTTTATTTACTATTCAACGCAAATAAGTCACTACCCTTGCGATCATGCCTAAAAGTAAACGAAATATCAAGAACCCTAAAAAAAATAAAAAATGCCAAACACTTCTTCAGATTCATTACAATTCAGCTTTATACTTATACTATCCAAAACAAAAAAGTCACTATGTTTGTAAGCGTGTTTAAAAACAAATAAATGACCAAAAACCCTAGAAAAATCCAATCCTCTTAACCGTTGCTGACCAATCACAATCTGCTTACCACTATCCACTAAAAACACCAAATATTTCCTTAGGTTTATTTCTTTCTTTGGCAACCTCAGGCGCAATTGTTCCTCTAGAAAGCACTTCGATTTAGCAATCACGATGTCTCTAGGATAAAACTTTATTTACTATTCAATGCAAATAAGTCACTACCCTTGCGATCATGCCCAAGAGTAAACGAAATATCAAGAACCCTAAAAAAAATAAGAAATGCCAAACACTTCTTCAGATTCATTACAATTCAGCTTTATACTTATACTATCCGAAACAAAAAAGTCACTATGTTTGTAAGCGTGTTTGAAAACAAATAAAAATGACCAAAAACCCTAGAAAAATCCAATCCTCTTAAGCGTTGCTGATCAATCACAATCTGCTTACCACTATCCACTAAAAACACCAAATATTTCTTTAGGTCCATTTCTTTCTTTGGCAACCCCAGGCGCAATCGTTCCTCGAGAAAGGACTTCGATTTAGCAATCACGATGCGCCACCCACTCGTAGTAAGGCAAGGAAGGGAGGAAATGAAAAATGTACGGAAGCGATCCAGCAGGCATGCAACTCCATCCGCGATAGGGTCGGAATCTCAAATACCATTTTCCTCGTGGACCTCTACTTC
Organism: Tiphia femorata; assembly: GCA_944319695.1. Classification (NCBI taxonomy): domain Eukaryota; kingdom Metazoa; phylum Arthropoda; class Insecta; order Hymenoptera; family Tiphiidae; genus Tiphia; species Tiphia femorata. The sequence goes on from OX090897.1 coordinate 11,880,771, forward strand.
TTCTTCCTCTCCTTTTCCTCTTCATCCGCTCGAGCACGCGCGCCGAACATTTCGTAACTCGCGCGCGTGTGTACGTGATACGCGAGAGGATCTTCATAATTTATCGAGGATAAGTAACGATGCACTTTTGCAATGACGATCGAGTAAGAGTTTCCGTGGCTTCGTACGGCCAAAGATAAAATTTCTATACGAGCATGCTTGCAGATAAGCATGAGTGGTTTCAGGTGGTATTGCTGAATTTTCAGAATTGACTTGCCATTTTGCTGGACTCTCATTTAAGGTTATTTATTTCATTTTTAAGTGACTATTGGGTAAAAGGTTTTTTTAGCTTTTGCAAGGGATTGTCTGGTAGGAATGGAAAAGTAAAATCTCGCATGAGGATTTCTCTGGAATTTTGGAGAGTGCATTTAAGTGAATTGGTGAACTTGTTCGGTTGGTTTGGTATTGAGGTGCTTGTAGAAGATTGTTCATTCCTTTTTGTGATGATTATTGGGATAGAGTTTTCTCGGATTTATCGGTAAGGAAATAATAAAGCTTGTGCTGAGAAATTCTGGAATTTTCGTTAGTGAAATCACGTCGAATTGACGAACTTATTTAATTGGATTAGCATTAGTATTTTTATGTACGATTGTTAATTTATTTTTGTGGCGATCGTTGGATTACAGTTTTCCCAGCTTTCGGGATGACAGAAAAATAAAATTTGTGCTGAGAAGTTTTGCAATTTTCACTAGAGAATTAAAGTGGAATTAATGAACTTGTTCAATTAGATTAGTATTATTATTTTTACATGAGACTATTGATTTATTTTTGTAATGGCTAACAATAAATGTATTAACTGCAATAGGAAAATATCTCCGATTGATTCATCCTTAACGTACGCTTAATAAAAATAACTTTCTTTCCATTAACTGTACACATTTTCATCCCAACTACCACAGACATTAACTATCAACCCACCAATTTACCCAAAAACAACTAATACCTAAATATGCACCACGCATAAACACGACCACAGTAAATTATCTCTTCAACAAACCCTGAAATTCTATCCTTACCACTGACCACAAAACAAAATCCACTTTTTCAAAATCTATCCTCCTAAAAATCTGTTTTATCGTGAACCGCAATAATAACCTACTTCCAATTAACCACTAATTAATTCTTCATTACGATAAATGTCTCATTAATGGGGAGTTTGGAATTTTTACGTACACGAACTTTAAATAACTTTTTGTGCACATCTTAAACCTAATATATATATATATAATATAATATGTATATTAGGATTAGGATTAGGATTAGGGTATAAATTAGACCTAATAAATTACCCTTATAATTAGGGTTTTCCGTTTATTTTGAAAGTGGTGTAAGTCCATTTTTTTAAAGAAATAAGATGTCACATAATTTGTGATTAATTTAGTATAAACTTTTTATTTATAACCAGTTAATTTTTTGTTTTTTAATGGACTTACACCACTTTCAAAATAGATATAACTTATCTCGTAAAAATGAAAACAAAAATCGAATTCGCTGATAATGGGTTAATCTCGTCGACAACAAACACCAAGGAAAAATTCAAGAATGGAAATCGCGGTAGATCGATACACGACGCATACAACAATCGGCCAGGCCTTCTTAAAAATTTACAACGCCATTCGGCGAAGCCCCGTGGAATGCTCGACGAGAGAAAACAACGTCGAGCGAGAATGCCTGGACGTCGGCGTCGCGTTGTTTCACGAAAGCCCTGCGTTTTTGTCCGCCCGGATTTCTCTCTGGATGTAGGGCGAATTTTGCAATTTATCAGCGTAGCTCGCGTCGTTTTCGCCCAACAGGGCAACTTTCCAAACTGCTCTTGGATACCGAGTGGCCGACCGATGTGGCCTCGTCCGATGACTTCTTTTGTCGCCAACGATATATTCGTAACTGCTTCTACGAGCTCGTTGATCTTTCTTAATGGTGGAGAATGGCGGAACACGGTTCATTTTTTGTGGCCGACGATGTTTTTATAACTCCTTGTACGAGCTACATTTTTCCTAATTGTAGAGAATCGTGCAACGTGGTGCTTGTTTTTGTTGCGTTACTCCAATGGATTTTGCTATAAAACAGTTTGATATTTTTCTGGTGTGTTTATTTTTGTGATCAACAATATGTTTGTAATTGTTGCTTCTACGAGCTCGTAAATTTTTCATAATAGCAGAAAATGGAAGAACACGTTTTTTTTTCATGACCAGCTATGTTCTTGTAATTGCTTCTACTAGCTCGTAAATTTCTCTTCGTAAGAAAGGTTTAATCTTCCTTCCAATACCGTCAATCAAACCTCCCATTTATTTGATCCTTCCAAAAAATGAATATTCCCTTCAAATATTTTTTCTCATCCACAAAAACAAGTTCGATATGAAAATTTGCAATCTACTCGAATCGACTGTCCTACACTTTATTCCAACTGTTTAAATCCTCGATTCACTCGATCCTTTTCGAAATATTTATCATAATCATAAAATACGTTAATTCCGTTCGAAAACCGTCGTCACCGGTAGCACGTTCGCGATCCACTGGAATATCTAATGCCAGCATATAATTTCTCGATTCGAAGGTCGATTCGATTCGACTCGTAGCTCTGCAGGATTTCGGCGCTAATCCAACTAAACTGTAGGAAATGAGACGGCGATCAACGTCGTTCCCGGACCTTTCATTCGTATGAGAGATGAGTTTCGCAGAAAATTCTCTTACGATCAACCTTGGACCCGTAAAGTTAAAAATATTCCACTGACATTTAAAAAGATCCCATTGGACGACCCGCTACAATTTTTTCGACCCAATCCCTTACAAGGTTTCAGCTCAACAAAGCGAAGTGGTCTTATTACTCTCACTTTTATCTAACAATAAATCGGGAAGATGTCGTCCTTCCTTGCTTCTTTAACACTAGAAGTACCTCTTTAACATTAGATCTACCATTTTTGGTTTTCATATGGAAACTTCTTTTGTTGACCACGCATTTTAACAGAGAGAGCGTTTATTTTATCACCGAGCTGCCACTTACTTTTGTTTTCATATGGAAACTTCTTTTGTTGACCAGTCATTTTGACCGGCTTGGTAGTTCTAGTGTTAATAATATCACCGATAGATAATTAATTTACCCCGTTCACTCACAAGATTTTAGAGGAATAAATTAAAAGAGAAATATATTTCAAGAGAAACAGAGATTTATTCAGTCCTGTTATAATAATAATTAAAGGGAAATTTGAGAAGTGCGCAAATCATTTTTCCATATCTCTTGCATTCGCAAAACAACAGTATTCTATTTGTGTCTAAATATGTGTAATGTGTAATATGTTATGCGCCTCAATATGTTTTCACCTTGATCCCCACGAAATTCAGTATATTACAATAATAATTAAAAGCAAACCTGAAAAATACACAAATAAATTTTCTACACCGTTTGCATTCACAACACAATCGTTTTCTATTCTTATCTAAAATTTTGTACGTAAATTGTGCGTCTCAATAAAAATACATATTTACTTTCGACTCACTAAATTCATAACATAACAATAATAATAAAACGTAAATCTGAAAAGTACCCAAATAAAATTTCCATACTTTTTGTATTCACAATGTACCTTTTGTAAGACAGTGGTATTCTACTCTCGTCTAAAATTCCCTTCGTAAATTATACATCTCGACAAAGATACATTTTTACCTTCAACCCACCAAATTCATGGAAGTATTATCTATTACCTTCCGAACAATGCCAAACAATATCTTAAATATTTAAAATAAAAAAGTTGGACATCTCTTCTACTACTTAATCGTCCTCTTCATGAAGGGCGCCGAGAGAAATTCCCTACCTCGCATAAAATTCCATATTATTCTCCATTCGCATTCCACGAAAGCATTCTCTGTGTGCGATATTCGCATTCTCCTCTCATGGACTACTGTAACATCACAGCATTCCCCAGCACACGAGAGAGAGGGAGAGAGAGAAAGAGAGAGAATGAATGAATAAATGAATGAATGAAGTTTAGTTAGCTTTCTCGGCTACTTTGTGCTACATAAATACGTACATGATTTGCACCATATTACTATCCCACATCAACTATGTACTATTTCACTCTTCTTTTAAGAAGTAGTAGTAGTGTAGAGAGGGAGAGAGAGAGAGAGAGAGAGAGAGAGAGAAAGTAGTAGACAGAAACGAGTAGACAAGACGACCGCTCCGGCTGGCAGCAGCTAGCATAGGGTGAAGGTATCGTGGAGCGAGAAAAGGAGGTCGAATCGAAGGGTCGAATGAAGTTGGAAGTGGTGGTGAACGGGTGGAGGCTCGAGGGAGGAGCGAGCGAAGTGGAGAACAAATGTGAGAGACAGAGAAAGAGAAAGAATAGATGAGGCGGAGAAAGATCAAAGACTGCCGGATAAGAGGAGGAGGAAGAGAGGTGGAAGCACTGAGAGGGTAAAAGCTCCTGGAAAAGCGGTGGACGAAGCCGGCTAAAGGGTGGAACGTGAAGAGAGGTAAGATAGAGAGGGAGAGAGAGAAAGAAAGAAAGGAGTAGCAAAATATCGAGTTGGTGAAAGAGAAAGAGAGAAGGAAGAGTGAAAAGCAGGAAAACATTGAAATGGTGAGAAAGAACGCGAGAGAAGAGCAGGAAAGCATCGAGTTACTGAAGAAGAACGAGAAAAAGGAGAGAAAGAGAGGAACGAGCGGGGAAACATTGAGATTGTAAACAAGAACGAGCAAGAAAGAGAGAGAGAGAGAGAGAGAGAGAGCAGATAAATATCGAATTGGTGAAAAAGACGGAGAGAAAAGAGAAAAGCAGAGGAACGTAGCGAAAAGGATGAGGGAGCACTGACAGAAATAATGAAAGAAGGCGAAAGAGGACCGAGAGATATAACGAAAGAAGGTGAGAGGCGAACAAAGAATGAGGGAGAAGGACAGCAAAATATAGAAAGAATGAAAAAGGAGGAGAGGAATGATGAAAGAGAGTGACAGAGTCTTTGAGAAATAGCGACGCAAACAAGAGAGGGGAAGACGCGTCGTTGGAACGGTCGTAGGAACCGAAAGAAAGAAGGGAAGAAGCGAGCAAAGATATGGAATGAGCGTGAAAAATATAATCGGAGATCGAAACAGAAGCAGCCTAATAAACATATAGAAAATACGTGAAGAGAGCCAAAAAGAAGAGGAGTAGTGGAAAGAGACATTTCTTCGGACAAAGAGAAACACCAAAACTCGACAAGAGCGAAAGGGAAAGAAAATAAAAGCAACAGAGAACAACCGAAAAAAATGCAGGAATAGAGCGAAAAAGAAGAAGAGAAATACTTGACACGAAGAAAAATAGCGAAAGAGAAAGAAAGTAAAAAGCAAGAGGGAACAACCGAATAAATTGTACAAACAGAGCGAAAGAGAAGATGAGAAAGACTTCGTTGACACGAAGAAAAATAGCCAGAGATCGGGAGCGAAAGAGAGAGAAAATAAAAGCAAGAGAGAAGAACCGAAAAAAATTCACGAACCAGAGCGAAAGAGAAGAGGAGAAATTGAAACCAAGGAAAATAGCCAAAGACTCAACGAGAGCGAAAGAGAAAGAAAATGAAAGGAAGATAGAGAAAGAGGAGCAGGAGAGGATGCTGAGCTGTATCGATTTCCTCTCCTCTGACTATGACGTCACGAGCGTATCCAACCGACACGAGGGGAACGATATACGCGCATCGCCTCGTCCTTCGATCACTGACACCGTTCTATCGTCATTCATTCAGTAACCTGGCCACGATATTTAGACTCGAGACTCGTACAGGACTCTGACGTACTCTCTCTCTCCCTCTCCCTCTCTCTTCAAAAGAAAAAGACTCGACACGATGGAGCAAAAAAGATTCTCTTCTCACGTCTCGCGTTCCTCATATTACTTCGTGTTACGCACATTATTCCCCCTTTGACACGCGAGCGAATTTTATAAAGTGCAATTACGAGAATTGAGCAGAATACTTGACTCTTTAGTTAGAGATAATATTAATTTCTCTCCTCATGATGATTATACAATGATATAATTGCGTAAGGAAAAATATCAGGCTTTCTCTTCTCCAGTTTACATTGATCCGTTGTTATTTCAACTTTAATGTTTCTAAATCATTTTTCATTCCTTAGAACATTACGGATACAGTGACACTACAACAAAATGTGTATAAATTTTTCTGTACATTTTCGCGTTCTACACTTCTTGGAAGAGGTGAAATTGAAAAAATTCTCTTCGGCCACTAATATCGTTCTATAGTCGTTCATTCGGTAGCCTGGCCACGATAGACCACAAAAAATATTATTTTCAGGATAAAATTCGAGAGCCTCCTCATGATGTTTACACAATAATTTAATTGTGTAAAGAAAAATATTAGGTTTTCTCTTCTCTAGTTTGCATCGATATTTTATTTCAATTTGAATGTTTCTAAATAATTTTAAATTCCTTAGAATACTGCGCATGCGGTGATATTACGGTGTAAAGTGTGTATAAATTCCTCTCTACACTTTCACGAGATACGTGAAATATATACAAAAATTCCAAACTCAGAAAATTCAACGTTCAATATCCACCAACCGAACAAATTGGACTGGCTGTATGGCACATCGAATTGGCCAGAATACTCGTGCATTGTCAATAGATTTATAATTATACCTGCATAATTTATTGCTGATTTATCGATAATCAATATACTAGTAGCATATCACCATCTCGCAGATCACCTGGTAACGCATTTAGTCCGCTTTTGTCGCTCGAACGTTAAGCGTGCTTGACACACGCGCACACGCACACATTATTCTACACACATAGAAACCACGACATTCCACTTGCTATTTCAATTTCCACATTTTGCGTCCTCGTCGAGCCACGCTTTCGAATAATAAAGTAATTTCCACCCCTACACTCCCTGAAGCTTTCATCCGGACCTGCCCTTGCTCCCGTTATTCTCTCATTTCTATTTTTACCTGTCCGCCTGCCACTCTCTTTCTTCTCTCCTTTCTCTGAATTTTTAAAATAATTCAAGTAATTTCGCCCGTCTTTCTTCTTCTCTGGCTTTTCAGCATACCTCCGCCATTGTAACCGGCCCTTTGTCTCAAAGTAATTCCTACCGATTTTCGTCTCTTTACCTTGTCCTTCTTTTTCTCCGGCAAATATCATTTTTTTCTTTTGAACCTGCGCGTTTTTTCCCCCCTCATCAGACGTCAAGCGGACTCGCAGAAAATAGAGAGTAATTTTTCATTTTCACCTTGCGGATTCTTTTTTTGGTCATTTCTTCGTTGATCACTCCGTTCCGTTGGATTTGCATGTTTCGTTTTAAGGATGGAGGCATATCGAAGATGCGGGCGATAGCTCGACGTCATCTACTTATAAAAGAAACTTATTATTTAAAATGTAATAGAGCATGTGAAAGATACTCGCGATGTGTTCATCCTTGACAATCGCACGGGTCACGTTTAACATGTTGCAACGGTTTTCCGGTTTTATTAATAAATAATATAGAAGAAAAGGGCACATTGTCAATTTATTGTAAAAGATGCACCGGCTAGTCAAAATTATAAAATCATATGCCCGTTGTGGCAACTGTCACATAAAATATATACATATAATAATAATAATAAAATAAGAACCAATAAATTGTTACTGAAAACGGCATCACTAACGAAATATAATAAATAGAGACCACACGCACACAGAGCAGACATACACGTATCATTAAGATGGATATTTATAAGTATGAACAGACATGAAGATAGATTTGAGAGTGAGAGATGTTTCTGTACAATTATGGCTGCCAAAATAGGCGTTATCTTTGCAAATTATATATAGTGTCGAGCTTCAGATTTATGTTTGGTTTGTTCCCACTGTTTGGACGTCCAGAGCTCCACTGAATTTTTCTTTAACCCATTAGGCCTACCGTCCTCACTCTCTCTCTCTCCATCTCTCTCTCTCTCTCTCTCTCTCTAGTGCCATACCCTCTTTCTCTCGCTGCGTACCTGTTTCCTGTGCCATTAGAGAGCCTTAAATAAGAGTGACGACAAGGGGCTACCACTTCTGATTGGTCCGCCATTTTCAATCGGTTCCCGCCGGATTTCAAGTTTGTGTGAAATACATTTCAGTTTCGTTGTTATATCATTGCAAACAATGCTTAAATCAATACATGCAGTAGTAATACTCATTGTTAATCGGCGTATAAATAAATATAGAGTATGAACAGAGTATTATTTATTGTAGTTCTATATTGTACGACATACACATCTGTACATTTTGTGATTTAAAAGAACGGTGCATCGCCATCGATTTATTGTTGTAATATTTACGTTTCGGTATTATTTTAAATTTCAAACGAACTGTAGCAAATTTACGCAATAATTTTGAACGCGTATCATGAAAATATTGAACATGACCTGTGGGAACAGAATCAAACTTGTTAACTAAAAACGTATGTAAGTTAACATTACTCATATTATTAAAATAAGGACTGCAATGTCTATAAATATTTTCCAACCGTAAAAACATTTCAAATGTTGGTTTCATATGACATCACTTTCAGCTTCCCGTTGCTTTTAGGTTAGAGGTGTGCTTCAATTACACTTTTCGGACGTAGAACATGTAACAGTATATGTGGGATACACGAAACGAACGAAATAACAATCCATAGAATGGCACGTGGTCGGTTTATTTTAAACGCATATGCGACAAGTGGCAAGTCCAGCAATAAAATCGTTAAAATGAATCGGTGCCTTCGAGTGAACCTACAATAAATATATATGTATATAAAATCGATCGATATAATTTAATAAAAAGGACTTACACATACAAACATACGAATACAGCGACAGTATAGACCCCTCTACTGTGCCATGTCTCTCCCGTGCCATCTATGTATACAGGGTGTCTCAGACCACCCATACAATCTCTCGTGGGGACATAGAGCGGCTTGCGCTGAACATAAAAGTCCTGTACCGTTTTGCGATAATCGCAATATTTGTTGAGTTATTAATTGTTAAAGATCAAAGGAAAGGGCGTCCGCCAAAATAGCAGCGGGAGAAGCGATGGAGTCTCTGCGAGCTGTAGGACGGCCCAGTTTACCTACAAACAAATGCGGGGTGCGGTAAGGGGAAGAATAACGAAAAAGAAGCCGGCCGTGCAGCGGTGTCTCAGCCTTCCCCTTACCGCGTCCCGCGTTTGTTTGTAGGTAAACTGGGCCGTCCTACAGCTCGCAGAGGCACCAACACTCCCCCCGCTGCTATTTTGGCGGACGCCCTTTCCTTTGATCTTTAACAATTAATAACTCGATAAATATTGCGAATATTGAATAATGGTCCAGGACTTTTGTGTTTATATTAAGCCGCTCTACGTCCCCACGAGAGATTGTATGGGTGGTCTGAGACACCCTGTATTATATTTCTACAACGTTCGTCGCCACGTTACCCATTTCGGTGACGATTTCAGTGCCTGATTACACAGGCCAACGAAAGAAGGCATTGTTTTTTGTTTCCCTGGAAACAAGACTTTTTTCTTACTAAATCGAGGATGCTGATTCTAAAAATCGAAGGCGTTTGTTCGAATTGGCTCTAGTTTTCAAGATATCCTCGGTTTTGTTTTTTACTGCTAAGGAATGTGTAATTTTCACTGATTGGAACCGTCGCTTATATGATTAAAACGTGTACGCTATCTTGTGAAGGGCCATTTGGTAAAATGTCGATATATTGATATGTGAGTTGAAAGTTACACGGGCCCATAGAGGGGTAAAAGTGCAGAACTCTCTATTTTCTATCAAAAACTCTAGAACTATTATTGTTCCTTTTTCATTTTCAAAATGTCGTGCCAGCTTCACAGGCATATCACCTTTTTCCTCTTCGTGGTGCTTCGTTTGCGCAAACGTAAAGAAAAGTAAAATAAAACAGTCAGAGGTGAAAGTTCACGACGATTATCGACGATCCCGTCGATCGCGAGTGAAATGTGATACGTTGGATTCTCAGAGAGAGAGAGAGAGAGAGAGAGAGAGAGAGAGAGAGAGAGAGAGAGAGAGAGAGAGAGAGAGAGAGAGAGAGAGAGAGAGGAGAACAAAGAGCAGAAGCCTTATGCGTGAATAGGGATGAGCGTCAAAGTAAAACGAAAAAGTGAAAATAAAACAAAAATAATCCCCGTTTGCTTGTACGCTTCTGTCTCATGTTTCGCGCTGGCGAACGATTCTCTTTCTCCTCGTGGATCGATGAAATTTGAGTAGCGATGCGATATTCAGTGTTGGCCTGGTTTGAGAACATTTTTTTTGGTTTTGTTTAGAAGTGATTTTTTTATGTATCGATGAAAGAAGTAACTAAAGCGGCAAAACCAAATACGGATGATTCAGTTACTGCTGTAAGAACAAAATAACATTGCAAAACACGGATAATGTTTCAGAGTTTTTAATATAAATTTCGGTATTTTCCTACACACCTTCCTTTCCATTTGAGAATTAAACTAGGGGGCAAGCCCCCTGCGCTTTCGCTTCGCTCAAGCGCCAACCCCCTCAAGATCGCCTTTGCTCGCGCTTCGCGCTCGCCTTAACGGGTGCAGAAAAGCTTCGCTTTTCTGCAATAGGCACGACCGCGGCACTCGCGCTTCGCGCTCGCCCACGAATTTCAAAAGGTTTCAAAATTGTGGAAAATTCAAGTATTGAGATATTAAACTATGCTACAGAGTCCTCTGCGCTTTCGCTTCGCTCAAGCGCCATACCCCCCCAAGTCGTCGGGTGCTCGCGCTTCGCGCTCGCCCACGAAATCCAGCATTTCTGCAATAGGCCCAAGTGATCAAAACCGGACAATTAAATGCATCCGAACCAAAATTTGACATGTACATAGAGTATATACACCTTTGCTGCGGTGAAACTTTATGCATGGTTATCTTCAACTATTCAGAAATTGCGACAAATTGAAATCTTTAATCCAGTATTCCGGCGAAACGCTTGCGCGGATTCAAAAAAAATTGCAATGTAGTTTAAAAAAAATATACCCATTTGGTGCCACGAAACTTTATGGTAATTTTCAACCGTCTCGAAATTATGGGATTTTCAAACTATAATTATAAAATAGTGAATTAAAGATTTGAAACTGGCACCATTTCGAAATGGTTGAAGATGCCCATACACAATGTTTCGTGGCACCAAATGGGTATATACTTGATGTACATGCCAAATTTTGTCCGAATCCGTTCAGCCGTTTCAAGATGACCATGCATATTGCCGCCATTTTGTAACGGTTCGAGATGGCGATACACAAAGTTTCGTGGCACCAAATAGGTATATACTCGATGTACATGCCAAATTTTGTCCGAATCCGTTCAGTCATTTCGCCGGAATAATGGACTAAAGATTTGAATTAGTCGCCATTTTTGATTCGGCCAATCAAAAAATTTGAAAATTTCCAGTAATTGTCATTGCGTACGTGTACATGAACGTGTAAAATTTTATCGGGATCCATTGAATAGTACCAAAGATACGAATTTTTCAATATTTGAACTTCCCGCCATTTTGTACCGGTTCAAGATGGCGGCTCACAAACCTTATTGTCAACTCACAGTAGTGTACTTGATTTTTGTGCCAAATTTCATCCCGATCGGTTCAGCCGTTTTCCCGAAATCGAGGATATACACGGACACACACACACACACACACACACACACACACACACACACACACACACACACACACACACACACACACACACACACACACACACACACACACACACACATACACATACATACGAACGGTTTTCAGGATGGCGATTGCATAAGTCACTCCCTTTACGGTCGTGCCTAAAAATTGAAATCTGATAACTCGTTACTGTTGTAGAAACAAAATAATATCGCAAAAATACAGATAACGTTTAAAAGTTTTTAATGTAAATTTTCACATTTTCCTACTCTCCTTCCTTTCCATTTGAGAATTAAACATCTATCACTAAATGACGTGAAATCAATAAAACAACCAACTATCGTCACTTTAAAAAAACTCGTTATGCAATGAGATTCAGAAAGAAATTTTACCACTTTACGTACCCTGAGTGATTGAGAGATTGTAATCGGATAATTTGTTACCGTTGTAAAAACAGAAGTAACATAGCATTGTACGGGGAAGTAGTTCAATGTAAGACTGCAATTGACGTCTTCCGCATACAATGTGTTAAAATAAATTCGTTCTGCAATGAGATTGAAGAAGACGCCTTACAAACTCGCGTACCCTGAGAGATTGGAAAGTTCAAATCAAATAAGAGAATGGATCGAGGAATCTTCTCTCTCGTCTAGAATCGAATTGAATTTCAGGTGGAACAATTAAACGAGGAATCGTTCGAAGGCGGCATTTCCATCTGCGACAATCGCGCAGATAATGCCTGCCAATTTCCTTTCAACAGCTACCGATTTATTTCCTTTCGCCGATTGCCTCGGTGGAGAACGCATCGCGCGAGATCGAAGGAATCGACGGAAGCACGAGAAACCCGGCACGAAATTAAAAAGCGAATCTGGCAAGATGGAGTGACGTTATTGGCGAAGTGAGAGACGTGCCCTTTTCTTGCACTAGCCAATCGTCTCGCGACTCGTTATTTAAGATTGGTAATTGAACATGGGAATCTTTCTGCCAGATTTCATTCTCCCAAATTGGCAGCGATGAGAGCAGAAGAAAAGTCAGAGAAAGAAACTCGTAGTGTTTCTTGTGGAATTTCGAATGAACCGGAATTTCTCTCAAATAATATTCGATAAATTCAAAAATGCAAATTTTATGGAAGTGAAGCCTTTTTCCAAGTATGATAAATTTACGAAAGTATCGCGTATCAAATAAATTCGAGTTTTGTGAAAATGTGTTTCAGTATTGCGCCCGTTTTTGGAATTGAGAGAAAAGGTGAGAAGCACGAAAAACCGGCACGAGATTAAAAAGCGAATCTGGCAAGATGGAGTGACGTTATTGGAGAAGTGAGAGACGTGCCCTTTTCTTGCAGTAACCTATCGTCCCGCGACTCGTTATTTAAGATCGGTATTTGAACGTGGAAATTTTTCTACCAGATTTCATTCTCCCAAATTGGCAGCGATGAGAGCAGAAGAAAAGTCAGAGAAAGAAACTCGTAGTGTTTCTTGTGGAATTTCGAATGAACCGGAATTTCTCTCAAATAATATTCGATAAATTCAAAAATGCAAATCTTATGGAAGTGAAGCCTTTTTCCAGATATGAAAAATTTACGAAAGTGTCGCGTATCAAATAAATCCGAGTTTTGTGAAAATGTGTTTCAGTATTGCGCCCGTTTTTGGAATTGAGAGAAAAGGTGAGAAGCACGAAAAACCGGCACGAGATTAAAAAGCGAATCTGGCAAGATGGAGTGACGTTATTGGCGAAGTGAGAGACGTGCCCTCTTCTGGCACTAGCCAATCGTCTCGCGATTCGTCATTTAAGATTGGTAATTGAACATAGAAATCTTTCTGGCAGATTTCATTCTCCCAAATTCGCAGCGATGAGAGCAGAAGAAAAGTCAGAGAAAGAAACTCGTAGTGTTTCTTGTGGAATTTCGAATGAACCGGAATTTCTCTCAAATGATATTCGATAAATTCAAAAATGCAAATTTTATGGAAGTGAAGCCTTTTTCCAAGTATGTTTACGAAAGTATCGCGTATCAAATAAATTCGAGTTTTGTGAAAATGTGTTTCAGTATTGCGCCCGTTTTTGGAATTGAGAGAAAAGGTGAGAAGCACGAAAAACCGGCACGAGATTAAAAAGCGAATCTGGCAAGATGGAGTGACGTTATTGGCGAAGTGAGAGATGTGCCCTCTTCTTGCAGTAACCTATCGTCCCGCGACTTGTTATTTAAGATCGGTATTTGAACGTGGAAATCTTTCTACCAGATTTCATTGTCTCAAATTGGCAACAGGAGATAATTTATAAAAAGAGTGCGAAACTTAAAGAAAGAGTGTTTTTGCGTAGAATCTGATTATTTCAGAAACGTTTGCATTTCAAGTAAATACAAATTTTAAGAAGGTGAGGTCTTTTTTCGAAAACTGAAAATTGAAACTCCTGTTTATTAACTATTTAACGTCTAGACACCTAATATTACGTTGGCCGACTTTAGTGACAACCCCGTTTAATGCTTTTAAATAGGGTTCTTAAGTGATTAAATAAAATCCACCGCAAAAGTTGGTCCAATGGCGCTACATGACACGTTTAAAGTACCACGCATTAACTCCTAAATGTATAAAGTATCCATTCTGATAGCAATCATATTAACAAGTTGATTGCCACCTCATCCGAATTCGGGTGACGGTTTCAGTGTCTGATTATAAATGATCAAAACAGATATTTGGAATTATAATTAACGCTTTATATAGTTAACTAAACAGCCACCAAAATTCAAGGTGAAGATCAATATATCAAAGGCCATTACAAACATAATCTATTTTTCTTTTTGCTTTGCTCCATGGTTAATTTTTATTTTCAAATAGAAATTCATGCACTTAAAGGCTAAATAGACTCTTGCCCGCCTTTCCAAAATGGAAGCACACGAATAATCGAAACCAAATCTCTAACCGCCTCTCGAAATATGCGCGTAAGAATCAACAAACATTTTTCTCTCATCTGCCTACACTTACGTTGCTTTTGCATCCTTCATGTACAATTCAAAAATAGATTTTCTTCGCGCCTTCGCTTAGATAGGCACCTCCGTAATAAAGGAAACTCGCAAGGGGTGAATGGCAAGTGAACAAAAAGGGCAGCATACTACTATCGACGAAGCTGGAGGAAAAAACGTGCGGAAAGCCGGGTGGTTCTTCCGATCTGGCGCGTTCGACGCTTTTCTGAAATCCAATATGAGGACGCGCAGGACGTCGGTACACCGGTGACGGAAAATTCTAAAGCGAGAAGCAAACAAACGGAAGTAATTGCAAAAAGGAAACATTAGGTTTAGGATTACGATGAAATCGCCTTATTTATTAGATTAGAGCAGTAGAGAGATGGAAGTAGATGAAACTAGGGGGTAAACCCCCTGCGCTTTCGCTTCGCTCAAGCGCCAACCCCCCAGATCGCCTTTGCTCGCGCTTCGCGCTCGCTTTACCGGGTGCAGAAAAGCTTCGCTTTTCTGCAATAGGCACGACCGCGGCACTCGCGCTTCGCGCTCGCCCACGAATTTCAAACCGTTTCGAAATTGTTGAAAATTCAAGTATTGAGATATTAAACTATGCTAGAGAGTCCTCTGCGCTTTCGCTTCGCTCAAGCGCCATACCCCCTGAGAACGTCGGGTGCTCGCGCTTCGCGCTCGCCCGCGAAATGCAGCATTTCTGCAATGCGCGCAAGTGATCGAAACCGGACAATTAAATGCATCCGAACCAAACTTTTACATGTACATCAAGTATATACCCCTTTGCTGCGGTGAAACTTTATGCATGGTTAACTTCAACCATTCAGAAATTGCGACAAATTGAAATCTTTAATCCAGTATTCCGGCGAAACGCTTGCGCGGATTCAAAAAAAATTTGCAATGTAGTTTAAAAATATACCCATTTGGTGCCACGAAACTTTATGGTCATCTTCAACCGTTTCGAAATTACGGGATTTTCAAACTATAATTATAAATAAAATAGAGAATGAAAGATTTGAAACTGGCACCATTTCGAAATGGTTGCAGATGCCCATACACAATGTTTCGTGGCACCAAATGGATATATACTTGATGTGCATGCCAAATTTTGTCCGAATCCGTTCAGCCGTTTTGCCGGAATAGTGGACTAATCAACTTTCTTGCTGAAATAGTGGATTAAAAATTAAAATTTGCCGCTATTTCGAAACGGCTGAAGACGGCTATACATAAAGTTTCCTGGCACCAAATGTGTATATACTTGATATGTATGCCAAATTTTGTTCGAATCCGTTCAGCCGTTTTGTCGGAATAGTGGACTAATCAATCGTTTTGCTAGAATAGTGGATTAAAAATTTGAATTTGTCGCTATTTCGAAACGGTTGAAGATGGCTATACATAAAGTTTCCTGGCACCAAATGGGTATATACTTGATGTGCATGCCAAATTTTGTCCGAATCCGTTCAGCCGTTTTGCCGGAATAGTGGACTAATCAATCGTTATACTGGAATAGTGGATAAAAAATTTGAATTTGCCGCCATTTCGAAACGGTTCAAGATGGCGGCTCACAAACCTTATTGTCAACTCACAGTAGTGTACTTGATTTTTGTGCCAAATTTCATCCCGATCGGTTCAGCCGTTTTCCCGAAATCGAGGATATACACGGACACACACACACACACACACACACACACACACACACACACACACACACACACACACACACACACACACACACACACACACACACACACACACACACACACACACACACACACACACACACACACATACACATACATACGAACGGTTTTCAGGATGGCGATTGCATAAGTCACTCCCTTTACGGTCGTGCCTAAAAATTGAAATCTGATAACTCGTTACTGTTGTAGAAACAAAATAATATCGCAAAAATACAGATAACGTTTAAAAGTTTTTAATGTAAATTTTCACATTTTCCTACTCTCCTTCCTTTCCATTTGAGAATTAAACATCTATCACTAAATGACGTGAAATCAATAAAACAACCAACTATCGTCACTTTAAAAAAACTCGTTATGCAATGAGATTCAGAAAGAAATTTTACCACTTTACGTACCCTGAGTGATTGAGAGATTGTAATCGGATAATTTGTTACCGTTGTAAAAACAGAAGTAACATAGCATTGTACGGGGAAGTAGTTCAATGTAAGACTGCAATTGACGTCTTCCGCATACAATGTGTTAAAATAAATTCGTTCTGCAATGAGATTGAAGAAGACGCCTTACAAACTCGCGTACCCTGAGAGATTGGAAAGTTCAAATCAAATAAGAGAATGGATCGAGGAATCTTCTCTCTCGTCTAGAATCGAATTGAATTTCAGGTGGAACAATTAAACGAGGAATCGTTCGAAGGCGGCATTTCCATCTGCGACAATCGCGCAGATAATGCCTGCCAATTTCCTTTCAACAGCTACCGATTTATTTCCTTTCGCCGATTGCCTCGGTGGAGAACGCATCGCGCGAGATCGAAGGAATCGACGGAAGCACGAGAAACCCGGCACGAAATTAAAAAGCGAATCTGGCAAGATGGAGTGACGTTATTGGCGAAGTGAGAGACGTGCCCTTTTCTTGCACTAGCCAATCGTCTCGCGACTCGTTATTTAAGATTGGTAATTGAACATGGGAATCTTTCTGCCAGATTTCATTCTCCCAAATTGGCAGCGATGAGAGCAGAAGAAAAGTCAGAGAAAGAAACTCGTAGTGTTTCTTGTGGAATTTCGAATGAACCGGAATTTCTCTCAAATAATATTCGATAAATTCAAAAATGCAAATTTTATGGAAGTGAAGCCTTTTTCCAAGTATGATAAATTTACGAAAGTATCGCGTATCAAATAAATTCGAGTTTTGTGAAAATGTGTTTCAGTATTGCGCCCGTTTTTGGAATTGAGAGAAAAGGTGAGAAGCACGAAAAACCGGCACGAGATTAAAAAGCGAATCTGGCAAGATGGAGTGACGTTATTGGAGAAGTGAGAGACGTGCCCTTTTCTTGCAGTAACCTATCGTCCCGCGACTCGTTATTTAAGATCGGTATTTGAACGTGGAAATTTTTCTACCAGATTTCATTCTCCCAAATTGGCAGCGATGAGAGCAGAAGAAAAGTCAGAGAAAGAAACTCGTAGTGTTTCTTGTGGAATTTCGAATGAACCGGAATTTCTCTCAAATAATATTCGATAAATTCAAAAATGCAAATCTTATGGAAGTGAAGCCTTTTTCCAGATATGAAAAATTTACGAAAGTGTCGCGTATCAAATAAATCCGAGTTTTGTGAAAATGTGTTTCAGTATTGCGCCCGTTTTTGGAATTGAGAGAAAAGGTGAGAAGCACGAAAAACCGGCACGAGATTAAAAAGCGAATCTGGCAAGATGGAGTGACGTTATTGGCGAAGTGAGAGACGTGCCCTCTTCTGGCACTAGCCAATCGTCTCGCGATTCGTCATTTAAGATTGGTAATTGAACATAGAAATCTTTCTGGCAGATTTCATTCTCCCAAATTCGCAGCGATGAGAGCAGAAGAAAAGTCAGAGAAAGAAACTCGTAGTGTTTCTTGTGGAATTTCGAATGAACCGGAATTTCTCTCAAATGATATTCGATAAATTCAAAAATGCAAATTTTATGGAAGTGAAGCCTTTTTCCAAGTATGTTTACGAAAGTATCGCGTATCAAATAAATTCGAGTTTTGTGAAAATGTGTTTCAGTATTGCGCCCGTTTTTGGAATTGAGAGAAAAGGTGAGAAGCACGAAAAACCGGCACGAGATTAAAAAGCGAATCTGGCAAGATGGAGTGACGTTATTGGCGAAGTGAGAGATGTGCCCTCTTCTTGCAGTAACCTATCGTCCCGCGACTTGTTATTTAAGATCGGTATTTGAACGTGGAAATCTTTCTACCAGATTTCATTGTCTCAAATTGGCAACAGGAGATAATTTATAAAAAGAGTGCGAAACTTAAAGAAAGAGTGTTTTTGCGTAGAATCTGATTATTTCAGAAACGTTTGCATTTCAAGTAAATACAAATTTTAAGAAGGTGAGGTCTTTTTTCGAAAACTGAAAATTGAAACTCCTGTTTATTAACTATTTAACGTCTAGACACCTAATATTACGTTGGCCGACTTTAGTGACAACCCCGTTTAATGCTTTTAAATAGGGTTCTTAAGTGATTAAATAAAATCCACCGCAAAAGTTGGTCCAATGGCGCTACATGACACGTTTAAAGTACCACGCATTAACTCCTAAATGTATAAAGTATCCATTCTGATAGCAATCATATTAACAAGTTGATTGCCACCTCATCCGAATTCGGGTGACGGTTTCAGTGTCTGATTATAAATGATCAAAACAGATATTTGGAATTATAATTAACGCTTTATATAGTTAACTAAACAGCCACCAAAATTCAAGGTGAAGATCAATATATCAAAGGCCATTACAAACATAATCTATTTTTCTTTTTGCTTTGCTCCATGGTTAATTTTTATTTTCAAATAGAAATTCATGCACTTAAAGGCTAAATAGACTCTTGCCCGCCTTTCCAAAATGGAAGCACACGAATAATCGAAACCAAATCTCTAACCGCCTCTCGAAATATGCGCGTAAGAATCAACAAACATTTTTCTCTCATCTGCCTACACTTACGTTGCTTTTGCATCCTTCATGTACAATTCAAAAATAGATTTTCTTCGCGCCTTCGCTTAGATAGGCACCTCCGTAATAAAGGAAACTCGCAAGGGGTGAATGGCAAGTGAACAAAAAGGGCAGCATACTACTATCGACGAAGCTGGAGGAAAAAACGTGCGGAAAGCCGGGTGGTTCTTCCGATCTGGCGCGTTCGACGCTTTTCTGAAATCCAATATGAGGACGCGCAGGACGTCGGTACACCGGTGACGGAAAATTCTAAAGCGAGAAGCAAACAAACGGAAGTAATTGCAAAAAGGAAACATTAGGTTTAGGATTACGATGAAATCGCCTTATTTATTAGATTAGAGCAGTAGAGAGATGGAAGTAGATGAAACTAGGGGGTAAACCCCCTGCGCTTTCGCTTCGCTCAAGCGCCAACCCCCCAGATCGCCTTTGCTCGCGCTTCGCGCTCGCTTTACCGGGTGCAGAAAAGCTTCGCTTTTCTGCAATAGGCACGACCGCGGCACTCGCGCTTCGCGCTCGCCCACGAATTTCAAACCGTTTCGAAATTGTTGAAAATTCAAGTATTGAGATATTAAACTATGCTAGAGAGTCCTCTGCGCTTTCGCTTCGCTCAAGCGCCATACCCCCTGAGAACGTCGGGTGCTCGCGCTTCGCGCTCGCCCGCGAAATGCAGCATTTCTGCAATGCGCGCAAGTGATCGAAACCGGACAATTAAATGCATCCGAACCAAACTTTTACATGTACATCAAGTATATACCCCTTTGCTGCGGTGAAACTTTATGCATGGTTAACTTCAACCATTCAGAAATTGCGACAAATTGAAATCTTTAATCCAGTATTCCGGCGAAACGCTTGCGCGGATTCAAAAAAAATTTGCAATGTAGTTTAAAAATATACCCATTTGGTGCCACGAAACTTTATGGTCATCTTCAACCGTTTCGAAATTACGGGATTTTCAAACTATAATTATAAATAAAATAGAGAATGAAAGATTTGAAACTGGCACCATTTCGAAATGGTTGCAGATGCCCATACACAATGTTTCGTGGCACCAAATGGATATATACTTGATGTGCATGCCAAATTTTGTCCGAATCCGTTCAGCCGTTTTGCCGGAATAGTGGACTAATCAACTTTCTTGCTGAAATAGTGGATTAAAAATTAAAATTTGCCGCTATTTCGAAACGGCTGAAGACGGCTATACATAAAGTTTCCTGGCACCAAATGTGTATATACTTGATATGTATGCCAAATTTTGTTCGAATCCGTTCAGCCGTTTTGTCGGAATAGTGGACTAATCAATCGTTTTGCTAGAATAGTGGATTAAAAATTTGAATTTGTCGCTATTTCGAAACGGTTGAAGATGGCTATACATAAAGTTTCCTGGCACCAAATGGGTATATACTTGATGTGCATGCCAAATTTTGTCCGAATCCGTTCAGCCGTTTTGCCGGAATAGTGGACTAATCAATCGTTATACTGGAATAGTGGATAAAAAATTTGAATTTGCCGCCATTTCGAAACGGTTGAAGATGGCCATACATAAAGTTTCATGGCACCAAATGGATATATACTCGATGTACATGCCAAATTTTATCCGGATCCGTTCAGCCGTTTGGCTGGAAAACTGGACTAATGGATTAATGAATTTTGCACTATTTCCGTTAGTCCAGTATTCCGGCCAAACGGCTGAACGGATCGCAACGAAATTTGGTATGTACTTTGAGTATATATCCATTTGGTGCCAGCAAACTTTATGTGTCGCTATCTTCAGCCGTTTAGAAATGGCAGCAATATTAAATTTAAATTACATTTTTTTCAAATTTTGAATCTCCCGCCATCTTGTACCGGTTCAAGATGGCGGCTCACAAACCTTATTGTCAACTCACAGTAGTGTACTTGATTTTTGTGCCAAATTTCGTCCCGATCGGTTCAGCCGTTTTTCCGAAATCGAGGATCTACACGGACACACACACACACATACATACATACATACATACATACATACACACACACACACACACACATACACACATACATACGAACGGTTTTCGCGATGGCGATTGCATAAGTCACTCCCTTTACGGTCGTGCCTAAAAAGGAAAGATTAGTTTCAGGATTAGGATGAAGTTGTAGTATTTATTAGATCGAAGCAGTAAGCAAACGGAAATAGATGAAAGAAGGAATAAGCGACTGCGATTGATACTGTTCCGATAACAGAGTAGAATTCGTAAAGAGCCTTCGAATTTTAAAGTTGCTAGTGGATTTTAAAACATTTTTTATATGCACATATATATTTTTTTAAATTGTATACTGTCTTGAGTTCTGATCGTCGTAGAATTTCGAGCCACGGTTAACTTAAATCGATCATCTTAAAGCACATAAACATTCGAACGCGAATAGCATATACATCATTTTAATTAGACAAGATGGATGCACAGAGGTTCAGTCATTTATTAATCAATTTTAATCAATATATTCATTTGTCTTGCAACATTTTTCCTTTTATTTCCAGTTCACGTATAATTAATTTTCTTTCTTCTTTAGAACCTACTTCTTTTCTCGACTGCGGTTGGTCCTTCCTGAATTCTTATACACCTAGGTCTTTTTTTACGCGTTGAATGTATACCGTGAAAAACAAACCTGCAGAAAATGAAGAAACGCGCGAGAAAAAGAACCCCGTGGAAAATGGAGAAATCGCGTAGAAAATAAAACCACGTGAAAGCAAGTAAACCTTCTTTAAACAAGAAATAGCGTAAAAGTAAGAAAAGCATGTGTAAAAATAAAGGCGCGTAAAAGTAAATAAAATGATTAACGTAAATGTTATTCGCGTAAAAGAAGACCTTGTAAAAAGAGAGTTAGGAGTATTATGATTGTCTTAACAATTGTTGCCACAATTCACAGGATGAAGTTGGCGACTCATAAACTCGACTTGCTATGACTTTTCACTTTGTCCGCGGTGAGTAAGAGAATAGCCTTCTGGTTAATTACGTCGAGATGCGACAGCATGGCATCTAACTCGTCTGTTAACAATATTAAACAATTGCATTAATTTTTTCAACTTAGCATATTCAATCGTAACGTGTCGTTATTACGTTGTGGACTCGTAACAACATTTATCAATTTCTTGCATTGTCTATTATATTTGTTAAAAAATAATTTTACAATGTGAATAACGTTGATTAACAATGTTAAACAATCGTAACGTGTCGTTATTGCATTATGGACTCGTCACAACATTCGTAAATTTCTTGCATTATTTATTACATTTGCATTTTTTCTCTCTCTTTGCAATGAACTAAGAACACGCAAGAATGAATAATTAATGTCTATCGTACGACCTGGAGTTTCCTTTTAACTTCGATGGAGATCTTTCGAGAGCCGAGAAAGAAAAATTCGCTTATAAAGGATTACGAAGGAAGAGAAGTCACCGGAAATGGTAATTTCCATTACGACAAAATAATAGAGAACGGCGGAAAATGATAAATGGCGGAAGAGGCCATTTGAATCGCGAATGAAGATTAAGCACTTCTACGAAGGATGGAATATTCGTGAACTGAGAGACTGAGAGAAAATAAGTCACTCCCTTTACGGTCGTGCCTAAAAATTCGACATTTCGCGAATCTCAGAATTTTCAAAAAGTAGAATTAATGAATTTGATGATCTTTACCTAGTTTGATCTCTTCCTCGCTTTCAGTGATCTTCATCATTGGTATATCATGTGATCGACTATCCGAGTAGGGCATCGTGGAGAGAGAACTCTTGATGGTACTCGTTCGGTCCCTTCCCACCAAATATCTGTTTCTAAACAATGTGAAAACATTGCATTAAATCAAGCATAACATGCGACATTCAAAAGTGCTATTGTTTAAATTATTTTTCCAAGAATATATAAAATTTATGTAGCATTTGTACATTCTGGGTAGGTATTCATTTCTTTATATATAATAGTGTGTATAAGTATTTTTAGAAAGTTGCAAATCGAATGCCCCGTAAGAAAAAAATTGTTAGCTCTCGTAGAAAATCAATAAAGAACATTATTTAAGTGTCGAGGCTGTATATGTCTTTCGAAAATAATTTCAATCCTGTATGAAACTTTGTTCGGTTAACAACGATTCTAGAAAACGCGACGTTAAAGAATTTTAGGTTTTTAGAAATTTTAAATTGAGTATGATTGGCTCGATTTTTTTGAAATTCCAAGTCCAATACTTACTCTTTGGTCTATAAAAATGTCGGAGGCAAACTTTCTTTCATACATTCCAAATATAGTACAATCCGATCTAAGAGAACCCTCTGAATTTGTTAAAATCAAAATTGCATAAAAAGAAAATTCTCACACGGTTCTAAAGGATTCCATTTTGTAACTTTCAGACGTTTCAAATCCAATAGAATCAGATTTAAAAGAAAGCTCAGAGTTAAAATCGAATAACGTAAAAAATTCTCAACTAATTTCAAAAACCAAACAATTTTTCAATATCCAGATTCACTCAATGGAATACATAGTCCTAAAGGATTCCACTTTGCGACTTTCAGACGTTCAAGTTCAGTACGAATCTTTAGATAATTCCAATTTCAAGAAACTAAACGGGTTTTCACTATCCACACTTACTCCACGGAATTACACGGTTCTAAAGGATTCCACTTTGCGACTTTCAGATGTTCAAGTTTAGTACGAATCTAAAAGAAACCTCTGAGTGGAAACTGAGTAAAAACTAATTTTCATTAAACAATTTAAACTAAAAAAATTTCACTGTTCCCACATTCACCCTGTGGGACCACATAATCCTAAAGGACTTCGTTGCCTCACTTTCACAAGAAGTCCACTTCGACCTCAATCATTTCAATCGGCCTTCAGGTCTGATCGCACCCAATGAATTATGAAGTGCATCTGACCTCGTTATACACGTATTCTCGTGCCAGGATCTGGCCTAAATATTTTCCACCGTCGATATCGGCTAATTTTTCCCGAAGGAAATTCCGTCCGTTGAAATTTTATTTCGCGACGCTCCATAAATTTATCGAGAAGCGTGAACGAATTTCGAATTTCGCGTGCTTCCACGCTCAAGTATTCACGTACTGGAAATTCAACTTCGCAGTTTCCTTCGATCGTCCATTCTCCACGTTTCGTCGTCGGCTGATAATAATTTCCCTTTGGAAAAATTTTCATAAATGCAGAAAGTCGTACGTGAAAAGGTGGAACGTTGATTCTTCGGATTTTGGCAGAGCGCCAGGCGCACGCGAAAAGAGGAGACCTTTTTCATGGTAGTTTTTCTCAATCCTCTGCTCCCTCGTCGCGTCAAGCACGTTATTATAAAAAGTATAGAGGAGCTTGTGCGAGCTGAAATGGATGAAGTTACGTCGTCGTGTTGAGCTCGATTCACGTTTCGGGTGAAACAAAAAAGATTAGAGAAAATTAACGTAACGGATAGAAATGATACTTTTGTGTTCATTCGTTATTGCGGGATCAGTTTTGCCGATGAAGTGAAGTAATGCAAATGTGCGACAATATATTTATAAATTGTAGCTCGAATCATTTTCCAGGTGAAAGAACAAAATTCGGTCTTGTTCCAGGAAAATTAATGTGACGGATAGAAATGATACTTTCGTGGAAGACGAAAACGAACGAACAGTTCGTTATTGCGAGATGAGTTTTTTCGGTAAAGTGTAGTAATATAAATGTACTCGAACATATTTATAAATTAATTTCTATAAAATTTAACAAAAATGCCGATTGAGACGAAATATTTTGAAATTACTCAAATTACAATTGCAAGCCACAGCAATAGGTTCTATATATGTTCGATATCAGGATACGTTACTCTTTTACTTTCTTAATTTCCAATTAAGTAAAATTTCTTTACGGTTAAGGCTTAACATGCGCACGACGAATAGAAGAAAATCTTACACGACTCCTTCACTCATTTTTGTCCTCAATTCTCACGCCTTTATTACCCCAAAATCGAAATACGTTTTGAACAATTCTTTCGATATGCAAAACTCCACTCCAAAATGTTCACGTTTGCCCATATCTTAATCTTCACACCTCGAACGAATCTTTATTATCCCAAAATCGAAATACGTTTCGAACAATTCCATCGATATGCAAACATCCACTCCAAAATCTTCATATTTGCCCATGTCTTAATCTTCACACCTCGAACGAATGTTTATTATCCCAAAATCGAAATACGTTTCGAACAATTCCATCGATATGCAAAAATCCACTCCAAAATGTTCACCTTTGCCCATATCTTAATCTTCACACCTCGAACGAATCTTTATTATCCCAAAATCGAAATACGTTTCGAACAATTCCATCAATATGCAAAAATCCACTCCAAAATCTTCATATTTGCCCATGTCTTAATCTTCACACCTCGAACGAATCTTTATCCCAAAGTCGAAATACGTTTCCAAAAGTTTCATCGATATACAAAACTCCACTCCAAAATCTTCATATTTGGCCATATCTTAATCTTCACACCTCAAAGGAATCTTTATTATCCCAAAATCGAAATACGTTTCGAACAATTCTTTCGATATACAAAAATCCACTCCAAAATCTTCATATTTGGCCATGTCTTAATCTTCACCACTCGAACGAACTTTCTCTTGTCATGTTCATTTTCCTACCTGATTTCACATTCCACACTTCTCAATTCTCATCCCATTCCGTAATATTAATCGCCCCCCAAATTCTCTCGAACCCTCCTGCACTCTTGTAATACCCCATGACCAATCGCGGAGGGTGAGAATAGCAATGATTATTTTTCGCAAGGAGGATTACGATAGACACGATGTTTGAAAGGTCGTCGACATTCATGGATCGGCATGAGCAGGCAGGAGAGACGATGCTCCGACCTTGGCCGAATGCCAGACTCTTACGATCTGGTGAGGAGAAGACGGGAGTGGTGAAAGGAAAGTGGAACTTTTTGCTGGTACGACAAGGACCTCTTCTTTGTATTGGAAGCGGTGGAAGGAGGGACGGAGAATTCCTTAATTTCCACTCGGTTAATCCGTACGAAGCGAATCGATCGCTGTTGGACAAAAGGAGAAGAGACGAAGAAAGGGCCAATTATTATTTTTCTCTCGTCCTTCCGTTATTACGATTCTCTCGATGTTCTCGTCCTTTTTTTCTACACTGTTTCTCATTTTCAGTTGAGAACATTTTTTTATTTTTTTCCTTTCGTTTTTTAGGCACGACCGTAAAGAGAGTGACTTATTTTTTTTATTGTCGTGGTTGGGCAGTTGTGGCAAAGCTCGTAAGAGCAACAATTCTTTTGTTTTAGTTTCTTTTATTTACTTTTTTGTTTACTCCAAAGTGGAGTAATTTATAAGTTTTTACGTTGTCGAATTCTTTTGACAAGGGCTTTTTCTTTGTATATTAGAAGCGGCGGAGGGCAGAACGGAAGATTCGTTAATAATTGCCACTCGGTTAATTCGCACGAGCCGAATCGATCGCAGTTGATCAAAAGGAGAAGGGACGAAGAAAGGGCCAATTATTATTTTCCTCTCGTTCGTCTCTTATTACGATTCTCTGAGTTTTCCGCGTCCCTTTTTCTACCCTATTCGTCATTCTCAGTTGGGAACATTTCTTTCGTTTTTTTTTGTTTTTTTGTCGTCGTTGGGGAGTTGCGGTAAAGTGCGTAAGAGAAACAATTCATACCTTTTTTTTACCCATTACAAATTACTCCAAAGTGAATGTTTTTATATTGTGTAAATTCTTTCGATAAGGACCTGTTCTTTGCATTAGAAGCAGTGGAAAGATTTCCACTCGGTTAATTCGCACGAAGCGAATAGATCACCGTTGGACAAAAGAAGGAACGAGAAAAGTGCAATTTATTATTTTTCTCTCGTCCTTCTCTTATTACGACTCTCTCATTGTCAGTGTTCTCTTTCTCGTTTCTCCGCCGTTCGTTATTTTCAATTGAGAAGTTTCTTTTTTTTACGTGGTCGAACAATTGTGACAAGGAGTCTAAGATAAAATATTCTTTCGCATTTTTTTTTTAGCTCTTATAGATCGCTCTCAAGAAAGTGTTTTTAAAATATCGATCTTTTTCGACAAGGATCTTCTCTGTGCATTGGTTCGAAAGCAAAGGCCAATCATTATTTTTCTCTTGTCGCTCTCTCACTAAGATTCTCCCATTGTCCTTGTCCTCGTTTCTCCGCTGTCCGTCATTCTCGATTGAGAAGATCTTTTGATATTCTTTTTTCCCTCTCTTTCTTTCATTCGTTCGTGAGAGAACAGTTGTTGCATATGTGTAAGAAAACATTCTTTCAAGTTCTTTTAAATGTTATGAATTGCTGCAAAGAAGATGATTTTAAGTTTTCGAACTCTTCCGACGATCGTATCATGTCCGATTATTTAGTCTCGATAAGTTAACTACGAAATTTAAATGATACCACTGTTTTCATTTACGGTTCACTTATTTGTTACTTACCTGAAAATTATACTTCAAATATTTTCACTTGACTGTCGTCACTAGCAACTCTAGTAACCAATTTTTTAATCCCCAACAAGCCTCTTTTAACTTGCTGCCAACTCGAAAATATCTTAGAGGAGAAAATTAACAAATGTTCTATTGTCAATCGAACTACCTAAAAATTATCCTTAAAATCAACAGATAATTATCACCTTATTCTCATATTTAATTTTCCACGAGCTACTGGATCTTGAAAAATTAAAAATTTCAAGATTCTATAATAAACAAACAATCTTGTTTTTAACGCGATCGATTTGACTCTAATTCAGATACACTTTGCTTGACCCAAAAATTTGGTTTGTTTTCTTTTTGTAAAAAAAGAAATGCTCGATGCGAATAGAACGCTTATAAGCGACGGGTGGCACCTGCGCAATTCGTCAGCTGACGCCTATCCAACGCGTTAAACCCTGTCGAAAGAAATCTTTTCTCGCCACTCTCTCAGGACGGAGAAGAAGACCTCTTCGAGAGGTAACGTCCTTGAGCGTAGGGCCTCTCGAGGTAAAGATAAGATAACGAGCTACGATCTTACTTCCGCAAAATCTTCATGAGGGCCAGCTCCGTAGCCGATGAGAAATTGCACATTCTGTAGTCGAGGCCGACAACGATCGTTGTGAATTTCATGGCAGCCGCCAACCGTTCACCCCCTGAAACGTAAAGAGATCAAGGACTGAATTTTATTTCTTTAAAAAAACGGCAAAGACTCGCGCGTTCAAGCTTGCTGTGAAGCTTTCGATAATTCTGATCCTCCAGTGTGAGAAAGAAAAAGCACGGATTAATGCATTGCGCACGGCTGACGAGATATCTCGTTTTTCATATTGCATCGCTAGGGGCCGTTGACAAGATATCTCGCATTTCCAAATTTTCAGCTAATAGCGATTTTATAACCGCAATGACAAGTGGTGACAGTTAGGAGATTTTGATAATTTCACGCAAAAAGTACCTGCCCACTGAGTACGGTTAGCAGTAAAATGTCTGGGACGATTACGATAACTGTGGCTCCTTAACCGTTTGAGCCCTATGGACGCGTATATGCGTTTACTCTATGTTATCGGCATGGTCTAAAGGCGCATATACAGGGTGTCTCAGACCACCCATACAATCTCTCGTGGGGACATAGAGCGGCTTGCGCTGAACATAAAAGTCCTGTACCGTTTTGCGATAATCGCAATATTTATTGAGTTATTAATTGTTAAAGATCAAAGGAAAGGGCGTCCGCCAAAATAGCAGTGGGAGATGCGATGGAGCCTCTGCGAGCTGTAGGACGGCCCAGTTTACCTACAAACAAACGCGGGACGCGGTAAGGGGAAGGCTAAGACACCGCTGCACGGCCGGCTTCTTTTTCGTTATTCTTCCCCTTACCGCACCCCGCATTTGTTTGTAGGTAAACTGGGCCGTCCTACAGCTCGCAGAGGCTCCATCGCTTCTCCCGCTACTATTTTGGCGGACGCCCTTTCCTTTGATCTTTAACAATTAATAACTCGATAAATATTGCGAATATTGAATAATGGTCCAGGACTTTTGTGTTTATATTAAGCCGCTCTACGTCCCCACGAGAGATTGTATGGGTGGTCTGAGACACCCTGTATATACAACTAGGGGGCAAGCCCCCTGCGCTTTCGCTTCGCTCAAGCGCCAACCCCCTCAAGATCGCCTTTGCTCGCGCTTCGCGCTCACCTTAACGGGTGCAGAAAAGCTTCGCTTTTCTACAATAGGCACGACCGCGGCACTCGCGCTTCGCGCTCGCCCACGAATTTCAAAAGGTTTCGAAATTGTAGAAAATTCAAGTATTGAGATATTAAACTATGCTACAGAGTCCTCTGCGCTTTCGCTTCGCTCAAGCGCCATACCCCCTGAGGTCATCGGATGCTCGCGCTTCGCGCTCGCCCACGAAATGCAGCATTTCTGCAATAGGCCCAAGTGATCAAAACCGGACAATTAAATGCATCCGAACCAAAATTTGACATGTACATAGAGTATATACACCTTTGCTGCGGTGAAACTTTATGCATGGTTATCTTCAACCATTCAGAAATTGCGACAAATTGAAATCTTTAATCCATTATTCCGGCGAGACGCTTGCGCGGATTCAAACACAATTTGGCATATAGTTTAAAAAAATATATCCATTTGGTGCCACAAAACTTTATGCATGGTCATCTTCAACCGTTTCGAAATTACGGGATTTTCAAACTATAATTATAAAATAGTGAATTAAAGATTTGAAACTGGCACCATTTCGAAATGGTTGAAGATGCCCATACACAATGTTTCGTGGCACCAAATGGGTATATACTTGATGTACATGCCAAATTTTGTCCGAATCCGTTCAGCCGTTTCAAGATGACCATGCATATTGCCGCCATTTTGTAACGGTTCGAGATGGCGATACACAAAGTTTCGTGGCACCAAATAGGTATATACTCGATGTACATGCCAAATTTTGTCCGAATCCATTCAGTCATTTCGCCGGAATAATGGACTAAAGATTTGAATTAGTCGCCATTTTTGATTCGGCCAACCAAAAAATTTGAAAATTTCCAGTAATTGTCATTGCGTACGTGTACATGAACGTGTAAAATTTTATCAGGATCCAATGAATAGTACCAACGATATGAATTTTTCGATATTTGAACTTCCCGCCATTTTGTACCGGTTCAAGATGGCGGCTCACAAACCTTATTGTCAACTCACAGTAGTGTACTTGATTTTTGTGCCAAATTTCGTCCCGATCGGTTCAGCCGTTTTCCCGAAATCGAGGATATACACGGACACACACACACACACACACACACACACACACACACACACACACACACACACACACACACACACATACACACATAGATACACACATACATACGAACGGTTTTCAGGATGGCGATTGCATAAGTCACTCCCTTTACGGTCGTGCCTAAAAAATGAAAAAGAAAAATATTGGTGTTGTGAATTGAGCACCGACTTACGCGTTACACACGAAACATTCGGTGCGTACGTCAAACAGGACGAAAAGGAGTGTCTAATCTAGAAAGCGTGAACGAATGCGGAGACAAGTGCCGGGCATATGCGTAAGAAGTGCAAGCTGAAGTTTCGGGTGTGTACGGAGAGTATCGAGTAAATATTTATTGTATATTTTAGCAAATGAAACCAGGTGCAGAAAAGCTTCGCTTCCTGCCATAGGCACGACCGCGTAACTCACGTTTCCATACTTGAATTTCTCATAATTTTGAAACGGTTGAAGATGGCGTACATAAAATTTCGTGGCACCAAATGGGTATATACTCGATGTACATGCCAAATTTTGTTCGGATCCGTTCAGTCATTTCGCCGGAATAATGGACTAAAGATTTGAATTAGTCGCCATTTTTGATTCGGCCAACCAAAAAATTTGAAAATTTCCAGTAATTGTCATTGCGTACGTGTACATGAACGTGTAAAATTTTATCAGGATCCAATGAATAGTACCAACGATATGAATTTTTCGATATTTGAATTTGCCACCATTTTGTACCGGTTCAAGATGGCGGCTCACAAACCTTATTGTGAACTCACAGTAATGTACTTGATTTTTATGCCAAATTTCGTCCCGATCAGTTCAGCCGTTTTTCCGAAATCGAGGATATACACGGACGGACACACACACACACACACACACACACACACGAATGGTTTTCAGGATGGCGTTTGCATAATTCACTCCCTTAACGGTCGTGCCCAAAAATGAAAATATTAAGGAGAAGTGCGACTCGGTGTCTTCCTCAACCTAAACCCCAAATCATTGGATTACCCCACTTGCAAGATAAACGACTGAAATCGTTCTTTTAGACAAATTCCAGTGTGCGCCTTGTAAAAGCGTGCAAATCAATGGAATTTCTAAAATTATGACAATTCGTGCAAAATGTAAACTCACCGACTTGTCCTAGATCGTTGTTGGACAAATCGAAGGACAAATTCGAACCCTTCACTTGGCTGGATTCGAGTACTTCGGCCATTGAAATTGCACTCTCTTCGGTAAAACCGCAGCCGCTCAGGTTATACGTTTCAATGCTGTCGTTCCTCATCAGCACTGTGGGAGAAGAGACAACGTGGTAGAAACGTTAATTAATTTGTCACCTCGTCCCATTAATTTCGCTCCTCTTGCAATCCACATTGTCATTATCAGAAACAATGGGCGCACACTATAGAATTGTAAATGTTCGTGTAGCTGCCCCCCCCCCCCACCTCCCCCAAAAAATTCGAGAAAAATGTAGAATTATGCGCTATTTATGCGCTTTCGAACCCCGTTTGAAAAAATGTTTGCCCTCATTTCGTTTAGCAGAAATAAAGTACTTTCTGTGCGCGTATTTATGCGCTCTTCATTAGTACTACTTTTGATTTTTACGCTTTAACCCTTAACACTATTTTTACCGAGATTTTGTATATACCTATTTCGACCAAGAGGCGTCTTTTTGTGTCCAGGATGAGCTGCAGGAAAATAATACTTCCAAATTAATTTAACAACTTATAGTGAAAGAAGTGATTGAGAAAAGATGATTCAATTTGGAAAATAAATTTAAAATACAACTTGAGAAGGTGCCTTTTGACACCTTTGGTAGAAATAATGTTAAGGCACTTCCCTCTTGGGGCTGAATGCCATTTGACCCTTAACTTGTAGTTAAAAAATGAGAAATCCGGAATTCTAATTAGACACGTTTAATCTGTGATTTATGCGCCCCACGATGGCGTAGCTTTCGATTTTCGCACTGCAACCCTTAAGCCACTTCCTTTTAATCTGTGATTTATGTGCTCCACGATGGCAAATTAAACGTACCTAAATAGAATTCCGGATTTCTCATTCTTTAACTACTCTTAGGGGTAAAACAGCATTCATCCCTAAGAGAGAAGTGCCTTAAGGGTTGCAGCGCGAAAATCGAAAACTATGCCATCGTGGAGCGCATAAATCACAGATTAAACATACCTAGTTAGGATTCCGGATTTCTCATTCTTTAACTACTCTTAGGGGTAAAACAGCATCCATCCCTAAGAGGGAAGTACCTTAAGGGTTGGAGCGCAAAAATCGAAAGTTGTACCAATGAAGAGCGCATAAATAGCGCATAATTCTACATTTTTCTCGAATTTCTTGGGGTAGGCAGGAGGGCCAGCTACACGGAGATGAATTGTAACGAGAGTTCACGGACAGTCTCAAGTTACTCCAATTGGTTTCATCGAGTCAACATCAATTTATCGCAGCCGGTTTCTTAACGGAATATTCGTGTTTTCGTGAATAAGTACAATCTGGTGTAAAATAAAACAAAAGTAACGTGGACAAGTGTGATTGCATTACCCGGATCAACAAAAAAGCATCTGTTTTTGGTTGTCCGAGAAACAAGACTTGTTCTTTACTAAATCGAGGACGCTGATTCCAAAAATCGAATCCGTTTATTCGAATTTTCAAGATGTCGCCAGATTTGTTTTTTCTCTCTGTTATCCCTTTATAATTCAACTTCTTTAAAAGACAAAATAGCAGATGTTTTGATAGCTTTCCACAGATAATAAAAAAACGTATTTCTTAGATTTCAACAATTTTACATGTTAAAATGAAAGGAGAGTAGAAAGGGGATGTGTGATATATGCCGTATTGTGTTGTAATTTTTTACAACGAAGAAAAAATTATGGTGAAACCCAGGATGCTTACAAACACTTTGTTTTGTTTGTGTTAAAATAGTGGCGATATTTATTCGAAAATCTCGAGGGTGAATGACCTATCTCGTAGCGGGTGTGTGCTTGTAACAATAACATCCGTAATACGATGATTGACATTATTCCTACAACGTCATTGCATGTACGTATACACATAAAGTCCTGGTCCACCCAAAAAATGCCCAAATTTATTTTTTACAACGAAGAAAAAATTATGGTGAAACCCAGGATGCTTACAAACACTTTGTTTTGTTTGTGTTAAAATAGTGGCCATATTTATTCGAAAATCTCGAGTGTGAATGACCTTTCTCGAAGCGGGTGTGTGCTCGTAACAATAACATCCGTAATACGATGATTCACATTATTCTTACAACGTTATTGCATATACGTATGCACATAAAGCCCTGGTCCACCCAAAAAATGCCCAAATTTATTTTTTTCATCGAAGGAAAAATCATGGTGAAATCGAGGATGCTTACAAACACTTTGTTTTGTTTGTGTTAAAATAGTGGCGATATTTATTTGAAAATCTCGAGGGTGAATGACCTTTCTCGAAGCGGGTGTGTGCTCGTAACAATAAAATCCGTAATACGATGATTCACATTATTCTTACACTATTATTGCATATACCGTATGCACATAAAGCCCTGGTCCACCCAAAAAATGCCCAAATTTATTTTTTTCATCGAAGGAAAAATCATGGTGAAATCCAGGATGCATACAAACACTTTGTTTTGTTTGTGGTAAAATAGTGGCCATATTTATTCGAAAATCTCGAGGGTGAATGACCTTTCTCGAAGCGGGTGCGCGCTCGTAGCGATAACATCCGTAATACGGTAATTCGCGGCGAGTCCGTTATAACCGAGTCAAACGAGAATTGGCCACTTGCCCATCCGTTTTCTCCTCTCTCGCACTGCTCCAGTCTGCCTGCCTGTCGGCCTGCATATGTATACACACTCGCGTGGAAAATCGTTCGCGTATTTCGGGTTCTCTTAAGTCAATGCGAGCTGTAAGTGGAACACCACGAGGCTAAGCGGAGATCGGACAAATGCCCGTTAGATTTATTCTTTGTATACACAAACTCGGGTGGTCCACTTGTCGCCTGACTTCGAACCGTATTGTCTTTGATAATAATCGTCGAGTGACGAATTGTAAGATGCGCGACAGTGATTTCTTTCTGGGAGATCAAAATGAATTTTTATTTTGTGCTCCAGACTTTTTTGTTGTTGAATTTTTTTACAATGCTGTAACGTACGACGAAGAGCGAAGCGAAAGAAATTTCTTGAAATTCCATTTTACAAAAGCTCTCGTTCTACCCAGAATTGGAGTGAATCTGTTTTCTATTAAAGTTATTAGATTGGGGGTATTCAATTTAAAGGAGAGTAGAAAGTGAGAGAGAAATGTTATTTATTTTCTGTAAGTTTGTGGGATGTCATTTGAAGAGAAGTTTGAAGATGTTGAATGATTTTGCTTAATCTGTATAAAGATAGGTAAATTGTAAAGAAAGACAATAAGGACTTTTCTTAAATTTTTCATAAAGAAAATTCATGATAGTAAGTAATCATTGTTCGTTAATTTAATGTAATTTACATGTGGCTTGAAAAGAAAGAAATTCAAAACCCATGAAACTTTTTATTCGATAAGTGTTCACAAATTTAGTGTTTAGACTACTTCAAACCTACATGCCGTCTTAAAGTATAAATCTAAAATTTTTATAAAATACACAGCATACGCGACATTCACAATGTGGGTCATCATCATGAAGATACTTTTTAGAGGAAACATAAAACGAACATCTGACGGCAGTGCAACTATTCCATAAAATACTTCTATCAAATTTATATAAAAAAAAATTCAATAATAATAACTCATATATTTCTTTTTAATTTAATTTAATTTAGATTTTGCTTGGAAACAAAGAAATTCAAAACCCACGAAACTCTCTATTCAATAAGTGTTCACGAATTCGGTGTTTAGACTACTTATAATCTAAAGTCTAAACTAAAATGTTTAAAAAATACGTAGACTAAGCGACATTCACAATGTGGGTCATCAACACGAAGATACTCGTTAGAGGAAACATAAAACGAACATCTGACGCTGTTTATAGTGCGGCTATTCACTACCGCGCACAATACGTCGCATCGAGCATTCGCGCCTCGTATTTCTAATCTCGATACGTCCTTTGTGCTCGTCCACACGTGAGGCCGCATACAAAGTGAAATTATGGACGCCCAAAATTATGTTCCCTCCCAACGCAGTATTTTACGAGACAGCTGACTTCGCGGAGAATTAGTACGTAGGGGTTGGCTGTCACTTGGCCACTCACTTTGAGTCGCTCTTTGCAATTTCACGAGAAGCAAGAAGAATTGTCGTCTGGATCGTATAAATTTAAGCGAACGCATTATAACATGCAGATTCAATTTTAGTCCATGCAATTCGCCAGTCCTGCAAAATTGCGAAAGGTGTCAAATTTTATTTCCTGGTCGAGAATCCTTTCTCTTCTTTTCTTTGTAGGAGGAAGCTTTAGTATTTGACGTTCGATTTTATCAAAGAATCGTTTACTTAATAATCGCATTTTAAGTTCTTGCGATAATTTAAGAATTGGAAAATTTTGTTTTGCCGCAGAGCTTTTTGTCTTTTTATCAGTACTCGTTTTGCAAACAATTTTTTTCATTTGAGTTTACGTAACCTGTCTATGAGCTTGATGACATTTTATAGAAGAATGATTTACTTTATGGATCACGATGGAATTATTTAGCGCATATTGTGCGAAAACGGCCATTAAGACTCAATTCAAATAACTGTTACGGACAGAAAATTATAAATTGTGCATGAATTTTGGAAACTAAATTGTGCATGAGTTCAAAAAAAAGGAAAGTCGAGACATTTGTAATATTATAATTTTTTAACTTCGTCTAAAATTAAGAACAAGATTAGTATCAACAGGATTTTGCGATTGAATTTGCAAATACTCCTTACAGTCTCTGCGAGCATGTTTCACTTTCAACTTTAATGCTGTTAAATTCAAATCTGTTAATACTAAAAGTTCTAAAAAAAAAGACAGAACGAGAAATATGCAAATTTACAATTTTTAACTTCGTCTAAAATTAATATCAATATTAGTACCAATAGAACGTTGCGCTTTGGATTGAAAAATACTTTTTGCAGTCTCTTCGAGCTTGTTTATTCGCAGAATGAGAACAGGGGGAGAGTGACTTTTTTTCTGGAAAATTGATTTTTTTCTGGGCTCGCGTCCTTGCACGCGTACGTGCGTGCCCATAAATGCACGTGTGTATTTCCTATTCAACGTGTAAATTCCTTTAAATAATTCAACGTCTCGCTTACACCGCCCCTTCCATTCACGACGTTTCCATGCTAATTCCTGACACAGGGCAGGATAAACGCAGCGTGTTCTGCGAAAAGAAAGAGAAAAAAAGGAACCAACAATTCTGTATCACTCGTTCGGTTTCATTTGCAATAAGGCTCTTTGGTATTCTTTTTCATTGTTTTAGTATTTTATCTCCCTCCTGCAGCGGTCATATAACATCCTCGGTACGTCTGTATGCGTAATTAAAAATTTTACATATTTTCATATTTCTTCTTCTAACATTTCTATTTTTAACTGACTGAGAAGATAAATGAAAAATTACATCAAACAGAGCCGAGAGGAAAGAATAATTCTTATGTTAATTTCTCTTGGGTCCGCTTGAAAGATAAAGCAAAGTTTACTGCCAATTGTGAGTTTACAATATTCTCCTCTGCTCTTTGTATATTAATTTAATTTATGTTTAAATTTTATTCGCTGTATAATAAACACTGAAATAACATTTACTCATTCCTCTGTTACCTTTACTAATATACATAAATAAATAAGCAACCAGAACGTAACTCCTTAATTGCTTAATTCATTAACTTAATCATGTCAACCGTGTTAAACGCTTTACTCTCGTAATCTCCACCTTCATAAAAATTCCTCGACTCAAGATGGTACTCTGTGTTCTTCACATTTGAATTTAATTCGCGTTGAAATTTTATTCGCTCTTTAATAAACACTGAAGTAATATTTATTCGCTCCTTTGATAATATCCGCAAATAAACGAGCAACCCAAACCATCGTAATTACGTAACTCCTCACCTGCTTACTTTGCCAACTTAATTATGTCAAGCGAGTTAAACACTTTTCTCTGGTAATCTCCACCTTCTTGAAAATTCCTCGACTCACGATGGAAGCTCTCTAGGGAATATTTAATATCGAATGCGCAACGAAGTACATACAAAGGCACGTGAAAATTCTGTATGTACCATGGAAACGAAGAACCTGCCGAATGAAACTGGAGAAAAGAAGAGTGCATCGTCGAGGCGAACATTCTTCCTCTTCCTCGCCGCTGACAAACGAGAAAAATATTTTTCTCCACTGCTCCCGCGACGCTCGCTCGGCCAACTCCGCTTCTTCCCTAGGGAGAGTTTCGTGAAAAGCAAGCACGAAGATTCTCCTTAGAGCGAGATTCTTTTTGGCACTCGCGGACGAGCGAGAAAGGGAAAAGGAGAGAAAAGTGATGTCGCGACCGACGCTCGATAGATCGATTCGACTTTTACGATCGTCTCTCTCTCTCTCACTCACTCACTCATTCACTCACTCACTCACTCACTCACTCACTCACTCACTCACTCACACACACACACATCTTCTCTCACTTTAGCTGCGTCTACCGCGAGTTTGGGATTTGTGCAGAGAACACAGAGACCCAGCATTTGCGGATTCTAAGAGAATCAAAACAGGCTCGCATTGCACTCTACCCGGTAACTTTTCGAGAAGTTTAATGCGAGGAGGAACGAAGCAATGCTTATAGAATTGTAGAGCACTGAAACAGGCTTGACTGGCACTCTAATCGATTTTGGAGAGTTCAAGATGATTGCGTTTAATTGGATTGATGTAACAGTTGTTTCGCAAAGGCGTTTTTTTTTTTAGTTATGGTGGAGGATAGATAAACCCGAACAATGTTTGCAGAATTGTGAAAAGTCGAAACAGATTTCACTGGTATACTTATTGAATTTAAAAAAGTTTAGGTCAATTAAGCTTCACTCGATAATTCAATGGACTTTTTCTATCAATGAAACTTCTTCAAATTATAGCGGGGAATTTAAGGGGATTAGAGAGGTTTGCAATTTTAAAAATTAACTCGCGTTTAATTGTTTGTAACGGGACCTCGCATAAATATAAAGCTTTGTTATTTTACAGGGTGTTACTTACAACATTATAAAATAAGAAAATCCATTCCAAGCCATTCCCTGGTCAATAATATCGGCGTTGCAATATAATCGGGCAAAGGGTTAAATGTACGGTTTTGCCACGATTTCAGTCGAACGGATGAACATTTTGGGAAGCCCAAAGACGATTTCTTATCGTTAGGCTTCCCTCTATTTATTATACCTGAAAAATTAATAATAACAATAAAATTTATCAAAATGGCGTTAAGAAAACGAAAAATTTGGTATCGACTTTATTTGTTACTATAAAATTGTAACAATATTTTATTTTAATTTGATTTCGGGTTAGGATTGAATAAGGGTTAGGCAGGTGTGATGGTTAGGCACGGCACGGGCGCTTACGCGCCCGCCGCGCAATAATAAATTAATCTTAACTTGAGAGCGTGGAAAGCCTTTCTGGTTAGATCAATCTCCACAGCTTCTACTGTTTTGCCTAATTTTGTAACAAACAATGAGGGCCGACTAAAACCTTCGGATCTTTGAACTCATGAGCTCTATTTATCCATTGCATAATGTAATCAATGAATAAAAACATTATATCTGCATACACTCTTTTCACTCTGCATTTACAATCCCCCCCCCGCTCACACGTGTACCATTCATTCATACTAATACAAATATAAGTTAGAGTGAAGTGTTACGAATGTATATGGTGTCGTACAATTAAGATTTCATTTCCTTCTCACTGACTTTGTTTGTTAATAACTTTTTAACGAACAGTGTCCGCGGCCTAAAATATTTTGCACGTTATTCAAGAGAGTGTCCTTGACAACATATGTGAAATTGAAGGTCAACGGAGGTGGGTCCCCTCAACCCCATAATTGCCGAAAAGTCATATACCATAATGTAAAATTCGCAATAGTATCGTGATATTAATAAAAACGCGTGTGACAATGAGCGGAGTCAGTGAACGGCGATGGACAAGAGGCGCGCGGCGAGTGAGGACTTGTCCACCGTGCTTGCCTCTCGCCGCGCACCTTTAAACTCCCTACGTAACAGTAAATAAAAGTGCCGTGCGTCGATCACTTCATACAGGGTGGTCCGTTATAAGTTTACCATAGCAAACATGCACATAGAGCGGCTTAAACAAACACAAAAATCCTTGGACCATCATTCAAAATTCGCAATATTGATCGAGATATTAACTGTTAAAGATCAAAGAATAACGCAAAAGAAACCGGCCGTACAGCGGCGTCTTACCCTTCCCCTTCACGCACCCCGCATTTGTTTGTTGGTAAACTAGGCCGTTCTATAGCTCGCAGAGGTTCCAGCGCTCCACCCGTTGCTGCTTTGACCAACGTCCTTTCCTTTGATCTTTAACAGTTAATATCTCGATCAATATTGAGAATTTTGAATAATGGTCCAAGGATTTTTGTGTTTGTTTTAAGCCGCTCTATGGGCATGTTTGCTATGGTAAACTTATAACGGACCACCCTGTATATACGTCTTCAGCAGTGAAAGGGTTAACAATTTACAATAAGGAAAAAACGAAGACCGATGAAAAAATCGAAATTAACGAATGCGCCTGCTCAGTGACTTGAACGTTCACTTCCGGTGGGAGAAGACAGATATAAAAGAGGATGTATTATTATTTGGAGAAGTTTGGAGACCACCATGTATGGTGACATAAGTGATACTGCAAGTGTCAACAGAATAAACGAACTATATAACATAATTGTTGCTTCAATATTCCAACATTTTCGTTTGTTTTATGGTCTCCTTGTTCGTTGGCTTTTCACGCATGGGGAAAGCAAAAAATGAAAAGATGAAAGATGAGCGTGACAGGAGATAAAGACTCGTGTTAGTAAGCCGAGTAGGTTTAGAGAATTAAGGGAATGAGTCGACGTTTGGTCAGCCATGTAGGGATCAAAGGCATTCGTCACGATTTCTTCTTCTTCTTTTTTGGAATTGTTTGGTGCGCGGTTGATGGACTTTTTATGGAGATTCTAAAAGGTATTTAGGCTTCTTTCAATCATAGATGATTAATACACATGCGAATTTATTAAACTAATGATGTACGTATTTAGAGAATGAATCTGACTTTAAGAATTCGAAGAAGTGGTTCATGCACATGCTGCCAGGAAATTAATAATTTATTTTGAAAATGGTGTAGCTTCAATTTGTCTTATTCGTTTAATATTTATTTCTACCGAATTCAATGACCGTACACTTAAAGTATTAATATATATTTATTGCATCGATGAATGTTACACATGAAAATATAACAAAAATTAACTTTAATTCATTCGTTCTTCTACGCGAATTCACGCCACTTTATGATATAACTGACGAAAGAATCTAATAGCTTACTCACACGTTGCTGGGGCACTTATTCGTTTAATATTTATTTCTACCAAATTCAATGTCCGTGTGCTTAAAGTATTAATATATATTTATTGCATTGATGAATGTTACACATGAAAATATAACGAAAATTAACTTTAATTCGTTCGTTCTTTTACACGAACTCGCACCATTCTCAAAATAAATCGCTCAAATATTCGTCTTGCATTCCTGGCTGGAAGACTTGGCATAAACTTATCGTAAGTTATCTTGCACGGCGCGCAACAAAAATATCCTTATCGTCGAATCGAACGGATTTCGTCGAATAGTCGTTCAATATGAAAATTCCAAGTTGGCTCGCGGCATCTCGTAAATTTTCATACTAGCCAAAATTCTACTGCAATGCCACGAGAGGACCATCGAAGAAGTATCTGCCAAATTAATATTATCTATGAGGACAGTCGTGCGGCGAATAGTGTGCAAATACACATTGACGAGGAAGGAAGAGAAGAAATAAATAAAATCTGGAATTTTATTCCGGTTGTTGATGTAAAAGAAAATCTGGAAATTGTTGATCTGGTTGTTGATGCAACATAAATAGTCCAGGTCACAATAAAAATTTGAATAACAATGATTGAAAACAACTTTCGACATTGATACTTACAAAAGTGATTTTATTATTCACTGAAATGTATCTTAAATATTATAAATAATTTGTTTTAATGCATCTTTTTTCTTCACTTAATTTTTTGTTTTTCCAAATTTTCACTTTAAGTTTTACTTTCAAAACTACTCATCACTGTTGCAGAGTGCAATTATACAAGATATGAAAAGATCTGAACAAATTTATATATATATATATAACAATATGGACTGTTTATTTTGAAAGCAGTGTAAGTCCATTTAAAACAAAATGAGACCACTCTCACCACTCTCAAAATAAACGGTCCCATTATATTATATGAACAAATTTCACCTTACTATTAAATTTCAATTTTACTCTATTGTTAAAATTCCTGCTACTATAATTGAAAAGCATTCAATTATTCCTCATCACGTTTGCAGAGTGCATTTATACAAAATACGAAAAATGAACCGAACAAATTTATATTTACATATAATATTATAAAATTTTATTTTAAGTTTTATTTTTAAATCTACTATCGTTGGAAAGCATTTCACCATTCCTCGTCCCTGTTACAGAGTATCTTTGCACAAGATAAAAGAAAATATCAGCGCCATATAATACGATATTTTTAAGCGAAACCGAAATATTTCGCGCAGATTATTTCTGTCGACCACCTTGAGTGTTTTCGAGAAACTTGCTTGGCTCGTAGCGCGTGAATGAAAGTGCGTCAAAAGCTTTTAGCTTAGACTAAATCGACTTCTCGTCCCCTTCAATCCCCTCGCCACTTTGATTTCTCTGGCGAGTAATTGCGCGCCACGTGAACTCGCGAGCGAAAATTTAACGAAGCAGCAGGACGCTGGGAAAATTTCCAGGCACGGTTTGATTTCGACGTAGATGGATTCGTCAGTTTCGTAATTGTTATTCGCTTCGTGAAGTCGAATAATTTATTGAACTGTCCTGGACATTATTTAAACAGTATATTTGAGAACTAGTTATTTAAATATTCCATTGTGTAATGCGTCCAAATCTTCCTTTAAATAATTATACAGTAGTTTAATCTACCAGAAAAATTAGTTTGCCCGGATTATTTAATTATTTAATTGTGAAATGAAAATAGTACTTATTTTATTTTGGTTTGGTATTTAAATAGATTAATAATTTGATATTTGAATAGATTAATTTGATATAATTAATGCCTCGAGTACTTTTCAATGTTATTAAGATTCTTGACTGTGTTGGAAATATTTGCTTCTTAACGGTTTCTTATTCGCATAAATTGATCACGTAAAGAATCATTTAAAGGTAACCTTGTCGCAATATCTCAATCATCTTCTTTATTTTTCTGTTTCGAACAAACTCAAATCAACAATTTTTGAAAACTAATTGATTTAAATTTCAACAAGTTAAGGATAATTTTTCCGTACTATTTCTAAAGCAAGAGTACTAAATTAATTAAATGAATTTATACGAAGTAATATTTAATTAGAAAGCAAATGAATAAAAACACATTAAAACCGAAAATAATATGTAATAATGCATACTCGTCATACACTTACCAATGCACTGAAAAAATTGTACTCTCATCCTAAGAATTTACCACATCATTTTAGAATATTTCTTACTAAAATAAGCAGCAAGAGGATCTTCTTAATTTAAGAGTAGAATGCTCTAAACAGATTCTTCTAATCAAATATTCTTAACAGACATTCTTATCAGATATTTTTAACATGCACTGGTAACAAATTTTTATGGATATACGTCGCATGTAATTATTGGAAACGAAACTCTCAATGGGATGCTTCGCTCTTCATATTGTTGAAAATTACATGATCCATATTTTGAAATCGGAATTGTTTGAAAAATGTGATCACGAGAAAAAGTTACAATTCATACGTATTTTTATTACTTACTTGTAAATATCTCCGTTAAATCGCCCAAATCCTCTTCTTCTAGCCACTTCGTCACTTCTTTATCTATACTTTTTGCACAACACAGCACACAAAATAACACAATACGCAAAATTACACAGAATTGCAAGAGGAACAGGATACAGGCACCGACATGTGCCGCACGCGATGTATAACCTTACCTAACCAACACCGACATGCATTGTGACGCGACATACAGATGAATTATTAAGAGTATATTTCTAATTTAAGAAACTATTCTTAAATTAAGAATATATTCCAAACAACCGTCACACAGTGGGCCGTTTGACGATTCTAGCTGGACAAAAATAGGAAAATCACTTTCTCACGGAAGCGAATGACAATTATTTATTTCGATAGTCAAGACCTCAAAGTATCCTGGTATATGCAATATTTCCTCTGAATAAGTCGTTAAATAAATTATAATTAACATTGAAGTCAGAGTAAGACTAGCTAACCAAAGTAGTCGTTTCAAGTCACCTGCATTCAATCTTACACCACACAAGTGTTTGTGGGACGATAAGTTTCGTTGATGGCTCGATATATAAGTACAGATCTCTAGTTTACAAAACCTTTCGGTTTCTTGCTGTAACTCAAATGGTTTTCGTGTAGCACCATTTTCAATTGTTATGTGCAACTTTTCGTAATTCTCATATATAATTAGACTTACAATTTGAGTGCTGCGGAGTTCCGCGATGGGCTTTGGTGCGTTTGAAAGCTTATTCCTTACCCTCTCGAATGCCACAAAATTTGGGTGCGGTCGCCTGCGGCTCCGGTTGTTATTTCAATTGTTATAAGTAACCGCGCGGTACATCCCATAGTATATCTCCAGAATTAATCAAATTCTGAAGAAACGGCTCATTGGATTGGAATAAAATTTGACAGATTAATCGAAGATGTACTATTGTGCTTATATTAAACTTTCCAGACCGCCATTTGTAGCCGTTTCAAAATGTCGGTTATTGATATTCATAGCAAAGTTGTATTCTCTTGAACTCTCGTCGGAACTAGACAAAAGTTGAAAGATACGTGCAAATTATGTCAAAAAGTATATTGTCAAATTTTTAAACTTTTGTCTTGAAACGACTACTTTGGTTAGCTAGTCTTACT
This sequence comes from Tiphia femorata, assembly GCA_944319695.1. Classification (NCBI taxonomy): domain Eukaryota; kingdom Metazoa; phylum Arthropoda; class Insecta; order Hymenoptera; family Tiphiidae; genus Tiphia; species Tiphia femorata. Next base: position 11,925,418 of record OX090897.1, read on the forward strand.
CTGACTTCAATGTTAATTATAATTTATTTAACGACTTATTCAGAGAGGATATTGCATATACTAGGATACTTTGAGGTCTTGACTATCGAAATAAATAATTGTCATTCGCTTCCGTGAGAAAATGATTTTCCTATTTTTGTCCAGCTAGAATCGTCAAACGGCCCACTGTGCGGCACTGGGGTCGTAAATCAAAAGCCACAAAAGGGACATAAATCGAGGAATTACTGTATACGTATATCAATACATATATAATATATCAATATATATATATATATATATATACAGGGTGTCCCGCAATTGGTGTAATCCCCGCGAAAGGGTTGTAGCTGAAATAATTCTAAACACCAAAAAAAAAAAAATTAGGGTTATGGTTAGGGTTAGGGTTAGGGTTAACCTTAAAAAAATTAGGGTTAACCCTAACCCTAACCATAACCCTAATTTTTTTTTTTTTTTCCTCTACGGGCGCGCTCATTCGCCTATGTTTTTCCTTAATTTTTGAATTCTTAAGGAAAAACAGGCGAATGAGCGCGTCCGTAGAGGAAAAAAAAAAAAAAAAAAAAAAATTAGGGTTATGGTTAGGGTTAGGGTTAACCCTAAGTTTTTAAGGTTAACCCTAACCCTAACCCTAACCATAACCCTAATTTTTTTTTTTTTTCCTCTACGGGCGCGCTCATTCGCCTATGTTTTTCCTTAAGTTTTGAATTCTTAAAGAAAAACAGGCGAATGAGGAAAAAAAAAAATTAGGGTTATGGTTAGGGTTAGGGTTAGGGTTAGGGTTAACCTTAAAAAAATTAGGGTTAACCCTAACCCTAACCATAACCCTAATTTTTTTTTTTTTTCCTCTACGGGCGCGCTCATTCGCCTATGTTTTTCCTTAATTTTTGAATTCTTAAGGAAAAACAGGCGAATGAGCGCGTCCGTAGAGGAAAAAAAAAAAAAAAAAAAAAATTAGGGTTATGGTTAGGGTTAGGGTTAACCTTAAAAAAATTAGGGTTAACCCTAACCCTAACCATAACCCTAATTTTTTTTTTTTTCCTCTACGGGCGCGCTCATTCGCCTATGTTTTTCCTTAATTTTTGAACTCTTAAGGAAAAACACGCGAATGAGCGCGTCCGTAGAGGAAAAAAAAAAAAAAAAAAAAAATTAGGGTTATGGTTAGGGTTAGGGTTAACCGTAAAAAAATTAGGGTTAACCCTAACCCTAACCATAACCCTAATTTCTTTTTTTTTTTTTTCCTCATTCGCCTGTTTTTCCTTAAGAATTCAAAAATTAAGGAAAAACATAGGCGAATGAGCGCGCCCGTAGAGGAAAAAAAAAAAAAAAAATTAGGGTTATGGTTAGGGTTAGGGTTAACCCTAATTTTTTTAAGGTTAACCCTAACCCTAACCCTAACCATAACCCTAATTTTTTTTTTTTTGGTGTTTAGAATTATTTCAGCTACAACCCTTTCGCGGGGATTACACCAATTGCGGGACACCCTGTATATATATATATATATATATATTGATATATTATATATGTATTGATATACGTATACAGTAATTCCTCGATTTATGTCCCTTTTGTGGCTTTTGATTTACGACCCCAGTGCCGCACAGTGGGCCGTTTGACGATTCTAGCTGGACAAAAATAGGAAAATCATTTTCTCACGGAAGCGAATGACAATTATTTATTTCGATAGTCAAGACCTCAAAGTATCCTAGTATATGCAATATCCTCTCTGAATAAGTCGTTAAATAAATTATAATTAACATTGAAGTCAGAGTAAGACTAGCTAACCAAAGTAGTCGTTTCAAGACAAAAGTTTAAAAATTTGACAATATACTTTTTGACATAATTTGCACGTATCTTTCAACTTTTGTCTAGTTCCGACGAGAGTTCAAGAGAATACAACTTTGCTATGAATATCAATAACCGACATTTTGAAACGGCTACAAATGGCGGTCTGGAAAGTTTAATATAAGCACAATAGTACATCTTCGATTAATCTGTCAAATTTTATTCCAATCCAATGAGCCGTTTCTTCAGAATTTGATTAATTCTGGAGATATACTATGGGATGTACCGCGCGGTTACTTATAACAATTGAAATAACAACCGGAGCCGCAGGCGACCGCACCCAAATTTTGTGGCATTCGAGAGGGTAAGGAATAAGCTTTCAAACGCACCAAAGCCCATCGCGGAACTCCGCAGCACTCAAATTGTAAGTCTAATTATATATGAGAATTACGAAAAGTTGCACATAACAATTGAAAATGGTGCTACACGAAAACCATTTGAGTTACAGCAAGAAACCGAAAGGTTTTGTAAACTAGAGATCTGTACTTATATATCGAGCCATCAACGAAACTTATCGTCCCACAAACACTTGTGTGGTGTAAGATTGAATGCAGGTGACTTGAAACGACTACTTTGGTTAGCTAGTCTTACTCTGACTTCAATGTTAATTATAATTTATTTAACGACTTATTCAGAGGAAATATTGCATATACCAGGATACTTTGAGGTCTTGACTATCGAAATAAATAATTGTCATTCGCTTCCGTGAGAAAGTGATTTTCCTATTTTTGTCCAGCTAGAATCGTCAAACGGCCCACTGTGCGTCATACTGATAAGAAAGCATTCTTATTTATTAAGAATATCTATTAAGACGAATTATTAATTTTACATTTTAAGAATACAATTTTTTCGGTGTGAGAAGAACATTTTTACTCACGTGCCAATATATGAGCAAATCCAGCGTCTCCGAATGTATTGAGCCGAAGATTCAAAGATCTCAACATCGCCTCTCCTCGTTTCTTCCCTATTCCGACTACTATACCCGCCAATCCGCTCGCCCCAATTCTGTTGTTGGTCAAATTGATGCTACGCAGACATCGATGCAGCGAGAGAAATTCACCAATCACGTGCGCACCGGTATCCTCCAAGCAGCAATGGGATAAGTCCAGATCCTCCAACTGAATCGAGCAAAGATTAACGTAACTGATTCTGAAAGGGCAATCTTGTGGATTTAGCATGGATCGACAGTTTCTACACTCGCTGTTGAATTTAAATAAACGATGAAATAGAAAAGACGCATCGGAAGCCATTTTACAAATGCACATCTTTTTTTTAACAGTTTGTTAAGTCCATCTTTTTTTGCCTCCAGATATTTAACATTTTCGATTCATCGTCTATGAGCAAAGCTAGATTTTCTTCGAATGTCATCTTACGCCACATTACCAAAAAAAAGGAAAAAAAAATCGTCCATTTTTAACCCTCCGTGAGCTTGGTAGGGTCTCAAAGGCCCGACACATTTTCAAAAGATTCTAAATAGTATAGATATAGGAATATTTATTTGCAATTTCATGACTTGGTCTGCTAGATCTTGCGAGGATTTTTTTTCACCAGGCTCACAGAAAGTTAAAAACAAAAATTAAGTAACTTAACTGTCGCATGGTTATATAAAAACACAACGAATTTGTGTTTAGGTAAATGGAATGGAGCAAAATACAAAATGCCTTTTTACGAACGCAGAATTTTTATCAGCTGTTACGAAATCAACCTTTTTTTAATTCTAGATATCTAACATTTTCGATTCGTCGTCTATGACCGAAGCTAGATGTTTCTTCGAATGTCGACCCACGCCACATTAACAAAAAAAGAACAAAAAAATCGTTCATTTTCAAAAAAAAAATGAAGTAACTTAACCGTGGAATGGTTATTTCAAAAGACTCACGCCCATCACGTCATAACATAAATAGCGCTGTAAACATCGCAAACAAAAAATCGAATCTCCTAAAAAAGCAATAACTAATTCTAAAAGCTCGTCATTAAAACTCGCAATATTACATCCACCAAAATTAATCTCCGTTCGAGTAGCGAGTGCTCGAATGGGAGAATTCTACACTGAAAAAATTGTATTCTTATCTTAAGAATTGACCACTTAAATTTAGGATATTTCCTACTAAAATAAGCAACAAGAGGATCTTCTTAATTTAAAAGTAGAATGTTCTAAACAGATTCCTCCAATCAAATATTCTTAACAGATATTTTTATCAGATATTCTTAACATAACCTGGTAAAACATTTGTATGGATATATTTCGTATATAATTATTGGAAACAAAACTCTTAATGAAATGCTTCGCTCTTTACATTGTCGAAAATTACATTATCCATATCTTGAAATCGGAATTGGTTGAGAAATGTAGTCACGAGAGAAGGTTAACAATTCATACATATACACATGTATTTCTATTACTTGTAAATATCTCCATTAATTAAATCGCCCAAATCCTCTTCTTCTAGCCACTTCGTCATTTCCTTATCCATACTTTTTGCACAACACAGCACACAAAATAATATAGTACTCAAAATTACGCAGAATTGCAAGAGGAACAAGATACAGGCATCGACATGTGCCGCACGCGATGTGTAACCTGGTGTAACCCAATTTAATCGAATACTGACGCGCATTGTGTGGCGCCATTCAGATGGATCATTAAGAATATATTCCAAAAACCGGCATATCGATAAGAAAATATTCTTATCTATTAATTGTAAGAATATCTATTAAGATGAATTCTTAAGTTTGTACTTTAAGAATACAATATTTTCAGTGTAAGAAAGGAAAATTAGGAAGGTAGAATTCCTTTGAATCCTCGTGAAACACTAACGCTGTCATTCAACGCCAATCCCTGAAGAATCCCAGCGGCCCGTGGCTGATTCAAATTGCTTCTCGTCAAGTGGAACTTGACCAATTTGCGGCACGCCTTGAGGCCTGCGCCAAGGTCCTTGCAATCCTCCACTGAAAATCTTTTCATACGATCTGCTTTTACCTCGTGCTCCCAACGGAGTAGAGAGTCAAGAGAGAGAAAATAGGAAGGAGAAGAAAAACGAAGGAAAAAAGAAAAGAGGGAAAAGAATCGTCCACTCACTCGAAATCACGCCACTCAAAACCGTCGTTCGTGTAAATCATTCCGAAGCGCATTGAGAGTTCCGTGAGGTGAGCTAAGTGCGTGAAGACAATGGATAGTGGAATGTGGTTGACGACATCCTCGGCCAGTTCCGGTGGTCCGTCTAAGTCGTTGTCGGGGGGCTTCGGCACGGGCTTTCTGAAAATGGCCAAGCGACGCGAGAAAAGTTTGTTATCTAGGCTGCCAGCGTGCTCGTTTCGCAGAAAATTTGTGGCCACATAGTGGTGCACGGGAAAGATTTATGGAGAGAATTGAACGCCTGGATTTGTGTGTCTGGTACATTGCGGAGGGGTAGAGATTCACTGCGACGACTCTTTTTGTGGTTGTATAATAGTGTATTCCTGTATTTCGTTTCTAAAATGATTTTCGCGTTTTTGCAGGCGTTGATTTTGCAATTGTGAAATTTTCAGTTCTCGATTATTCGATTACGTCTATATACTTTTTTATTTTTTTTTTTTGACGACCGATTGAAAGTGCACGAAGCACTTCTACAGTTTTGGATTACTTGGCGACGATTTTGTTCATGTAGAGTGGATATTTATTGCAACGAATCGCGTGGTTTGACGTGGTATTTGTTTAGTACTGTATTGTGCTTGTAAAATGATCTTTTTTGTTTTTACGAGTGTGGAGATTGCAATTGTGAATGTTTTCTTGGATTGAATAGGTTCACCGATAACTGACACGCGTTAGCCGTATAAGGGCAAGTCGATTGATTGAACAGTTTTGTTGTGATCGTGCACGTCAAATCCAAAAATGCAGTTTCGAAGAAAATTCGGGTGTCCCCGAAATTAAAAATATTTTCTTCTCGCCAAAATTTGGTTACGTAATAGAAATATAGTGCAACATACTTCCACAGTTGCAATAGGATTTACTGTTTTTGACCCGCACAAAAAAACTAGCTGAAAACCGTCTTTCTAGATTTCTATATCAGAATCCCCCCTTAAATTCATTTCGATCAATCAAGCCTTTCAAAAATCCAGTTCTCCGACAATAAAAAAAGAAAAGGCCATTTACAATTCTCCATTGGTCTTTTTCATCTGCTCCTTCGTATTCAAAGCTCTCTACCAGCTTAAATTCCTTTCGAACAATGCAGCTTCTCAAATATCTATGCTTTCCGACAATAAAGACAGAAAAAGGGCATTTACAATTCTCCATTGGTCTTTTTCATCTGCTCTTTCGTATTCAAAGCTCCCCACTAGCTTAAATTCCTTTCGAACAATGCAGCTTCAGAAACATCTATGCTTACCGACAATAAAAAAGAGAAAAGGGCCATTTACAATTCTCCACTGATCTTTTCCATCTGTTCCTTCACAGTCGCACCATTCCACCAACTCACATTTGATTCGACCGATTCAGCTTTTCCAACCTCTATGCTTACCGACAATAAAAAAAGAAAAAGGCTGTAAGGAATAGGAGGTGCGCCTACCGATAGGCAAAGAAAGAGTGTATGTGTGTGTGAGAGAGAGAGAGAGAGAGAGAGAGAGAGAGAGAGAATGAGAGAATTAGAGCAAGGGACATAGAGTAAGAAATGGAGAAAGGGACAGGAGGAAGAAGAGGAAAGCACCGAAAGGGAGATCGCTTGGCAATCTCCAGTAGAGGCCCAACGCTTGGAGAAGAAAGAACCTAAGAGAAAGTCGAGAGCATACAAGGAAAAATCTCTGGAGACACACCGCCAGAAAGACGACTCGATCTGCTGCACTTTATAAGTCCACCTTATATGGCCTCTACAGCTTCAAATTCGCACTAGATAGCTCTCTCTCTCCAATGCGAGCAAAATAAGATAAGTTGTATTTCTACTAAGATAAAAAGAACCGTACTTGCCGGTTTTTCAAAAAAATACCTTGTACATCGTGTTAATGTAAGAATTTTATGTGACGAGACTAAGGTCCGATTTGTGTATAATTTAACAGAATAACGATATTTAATTTTAATAAATTGACGAAGACCCAAGATAACATTATAGTTTCCTATAATAGGGCATCGTCACAAGGCCATTTACAATTCTCCACTGATCTTCTCCATCTGATCCTTCGCATTCGCAGCATTCCACTAGCTAAATTCCTTTCGAACAATCAAGCTGCTGCAACACCTGCGTCCTACCTGCTAGCTAACTCGGCCCACGTTCACCTCGTTTCGCGACCCCAACGTTTAACCCTGACCTTACGATTTCGGTCGGGGAAAATGAATTCGCATCATTGAGAAAGAATGGATTACGTGTCGGCCGGCTCGGTCACGCGACGAACGCGGTGAATAATTGAAGAAAGCGGAGAAGTCCTGTGGCTAGGTGGTAATTCTTTTTCCACGCACACTCTTGGGCGAGGGACGCACGCGGCCACGTGTGTACAGGATGCATAAATGCCAGGCACGCCGCTTGGATAGGCCCCTCGTGTGGAATTTAATGAAATGGTTGGAGAACTGCCGCGTGGAGAAGCGCCTCGGTGAAATCGAGCGTGGAAGTGAAGGAATCGTTGCGAGATTGGGCCAAGAATGTCGAAGGGTATTTGACACGATCATCCAGGTGGATTGTACGCCAGCGATTAATTCAACCTGGAGGATAGAGTTGAATGTGTTCTGTAATTTTATTTCTGATGATCCGAGGTTTATCTTTGGAGGAGGTTTTTTCTTCGTTGTTAGTTTTTGGATCGCAGAAGTAAACTAGGGGGCAGAGCCCCCTGCGCTTTCTCTTTGCTCAAGCGCCATACTGCTCGAGATCGCCGGGTGCAACGAAGTGCAATATTTCTGTGATAGGTGCAAGTGAAGTTCTGAATTCGTGCTCGCGCAGGGGATTTTAAGATGAAATTTACATTTCCATACTTGAATTTTCCACAATTTAGAAACGGTTGAAGATGGCCATACAGAAAGTTTTGTCGCACAAAATGAGTATACGTATAATCGAAGTGCATGCCAATTTTTGTCCGAATCTATAAAGCCGTTTTAGCTGGAATAGTGGATTAAAGATTTGAATTTGCCGCCATTTTCGACTCGGCCAATCAAAAAATGTGTAACTTTCCAGTATTTGCCACTGTACATGTATATGTCAAATTTTAATCAATTTCAATAACTAATACCAAAGAAATGAATTTTTCGATATTTGAATTTCCCGCCATTTTGTACCGGTTCAAGATGGCGGCTCACAAATGTTAATGTCAACTCACAGTGGTATACTTGATTTTTGTGCAAAAATTGATTCTGATCCGTGCAGCCGTTTTTCCGAAATCGAGGATATATGTACACGGGCACACACATGCACACGCGCGCACGCACACACTCACACGGTTTTCGCGATGGCGATTGCATAAGTCACTCCCTTTACGATCGTGCCTAAAAGTCGTTATTGGTTTGGTGTGCGAATATCCAAGGGTGTTTGACATGGTTATCCAGGTGGATTGTATGCCAGCGATTAATTAAACCTGGAAGACAAATGAATACTGTAATTTCATTTCTGATGGTCTGAGGTTTATCTTTGGAGAAGGTTTTTTCTTCATTGTTAGTCATTGGATCGCAGAAGTAAAGGATCGTTATTTGTTTGGAGCTTGAATGTCGAAAGGTATTTGACACGGTCACCCAGGTGGATTGTGTGTGAGCGATTAATTAAATTGGAGGATAAATGAATAGTGCAATTTAACTTCTAACGATCGTATAAATTAAGAAAGGTCGATGATTGAAAAGATTTTTTGTAATTTCAAATAGTGACATTCATTGTTTCGGTTTTTCTTATTTCTGGACGAGGTTTTTTCCGTTTTGTTCATTGGTTTGATGTGACGATAAGCGTGTTTAACGCGGATTGTAATACGAGCGATTACAGGATAAGCTTACAGGATAAATGAAGACTAATTTTATGCATGACGATCGTTTAAATCACTGTTTCCTAACGTGAGGCCCACGCCTCACAAGGGGGCATTTCGATTGTTAAGGAGGACAATTCGAATATAGAAAAATATTTCATATTCGAAATATTCAAATTATTTTGTGTTTGAATTTCAGTTCTCCATTATATGTTTTGAAAATTTACTTGCTGCGTTTGCTCAACAATTTCCTAGTGATTTTTTCTTAAAATCTATTCAAGTTTTTTTTAGTGAACATTTCAATTTTTGTATATTAAAAATAATATATCTAGATGTTAGGGGAGGAGAAGGTGGGGGGCATAATAATTTTAGAAAGGCTTCGATGGGGCATAGCACGAAAAAGGTTGGGAAACACTGAATTAGATTGCAAAAGATCGACAATCTAGATTTTTTATAATTTCGAACAATAATATTCATTATTTTTATTTCTAATTATTTTTGGAAGGTTTTTTCCATTTTGTGATTGGTTCGGGGTGGGAATGTCGAAGGGTGTTTGACACGATTTGAAAAGATTTATAATCCAGTAGTCAATTTGACTCGCTCGAATGGGAAATCATGTTTATAAAAAATGTTCCGTAAGTCTAGTGTTAAGCGTGCACGATAAAATTATTCCCCTTCTGCTGATTTTTTTACGATCGTAAAGATGAGAAAGGTTCTCTGCGCTCTTGACGCAGACGCAGATTCATTTATCTCATATCGTGCGCGGCATAATTTAAAATAGTGGGATTCATTTTTTACCAAGCGACGACGCTTGCATTCAGCTTTTAACGGTCGGATTCTTTTTACTTTTTGCGCTTTACGACTAAAACGGCGAAGCAGAATTTTTCATTTACGATAAATCTCTTTGACGTATCATCGCAGGATTAAGGATGTTCCAAGCGTGTTTGACACACTTACCCAATTACATTATATAGTTAATTAAGCATGCAAGAGAAACGTATATAATTATTCTATTTCTCGGCTGCTCGTTTGCGATCGTAAAGATTCGTTTATGATCGCGTGACGGAAACTGATTCATTCTTCTTGTGTTGCGGTTAGCACCGTGTGTAATTAAAACAGTGACTCTAATTTTTCACGAAGCATAGGAATTTGCACATCTTTGATCAACGCAAAATATGCAATGCTTTAATGCTGTACGTCACTACACTTTTTGATTCTATTTTTTTTTCTCGGACGATTCAAAGCGCATAAAGCATCTTTCACAAATTGTCAAATATAGGTTCTATGAATGTAAAAGATGCCATATTTGAATGCTGTACGTCACTACGCTTTTTCATTTGTTTTCCGAACCATTAAAAACGCATAAAGCACCTTTGAAAAAAAAAGAAAAGAAAAAATATACTAAATAAAGTACTCGGTTTATTCGTCACGAGAACATCGCAATAAAGTCACACGTCGGTGGTAGTTTAAAAATTGTTATCGCTAATTAGCCAGTACGCGCGTTCGCGGCTCATGATTTTATAAAGCATTTAATTTGGCGGAGCCTATCGGTCCATTCCGGTGGATTAAGCCGCGTGCGCGTGACACGAGGCTGCGTTTACATACGGGCGTTGCGCATTTAATGAAATTAGCGAGTAATTAGGGTGTATCGTAAAAGCGTCGATTAAGCCGAGCGCGCGTTAAAGGATCAACCTACGAACAAAGTTCTGGCCAATCGGGTTGCCTTCTTCCAAAGTCCTCCCTATTCCATTTTTCAAAATTTATCCTTTTTTCTACTTCGTTGGCACCGTTGCGAAGAAGCTATCGTGTTTATTGTTTTTATAAAGTAAATAAAGCGTTAATCTTTGGGATCCACTTTAATTCGAGGATTAAGAGAGAAAGACGGTCTAAGTGGATTAGCAGGTGGGCAAGCGTCAGCGAGGGGTGCCACGTACGATAAACGAATTAAAACAGTAGGACAGTGGATCTGGAAAAAAGCAGACGTCTGTCTAACTACCTCTCCCACTTAATCGAGAATGAACAGTAACATTGTAGAATTATGTGCTATTTATGCGCTCTTCGAAAATACCAAGCAAAAATGTAGCGCTCCATTAGAAAAAAAACATTTATTGTGGGGAGGGAGGCAGCTAGGCAGACATAAAATGCTGAGAATGCTGAAAATTCTATATCTGCATTTTTGGTCTCGTCTCGTAGTATCATCGGGTCATTGATATTCTTTGTTCTCTAATAATATCTTATGCTCTGGAACATAATAGCAAGCATCCTTAATTTATCCATACTACCAAAAATACTAACGTCAATCAAGACTATAGAATCACGAATTTAATATAACCAACTAATTGTAAGTACAAACCAGCCTAAGTGTACGCCTTGTTTAATAAACCAGAAATTTCCTGAAACCACGAAAACCTCAAAATTCGTTCTAGTAATATTTTCTATCAATTTAATTTTAACATTCTTTAATTCTTTCTTTAACAGCATCTTGTGCTGTAGGACGTAAAAAGACAAGTATAATTCTCACCATTTATCTCTATTATCAAAAATACTAACAATAAGCTCACATAAAACCACAGAAACACGAAGACGGATTTAATATAACCAACTGAATAGAAACCAGCGTAAGTGTACGCCTTGTTTATCAACCGAAAGTTCTCCGAGACCGCGAATACCGCAAAAATCCAAACGGAGAACGCGCGCGGACCGCAAAAATCCAAATGGAGAACGCGAGAGCCTCGTGACCCCTTTACCTTGGAAAATAAACGACGACGAAAATCAGCGAAACAGAAGGAAGGAGAGAAGTTACTTTTCTCGAGAGGAGGATCTCGCGTGCCTCTTAATTACCTCGTGCAGGAGGCTTCGAGGCACGTGGATCCCTCGTAAGTGGCTGGTACCTCAAAGGGAAATGGCACCAACTGCAAGAAGAGAAGAAGAAATGGAAGAGGAGGAAGAAGATGATTCTCGATTTACCTGGGCGCTTATTAAAATCACATGTAGCACAAAGATGAGAAGAAGGAGAAGGAAGAGAAGAGGACAAGAAGATAAGAAGAGAATAAGAGAAGAAGGGAAGAAGAAATAAAAAGGAAGGAGAGAAGTCTCTCAAGTCACCTAGGCGCTTATTAAAATCACATGGAAGCAGCTTCCTCGTAATGAGAGGGCGTCGTTGACATTACGAGCCAAGGCAAATGAGCTTCGCAAGTTCGTACTCTCGCTCTCTCTCTCGCTCTCTCTCTCTGCCATTTCTCTTGCATCGTTATCATAGCAAGATGGAATTCTCCTTTCATTCTTCTTTTCTCCTTCTTTTTGATATGTTTTGTTAATGAGGACCACGCGAAACAATTTAAAAAATGAGTACACGATGCTTTTCACGATTTCTGTCTCGTTACAACGTTTTAACATTAAATAATGAAAACAGTGTTACTTTCGCGAGTTGAAATAAGCGTACACACAGTAAGAACTTTCTTGGCTAATTGATATTTGCGCGACGTAATTCTCACTTTATTCAAGCACCTTGCAGAAACAACCCGTTTCACAAAACTGTAACAAATAGCAGATAAACCGTGTAATGACCACTATCCCGGAAAACATATTCAAAATGAGCTTATACAATTAATGGCAACTCGTGCGAAGACTAAAACTGTTGATAAAATAATCAAAAATAAATATTATTAGTTTATTCCTGATTGTACTCGTGGTGTCTCTCGCGTTGAGCAGCTGTCTATTATTATTATTATTATAGTGTCCTTTAATGGTTAACAGGAATTAGTAAGTGTACGTTTTAAGAATACAATCTTTTAGGTGCAATTATCTAACGGTTTCACATACAGATCTCTATAATTGTGTTTTTAGAATACGAATTTGTATAGAGCATTTGAGTAAACCGAGTGATTCGATTTAATCCAATCTACCGGAGTGTTGGCGCATTTTAATCGCGTTGCAAAGGAGATTGAACAGAGTAGAACGAATGAAGGCGTTCCCATATTGACGTCGGTACCGGCGGCTTTGGCGGCCGTGTCGGCGGCTTGGACGGCCGGCATCGACGGTTTCCTACAAAATGCGCCCTGCTCGACCAACAGCTCACAATCAGTCCTACCCTTTTGCACGTTTAACTTCGTCGGAGTTGGAGACGGTTTTTCTAAAGTTCATATAATCAAATATTTCCTCTCGAAAAAGTAAAATGCGCGCCGTATTCCTGATAGTTTTGACCATGGGTGCGGTGTTTTGTAGCACCAAGAAAAGAGAACACCACTGTAATGAGTACTTAGACTATTCTCTCTGTTGTGACATAGAATCTAACGCGATGACCAATGATATATCTCAGGAACCTGATGAAGTTTCGGACATTGACGAAATGAATAGGTAAGTTAAAATTCACATATTTGCTATATCATCTTTCCACGATGCATTTAATTGCCACAATACTTGTGCATATGCGCTTCAGTCTATGGAGCATGTTCGAAAGAATATTAATGTTTTATTGCGTGATGAAAACTTTGATTTTAGTCTTACTATGTCTGGCTTTCAGAGTGTCACAGGATTGGTCGCCAAACGAGTTCGAAAACGATCTTGCACCCGATAACTCCATAAGCATAATACGTATCTGAGAGGGCAACAAGATTTCCAGGACAGATCGGTTCGCGCCATACATTTCTACGGTCTTTCAATTTAATATTACACAACTTTTCAAATCAGTTGAAACTTCCTTGTTTCAATGGTAAATATCGACGAGCTCTCATCCGTATGTATGATCTACCACGATAAATCTTAATGTGAATATTAAATTCGTACTCACTCCTGAACTGTATCTATTCTATTCCCCGCCTCTGATTGAAGTATATGCGAGTTTTTTAAAGGAGATAACAATGTTTATGAACCCTTTTGTGGGCCCTGCGGACTTCTCAGTACATGAATAGAACGGTAAAAGTCAGTAACTAGGGGGCTGAGCCCCCTCCCCACCCGTTCATATAAGATACAATTCGTTTTCTTCGCGTTTTCCAAGGTATTTCGGTCAATAAGGCTTTCGTAAGGAATTCTTTACACTTCTATGCCTACAAACTTGTTACTTAATATATGTTAGTAATTTTTATGCAGAAAAAAATAATTTTGTAAATGTTGTAAGCAATTAAATACCGAACTAGGGGGCAAAGCTCTCCACACTTTCGCTTCGCTCACACTGAGGGAAAAAAATGGTTGGGTTTACTATAATCTTACTATATTTTATAGTTAAATTTGGCGCCGAACATGTTTTTATAGTTCACTTAACCGTACAAAATATAGTAAAATGAACGATTTATACAAATGGTTATGTTATTAACTATTACCTTTGTTCTTGTTACCGTATGTATAGTAAAATGTGCTATGTGAATATAGTTAGTTCTATCCATATATGTAATACTCGTATATTGCTAGCCACCTATATTTCCTATAAGCGGGAGCGGCGCCGAGAAAGTGAGACAGAACATCGTACTTTCGAACATAGCAGCTCCTTAGAACGCACGCATGCGCAGTTGCGCCAAAGTACGAAGTGAGAGTATAGTATAACTATGGTGAGAGTGAGAGATTGATATACATATATGTCTGCACCGTGGTGTTTGTGTCGCCTCTTCAGTCCCATTAGCAATATAATAGTATTAAAATATATGGTTCTATCACTATGTACGAAGTACTCTGGTAACATTAACTATATAAAATAGTTACTTTTCTTGCCATTATATATTTTCAACCATATTATATTTTTAGTTGTAATAACCATAATTTTGGGTAAAAACATAATATAGTTGGTTATTCTATGCCTCTTCATAATTATTACCGACATTATGGTAACATTTACCACAAATATAATATTTTCAACTATAATTTTGTTACTATGCCATTATAGTTAGATATATCATATACTCTCTCAGTGTATATGATATAATTCGTTTTCTTCGCGTTTTTCAATATATTTCAGTTAATAAGGCTTTTGTAACAGATTTTTTTGACTTCTAAATCTTCAAACTAGTTACTGAATATATGTTAGTAGTTTTTGTGCAGAAAAAAATAATTTTCTATATGTTGTAAGCAATTGAATACCGAACTAGGGTGCAGCGCCCTCCGCACTTTCGCTTCCAACCTCTTCCAGATCGCCGGATGCTCGTGCTTTAGCCCCTCTACAAAGGGCTATCGTATGCCCGCGTGTCGCGCAGTACAAAGCGCTCTATCTTCTATAATTATTCAAATTTCAAAAAATGGCTGTAGAATTTCATTTGTAAGACATTAAACATTCGAGATATGCAAATAAAAAGAATCGATTTTTTGATACCGAGAAAGGTATATTGAAGGCCCCCTTGAATATCGAAATATTTGCAGTGGAACTGGATTTAATAACCTTTTAGGCGCTTGTCCGCGCGGATGGCATAGACAGATTAGGCAAACATGAAAAGAAAATTTTCGGAATTGAAAAAATGGCAGAGATGAGAGACAAATAGACTGTAAGAACTTTCTTCGTTAATTGATGTTTACCTAACTCAATTCATTCGAGCACCTTGAAGAAATAATCTGTTCCGCTAAAACTGTCTAGTTGTAATTGCGTCTTTTAGGCAAGGCAAAAGGTGTGATTTAAGAAACTGTGTGGATCTGACAAACGCACGGAATACGAACATTTCAGGAGTAATAAAAGAAGGATATGATGTAACGAGTTGTTACCATAGACTTATACTCATAGACCGCGCATTCTGTGAGAAGCGTTGAAGACAACATGATACGAGAGAGCAATACTGGGAGTGAGCCTGTCTCTGTCTAACTGGAGCGTTGGTGGGGGGAATAAGGAAAACAGGAGAAGAGCATACGTTTACGCGTCTAAACATTTAAACGTATACTCACGTTTAAACGTTGCTCTTCTCCTGTTTTCCTTATTCCCCCCACCAACGCTCCAGTTAGACAGAGACAGGCTCACTCCCAGTATTGCTCTCTCGTATCATGTTGTCTTCAACGCTTCTCACAGAATGCGCGGTCTATGAGTATAAGTCTATGGTTGTTACGTGGGACAGAATGAATCCATTCGAATTATGGAATGTGAAAAGTTTGCTAGTTGAAGAAAAGAAAAGCGATGAGAGACAAACTTCAGCTACTACGAAATGTAAAGGGTTTATTTCCACTGAGGAGAAGAAGGAAATGGAGAAAAAGGAATGGACAAACGTATGGAAAGAAGAGTTTCTAGATTCTCGAAATTTCCGGTCCCGCCAATTATAGAAGCAGCTTGCGCTTCTGCAGCTGCGTCCACACGGGCCAGTAAGTACACCGTGCCTCGAATGTTCCCTGTGCTAATAAAGTGTATACGTTGAAACACATGCGTCGAAATGTTAAAGCGAATATGTGTTACCAGACTGTTCTAATTACTCGTGTTCCATTTTCATGAATTTTGTATTTTACACAACAGAATTTGGAATAATGTTGATAACGTGTCTCGTCGTACGTAAGAATGAATAACTAAGTACCTAAAAAACATATCTGTTGAAAGAGAGGTGAGAAAAAGAGGATTGGCCTAAAATTGTAAACAAATGTTTCTTTGAATACTTGTCCTGCCACCGCTATAAATTTTGTCTAAATTTCGTAAATACATATAATTTCGTGGACAAGTGATAATCCTCAGATTTTTGTATATCAAATATTTTTGGTATGAATTCATAATTTAGTACATTCGAGTAAAATGATAAAACGCATGGGTTTTCTGCGCCTTTTAAGTAATATTACTAAATTAACGGCACTAAATCGATGAATTTTATTATACATATACTGTACTTTATAAAAGCAGAAAAAGTCCGAAATTAGTTGTAAACAACTCCAGGTCAAAAATAACTGACAATAACAGAAAAAGGAAAACGCGTTGCTAAGTTCAAAGTGGGAGATCTCCCCGTTCGGTCATGCAGCTGCATATTTCAAACTGAGAGGATCTCTCCGTTCGATTGGCTAAATGTTAAGCTTCAAAGTTGCAGATTTAAAAAAAAATATACATGTATCTCTCGTATTAAATTCGTCTACACATGCAGAAAATTTATCAAACTTAAAATCAGACAATCTACACAATTTCCTTTCTAATACTGCTCGCAACAGAAATAAGAGCGCACCGTTAAACTTCAAAAAGTGTACATTTAAAAAAAATAGTCACCTTCTATTCCCACAACGACAAAATTCAACGAATTTCAAAATCAGATAATCTAAACAATTTCTTCGTATTCTACTCGCTACAAAACCAAAAGTGTATTTTGAAAAATACCTTCCATCCTGGAACCTCAAAAATTCAACATTAAAATCAATAGTCATGCTTTATGCTCAGCCTTCTAGAGAACAACAACAAAACTCATCAAATTTCAAATCAGACTATCCAGAAAATCGACCTTAAATTCATGCAAGTTCTGCTCTCTAGGAAAGCAAAAGTGTATTTTAGAAAAATATCTTGCATTTTAAAATCCAAGAAACTATACATTAAAAGAAACATAGCCATCGTTTAATTTAACTCTCCAAACGGTAAAGAGGAAATTCATCAAAATCGCGATTAAACCGTCTTGACGATATCCTTGGAAGTTCTGCTCGCTATATTTGCTATGTACAAAGCTTAACTCAGCAGGGCGCATATTTCATTTGCTTGGAGAACTTCGCGAACATGGCACGAGTATTGCTCCGTGTGACCGCGGCTTACGAGGGATATTTATTGCAGGGGTCCATCGCACTCGTGGACCTTCTCAAGTGCAAGCGCCTGTAATTTTAGCAACGAAACTGACCGTCTCTAATAATAATTTCCACGAATGCATCTCAACCATTGCATCGTCCCGCCTTTTCGTCAGGAGATAAAGACGTCAAAATTTATTTACAAGAAATTCTGATCAAATCTCAAAGTGTAGTAATTTTAGTAATTTTAGCCTGTCTTCAAAAGACGATTACCCCTTAAAAGGTATCATCTAAAAAAAATCACGTTAAGGATATCATGGGTGTAATTTCACCCCACTTTATTTTAGAAATTTTATTTTAGAAATTCAATGAAAATGAGATTAAATATATTGTAAGGACTAAATGTTTCATGAAAATTATGAAATTGTTATTTTTTTGCACTTATTGTAAATAATATCGCGGTGCCTATTACAAATGAAGTTGGTACATATTGCACATCTCACAGTATATTTTCTATCTTCTTTCCTTGTACATATACATCTTCCTTGCTTAGATGTGGATAGTGGTATTGGTGGCGTTTCCTTAACTTTTTCGTCGAGTATTTGTAACATTCTTTTCCTTAGATTATGTGGCAAATTCGGTATTTTGAATCGTTCTTTAAGAAATGATCCAATGAGAGAAAATCCTAATTCTCACAGATAATCTAACGAAGTACATAACAAAAGTGAACTATTTTATGATAACCTTACCGCTACTGACCCCGTAAATGATTACAGGAAAAATCAGTGTTACCAGTAATTTAGTTTTTTAATAATATTAGGAGAACAATTTATATTGGGTGATATTTCACCCATAATACCTTTTGAGGGTTAAATAATCTTTTCTACTGTATATTAAAGTTTTCAGTCTGATTATTAATTTCCAAGAAACTCACGCGTGCACACTTCAAAATTTATTCACAAGAAATTTCGAACTGCACAAACGATGAAATTCTTTCTTTTCTTCTCCTTTTTTTTAAGAAATCAAAGTGAAATATATAATTTTGGTAATTCTATCCTCGTGCCAAGAGACGGTTAAATATTATTTTCTACTGTATACTGTAGTTATTAATCTGATTTTTGGTTTATCGAAAGAATGTAGTTTGGAAAGCGTTGCAAAGTATTTAATTATATGTCTGTAGGTACGCACGACTGGCTAATCGCAAAAGATTTTAATCACTTGCACTTTAGAGGTTTAAGCCGACGAAGAAATAAAGCTGGAGCAGTCGAGGTAATTTCATTATCAATAAGAATAATACTCAAACTTCCATAATCTCCTTGTCTAAATCACATCCTACTTCGGCATCTTAAGAAGTAACAACGATCTTTAAACACCGACATTACTTAAAACACTGAATATATCCTTAAAACAAAAGAAACTTATTCTTACGTGCAACCAAAGCAACGAAGATTGTCACAAAGAAAAGAAAAACCAAACGAGAAAAAGAAGCTCCGACAGTCGAATTCGCTCGATCGAACAAGACAAACGACCTGAAGCAGAAGAAGATGAAAACACAAAAAAGGACTTTCAGACTGTGCATCTTACTTGCTCGGCTTTAAAAACTTTATCTCCATGGTGTAGACCTCGTCCTTGAGGAGGACTACGAGCTTTTCGAGATCCTTGCGAATGGTCGTAAATAAGGAAGGCTCCAACTCTTGAATGTATTCCGCCAAATGGCGCTCACAATACAATTGGCGCCAGGAATTTCCGTGTTTGCTCACGTCGTTGTACGGCCATCTGCAACAATGGAGAAGCCTTCAATGAGTTTCCACACGAGAAGCTCCGACGCGCGATAAATTCCAAGAAGAATACCGCGTCCTCTTTCACATTCTCGAGTGGTATCGATAGCTCGTTAGAAACGATCATTTTCTACTGGTGATTAATTGCGATGATTATTGTTGCGAATTCGTTGCGCACGTGTTTTTTAACCCTTTGGTAAAGGCGTATATGTATATACGCCTTCACAAGTCCATCAATAAATACGAAAGACGTATATGTACGCCCTCACAAATCCATCAATACATACGAAAGGCGTAAATATACGCCCTCTGTATTTTTTTACAGTAATAAAGGTGTTAAAGTTATAGTAAAAAAATAAAAGTATAAGTAAGAAATAAAAGTAAAAGTATAACACCTTTATATTTAATTACCGATTATTATATAAGGAATACACAAATTAAGTTAAGTAAATTAAAATAGCTTAAAAAGTTACTTAAGATAAATAAAAAAAAATGATATTTTTAATTTCTTTGCCATTATTATTTTTTAAACCTTAAGAATGGTATCAAATTTTCGGGTACTGTTTTGGTCACTGGTCAGTGGACAACCAGTCGCAGCGACTGATATGCGATAAACGCACCGTCCATATTTATTAATGGATTTGTCCGAGAGCGCGCCGCAGTCAAGTGGTTAATTCTTCTTTAGTTATACAGGAGAATTCGTAACTGGTGGTACAACTAAGAAGGGGGTGAACCTGTATTAAACAATAAGTTGAAAATAAAGAATCAATGTTTTTCGTTTGGGATTTTGTTCTCGAGAAAATCGACTTTAACACTATTCCTACCGACCATGACCGTTTTTAAAATTTCGTTTAGAATTTTCTATGTAAACGTAATTGCATGGTCTTTAAATTTCACGATTTCTTCCTAAAATATACGTACAATACATTTTTCAATATTTTAAGAAAACTCGTGAAACACATAGGTACTAAAATGATAGTCACAGGCGGGTGTCGCATATAAACAACAAGCTAATTTTTGCTAACATGAAATAGCGGCTGTTGTTTATATACCACTGGAAATCAAATAAATACAATAAAAAAAGAAATCTTTTAAAATAGAATATCACTTTAGTAATAAAATTAGTGCAAGTGACGACGGCTGTCGTCAAGCAAGCGGACACAAAAAGTACCCCCAATTCTTCAAATGAAAAGAATTCTGTAATTCTTTCCGTAATTCTTTAAAGAGTTGAAGGCGATGCAATCACGTTGTATTATAAGAAATTCTAATCGAAATTTTAGAAATTTCAGTAGTAGCTTGAGGTATTCCTTCTTTCCACGTAAATACTAATAAAACCACAATAATTCTTCCTACACGAACTTCGAATTAAACTACTCATTTAGAGTTTCCGTAAACAGAAAACAAGAACATTTCTCAAAACGAATTATTTTGATCAAGATAAAGGAGATCAACTCACCTGTGTCTTGCACAACGTTCCCAATAAAACTCATCCGGAATTTTGGCAATGGTCAGTTCGAGAGGCATATCGATGGGCAGAATTTCTATTAAGATGTCCCTGTCCGTGTGGGTGGGCAGCTCGTCCAGGAATGGATATGCGGCCCATCTCTTCGCGATCGCACGTACAGCCAAAACTTTCAGATCGGGCACGATGTCCTCGTCCCATGTCGAATTCTCGGCCCGCAAAGTTCTCGCCTGCTCGTTTGGCGGAGCGATGGTCTCCTCGGAGCATCTGTTACCAAAAATTCATGAGAACGTAACGTGAAGCTTTCGAAGGAGAAGCGAAGAGGAAAAAATACAGACGACAGATTGGAAGAACATTAAGACAATGATCGAGTAGACATTCGTGCTAAGATGAGTTTATAGTATAGTGATTAGCTGTAGGAGGAATTTACATTATTGACGTTGAAGTATTATTGAAGTAATTATTGTAGTAATTATTGAAGTATTATTGTAGTAAGTGGTTCCCCCAGACTATAATTTAACTTTACGTACACCGAGTATTGACTAGTACATTGATTCATTAAAAAAGTTGTAAGCTATCGGAAAAAATAATAAAACTCCATTTGTAGTTTGGGAGAACCCCAGGCACAATTAAACTTTACGTATAGCGAGTATTTACTAGCACACCGATTGATTAAAAAAATTATAATTTTGTTAATTTTTGAGATTTTAACTTCGCGTTGGGTTTTAAATGCTCTTAACACTTTAGCAACCGGCAGCGATTCAACATTCTATGCGCTTCTCACCGGCCGCTCGGCCGCAGATACAGAAAAGTTCAAAGATTATTGATTCATTCGTCGACCATACACCGTTTTCAATATTGTATATCAATGTGAAGCTTATAGTACAATCTAACAATTTTATGTCCCTAATTGATAACGAAGTATTGGTTCTCATGGCAGACAGTTAGTAAACAACCGGTCAATGAGCATTGGCGACAAAAAGCCGATTAATCGGCTACCGGTCGGTAAAGTGTTAAGACATTCAGCCATAGGGAAAAAAAATAATAAAAAATTGAAAACCAAGATTTTTATCGTGTCGTTGCTTCTTAATAAAGAAAGTACATTTAAGTCTTATTATTCAAGTCCAAAAGAACCTCGAGCTAACCCAAAGTTGGGATTAGTCTTATTGTTAGAATACACGTTTATAGGTACTCTTTCGAAATTAGCAAAAGTCATTTCATGGGCAAAAACCTTGTTGACCAGTGTAATTACACATGCTTAAGGGGTTATACATATACACCTAGAGGCTTCGAAAAGAAGTCGTTTTTCCGCATTTTTTTTAAAGAAATGTAAAGCGTGTATTTATTTGGGCATTTGCTAACAGAATGTACATTATTTTTACTATAAAAAAAATTAAACTTGGATTGAAAATATTAATAAATAGCGAAGATATGGCCATCAACGCAAGACCTTATTTTGCAAAAGACGTTTTACGGTGCCAACTGCAGATCATAGGGGAGTTATCTGAAACAGACGGGACAAGAAATTTTTTAAAGTTAATGAAATTATCTTGTCTTTGTCGTAGCCGATTTTTAAAATATCGATTTTTAACAAAATGGCGGACAATTGAACTGAAAAGTGCAATGAAGAAAGGAATGATTTTTCCTCAAAAATCGCACTTTTCAGTTCAATTGTCCGCCATTTTGTTAAAAATCGACATTTTAAAAATCGGCTACGACAAAGACAAGATAATTTCATTAACTTTAAAAAATTTCTTGTCCCGTCTGTTTCAGATAACTCCTGTATGATCTGCAGTTGGCACCGTAAAACGTCTTTTGCAAAATAAGGTCTTGCGTTGATGGCCATATCTTCGCTGTTTATTAATATTTTCAATCCAAGTTTAATTTTTTTTATAGTAAAAATAATGTACATTCTGTTAGCAAATGCCCAAATAAATACACGCTTTACATTTCTTTAAAAAAAATGCGGAAAAACGACTTCTTTTCGAAGCCTCTAGGTGTATATAACCCCTTAATTAAAACTCCACTGGATACGTATTTATCAAATGCCGTAGATCCTTTAAAGGAAGTAACGGAAACTTAAATGACAAGTTCTGAGAATGCATGCTCACTTGTAGGCTTCGAAAACGGTCTTGGGGATGGTGTGCGGTATTCTCATTGCTCACGTCCCTCCAGAGGCTGGGAACCTGCGAATGGAACGCAACTAATTACATTCCGCATCGTTGCTGCGATCAACGTCATGCATTTGCATACAAGCTCGAGCTATCTCGTGCACCTTCCACCCCTCGAGCGACCGAGCAACCCCTTTATCTCCCACCCTTACACCGTGGTCTCAGCGCGCTGCGCCGTGTAATCGTTTTTATCGCGAATCGCCAGCAGCGTGTCAAGGATTAACGAAAGCTAAATTGCAATTTAGCAAAACGCGCTTAATTCGAGAAATTTACGATTCGGAGCGAAGCAGCGTATGCGCAAGGAGCTTGGGCTTATTTGAGGTAGATATACAATGAAAAGTCGCGTGGAAATTAGCGAGAGATTAATGAGAAATAATTTGCGTAATGAGACAGAAAAATGTATATTGCTGTCGAGATGAGGATTACCTCGGCGCGTAGTTAATTTTCAAGGTAATTTGCTTAAAAAAATTGTCGAACAAAGTAGAAGATTCTCAGATAAAGGAAGGGAGGATTGTGAATTAAATTAATGTTTTTTTAATGGAGTGGCCGTGAATGTCTTGCTGGAGGCTGATCGATAGATGCGATTGAAAAAATTGGAAATGGTCGCTTTTTTAAGAATTTTTCAATTACAAATGAATTACTCTTTCGCAAAAGAACAGCAGGATTACCGTTAAAAATGATTTAACATTGTAAAAAATGATAGGTTAGTAATTTAAGAAATGTACTAGAACAATTGATTTCAAATGGAGAATTTTTTCTCCAAATAAATTTGCAAGCGAAGTTCACCCATCTGCTTATTAATATTTCGGCATAGCTATGAAAATCGATGGGAATCTCAACCGCATAATAATTTAAGAAATATACTATGGCGATTGATTTCCAATCCTGATTTTTTTCAATAATAATTAAAACTTTCTGCCCGAGTGATACCAACTGACAATAAACGGGAAAATGTATTTTTCATAAATATGTACACTGAAAAAATTGTATTCTTAAAATACAAACTTAATAATTCATCTTAATAGATATTCTTAATAGATAAGAATATTTTCTTATCGATATGACGGTTTTTGGAATATACTGTATGTATGTCTGATTTAAGTGGAAACAGGTCATTATTTCGTAAAAAAGTAAAGATACAAAAAGATTTTTGAAACAAAAGTTGGCCGGTTGGAAAGGGCGCATAATAGGGCGTATTTTGTTTTTTTGTGATTGGAGGTATAAAGAACATTTCAAGGTCATCAGCGTTTTTTTAAATACAATACAGTATTTTTGCATTCATAATGTGATATCGATTGCCGAGACGAGTACAACGACCTATAATGTTGGTGAAGTACGTGCGAGGATTATTGCTGCATGTACAAAAATAAATGATAAGATATTAAAACGCATAGAAAGAGAATTTTTGAGAAGATTGCAATGTTGTATTCTAAATGACGGAGGACATGTTGAAGGAACGGCCAAATACAAAATATACTGAAAAGTTCTTGTTAGTTCTTGTTGTTGTAACTAAATGCTGTATGAAAAATGTAAGTGTGGGCATGTTTTTTGTTAATTTACGACTTTTTTAAGACCTCGAATAACCTTTCATTATAGGTCGTTGTACTCGTCTCGGTAACCGCTATCACATTATGAATACAAAAATACTGCATTGTATTTAAAAAAACGCTGATGACCTTGAAATGTTCTTTATACCTCCAATCAGAAAAAAAACAAAATACGCCCTATTATGCGCCCTTTCCAACCGACCAAGTTTTGTTTCTAAAATTTTTTTGTATCTTTACTTTTTTACGAAATAATTACCTGTTTCCACTTAAATCAGACATACTGTATTCTTAATAATCCATCTGAATGTCACGACACAATGCGTGTCAGTATCATAGACTTATACTCATAGACCAAGCGTTCTGTGAGAAGCGCTGAAGACTACATGAAACGAGAGAGCAATACTGGAAGTGAGCCTGTCTCTGTCTAACAGGAGCGTTGGTGGGGGGAATAAGGTAAAAAGGAGAAGAGCAACGTTTAAACGCGAGTATACGTTTAAACGTTTATACGTGTAAACGTATGCTCTTCTCCTTTTTTCTTTATTCCCCCCACCAACGCTCCTGTTAGACAGAGACAGGCTCACTTCCAGTATTGCTTTCTCGTTTCATGTAGTCTTCAACGCTTCTCACAGAACGCTCGGTCTATGAGTATAAGTCTATGGTCAGTATTCGGTTAAGTTAGGTTACACATCGCGGATGCCTGTCTCTAGTTCCTCTTGCAATTCCGCGTAATTTTGAGTACTATATTATTTTGTGTGCTGTGTTGTGCAGAAAGTATGGATAAGGAAATGACGAAGTGGCTAGAAGAAGAGGATTTGGGCGATTTAACGGAGATATTTACAAGTGATAGAAATACATGTATATGTATATGAATTGTAACCTTCTCTCGTGACTACATTTCTCAACCAATTCCGATTTCAAGATATGGATAATGTAATTTTCGACAATATAAAGAGTGAAGCATTTCATTAAGAGTTTTGTTTCCAATAATTATATACGAAATATATCCATACAAATTGTTTACCAGACTATGTTAAGAATATCTGATAAGAATATCTGTTTAGAACATTCTCCGCTTAAATTAAGAAGATCCCCTTGTTACTTACGTTAGTAGGAAATATTCTAAACTTAAGTGGTAAATTCTTAAGATGAGAATACCATTTTTTCAGTGTACGAAATTTTCGTTTATTTTGGTTTATGTAAAAACAAAACAACTTAAAAAAGTAAATTATGTAATCTCCAAACAAAAATCCAGGTCAGATGGGGTTAACTCGTCCTACGGAAAATCACCGAACAAATTACGAAACGTCTGCTTATTAATATTTGTCGTAGCTATGAAAATCGATGGAAAATTCGGTCGTAGGCCCTACGAAGAATACCCACTCAACGTTAATTAGCCCCGATTGCGAGCACAGCTAATGTGCCTGGCAGCAATTTCAACCCGTCCATCGTCTGCGACGAGCATTTCGGTCGGGCAAAACCACGAAACGTTACGAGGCAGCAGTTACTCTCGGTATTACACCGTGGCATTACAACGCTGCTGCCCGACTATTCGAACACACGCACAGACACTCAACACGCGCGCGCATAAGCGCACACAAACTGGAAAACAGTTGCGCTTGAAGTTTCACTCTCGAACTCGAACTCCATCTTTAATTTCTGGTGGTGAAGTTCTTCGACATTTGACTCATCTTTTTTAGTTGTTGGTGTCTTTTGACATGTGCTCGCCCTCTTGGTTTCTGTTATTTTTCTGGTAGTGCAGCTCTTCGACATTTTGACTCATCTTTTTTGGTTGTGTTGTTTCGCATATGTTCTTCTTTTAGTTCTCTCTATTATTTTTCTAGAGGTGGAGTTCTTTGATGTTTGACTCATTTTTTTGTTTGGTTGTTGTTGATACATGCCCTCCCTTTTGTTCCTTTCTATTATTTTTCTAGAGACGGAGCTCTTCGACATTCAATTCTCCCTCCTCTTACTTCTTTCTATCCTCTTTTATGTACCAATTCTCGTTGTTTGTCACTTATACATCTTCTACCCTCATGTTCATCTTTTTCTAATTATTATTATTATTTACTTTCCGAATGTTTTATTTAAGCTATTTTTTTAAGTTATGAGACAAACTTCTGTTTCTTCTAATAGAAACTATAATCGACCATGACTTCATAAAAATTCGACTAGACTCTATAATTATAAACTCTATAATAATAATAGTTAATAAACCGTTTGAGTTCCAAGCGGCGCGGTCGCGCTCTTCAGATTTCATGTCGAAAAAGCCCAGCACATTTTAAAGATATACAGGGTGGTTTTGTCTCAACTGTCAAGCCGGAAACAGTGAATAGAGCGGCTTAAAACAAACAGAAAAGTCCTGGACCATTATTCAAAATTCGCAATATTGATCGAGTTATTAACTGTTAAAGATCAAAGGAAAGGGCGTCCGCCAAAACGGCAGTGGGAGAAGCGATGGAGCCTCTGCGAGCTGTAGGACGGCCCAGTTTACCTACAAACAAACGCGGGACGCGGTAAGGGGAAGGCTAAGACACCGCTGCACGGCCGGCTTCTTTTTCGTTATTCTTCCCCTTACCGCACCCCGCATTTGTTTGTAGGTAAACTGGGCCGTCCTACAGCTCGCAGAGACTCCATCGCTTCTCCCGCTGCTATTTTGGCGGACGCCCTTTCCTTTGATCTTTAACAGTTAATAACTCGATCAATATTGCGAATTTTGAGTAATGGTCCAGGACTTTTCTATTTGTTTTAAGCCGCTCTATTCACTGTTTCCGGCTTGACAGTTGAGACAAAACCACCCTGTAGACAACTGACCGTGCGCTCACAGATTGAGTCGAAGTAGCCCGCTCAACTTTACTGTCACACGTACAACATACAGCTGTTTTTTTTTTTTTTAATGTAAATCATACAATTAACACATTTTGTATATCATTATTTTCAGCTATCGCGCTGAATAATATTTTTTGACACGACATAAGACAAACGCTATCCAGGATTTATCGACCGTGCTTTTCTAATGACCCCTGGAACTCAAACAGTTAACCACACAATGACCCACTACTTTTTCTTTTACACATAGAGCCATAGCCTAATAATAAAAAAATTAGTTTTGCAAGAGATGTTTAGTTAGCTACGGATTATTTTCCAAAAAGCAAGAAGCTCCTTAATTGCGATTTACTACAATTTAAGGGATCAACATTTGTACTCGTCGAATTTGTCAGACTTGCTCCTCGTTATTCCCTTTAAAAAAAATACTAATCCTAGTTCTATTCGTTGTGACCAAGATGACTTTAATTTTGCATTAACAAAGAAAAAATCTGAAGGATTTTTATTATTGCGCGTTTGAAGCCCAAACACAGTTATGTAGGACACCCTGTGTCAAAATTTACGATCTACGATCATTTTAATGAGGATACGATCACTTTTAATCGGTGGTACGATCTTCGACGTCGTAAAGATTGCGAACGGTGTTTCACATTCACGTCGTACTTCTCGGTTTCCTCCTTTACTTACTCGTACTTCTCGCCCTTTTGCCTTACACACACGGAAACACACGTTTCACCTCCGTCCTATTGGCTTCTCCTTCTACTCTTCACATTCACGCCTTGCCATTTGAACACCCCCTCTCATTTCCGACTTGCTTTCAAGCAGGTCCCATCAGAGCAATATAAGACAGTTCTTAATGCCTCGACGGGATTCTTTTTATTTTCGCAGGAGTGTCCGGAGGGCGTGGTGCAGGAGGACTCATTCAAGGACATCTACGCGAAATTCTTCCCTCACGGCAGTGAGTTCTAATTAAATAAGAGCCCCGGTTTTTGCGTAATTAGTTAATGGCGACTTCCTCCTTCCCCTCGTCCCCAATTCCGCTCACACTCGCTCTCCGCCTGCCTTTCTTTTCTCTTTCGGACTCTCTCTTGCTCTTCTTCTCCTCTTTTCATTTTCTTGCTCTTCTTTTTCTGCCGACCTCTTCGATTTCTGTTTCTTTATCGCTTGTCCTATTTCTTCATCGTGACCCTTCCGTTTTTCGTTCTCTCTTGCTCTTTTTCTTTTTCTTCTTCTTCTTTTTCTACCCACCTCTTCGATTTCTATTTCTTTATCGCTCGTCCTCTTTCTATCTTGCGACCCTTCCATTTCTCATTTTCTTCATTTCTCTTTCGCTTTCGGTTTTGTTAATTTTTCTCCTTTGCTATATCTCTCTGTATCTCTCGTTTTGTTCTGTCTCCATTCTCTTCGCTATTTGTTTTTCGTATTCTTTCTGCGCTTATACTTCGCTTGCCTCTCTCCTTCTTTCCCTCCTTGGTATTCTTCTCCTCTTTTCCTTCTTCTCTTTCGTTTCCTTCACTTCTCCATGTTTCTCTTTGTATCTCACATATTCCGTGTCCTTCGTTTCTTTTCTTTCTCTCGTGGCCGTTCGTCGTTAACCTTTTATCTGCTTATTTACATAATCCTGTCTTTTCTCTTTGTTCCTTTTTTCCTTCTACCCCCCTTTTTATTTTTTCTCCACCGTCGTTTCTCGATCTCCTTGATTTCTTCCATTTCCCTCTTCCTATCTATCTACTCATTTGTTTTTCTCTTCATTTATTTCTCCTCCCTCCCCTCTTTTTATTTATTCTCCTCGCGCAATTCTCCGTCTCGTTTATTTTTTGCGCTTCTCTTGCATTCCTCTTCTACCTATCTATCTATCTGCCGATTTACCTTTCCTCTTTATTTCTTCTTTCATCCATCTTTCTTTTTATTTTTTCTCGACGTTCATTTATCTCCTTATCTACCCCTGTTCATCTTTCTCTCCTCCTCCTCTATCTCTCTCTCTCTCTATCTCTTGCTCATTTCACTTCTCTGCCTACCCCTGCCCTCACCCGTGCGAATTGCAGACTCCAGCCTCTACGCTCACTACGTGTTCAAGGCCTTCGACGTTAACTGCAACGGCACCATCAGCTTCAGGGTAATTAAAGTATTACTTATTGCACGTTTTTTCCTACGGTATTTATTTATGGCGGATAGAGGAACGGGGAGAGAAGGAGAAGAAAGAGAGAATACTTTCATGCGACGGTGCGTAACTTGTGTACGAAGAAGCGCGTTCGTCGCTTGTCGATAATGATATTATAAACGAATTTTAACACTTAACCAGCCGAGCCCCTCAAAACCATTCAAATTCTGTCTAAAATGTTTTTCACTACGGATGATAATATTGGTGTAAATTGTGACGTTGCATTTTTGGTCGAGTATCTGATTTTATACTCTTTTGTGACGTGCCAAAAATGCAACGTCACAAAATCAACATGTCAATATCGGGTAACACACCTTGTACTATTATTTATGCATATATACACATATTATACATATATTCGCACTTAAATATTTTTTATACAAATAAAAATACAATATATTAACTTAAAACAAGATTATTAATGCACGTAAATTTGAAAAACATGAGATTCACAAATTCGTATTTTAAACCGCATTTTCCGCCAAATCCTGCTGGACTAGACAACTTTTGTAGTGTGATTTGAATTCAGCGGGTCGAAATCTATAAAACCAATTCAGTTCCATTTCATAATGAAAAACCCGCGACGTTGGACGAAAATGTCATTTTTGACACGAATTTTCGAGATTAAATCTTATTTCCGATGCTTTCTCCTCACAGTTCCCTTATTCTGCAACATCTTAGCTGCAACCTCGAAAAAGATTCATGTCTCTATCTTATTTCCATCAAGAGATTTTTGATTTTAACACAAGAATGAGCAGTTTGTCCGACTGCGCGGCAACTGGACGAGCCGAACTGTACGCTGCGCATTTTGTTTTCTTTTTTTTTTTAGTAACACTGCTAAATTGACACCACTGAATCGGTGGATTTTATTATAAACTGTACTTTATAAAAAGAGAAAAAGTCCGCAATTAGCTGTAAACGACTGCTGGTCAACGACAACTGATAATGACAGAGAAAGTAAAACGCATTTGCTAAGTTCAAATTGGAAGATTAGTTTAGAGATTAGACTTAGTGCGGAGATTTCCCCATTTGGTCGGCTAAGTATTAAGATATATTTTTACAGGACGTTTATTCATTAACGATAAATAGTAGGGTAAGTCCGATAGTGATGGCCATAGTTCTTTTTAGGTCAATTTTCTCTTTTGTTTGAGTAAATAAAAATCAACTAACTACTGTAATCAAAACTTTATTGTTTTTTGTACATTATTCTTTAATCATAATCTAATAATAAAGGAGTTAGACGGTGAAAAAAATCAAACTACGAGAAAATTCAGTTGGCCATCTCTCCCGGAGCGTCCGGCAGAAATGGCCATAGTACCAAGGGAGTGATGACCATACCTAATTCTTAGTTTTCTGGCCTGTACTCTTCCCTTGCTTTTTCCTTTGCCGAATGTATTTTTTTTTAATGCCAACTCTTTATGGCCGCATGGATTGCATATATCGGACAATTCTGTGCAGTTTTAATGCAACCAATTGAGGCACAACTTACGCAGTATCCAGTCTTCGACCTTTTTAGTTTTGTAATAGTTCTCTCCGCATCTTTTGCAATCAATAAACAAAGTGCAGGAAAAATTATCATTTTGAACATCATTCATTGCAGATCGTAACTGTTCCTTCGTCCAGTTGCTACGAAGATGCACAGACACGCGATTATATGTATACGTTAGGCATCTAAAAAATGATCGAAATTTCCTGCTAGTTGTAAAAAGGGCGAAATAAATATTCTTCCTCTACGGCCACCCCAATAATCCAAGCCGAACATAATGACAACGACGACAGCTTTTAGCTTAGAAACATCTCAACACACACCGCTCCATTACCAAGTTGTTCAAACACATTACTTTACAAACATCTATGGTAAATCACATGCTTACTAATAAAGCTTGGAAATAATATGAGATATCTCAAAATGGAAATCTTTAGTACTTACTTTATTCCTCTTTAATCGTGACAAAAACAGCGAACACTCAAATTTGACATGACAACGAGTCATACTAATTTGTATAAGAAGCCATCCGTAATTAACTTTTCGAATTTCGGCCGCGGGCCATCTCTACCGGACTTATCCTAAGGCTTCGTTTTGACGAGTAAAAATAATAATCACCTTCCGTTCGAAGTCGATAATTAATTATCGAATGGATGACGTATAATTTCCGCGATTGTCCGATAGAATGCGGAATATTGCCCCGAGTGGGCGAAATGATTTGGTTATGTCTGTCAGATGGCTTAAATTTAATGATTTCACAATCGCAGTAACGAATAGGATCGTTAATCTAAACGAAAGATTCGTTAATTAAATTAATGAGCATTCTAACGTAATATTGTGTTTGCGAAGTAAAGTATTTGCAGGTGCTAAGGTATCGAATAATATCATAAACGAATTAAACTAAAAAGGAATTATTACTTTTGGGTTTGATTTCGGTCAATTAATATAATACAAAGTTCTTGTTAAGAAATAGAGGCGAGGGTTATAAAAATAGTTTAAACCGTGTAGAATTCAGTGGAAGAAAAAATATTTGGACAATCAATTTACCATCTTTCTTTCTGTAACCAAACGAATCTTAATTTTTCACTATCCTTCGTATATTTTCAGTAATTTTTATTCGCGTGATAATGACAACTACTGCGCACAACATCATAAACGAAGAAGAAGAAAAAACTAACGAATTACAACAATCTTGAAATTTACGCCATCTGCAATCAAGTTTCCATAATCGCAGAGTACCACAAAAGTGCACGAAACCCCTTGGAAAATTTGCACCTACTTTTCTCAATGTCTCCACAATGCAACCTTTCGAAACTGTATTTTATTCGTAGCCGTTTGTCTTCTTCGTCCAAAGTAAACCGCGACCGAACGAAATGAAAATAAAAGCAAAAAAAAACCAACAGCACAAAATCAAAACAGACTATCTCTAAAGAACCGAAACGATGTTTTTAAATCCATCGTCGCAATTCCAGCGTATCAAAACTACCGCGACGTATCAACCACACGATCATCCGTGTTTTCCCGAGAGACATCGAAAAGCATCAAATGGCCGAGTATCTACGCGATCCACTCGCCCTCTCGTGAACAGTGAAAGGTGGTAGGGGTTGAAGCGACCAACTGACATCGTCAGGGGACCATCACATGAACACGTCGTACACGAGGGCGCGATAATTCGCGCCCTATCACTCGCGGACGGGATGACAGGCGCGTTGCGGCGCCGACCGACGCTCCGCGTCGATCGTCGATGCCTACGATGGACTCGACCTTCCACGTTGGCCAGGTTGGACACGTTGGACACGTTGGACACGTTGGACACGTTTCACGAACAGATATCGTGGAAAGGACGAAAGGACGAGGGTGGATGGAAGGGTGAAGAAGATAAGGGAAGAAGAGACACGGACAACCCAGCAGGCGGACGTTTAAATGGACTGCGTGGAGTTTTGCGAGCAAATTTTATTTTTACTTTGTACAGTTTGTTTAGTTCATTAATGGACATTGGAGTTAACGATTTTTTTTTGTTTCCCTTTGGTAGCTTCCTGAAAATCTGTTTTAACACTATTCCTACCATGTAGAAATATAATATAGATGGCACGGGAGAGGCTTGGCATAGGAGAGAGTACGGACCGAGAGAGAGAGAGAGAGAGAGAAATTACGCGGCTAACGGGTTAAGTCGAATATAGGAGACACTTGAGCTGTGGACGTCCTAAAGGAAAGATAGAACATACATAATACTGGCATAATTGAGGATCAAGTAATATACATATCCTGGGCTAAAATACCCGTGGAGCCAAATCAAAACAGCTTCAGATCTCTCTCTCGCATCTAAGGTCCGTAAAAGAATATATCTCTCTCTGTGCCATAAAAATCAGATTATTTATTTAACTTACATCTACATAAGACTAGTCATATCGTTGAACATTCCTTTTATGATAAGTGTATGTGTGATTTCTGTGCGTGTGATACTTATTTATTTATATGTCGTACCGATATCGTATTATTTGTTAATTTATTTGATTTTATTTTATTGACTATATTTATATGTATATATTTTATGTGACGGTTGACACGACGGGCATATGATTTTATATTGACTAGCCGATGCGTATTTTAATAAAATTGACAACGTGCCCTTTTAATATATTTATTATTTCTTATTATTTATCGTAGAGAATATTTCATTATTTTATCATTAAATCGAAAACCGTTACAACCACAATCGGTCAACTGACCACTTTTAAAATTTCGACCAGAATTTCCTATTACAACGTAAGTAATTGCATCGCCTTTAAATTTCACGACTTTTCCTAAAATATTTCAAAATGTATTATACGTATATTTTAAGTTTCAGGATTTTTCCTAAAATATACGTATAATACATTTTTCAATATTTTAGGAAAACTCGGGAAATTTAAAGGCGATGCAATTACGTTGTAATAGGAAATTCTGATCGAATATTTAACTAGTGGTGGTTAGTGGTCGGCACGATCGCCAGGTGCCCGCGCTTCGCGCTCGCCTTACCGGGTAGAAAAGCTTCGCTTTCTGCCATAGACACGACCGCGTAACTCACGTTTCCATACTTGAATTTCCCATAATTTTGAAACGGTTGAAGATGACGGTACATAAAGTTTCGTGGCACCAAATGGGTATATACTCGATGTACATGCCAAATTTTGTTCGGATCCGTTCAGTCGTTTTGCCGGAATACTGGACTAAAGATTTGAATTAGCTGCCATTTTTGATTCGGCCAACCAAAAAATTTGAAAATTTCCAGTAATTGTCATTGCATTCGTGTACATGTGTGTAAAATTTCATCGGGATCCAATGAATAGTACCAAAGATATGAATTTTTCGATATTTGAATTTGCCGCCATTTTGTACCGGTTCAAGATGGCGGCTGACAAACCTTATTGTGGACTCACAGTAATGTAGTTGATTTTTGTGCCAAATTTCGTCTCGATCGGTTCAGCCGTTTTTCCGAAATCGAGGATATACACGGACACACACACACACGCACGCACACACGAACGGTTTTCAGGATGGCGATTGCATAAGTCACTCCCTTAACGGTCGTGCCTAAAAACGGTCATTTGACTGGTCGGTAGAAATAGTGTTAAGCAATGTATTCAATTCAATAATTGAAATTATGATTCTTGGGAGAGTTGGATGCCACTAGTGAATAATAAATCCACGTTGGACACGTTTCATGAACAGATATCGTAGAAAGGACGAAAGGGCGAGGGTGGAGGGAACGGTGAAGAAGATAAGGGAAGAGAAGACACGGACAAACCGGCAGGCGGACGTTTAAATGGACTCCGTGGAGTTTAACAAACGTTCGATGCTATCAGAAAATAAACTTTTAATGCAGTTCTTTTCATTATTCACGAAATTTGTTTAGTTCGTTAATGAGGATTGAGATTGCCGACTTTTGCCTTTGTTTTCTTCGGGTAACTACCTTACAAGTAAGATTCATTTTTAGCAATTTGTTCGAGAATTGACAGTATGATTCTTTGAAAGGTTAGGTGGCACTAGTAAATAGACTTTCGACTTTGGCCAGGTTGGACTTGTTTCACTAGCAAATATCGTGGAAAGGAGGAAAGGGTGAGGGTGGAAGAGACGGTGAAGAAGATAAGGGAAGAAGAGACACGGACAAATCGGCAGGCGTGCGTTTAAATGGACTGCGTGGAGTTTTGCGAGCAAATTTTATTTTTACTTTGTACAGTTTTAGTTCGTTAATGAAGATTGAAATTAACGATTTGTGTCTTTGTCTTCCTGTGGTAGTTTCTTTAAAAAAAATGTTTAACCATTCATTTCGAGAATTTAAATTTTGATTCGTAGGTGAATTAGGTGGGGTTAGGGTAAACAATAAATCATCCACGTTGGACACGTTTCACAAGCAGTTTGTTTAGTTCGTTAAAGAAGATTGGGATTGTCGATTTTTTAAACATATGCGAAGTTAGCCCCTCCCCATTTTTTAGGCTTTGTTTCCTTTGGGTAGCTTCTTTAAAAGTAAGATTCTTTTTTAGCAATCAGTTCGAGAATTGACATTATAATTCTTTGGAAGGTTAGGTGGCAATAGTAAATAATAGAACTTTCACGTTGGCCAGGTTGGAGTTGTTCCACTATCAGATAACGTGGAAAGGAGGATAGGGCGAGGGTGGAAGGAAGGGTGAAGAAGATAAGGGAGGAACAGACATGGACAAACTGGCAGGCGGACGTTTAAATGGACTGCATGGAGTTTAACGAACGTTCGATGCTATAGGGAAATAAACTTTTAGTGCAGTTCTTTTCATTATTTGTACAGTTTGTTTAGTTCGTTCATGAAGATTGGAGTTGACGATTCTTTGTGTCATTGTTTCCGTTTGGTAATTTCCTTAAAATTTGTTTTAAACAATCCATTCAATTCAAGAATTCAAATTATGATTCTTAGGAGAGTTGGATGCTACTAATGAACGATAAATTCACATTGGACACGTTTCACAAACAGATATCGTGAAATGGACGAAAGGGAGAGGGTGGAAGGAAGGGTAAGGAAGATAAGGGAGGAAAAGGCCCTGACGAACTGACAGACGGACGTTTAAATGGACTGCGTGGAGTTCAACGAACGTTCGATACTATCAGGAAACAAACTTTTAGTGGACACTTTTTAATGTTTTATTTTACGCACTTTATTTAGTTTCTTAATGATCTTACGAAGAACTTGTAGCAGGCTTCTCTTCGGTAGTTAAATTCACCTGTAATCAAACATCTCGTTCGTCAATCTAGTTAATTCGTAAAAATATTAAAAGCTTTTATTGTCCATCAATTTTACGTCCTCTCCTCGCCAACTAATTCACTCGCGCTAATAAAAACTAAAATTATCATTCTCGTAATAACGTCTCTCGAAATAAAAGTTCTTCGATAATCGATTAGATGCCCTATAACAGAGATTTGTACATGTCTACCGTCGTAGACTTTGAAGGGAACGAACACGTTAATCTCTCGATTAAGCCGCTGAAAATTGGATCGCAAATTATTACGAGGGAATTATTCAGAGAAGATTGGGAGGAGGAAGGAACGGGAGTAGAAGAGCAACTTCCATCCCAGGAACTGATTAATTAATCGGAGGTCTGGCTCGATGATAGCGTTTAATGATAGTGACCGAAACGAAAGGGTGTAAGTGGTTCGAGCACCAGAGAGAGAAGAGATGCGATTAATCTTCTTCTGCCTCTTCCATCTACTTCCATCGGGATGTTAAGTATTTTGTGTCTACTCAGGATAATTCGATACTTGGGACAGTTGTTGATGGTAAAGTTGCCGTTGAAAAATAAATGTATCGAGAATTCGAAACTGAAAGTTTAACAGTATAGTTGAGCTCTTAAAAGTGAAATTGTAAGACGCAGAGGGGAGAGATGCGATTAATCTTCTTCTTTCTTTTTCATCAATTAACATGGGGCATTGAATCTTGCGTATATGTATACCTAGGATAATGCGATACTTGGCATAGTTGTTAACGGCAAAGTTGCCGTTATAAATAAACTTATCGAGAATTTTTGAAACTGAAAGTTTAACAGTATAGTTGAGCTCTTAAAGTGAAATTTTAAGACGCAAAGGGGAGATATGCGATTAATCTTCTTCTTCTTCCTCTTTCACCTATCAACGATGGGATGTTAAGTCTTTTGTGTGTACTCAGGATAATGCGATACTCGGAGCAGTTGTTAACAGTGAAATTACCGTTTTAGAATAAAGTTACCGATCATTTAAAACTAAAATTTCAACGGACTATTTCGTGAGTTTAAAACTGAAATTTCAATTTTCTAACTTTACTTGTCATTGGCAAAAAATTAATGTTAGCCGAACCCTTAATTAATTAAACAATCTTCCTCAATTTCTGGTTAACTCGCTCATTCTTGTTTACACTAATTAATTAGCTTACGTCGCAATAGATTTATCATTTCGTGCATTTTCTCTGTCTCTCTCTTAATGATTCTCTTGTTGTCTTGTTGTCTCCATTAGATATTAATTTTTCGAATCTTCATATTTATTTTCCGATAACTGCTTTAGTGGCCTACTTTCCTTTAGTCTGCACATTGTTGTTGTATTATCCGTAGCTTTTACATGTTACTTCATACGTTACCACATATACTACTATTAGGTAACCGAGAAAATATTTACCGTTTATTTGTGTGTCTCTGATGATTCAAACATCAAAGACTTTATTCCCTACTTGATGCAATTAAACATATTTTTGCTACAGTCTTTCTCTTGCCTTCTGCCTTCTCACCGAAGAATTCTCCATTTATTCAATCGGCTTAAATCTTTATAAAAAACAATTAATTGGTCACCAAACAAAAAAACAATAATTTGATCACTTCAAACGATTACCAACAATAAGATTTAAATTTCAGTTTCCTATATCAAGCACATCTTCGCACGAAAAATCTGGACACTACACGCCTTTAACTAAATCGTTTCAAACAATTTGCTTTAAGCGTCAATTAAAAAACTCTACTATTTGATCACTTCGAAGAATCACCAACAATAAAACTAAACATTCAGTTTCACGAATTCACTCTACATCAACCCCACGTTCGCACATTAAAAAATATGAACTCTACACGTCCTTAAATAAACGATCATTTCAAACAATTTGCTTTAAGCGTCAATTCAAAAAATCTACTGTTTGATCACTTCGAACGGTCACCCACAATAAAACTAATAAGTCACTCCCTTTACGACGGTCGTGCCTAAAAATTCCGTTTTACGAACTCATTCTACATCAACCCCATGTCCGCACGTAGAAAATTTTATTCTACACATCTTCAAGTAAACGATCATTTCAAACGATTCTCTAGGATCTCCTGGTGACCCTGTCGACCCTGCTGCGGGGCAGCATTTACGAGAAGCTGAGGTGGACCTTCAAGCTTTACGACATAAACGGCGACGGTTGCATCACGAGAGGTGAACTCGGCGAGGTTGTGACGGCTGTGCACGAGCTGATGGGCAGACGGCATCACGCCGAGGAAGAGAGAAAGGCGAGAGAACAATTGGACAGGGTCTTCAAAAAGCTTGACCTCAACCAGGACGGAGTTATTACCATCGAAGAATTCATCGAGAGTTGCTTGAAGGTATTTTTCGACAGTCGTATTGGAGTCATGTTGGTTTTCTTTGGAATTAATGTGGCATTTGAGGAGCATTGCTTTTGAATAAAGGATGTTTATTATGCGCACGAGGTTCTACGAATGTTTGTGCAGAAGATGTAGAAGAGGTTGTGTCAATATTTGTTCAGAAGATGTAGAAGAGATTGTGTGAATATTTGTTCAAAACATGTAGAAGATGTTGTGTCAATATTTGTGGACAAGAAGTAAAAGAGGTTGTGCGAATGTTTGTGCAGAAGAAATAGAAAAGGCTTTGCAAATGTATTTTAAACGAAAGAGAAGGGGTTGTACGAATGTTTGTGGAGACGAAGGAGAAGAAGTGGATGAGTAAATGTTTGTGCAGAAAGAGGAGAAGAGCATTGGGTGAATGTTGTGCAGAAGATGTGGAAGAGGTTGTGTGCAAGTGTATGCATAATAAAGAGAACAGACTGGAGGATAGTAAAATACGAATGTGAGAGAGTGGAAGATGAATGACACGGTTTTATTTTGTTGACGTTCGCTTCGTAACTTTTGCGGTAGTTGGAATTATGCTGGTGTTGGCGTAAAATAATAATTTACGACGGATTTGCAAATGCATGAGAATAAAAAAATAATATAGAAGCTGAGTAAGAGTCAGGGGCGAATAATTTTGTTCGATCTTGTTGAAATGATTTTCCATGTCAGGCAAAAAAGTTTATTTCCGTAGAAAATAATGCAGACCATGTGCTCGTTGCAGAACAAATTCTTTTTATACAGGTCAACCAGTGAGAAGAAATTATTTTGTTCATTTGCATTCTTCGGTTATTCCTCACATTCTCTCCACCTCTGAGATTATCATCCTTTTTTTCTCATACCAGGAAATTCACGTGTTTATTTGCGATCCGAGAATTTTATTTTTTATTCAATTCGCAGGAGACTGAAAAAATAGGGTAACGCGCGCGCACAAAACGCTCGAAACAAATAATGCACTTCAATTTGCTGACTCTTTCATTATTCACCTTCTCTCGAGTGTCCAAATTAGCACTCCGTTTTTCCAACACCAACCGCGCGAGAAGAAGATAACTGATCTGTATACATTCATATAAAAGCTTTATTTTCAACTGAATTCGCAGGAGAATGGAAAAATTAGGGTAACACACTCGCAAAAATCTCTAAATAAACAATTCACCTCGATTTGCTCGCTCCTTCATTATTCACCTTCTCTCGAGCATTCCAATTATTATCTCCATATTTCCAACACCAACCAATCGCTAGAATGAGATAATTGATCTGTTTATTTTCACATAAAAACTTTATTTTTTATTCAATTCGCAGGAGAATGGAAAAATTGGGGTAACACACTCGCAAAAATCTCTAAATAAACAATTCACCTCGATTTGCTCGCTCCTTCATTATTCACCATCTCTCGAGCATTCCAATTATTATCTCCATTTTTCCAACACCAACCAATCGCTAGAATAAGATAATTGATCTGTTTATTTTCTCATAAAAACTTTACTTTTTATTCAATTCGCAGGAGAATGGAAAAATTAGGATAACACGTTCGCAAAAATTCTCTAAACAAACCCCAAAAATGTACAAATAAACAATTCTCCCCACCTTGCTCACTCCTTCATTATTCACCCTCTCCAGCATGCAAATTATAATCTCCGTTTTCCCCACACCAGCCAATCGAGTTTATTCCCATAAAACAATAATTTACCTTCGCGCATCTGCGATCAACTCGCGCCAATTAGCGAGCTAATCGCTAGAGTAAGATCTCCACGCGCTCCATCGGTTTCCAATCCCTTTAGAATATTCATCACGAATAATCAGTGGAACGAAAAATTCTCTCGCTCTTTCTCCAATTAATTAACAACTTTTCACCCCGTGCCCATTCGGCTCGAAACAATCGACAGATTCTCCTACGAGAATTCTCCTCCACCTCCTGCGCTCGACGCGCTGCTACGAGACGTCGAGCAGAACAAATTCACTGCGACTCCGAGCGTCGAAACAAATCCCACGGAAGTTTTCCAATTCCAAAAGTGCAACGGAATAAATGGAGCGAAATCGAGGAAAACAATTTGGGATACCGACACATTCCTCGCGAACAGATGGAGGAATATTCTGGATGGTCGAGGAAAAATGGGCAAATACGGAGACACCTAAAGAGGGAGAGAGAGAGAGAGAGAGAGAGAGAGAGAGAGAGAAAATATGTATAATAGAATAATTCTTTATTAACGGTCTAGGCTTAATAGCCTGTAAGATAACAAAAAAAAGACAGAAGAAAATAAAGCAAAGAGTTATACCATATTCTAACTTAACACTATTCCTGCTACAACCGGTTAAATGACCGTTTTTAAAATTTTGATTAGAATTTCCTTATGCGACGTAACTGCATCGGCTTTAAATTTCACGACTTTCCCTAAAATATTGAAAAATGTATTGTACGTATATCTTAGGAAAAGCCGTGAAAATTAGAAACGATGCAATTACGTTGTAGGTATACAGGAAATTCTAATCGAAATTTTAGTAGTGTTAAAGCTAGAGGAGTAAGGAAAAGAAGTCAAAAACAAAAATTTTGAAAAATCTTCTATGGTAAAACGCTCGCAATATTGATTTTGATAACCTACGACAGCGCCAGAGAGAGAGAGAGAGAGAGAGAGAGAAAGAGAGAGAGAGAGAGAGAGAGAGAGAGAGAGAGAGAGAGAGAGAGAGAGAGAGAGAGAGATATTGTATTTAACCCTTTCCCCACGGATTAAATATTTGTAGTTTTAAAGTTTTTGTTTCATTCAACGTTCTTTTGGGGTATTTAAAGAATCTATTTTTAGAAGAGAAACAAATTTTTGTTTATCTCCAGATTTCAGAGTGCCACCAAAAAGAAAAGCCCTTTTTCGCTTCTTCTCTTTCACCGCGATTTTCGACTTGAGTTTTGTGCCAAGTACGCTTAGCTGATTCCATTGATTTTCCACATTTTTGGCTTATTGTCAGGTCACTTCCGAGTGCTCTTTACGATTTTCTTTTTCGATAACATTTTTCGCAAGACCAACATTTATTCGTATCAACAACAAATACGTTTACTTCACGATTATGCGCAATTATTTATTAACTAATTGATAAAAGAAAAACAAGGTAAAAACTCGCAAAAGATATGCACTGACTCGTTCACAAAAATTCATCGTTGTTACCGTTGTTATGAAACGATATTTAAGAAAGTTAACTAGTGGTGATTAGTGGTCGGCACGATCGCCGGGTGCTCGCGCTTCGTGCTCGCCTTACCGGGTGCAGATAAGCTTCGCTTTCTGCCATAGGCACGACCGCGTAACTCACGTTTCCATACTTGAATTTCCCATCATTTTGAAACGGTTGAAGATGGCGGTACATAAAGTTTCGTGGCACCAAATGGGTATATACTCGATGTACATGCCAAATTTTGTTCGGATCCGTTCAGTCGTTTTCCCGGAATACTGGACTAAAGATTTGAATTAGCCGCCATTTTTGATTCGGCCAATAAAAAAATTTGAAAATTTCCAGTAATTGTCATTGTATACGTGTACATGTATGTGTAAATTTTTATTGGGATCCAATGAATAGTACCAAAGATATAAATTTTTTGATATTTGAATTTGCCGCCATTTTGTACCGGTTCAAGATGGCGGCTCACAAACCTTATTGTGAACTCACAGTAATGTACTTGATTTTTGTGCCAAATTTCGTCCCGATCGGTCCAGCCGTTTTTCCGAAATCGAAGATATACACGGACACACACACACACACACACACACGAACGATTTTCAGGATGGCGATTGCATAAGTCACTCCCTTTACGGTCGTGCCTAATAATCGACGATAAATCGTCAATTGTTAATGACGTTTCCACGTTCTCGGAGCGGGCACGAATCAATGTCGGAATGAATTAATAAATACCCCTCGAGCCTACGAAGAATTTCATCTCGCGCCAATATCTGCTGATTGTGAGGTTGTCGAGTGATCCTCGAGCGAAGGAGATTATTGGCAGCAAAAATGTCCCGGTAAGTGCAGAGTGGGATCAGAGGGTGCAGAAGGTGGAGAAGGAGATTAAGAAGAAGAATGAGGAGGAAACGCGATGCAAAAGTAAAAGCAGATGAGATAGCGGAGGAGGAAAAGGAGAAGGAACAGAAGGAGAAGATGCAAAAATAAAAGCAAGAGTGGATAGACTAAAAAGAGACTGACTGACAAGGGAACTTGAATATTTCAAAAAATCTAAAATTTTACAAATATGTAGAATAACTATATGTAAGACTCGCACTATTTTTCATATCTGCTCAAAAATGCTTTAAAGCGCAAAAACCACCCTTCAAAAATAAAACGACCATTTTACCTCTCGCCGTATAATTCATAAACTGTTAAAGATGTAGAAAATTATTCTAGACGAAAGGTTTCCACTATGATACGGTTTAATAAGATGCATTAATAAAATCTTCAAAATCTTTTTTTCTTTAGAAATTGTTCAGCACTGTCCTTATTTTCAAGAATTTTTTATTGAGCGTAAGAACATAAACGAAGAAAGTTTTTTCACTCTCAATTCAGCCATGTACTTGTTATTAAATAACTTGTATTTTTGTATGCTAAATTACTAAAAATCCCTCGATCAAACAATAACGTACAGTCCACTCCGACATCCCATTACGAAAAGAATATTTTGGAACGCATCCGTAGATGGGTACCTTATCTGATTTCTAATTACTAAATTTCTCTTGTTTATCCACTGTATTGTATCTGCTATTTTGAATTGTGAAAAGTTGACTACGGATACGTAATCGGTGATCCCAAAAATCCCTAAATAATGAGTTTCGGTCCAATTGAATCAAATTTCAGAAAGATACGTATATTTTTCTATTTTACCTCATTTTGCTAATATTTAAGGGGTATATATACACTAAGCAATGAAACTTCCAAGGTTGCTAATAATTTTCTTGAATAGTTTTTGACATAATTCTCAAAATAAGTCTAGTCGTTATCTTTTTTCCGACGAAAGATATGAATTTTTGAAGTTCTGGGATGTATACGTCCCACCAGGCACGAGAGGGTTAAAAAGTACCAGAATCGGTAGAAAAGTACCAGATCGAGAAACCTCGATAGTGAAGGAAGACGAGGAAGAGGGGAAGGAGAAAGAGAGGAGAAGAAGAAGTGCAGAAGCAAAAACAAGAGGAGCTAAATGAGAAGGAGACTCTCGTTTTAAGGGTCCAACAGTGAGAACCATTACGATGCTTTGCAGCTTGGTCTCTCCATCCTTCTCACTCCCTCCTCCCCCTTTTTTTTAGGAGGAGTTGAAGCCTCTCGAG
The DNA here is from genome assembly GCA_944319695.1 of Tiphia femorata. NCBI lineage: Eukaryota > Metazoa > Arthropoda > Insecta > Hymenoptera > Tiphiidae > Tiphia > Tiphia femorata. The sequence goes on from OX090897.1 coordinate 11,969,147, forward strand.
CACGAGTGCATCCTTAACTCGTTGTACTTCCTACGATCCTTCATTTTGCATTCGTTGACTTTACTTTCAATTTTATTGTTCTCTTACCTTGCCTATTGTCAAACAGGAAATTTTCTTCGTGAAGCATGCGTGGAATGCTTCTTTCTCAAAAAACATCACTTTCCAATAGATTAGACTCGAGGATTTGTCTTTGGTATTTATCGGGAGTTTCACCCTGCTCCATATTTCGTGCTCTCGAGCGATGAATTAGACGACGAACATTTTTTGTTTAAATCCATTGCTTTTCGACGGTTTTTAAATTAATGATTGCACATACGTGGAATGCTTTCTCACTAAATTTCATTTTGGACACGCTCTCTCTTTCTACACTACCGCATTTAATTTTTTCTCCTCGACATTTATTTGAAAATTATTTCTCTTCGACGGTTTTTAAATTAAAGTTCAAACATGCGTGGAATGGTTTCTCACTAAATTTCATTTTGGACACGCTCTCTCTTTCTACACTACCGCATTTAATTTTTTACTCCTCGACATTTTTTTGAAAATTCTTTCTCTTTGATGGTTTTTAAATGAAACCTCGAACACGCGTGGAATGCTTTCTCACTAAATTTAATTTTGGACAAGGTCTCTTTTTTTCCTCACTACTACATTTCTCCTATTCTCCTAAATCTCGAATCAGAGTCCCTCTCTATTTTTTTTTCACTTTATTCTCAAAATTTCTGTCACTAATATTGCGTCAAATGCGTTTAGAAAAAAGGACTCTAACAATAATCTAAACTATCTCGTTCAAAACAATTAGATTATGAAAAATCTTCTCTTTTAATTATACAGGTAAAATAAACGGAAAAATAAATTCTTTCATATTTTTTATTAATTATTAAACCACTTTCGTAATACCAGCATATGTTTGTTCACGTGCCTGAGGTCGATGTAAACTTCGAATCGAGTCCCAAGTCTGATTGAAATTAATAGTTTCCAATTTGGACGTCAATTTCGATTTCACTCTATTTACGTTCGAGTACCGGAAACGTGACTCGTCGGTGCATCCTCGAGCTAATAAATCTTTTGTCAAACAAATGAATAAATAAACTTCAGTACTAAATAAGCCCCACATGCAATTTCCACTTCGACACTGTTTACTATATCGTCCGCGATCTAGATCGTCGCTCGAAATCCCATTACGAGTTGGGTCTGCCAATTCTTGTTTTAGTTTCTCCTGAAGTTTTCAAGCGTCTCGACAACATCCCGTGAATCTCCGATTCTGAATGTCACCTACTGTTTCGATTTTAATCCTAAGATTACTGTCGATTTATAATCTAAGTTTTGGTTAAGGTGCTCAATTTTAAGTACCTTTCAATATAGTCGTGTCGCTTGAAATCCCATTATGAGTCGAGTCTGCCAATTCTTTTTTTACTTTCTCCTCAAATTTACACGTGCTTCGATAAACGTCCCATAAATCTACGAATCGGAAGCTTTGAATTTTAATATCACCTACTGTTTCCACTTTAATCATAAAAATAATGTTGACTTTTTAATATGAGTTTACAATTTTAAATTGATAAAAATGCTCCATTCTTCAAATTTGCCAATTCTTTTTGTCACCTCTGCTATACATATTTAGCCGTAGATTTAATGTAATTCGCACATTTAACGTGGACTGTTGGATCTTAACATCGATCCTTTGATCTCACATTGGATCTCGATAATACGTTTTAATGAAAATCGGTTATTTCCATTCTTCAAAATTCTATTGTAAAATGAATCGACAAATATCGATACCAATCGCAAACCTCGCAACTCGAAATTTCAATCACAACTTCGATATTAATCGCAAATTTAACATCGACCATTTAATCTCACACTGGATCTTGATAATATGTTTTAATGAAAATCGGTTATTTCCATTCTTCAAAATTCTATTGTAAAATGAATCGACAAATATCGATACCAATCGCAAACCTCACAACTCGAAATTTCAATCGCTCCGATTTTAATTGCAAATGTAACATCGAACCTTTGATCATCGATTTAAAGTCAATCGTCAAATTAATTTGAATTATTGTCGGTGCTAACACGTACTTCGTTTCAACCTTGTTAAAGTGAATACGTAGGAATTAAGTGTTCTTTAAGTCCTCTTAGAATATGGATGAAATACGAGACTCAAAAATGGGGAAATACCTTCTGATTTAAGTGCTCTTAAGATATGTAGTCGCCGATTTTACTGCTGCAACACTTATTTGCGTAACACTCCACACTCGAGGGGTGTTCCCCGGATAAGGGTTGCAGCAGAAAAATCGACGACTACATATCTTCAGAGCACTTAAATCAGGAGGTATTTTCCCATTTTTAGAATTACCGTAGTCGCGTTTTTAGGGTACTTCTCTCTTGCGTATTTGGTGGATGAGGGGTGTTTCGCGAATAAGGGTTGCAGCACAAAAATCGGCGACTACATATCTTAAGAGCACTTAAATCAAGAGGTATTTCTCCATTTTTAGAATCACCGTAGCTGCGTTTTTTAGGGTACTTCTCTCTTGCGTATTTCGGAAGAGGTGCGTTTCACCGATAAGGGTTGCAGTTAGAAAATCCGGGACTACATATTCTGAGAGGCACTTAAAGAGCACTTAATTCCTACGTATTCACTTTTTTCGATTTTTGATTGCTTTTCCGTGTTTTAGATGTGGCGGTGCCAGCTTGGTGTCGAGCTAGCACCGCCACAGATTCTGGCTAAACTGGAGAAGCACTTAAATCGCGAATAGAGCACTTAATTAACACTTAATTTTCATATAGTTGTTTTTCAATTTTCGCTATGTGGCGGTGCCAGCTTGGTTGACATCCGTAGGACGAGTCAAAATCCATTAACCATTCTCTAAACCCATTAACCCTAACCACCATGAAAATTAATTTCGCAAATCCTCACGCGCTTCATCTTCGTCTCAGCTAACCGGCCGTTTACCAATGGATGATTCATGATGACATGATTACGCGCTCAACCCAGTTGCATCCCATTAAATTTCCCCTACTACGAGGTGTGGATATTCGAGGAATACAGCCGATATTGGTTAAAGGACGAGGAGAGAAGATGTAAACTCCGTGACGGAAAGTTGGGAACCCTAAAGCATTTAGTGGAGGAATCTAAAAAGATATCGCAACCGGAATGTACACTAGAAGAAATTCTAGAAGAAAGAATGACACAAAAGGGGGTAAATTGGTTAAGTAAGAGAAATAGACAGGCAGAGCAAAAGAAATGAATCAAAGCAACGTAAAGAGATAGACTGCATAGCATTAGGGTTAAGCATAGTAAGGTGTAAAGTAAGGTAAGGTCGCTATGATGGAGAGTGGGACGAATGAAGGAACGAATGGATGGATGCGTGCAAGGAATTATAAACCAATACCTATTTCATAGCTGTACGATTGAAATGAAACTTGTATATATGTATATAGGATTTATTCAAGGTGTGAATAAGCCAGGATTTTTTCTTTCAATTTCTTTCCAGAGTCTTAACAAAAAAAATCCTGCCTTATTCACACCCTGGATAAATCCTAGACCATCGTTCAAATTCACTAGCTGGCATCCAAATTTATTAACTATCCTCCAACTCCACTGACCAGCTAAATCCATCAACCATCGTCTTGATCCACTGACCAGCATCGAAGTCCAGCAACCATCGTCCAACTCAACTGGCCAGCATCAAAATCCATTACCCCATGAAAATTCACTCTACCCATCGTCAAAATTGGTTGACCACTATTAAAACCCACTCTACCCATTATCAAAATCGATCGAGCACCATCAACCATTATCTAGATCCACTAACCAGTATCAAAATCGATCAACCAACCATTGTCTAGATCCACTAACCGGCATCAAAATCCATCAACTATCGTCCAGATTCACTAACCGGCATCAAAATCCATCAACCATCGTCTAGATCCACTAACCGATATCAAAATGTATCAACCATCCTGCAGCTTCACTGGCCAGCATTAAAATCCATCAACCATCGTCTAGATCCACTAACCGGCATAAAAATTCATCAACCATCGTCGAGATCCATTAACCAGCATTAAAATCCATCAAGCATCATCAAAATCCACTCTACACATCATCAACATCGATCAACCACCATCAAAATCAATTTCGCAAGTCCTCGCGCGCTCCTCTGTGGCCTTCTCCTTCATCTCAACCAACCGACCATATACATTGGAATTGGTGTTTCAGGACGACGTGATTACACGCTCGCTGGCGATGTTCGACTGCGCGCTTTGATCTCCGGAGAAGGACGAGCCTCGAGCAGTAAACGCGACGCCGCCCAGCCCCGCGACGCCGCTCTCGACGACGACCTTCTCACAGTCGCTCTCGCCGTCGCCGCCGCCGCCGTCCTACTCCCTGCTGCCGCCTATTCCGCCCCCGTTGCCCTCGCAGCCGCCACCTGGATACACCGTCCAGGATCAAGAGCTTTACTTGCTACTGGCGGCCCACTGGTGGAATCAGCCCGAGGCTCCTCTCTTCTGTTGAGAGTAAACCTCCTTCATGCACTTTCGACTTTATCGTACACTCAATTTTAACTTTATCGTATCAGGTGTACAAATGAATAATCCAATTTTTTCACCTACCTTCAAGGGTAATTTTAAAAGAAAGTAAACCAAATTGCTCAATCAGAGTATACGCCGTTGCTTCCTATAACTTTAAGGCAGGATACCACCTTTGACTGCCATTTTGGAGGTGAATTTTTTTTTCCCCAAAGAATGCGCAGAAACAAAATCGGTTTTAGTCCTTTATTAATGTAATTTTAATCTATAATTACACATTTTTTGAAAGTGAAAGAGTCAAAAATAATCTGTCGTAGGTGGCGCCAAAATACATTTCTTTGGAGGAACGCCGTTAGACGGCGGGTCTAATTCCGCTCTGTACGCGGCTCCTAGAAAAAAAACCAAAGAATGTTCCTATTAACAACAATATTTTTTAATGCTGCAGGTAGGGGGATTTTACGAAACTTTGATTTTTGAGAAAATGGCGGTCATTTTAACGAAAAGGTCAATTTTTAGGATAAAAAAGTTTATAAAATAGTGCACCAAAAACAAAAATAACAACACTACAGCAAAATTCCTACGTACAGCGTTAAAAAATATTGTTGTTAATAGGAACATTCTTTGAATTTCTTTCTAGGAGCCACGTACAAAGCGGAATTTGACACGGTGTCTAACGGTGTTCCTCCAAAGGAATGTATCTTGGCGCCACCTACAACAGATTATTTTTTACTTTTTCAGTTTCAAAAAATGTGTAATTACAGATTAAAATTACATTAATAAATGACTAAAATCGATTTTGTTTCTGTGCATTTTCGGAAAAAAAAAAAATTCATGGGAAACGCTTCCAAAATCGCAGTCAAAGGTGGTATCCTGCCTTAAGCCATTTTTCAAGCAGCTGATGAATTCCATCGCGGAAAAATGTTACGTCTTTGGACACGATGCAGTTATTTCATAACTGCTTAAAATGGGTTGGATTATTCAGTTGTAATACTTTATTTTATTGTCTGCGCACAGTGTAAAGTTTCCACGGTCTGTGCACAGGGTCAAGCGTACTTCATACTGGGTGACTTTAGAGTCTGACCCCACCCCTGGATCGCGGAAACAGCTTTGAATATGAATAAATTTTTCAGACAAAAGTTGTAGGATATCGAGGGGGGCATATGATAAAACTAGTGGTGGTTAGTGGTCGGCACGATCGCCGGGAGCTCGCGCTTCGCGTTCGCCTTACCGGGTGCAGAAAAGCTTTGCTTTCTGCAATAGGCACGACCGCGTAACTCACGTTTCCATACATGAATTTCCCACAATTTCGAAACGGTTGAAGATGGCGGTACACAAAGTTTCGTGGCACTAAATGGGTATATACTCGATGTACATGGCAAATTTTTTTCGGATCCGTTCAGTCGTTTTGCTGGAATACTGGACTAAAGATTTGAATTAGCCGCCATTTTTGATTCGGCTAATCAAAAAATTTGAAAATTTCCAGTAATTGTCATTGCATACGTGTACATGTACGTGTAAAATTTTATCGAGATCCAATGAATAGTACCAAAGATATGACTTTTTCGATATTTGAACTTCCCGCCATTTTGTACCGGTTCAAGATGGCGGCTCACAAACCTTATTGTCAACTCACAGTAGTGTACTTGATTTTTGTGCCAAATTTCGTCCCGATCGGTTCAGCCGTTTTTCCGAAATCGAGGATATACACGGACACACACACACACACGAACGGTTTTCGCGATGGCGATAGCATAAGTCACTCCCTTTACGGTCGTGCCTAAAAATAGGTAGTGTCTTGAAAATGTCTCGACGAGGACTACAAGAATATGCAACGAAAAAAATAGGGGGTTCCATTTAAGAAAACGTCGATCACATTGACCTAGCCTTGATAAGGTCAAGTCCATATTTTTAGGCACGACCGTAAAGGGAGTGACTTATGCAATCGCCATCGCGAAAACCGTTCGTATGTGTGTGTGTGTGTGTGTGTGTGTCCGTGTAGATCCTCGATTTCGGAAAAACGGCTGAACCGATCGGGACGAAATTTGGCACAAAAATCAAGTACACTACTGTGAGTTGACAATAAGGTTTGTGAGCCGCCATCTTGAACCGGTACAAGATGGCGGGAGATTCAAAATTTGAAAAAAATGTAATTTAAATTTAATATTGCTGCCATTTCTAAACGGCTGAAGATAGCGATACATAAAGTTTGCTGGCACCAAATGGATATATACTCAAAGTACATACCAAATTTCGTTGCGATCCGTTCAGCCGTTTGGCCGGAATACTGGACTAACGGAAATAGTGCAAAATTCATTAATCCATTAGTGCAGTATTCCGGCCAAACGGCTGAACGGATTCGAACAAAATTTGGCATGTACATCGAGTATATATCCATTTGGTGCCACGAAACTTTATGTATGGCCATTTTCAACCGTTTCGAAATGGCGGCAAATTCAAATTTTTTATCCACTATTCCAGTAAAACGATTGATTAGTCCACTATTCCGGCAAAACGGCTGAACGGATTCGGACAAAATTTGGCATGCACATCAAGTATATACCCATTTGGTGCCAGGAAACTTTATGTATGGCCATCTTCAGCCGTTCCGAAATAGCAGCAAATTCAAATTTTTAATCCACTATTTCAGCAAAAAAGTTGATTAGTCCACTATTCCAGCAAAACGGCTGAACGGATTCCGACAAAATTTGGCATGCATATCAAGTATACAGGGTGTCCCGCAATAGGTGTAATCCCCGCGAAAGGGTTGTAGCTGAAATAATTCTAAACAACATTTTCCTTTGCGAAAAAGTTGGACGAGGCTTAATTTTTGAATTAGTAAGGAAAAACATAGGCGAATGAGCGCGCCCGTAAAGCCCGCGCTCAGGGCCGTCATGCTCGCCACTCACCGCGGTTGTGGACGGGCGCATCGCAGTGGAACGGCACGAAGCGTTGGACAGAAATTATGTCGAATAGCGACACTTTGCATTCTTTTTTTTTTTTTATTAACACTTTGACTGCCATGATGGTCATATGTGACCGGCCACGGTTTTTCCTGTGGCACCACGGTGGTCATCGGTGACCTCTAGAAAAATTATTAAAAAGATGATTGTGCCATTATATAGATCATATTTTGATACTTTGACTGCCACGCTGATTTTCCATGGATTGCCCATGACGCCACACTTTGCCCATGACGAACCCCAGAAGGCGACGGGATGCCTAATGCATTTCCCGATGCAAAAAAAATTAGGATTAGGATTAGGATTAGGTCAGGGTTAGGATTAGGGTTAGGATTAGGTTAGATTAGGATTAGGATTAGGTTAGATTAGGATTAGGATTAGGTTAGATTAGGTAGATTAGGTAGATTAGGTTAGATTAGGTAGATTAGGTTAGATTAGGTAGATTAGGTTAGATTAGGTAGATTAGGTTAGATTAGGTAGATTAGGTGCCCTAATCCTAACCTAATCCTAACCTAATCCTACCCTAATCCTACCTAATCTAACCTAATCCTAACCTAATCTAACCTAATCCTAACCCTAATCCTAACCCTGACCTAATCCTAATCCTAATCCTAATTTTTTTTGCATCGGGAAATGCATTAGGCATCCCCTCGCCTTCTGGGGTTCGCCATCTAAAGTTATTCTGGAATTTTAATTTGTTATTCGACATAATTTCTGTCCAACGCTTCGTGCCGTTCCACTGCGATGCGCCCGTCCACAACCGCGGTGAGTGGCGAAAATGACGGCCCTGAGCGCGGGCTTTACGGGCGCGCTCATTCGCCTATGTTTTTCCTTAATAATTCAAAAATTAAGCCTCGTCCAACTTTTTCGCAAAGGAAAATGTTGTTTAGAATTATTTCAGCTACAACCCTTTCGCGGGGATTACACCTATTGGGGGACACCCTGTATACCCATTTGGTGCCACGAAACATTGTGTATGGGCATCTTCAACCATTTCCAAATGGTGCCAGTTTCAAAGATTTCAATTTGTCGCAATTTCTCAATGGTTGAAGATAACCATGCATAAAGTTTTACCGTAGCAAAGGTGTATATACTCTATGTACATGTCAAATTTTTGTTCGGATGCATTTAATTGTCCGGTTTTCATCACTTGGGTCTATTGCAGAAATGCTGCATTTTGTGGGCGAGCGCGAAGCGCGAGCACCCGACGATCTGGGGGGGGGGGGGGTATGGCGCTTGAGCGAAGCGAAAGCGCAGAGGACTCTGTAGCATAGTTTAATATTTCAATACTTGAATTTTCTACAATTTCGAAACCTTTTGAAATTCGTGGGCGAGCGCGAAGCGCGAGTGCCGCGGTCGTGCCTATTGCTTCGCTAAAAGCTTCGCTTTTCTGCACCTGTTATGGCGAGCGCGAAGCGCGAGCAAAGGCGATCTTGAGGGGGTTGGCGCTTGAGCGAAGCGAAAGCGCAGGGGGCTCTGCCCCCTAGTTATCATATGACCCCCTCGATATCCTACAACTTTTTTCTGAAAAATTTGTCCATATTCAAAGCCGTTTCAGAGATCCAGGGGTGGGGTCAGACTTTAGGGACACCCTGTATAAATTTTCATACACTTTGTAAAGGTTCTTTGAAAAAAATTCATACGAAATGCTTACTTTATTCAAAAGCCACGTTTCTCGTTTCCAGGTCAACAAAACGGCTGTTGACCAATGTTATCGAACCAATTTCTGCAAGTTCAAGCACTATGTGAAAATGTTAAAATTATCTTACGCGTAATACGGGACTGTTTATCGCGCTGTATGAGAACTATTTTTTCATCGCGTTATACGAATTCGCAAGTTAGGCGGTTATTAAAAGTTGAATAAAATTATTTTCCTCTTCTATCTTTAAATGTGTATGTATATGTATTATTATTTCTTTTATAAACCGTTACTTTTTTTAAACTGTCAGCTTCACTGTTCATGTATAAATAACAAGTAAGTACATACATTTGCTGTTCTAAAAAAAAAATCAGAGACTATGTGAAAATGTTAAATTTATCTTGCACGTAATACGGACCTGTTTATCGCGTTGTATGAAAAGTAGTCGCAATTTTTTCGTCGCGTTATACGGGAGTCTACTGTATTTATTTTTATTTTCCTTTTATTTTTTTTTGTGTCTATTACGGGTTTCTTCCGTTCTGATAAATTTTGCTCGACCTGATTCTTCTTTTTTTTTTATCGTGGTATTATGATACATCATGTGTTTATTGGGTATAACAATTGTTGGTATTTTATTACAGCCACTTCAATTTAGAATGTTGAGGTTGGATGAATTTTCGCAGTGAATTTTAGATATTGAAATAAATGTAGAACGTTAAGAGAACACGGTGAATTAGGAAGATTGTTTTTGATGGTCACTTTCAACGAAATACATTTTTCGCGTTAAATTTTTCGGGTTTTTCTATTTCCTCTTTTTTTTAAAACGTTGTTTCATTTGTTCCCGTCAGCTGTTAGTTTCAGTCATTAGAGTGACGAGCTGTTGCGCGTAAATTGTCAGAACCAAATGGCGGGTGGTTTGCATTTTGATTAATAGTTTGGTAAGCGATAATCGATATTTGCTCTTGTATCTGTCATTTAGATACTTCAATAGGAAGTGGAAAACTCGTTTCGAGAGAATCAACCAGTGAATTAACATTGACGAAGAAGAATAAGTAGAGAGATAAACGAATAAATGGACATTGTTACTAGTTTAATCAATATTTTTATTAATATTGCAAATTTGCTTTTCTGGTCGCTGCATAATTCTTTGGAAACAAAGAGAAAGATTCTTTGTACAGAATTTAAACAGATAAATAGCAAATAAATTAAGTAAACAATAAATAGACAGCTACATAGTTCGGTACCTGGATAAATACTTGAACGGTCTGCCAAAATAATTATTGTAAAATCACGAAAACTAGTTAAAACCTAAGAAAGTAAATTGGAAAGAAGGAACTACATTAATGCACATGAAGAGAACACTCGCGAAGAAACTCAGAAAGCGTAAAGTGGAAATTAAACGAATAAATAACACAGGCCCACAAAAAAAAGTACCCTGTGCTGGCGATCTGACTAGGCTAGTCTTATGTATTTTGTCCCGCTGAATTCGAATCTGACGTCAGAATTCCTCCATCGCGTCACAGTTTTTTTTAAATCGCAAAAATAAACGAAATTTCATAAAAATCGACATTCTAAGGCAATAAGATTGCGCTTTTTAAACAAGAAGTTACCAAAATCATATTTCAATGTATTTTCAAACGTTATAAATTCAAATTCAACCTAGAATTTCTTTTTGTTGGATGCTTAAAAGAGAAAATAAAACAAAAAGAAAAACACGTAAAAGAAATCCGCTTCACAGATCATTTGAAGATAAAAGAGTGCGTAAGCGCAGACGATCGTAAGTGATATTATTCGGACGTTAGGTCCAGCTCGAATCATAAATCGAGCACAACGCATTCTAGGTTGAATTTGAATTTATAACGTTTGAAAATACATTAAAATATAATTTTGGTAACTTCTTATTTAAGAAGCGCAATCTTATTGCCTTAGAATGTCGATTTTTATGAAATTTCGTCTATTTTTGCGATTTAAAAAAAACTTTGACGTGATGAAGGAATTCTGACGTCAGATTCAAATTCAGCGGGACAAAATACATAAGACTAGCCTAGTCAGATCGTCAGCACAGGGTACTTTTTTTTTGTAGGCCTATGTAATTAAAGAGAAACGAGGCAAATAAACAATTGCTTAAAATAAATGAATGCAAACCGTACAAGAAGTACTACAAATAAGAATCTTCGTCCAAAACACACACTCTACTCTCCTTAAATTAACAGAAATATATCCTCCTTGCAACAAATACCAAAAATAAGAATCCACGCCAAAACACTACGACTCCTTGAATTAACAAGAATGTATCCTCCGTACAACAAATACCAAAAATAAGAATCCACACCAAAGACACTACGACTCCTTGAACTAACAAAGACATTTCTCTTTCAGGACCACAAGGATCCCTAAACCACAAGGTCATCTAACCTAATCCTCATCTCTGACGAAGAACGAATCCGCGACAAGGACCACCACGTTACGAGAAGGCCCGCCAACGAAGGACCTTCGATGTCTAAAGACAAAAAAAATCGAGACACCTCTCCCTCCTCCCTGGAGCCTGGCAACGTCATTAAAAAAAAAATAAAAGAAGCCCTACCTCACCGCAAGAAAAACAAACGAACAAATCCAATCACACTTCTAATCCGAAGACACTCTCTCAATCGAGTTCCTCGTTAAAAAAAAAAAGAAGAAGAAAACGAAAAAACAAGCGAATCCTTGAGAAGATAATCACTTCTCCTCGAGCGAGGAGATCGACAAGGATCAACATAGGCAAGAAAGAAATATATAAAAAATAGTTACTGTTGGAAGAACACTGCTCGTAATACCTAATAATGTATTCAAGGAAGTGGACCTTGAACGCAATAGGGACAAAGTCTTTGAAAAGATGTTGTTTACGTAAATAGATAAATGTAAATGAAATTGTGCGTGCGTGTGTGTGGTTGGAGAAGTTGAAAGGTCGCAGAGAACAACGTAATTCTCTGAGCTGTTGTAACGAAGTATCTGATGATGGTTGGTAGGTCGACGAAGATGAAGAGGAGGAGGGAGAGCCTGAGAAATCCCAATCGGATTCCACGTCGATGCTCGTGCCAAATCGCCGTAATAAATATTCCTCGCCGTGTGCGCACGTCCTTCGTAAATGTTGGAGCGTGTAGGAGAGCGAGGAGATGAGATGGAAGAGGTGCAGGAGGACTTTTACCGGCTGTGAAGAATTCGAGAGCGTCCGAGTGACCTCAGAGAGTGTCAAACTCGCGTGTTGAACTTATCCGAAGCGTAATAATTAATTAAGTAGATGGATGCGTATGCGTAGGGGTTTATGATTATAACGTACTTTGTGGTAATGAGAGAGGAGAGATAGAGAGGGGGCGCAGGCTGAAATTCACGTGTAGAGCGATAGTTAAGATTGCGTTGAACGTTGGAAGGAGCTGAGAATCGTCGGAAGTGGACGACGAGGAATGCAAACAATTATATATCGAGAATCTTCCAAATTAGAATTACGAGATGATCGGTGAAGAAGATGTGAATTAGCATTGGCGGTTGTTGCGGAGGGTAGTTAAATTGTTCTTTCGCGGTAATGATTGTGATTAGATGCGAAAACTTTTAGAATTGTGATTTTCAGTAAGAGAGAGAGAGAGAGAGAGAGAATTTTGTAAGTGTAACGCGGGCGATTCGATTCTTTCAGTGGTGAGAATCGATAGCGTGTAAAAGTAGGTAACGTAAGGCGAAGAAGAAGGAGAAGGTTTCCGTTCTCAGTACGTTGAATCTTCTCGTTTCCATATCTCGTTTCGTATGCGATTCTTTTCTAGAACGAAATTTGTTTAGGATATTAAATCGGAGTTAATAGTGAGCGCGTTTTAGAGAAAAATGAATTTTTCTAAAGCGATTTCCTCGTTTTAGCGAGAGCCAGTAGGGATTAAGCGTTGCAACACTCAGTCGTTCAGTGGTAGTCGAATAGAGCCTGAAGTGGGTATAATTGATTATCAAAAATCGATGACAATGAAACACCAAGCTACACAATAGTTAGCGCTGGAGGATATTAATGATTAACGTATTAAATTAGGCTAAATGTCGCGTTAAGAGAGGACGAGAGAAACGAAAATGTTAGGAGAGACACTCTGGCGCACGGATTGACGCGCAAAGTGTGACACAATCGAATTTGCCGTGGATTTTTCAACGCCTGCCGATCCACTTCCAGTTCTACGCTTCGTTCTCGTGGGAATATTATCAAGCGTCTTTTAGGATTTGTTTTAACCCTCTCGTGGCTGGTTTTTCTGCCTACTTTTTTCACGTACGATTCACGTGTTACTGTAAATGTTTGAGATCGCTGATTGTAAATCCGCAATCAAAAGTTCAAAATTCAAAATGACGAATCCAATATGGCGGACAAAAATGGTTTTGTTATTCAATTTGAGCGAGTTTCATTTCTTAGGGATTTTTGAGGTCGCCGATTACGAATTCACAGTCAACTTTTCAATATTCAAAATAGCAGATACAATATAGCGGATAAAAAAGTGAAATTTAGTAATTAGAAATCAGATATTTTTACACGGACTACCGAATAGTCTTCGCAACTGCTAGTTTTCACAGTGAATATTTACTCATTTTTTACAGGTACTTCTACCCAGTTATTTTCTCTTTTCTATCGGTTTTTATCACAGCATTTTGGTACGCCATATTGGATCCGTCATTTTGAATTTTGAAATTTCGACTACGGATTCGTAATCAGCGATCCTAAAAATACCTAAGAAATAAGTTTCGGTCTAATTGAATGAAATTTCAGAAAGATATGTAGATTTTTCTTTTTTACCCCATTTTCCTAATATTTAAGGGGATATATACACGAAGGGATGAAACTTACAAGGTTGCTAATATTTTCCTTCAATAGTTTTTGACATGGTCTTTAAAATAAGTCTAGTTGGAGGTCGTTAATTTTTTCCGACGAAAGATATGAATTTTTTAAGTTCTGGGACGTACACGAGCCACCAGGCACGAAAGGGTTAAACTACGACTTGTTGTTACGACTACGCAATTCTAAGGGATCAATTTTTACTTCCAAACGTTTAATTTTCAGCTAAATTGTTGTAAAGCGCCATAAATTATAAATTGATTATGTTAAATGCGGCGTTTAATCAGTCTTTAATACAGAACGAGACTATTATGGATAGAACAAAATTTTCATTAATAACAAAATGAAACACAATTGAAGTATAACAAAATGGATATATATTTGTAAAACGCAATAATTCTATAATAATTTACGTGGTAACCATAAGAATTGGGCGTGCAATTTCTGCAGTGAACAGTTTATATCGTTACTCTATATACAATCATATGTATTTATTGTTTCCAAATTAGCATATTTAGAAATTTTGGAAAAACAGTGTCAAGCCTTTTAAACTCAAATTGTGTACGCAAAAGAAAGTTACTGGCGAGTGTCTCAAATCACTGTGCTAAATTACACAGTTTCAAACAGATTCTTTTCTTACCGGAACAAATGCGTAGAATAACAAAAAATCTCACGTCGATTGCATTTCTGGATGGAGTGTCTCCAAGTCGAAAACGTGTCGCCCGAAACACAAAATATTCTGTACGCGAGAAAAATGTAAAATGTTACTTCAAACGTATCGTGCACTCGATCGTATGTATAAAGACCGAGAAATCAAACCAATTTCGCTGTAAGTACGCACCGTTTACACGTGTAACTAATTTTAAAGGATAATATATCAGCGACAGGCCGAATTGGCCTGTGAGCCGAGTATAGTAATTAGAAGCCATGGTATAGTTAACTCGAAGGAGGTTGCACGGCTCGAATCAAAATTAGACAAGTTGCACAAATAATAATTAGAGCGTTAATAATAATAACAATAATAATAATAATAATGATGGAACACTTACACTTTGTAACGTCTCCTTTGCGCGATTTATCGTAAAACCGTTGAACGAATTGCCAAAAAGAGTAACAACAATTTTACACGAGTACGACACTCTCGCGCCGCGAACTTAATTGTCAACCGAAAGAAAGAAAAAAAAAAAAAGGAAAACGACTCTCTTTACTTCAAATTAGACGCGCGATCTTCCCTCCTTCATGACTCCTTCGTACGTGCGTCGCGTGACACGGCACTTACAATTTTTCACAAACTATCATCGACATTGATGCGCGCACATTGTTCGTTACCGAATGGGGGAATGGTTTCTATTGTCTTTAATGGGGATCAAGCAGAAAACGCACGTTGCTAGACTACGTGAAACTTGGTGCGTTTCTATAACAACGAGTTTAAATCGCCTGCGCCATCGAAGCGAAACAGTTTTACACAGAGTGTCGAATCATCGAGGGTACTCATAAATATATTTCAAGGGTAGAGAAGAAACTGTCTAAAATAAAGCTGAGAGGACACTGGAATAATTATTCGATGATGCGTTAATTACTATACGATAAGAATTGTAGAGAATTCGCGTGTGTAAATGTGTGTACGTGTACATATAGTTAAAGAAAATAATATTCAAACAGAATTAATAGCGTTCGAATCAAACGAGTCTTTCAGTTGCACGGTATTATACAGTAGTGCACTCGTGAAAAAGGAAAGGCGAGTTCTCAATGCGATCGACAATTGACGTTAATAGTGTATAGTGCATGGACATAACACTGGCCAACAAATTTTCACTTTTTTTTCTACCCATAAAATGACTATTGCTATTTTTGAAAGAGTACTTGTAAATGTGTATTTTAAGAGTAATTCTAACTTCGAGCCAGCTCGTGCTTCTTTTGGATTTGAATAATAAGATTTGACTGTATTTTTTCGTTAAGAAGTAACCCCACGGTAAAACCCTTGTTTGTCAATTTTTTATTATCTTTTTTCCTATAGCTGAACATTTTAAGCGCGTTTAAAACCCAATGCGAAGTTAAAATCCCAAAAATTGACAGTTATAATTTTTTTTAATGGCTCAGTGCGAGAGTAAATACTCGCTGGACGTAGAGTTAAATCGTGCCTGGAATTCCCTAAAACTACAAATGGACTAATTTTTTTCCTATAGTCGAGCTAACCCGAAGATGGGGTTAGTCTTAAAATATATGTTTCTAGGTATTCCTTCGAAATTAGCAAAAAGTCATTTCATGAGCAAAAACCTTGTTGACCAGTATAATCAAACAAAATGAAAATTCGCACATACTCGATTCCAGTCTAGGTAAGGTCGAGTACACTTGAATTGACTGGATTTTCTAAAAGGAACAGCAATTTATGATAATCTATTCGATTATTATTTCGTATATTACGTTAATGGAATAGAGTCTTGTCGTTGTTCATTATTGTTTATAACTAGAGAGAAAGGAAATTTTGATAGTGCATTCGAAAAGCAGATAGAAATCGATGAATTAACTTATACTTTCAAAATAGAACTCTACTTATTATTATATTTATTATTGTACGCGCTTTTTATTCTCAGTATTACAAATGTATGCAACGAAATTGTGTAGTTAATTAAATATTAATTTCTAGCAATTAATGTGCCATTTAGAAAAATTTCTGAATTAGTACAGTTTGGTCAGTTTAAGTGTACCGCGCCAATCGACAAAACTTCACGGCCATAAATTTCACAGTGCGTATAGACGAAAGAAAAAAAAATACCAGAAAACTGCCCGAAACAATTTTCTCACGTTCAGCTATAAAATGCCATTCTGGTGAAATTGCCATTCACTTTTACGCGCGCCAAAAGATCCTCGCGCGTTGGGTCTGCCTATAGCAATAAAGTGAAGCGGTACGAAAATGTTAATCGTAGAACGATTCTCAAAGAAGGACCATTTAATCCGTTTAGTGCTAATTCGTCGCTTATAATTACAAAGAGAGCTTAACGACAATTGGAAAGCACGAATTTGACAAAATTCTAAATTATCAATAACAATCGAGCCGACTAGAACTATAATTGAAAAATGTTTGTCAATTAATTCTATAGAATAATTATGAATCGTTGAAACTTTTAATAACGAATTCAAGGGATAGGGCCAGTGTAATAGATCGCAAAAATGGGCGTTTTTCAAGTGTGAACTACCGGAAGAACTAAACAAGTTACAAACTTGCTATTTGACATTTTGTTTTAGTATATCATAAAGGTGCGGAAAGTGCGTAAGAAAAGAACAGATAATAATGACATTATTGTTTATTAAACATACGGTAACATAGTGTTTCTTATTGCACTGTTTACTGGTGTCAACGATTACGCCATATTGGATCATCTAAAATAGAAAAAAGAACTACTAAAACTACTAAAGTATATTGTATTATCATATTTATGAGCATTGATCGAGCTTTTTTTAAATTTGTTGAGATTTGCCTGAAAAAAAATTGTGGAATGTCTGTTATCAGCTTTGCACGTAAGTTTTGCTAATAAAATTGTTAATATTTTATGAACTAACAATGACATCGCAAAAATCATCGGTCAATGCTTGGAAAATACAATATACTTTAGTAATATATTTTTTTCTTTATTTCGAATCATCTAATATGGCGGAATTGTCGACACGAGTAGACAGTGCAATATGAAACACTGTGTTTAATAAATAATAATTCCATTATTATCTGTTCTCTTCTTATGCATTTTACAAATCCTCACCATACGCTAAAACAAAATGCCAAATAGCAAGTTTGTAGTTTCTTTAGTTTTCGGGCAAATCACTCTGAAGCAACACCTATTTTTGCGATTGATTACAATGAGAGAAAAAAATTGTTGAATTTAGTACGAATATAATCTCACTATATTTTATAGTTAAATTTAGCGTCAAACATATTTTTATAGTTCACTTAACCATACAAAATATAGTAAAATGAACGATTTCTGCAAATGGTTATATTATTAACTATTACCTTTGTTCTTGTTACGAAATATTATGAAATATGAAATATTCTGGTAATATTACCTAGATAAAATAGTTACTTTTCTTACCATTATATATTTTCAACGATGCTATATTTTTAGTTGAAATAACCATAATTTTGGGCAAAAACATAATATAGCTGGTTATACTATGCCTCTATCGTAATTATTACCGACATTATGGTAACATTTACCATAAATATGATATTTCCAACTATAATTTTCTTACTATGCCATTATAGTTAAATATATCATATACTTTTCTCTCAGTGTACACTGGTCATATACCCCTTAAGCACATAAACATACACTCTTACTATTCTTATTATTATTATTACGCCCACTGTTATATTAACTCAACGGAATGAAATTAATGAATTAATCAATTAATTGATCAAATTAATTTAGTGCATTCTTTCAAAGTGTCTGTGTTCGCCAAAAATGTCAGAGCCCAAAAATAATCAAACGATTCTACTTCCTTTGGAAAATCATTCGAACATTTGAAAATCAACGAGTTACCAACTCTCACGACTAATAGAGAATTGTTTCGTGAGCCAATTGTCAGTGAGTGATTAGCACTGATAGGATTGAAAGAACTCATCCTCGTGACTTGCGCAACGAAATAATCTAAACGTGGAATTTCTTCTTCCTATCGGAGGGTTGCCACCCGAGCGTATCGGCGAAGCGAGTAACCAGTTTGTCACGCGAGATCAGTCATACGATGTTATCATATATGCTTTCTCTTCTTCGTCTTTTTCTTTCGGAACAAGAAAAACAAAATTTGCTTATCGTCAACCGACAAACACACTCGCGCCCACTTTTTCTTCACAATATTTCCACTACTTATCTCTCGCGTTTGATTATTATTAAAGAAAGAGACAAAAATTGAGAATGTTTAAAAACAACTCTCGCTTCGTCGATTACGTTGCAATAAGAAGAGACGTGGTTGAGAATGAAAATATCGTGGAATTCATTTGCTCGCGAAGAGGAAGAAGAGAAGGGAGAATAAATAACGAGGAAGGCACGGTACAGTTTCTCAGAAGGAAATGGTGAAAATGAAAACAATTGCAGAATCGTGAATGAAGAGAAGAATTAATAAATGGATAAATAATAACAAATACGCTTTGGGTCGTCACCGTTTTTAATCTTGAAGAGAGATGAACAAGAAGGGCGAAGAAGAGTGAAATTCATAGCAGAAGATGATAAAACGAGAAGAAAGTATAGACACAGTAATCACAAGAGAAACAAAATAGAAAGAATAAGAAAATAAAATGATAGAAATAATAACAAATACGCTTTGCGGCAGCACTGTTTTTAATCTTGAAAAAGGAAGATTAAGAAGGACGAAGAAGAGAAAAATTTATAAAGGAAGAAAGAAAACCAAGAAGCAAGTATAGACCCAGGATTCGCAAGAGAAAACAGAAAGAATAAGAAAAGAAGACTTTTCTAAGTTTAACACGTTCACTACGTATGACGATAGGCGCCAGCCTAGTGTTTAATTTGTGCGCATGACGCCTAGAATACCGAGTTAACGCGTTAAGCGACAAAAACGAACAGCCAAAGCTCGTTTCATATTCAAAAATCTGCCACGAGGTGGAGAAAGAAGACGAAGAATAGAAGAAGAAAGCGAGAAGAATCTTTCTCGATCGTGATCACGATCATTTCGTCGATAACACGAGCCAACAAAGAAAGCATTGTGTTTTGTTTCCCTGGAAACGAGACTTCTTCTTTGCTAAATCGAGAATGCCGATTCACTAATCCACGCGATCAGATGAAAAGTTCATAGTCGAGCGAGGACTTCTAGTCAATTCCATTAATATTAGATGAGGATGGACGGGACGCTTCGTCGTGAAAAGAATTTTTCGCGTGGCTTTGAAACACTCGAAGTAGTGAATAACAGATTGCGTACGGGAGACGAGAAAATTTGTCTATACATAGCAAGTGGAACGTTGTGGCCGACTGACGAGATTTCTCGTTTTCATGTCTTCTCGACTCAGTCGACGACTTAAGGAATTAAAAAAAGTAGATTTTCTTGTTACGTTACAAGGGCAACGAAGTCTTGCGTATCCTCATAATAAATTCTTAGCGAAATAAATGAATATCGACATTCCGAAAGAGTAAAACATAATCGGTCAGGATACCCATCACGTCCGTAGATCTGTGTCGATCGTGTATCGTACCTTTTATCGTGGTACGACATTTAGTTGTTTCAAAGCAGGGATTCGAACCCTAACCCGAACCGATTTTGGTACTGCGTATCGTAACTAACCCATCTAACCGGGTTAACACTAGAAGTACCGACCAGTCAAAATGACCGGGTGCGTTAATCTTTCACAAGAATTTCTCTTTAACATTAGAACTACCAATTTTAGTTTTCGTATGGAAACTTCTTTTGTTGATCACTCATTTTAACAGAGAGAGCGTTTATTTTATCACTGAGCTGCCATTTACTTTTGTTTTCATATGGAAACTTCTTTTGTTGACCAGTCATTTTGACCGGCTTGGTAGTTCTAGTATTAATAGACATCTGGAACCCAAATAACCGGGTTAACCAGGTTATACGAGTTACTATAATTATTGTAGTATTTAACTATTATTTAGATATAATAGGACTGTTCTTCCGAAAGCGGCCATACTCCGATTTCAACCAAACTTTGTGAAAAGCTTTGTTTTGGGTTAAAATGGAATCCTGTAAAAGGACTTTTAGCGACTCAAACGTTAAAGTAATTTTTCAAGAATTTCAACTTTGAAAAAGATATTTGGTCAGTTTAATAGCTTTACTTCCGATTTCAACGAAACTTTGGTTTCAACAACCCAACCTTTGAGTGCAAAATTTAAGACCCGCGTGTGCAACGTGCGCACGTGTAATTTACGCGTGGGTTTTGGTATTTTTTTATTTGTTTCATTAGAAGGCCCTTGAAAACGTTGTTTTGAGTTTAAAACGTAAACATATATCACCGGTTGCGCCAAACACGTTCAAATGCAAACGCACACATATATAAAATATGAAAAAGTTGTTTAAAGTTTGAGTCGTCAAAAATCCTTTTACAGGCTTTCATTTTAACCTAAAACAAAGCTTTTCGCAAAGTTTGATTGAAATCGGAGTATGACCTCTTTCGGAAGTTTCACCTATTGTAGTAATTATTACAGTAATTAGTACAGTTACTAATACGATGAAAACCAAATCACAGACAGTCGAAAAGCAAAGCGGTTCGAATGTGTGAGTGTGCGCATACGTCGTGCGTGCATGAGTTTATGACTACGTTCAGGTATTGCGCTTTTTAACACGAGTTACATATGTGGAATATATCTATGTAAATAAATTTGATTAGTTCTTTTCTCTTTCAGGCCACTATACTAGTGTGCCCTTTAAATGGTACTCCAGACCGTCTTGTTTTACTAGTAACCCGTTCCGAGCGGGTTAACCGTGGTTTCTCTAAATTCAAGAACCGTTCCTAGTGGTTAGGATAGGGTACAGCAACCAACCTTGGGTTAAGGTTAAGCGACGGTTCGAATCCCAGCTTTTCATGTCTTTTCGACTCAGTCGACGACTTAAGGAATTAAAAAAGTAGATTTTATTTACGTTACCAGGGCAACGAAGTCTTGCGGATCCTCATAATAAATTCTTAGCGAAATAAATGAATATCGACATTCCGAAAGAGTAAAACATAATCGGTCAGGATACCCATCACATCCGTAGATCTGTGTCGACCGTGCATCGTACCTTATAAAGTGTTTTGTCGTGGTACGACATTTTGTTACTTCAAAATTCGCGTTTTAATTGGTAAGGAAAGAGCTTTTATAAAATCACTTATATTTTCAACCTTTTAACACTTTGACTACCATGATGATCACATGTGACCGGCCGATGACCTCCAGAAAAATCATTAAAAAAATGATTATACTAATCGCAATTTACAGCACATCAAAAGATCACATGTTAACAAAGAACAAAGGCGGAATAAAAATGTAAAGTGTGGAATCCGTGGAAGATCAGCGTAGCAGTAAAAGTGTTAATGATGATTTATGATGAAAATTATTTTATAAAATAGGCCCTAATTCGAAGAGAGTAACAAAGTGTCACTCTACTTCTTGTAGACAAGAAGAAAATGCGAGTCAAGATAAATTGTTTGATGATTTATCGGATGCTTCGAATGACACCGCAGACGAAAAGAAATGAACTTACTGACAAAAGCGCATATATGCATTGTGTAAAGTGTTTCCGGATGGTCCAAAAATGTGTGGGCCTTGGAAGCATGTTGTGCAAGCAGAGTGCCGTACGCAATGTGTTAAAAGATTTTAGAGATTAACGCGATTCACACTTGGACTCGGTCGGTAAACTAGAAAAAGGTCAGTGACCTTTGAAGTAAAATTGTCATACAGTGGACTCTCTATTAAACGTAACGTTGCTTTCGAAGTTTATTTAATTGAATATAACAAATTGCATTGCCAGCCAATGCAATAATAAAATCTATTATCTCACAGCACGTTTTTAAATTCACGACGATTAATAACAGAGTCGAGGAACCTCGCTAAACGGTCAATTATTTTTTCAATGTTTCATTATTATCGAAGAATTAGTCAAACGGAAAATCTACTGTAATTATACGACCACCGAGATTAGAAGGGATTGAAAAACTAAAGTGTACTCTCGAGACGACGAAAACACCGCTAGGAGAACTAAGATGTTAGAAATAACAATATAATGAAGGAGCGTTATCGAAGGAAGAAATAAGAAGGATTCATCGTCGTAACCGTTAAATCTTCATAATGATGTCGATAGGCGAAAAAGAAAGACAAAAAAAAATGAAAAAGCGTATAGTAATTACCAAAAAACCAATTGTTGAGCTTGGATGCACTTTTTTATGGTAAATGAAAAAAAAAACGAGAGAAAAGAAAAGAGGGCGCGAAGGAAAGAAATCGAAGAAGCCATTTACGACTAACGATTAACGTAGAGCAATTAGCGACCCCGCGTGTGATCGCGTTTGCAAGAATCGTATCGTCTCATACTGCCAATTTCATGTGAAAGCGTCAAACCTGTTGGACAGAAGGTAACAATTAGCGATATCGCGAGAGAATAAAAAAAAAAAGAATTCAGTCTAGGTAGAGGAGGGTAATAGTAATAATAATAGTAAACGATAATACTAAGGTAACGAGAGATGGTTGATAAATGTCAGAAGTATTAGGAGGACCGGATATGATGAGGTTTCACGAGGTTTGATAAGGTTTGAGGATGTCACGGAATGAAGTTAGTTTTGTGAGTGGTTGAACGGTTGAATTATCGATAATTAATTTATTTGTTGATTTCCATTAAGCAATTGAATTCCTTAATTTACTGATTTACAACATAGCTTGATTGCACCGGTCAACAAAACTTTTGCCCATGAAATTACTTTTGCTAATTTCTAAGGAGTACCTATAAATATGTATTTTATGACTAATCCTAACTTCGGGTTAGCTCGAGGTTCTTTTGTATTTAATTAATAAGATTTGACTGTATTTTCGTCATTAAGAAACAACCCTTCGGTAAAAATCTTGGTTTGCAATTTTTTATTATTTTTTCCGATAGTTGAACATCTTAGGAGCATTTAAAACTCAATGCAAAGTTAAAATCTCAGAAATTGACAAAGTTATAATTTTTTTAATCGATCAGTGTGCTAGTAAATACTCGCTATACGTAAAGTTAAATCGTGCCTAGGATTCCCCCACGCTACAAATGCATTTTTATTATTCTTTCCTATAGCTGAACATCTTAGGAACATTTAAAACCCAATACGAAGTTAAAATTCCAAAAATTGACAAAGTTATCATTTTTTAATGGATCAAGGCGCTAGTAAAGTATTCGCTATACGCAAAGTTAAATTGTCCTCCTTAAAAGGATTCCTCCAGATTACAAATAGGTTTTTATTGTTTTTTCCCGATAACTGAACATCTTAGGCGCATTTAAACCTCAATGCAAAGTTAAAATCTAAAAAATTGACAAAGTTATAATTTATGAAATTTTAACTTCGCGTTGGGTTTTAAATGCTCCTAAGATGCTCAACCATAGAAGAAAAAGTAATAAAAAATTGCAAAATTGATTCTTACCGTGGTGTTGCTTCTTAATGAAGAAAATACAGTCAAAACTCATTATTCAAATCCAAAAGAGCTTCGAGCTAACCCGAAGTTCGGATTACTCTTAAAACACGTTTATAGGTCCTCTTTCGAAATTAGCAAAAGTCATTTCATGGGCAGAAAAAAGTCAACATTTGTCGGCCAGTGTTATCATAGCTCAGACTGAAAGTACCGCATTTAGTAAGGTTTCATGATGTTCGAGATAATCACACTGTGAAATTTATTTTTGTATATGATTCGACGATTGAGTTGACGATAATTAATTAATTATTTTCCTCTTGAAATCAGTTCCGTGAGTGGTTGAACGATCGAATCATCGATAAAGAATTAATTCCTCGATTTCCTCTATGTCCCATTTTTCGTTTTCCGTCTATCATAGTCCGGACCGAAATGTAATAAGGTTTCATAATATTCAAGACGATCGTACCATGAAATTATTTGTGTCTGTGGTTCAACGATTTCAGTTAACGATAATTATTATTAGCCAATCGAGATCGTACTACGCTTTTCCTCTTTTCCTTATCTAGCCTTTTATTTTCATCGACGATAACGGAAGTTGCGTGCTCAGGCGGAGAAGCATTGTGTTTGATAATGTTTGAAAAGTTTCAGCCTCTCCGAGGAGGAAGTGACTTTCCCGCATGGTTCAACAGTCGAGTTATCGGCATTATCGATAATTAATTAATTGCTTAATTGTTTACCAATTGCAAGCACGCTTTCTCCCGATTTTTTTTCTTTGGCCACACAAGCGCACAATTTGTTCTCCGATCTTGGATCTTTATTACTGTAGTTAATTCTACTCGAACGATTCTTTCAAGATCGTGTTCACATTCAGTGAAACTTTATTACTGCGATTATTTCCATTTGAACAATTCTTTCACGATCGTGTTCACATTTGGAATGAACAATTTCAAGAGAGTTGAAATTTCGGAAAATGTTTCTTACTGCGAGTATGCCGGGTTTTATATTTTAATATCTCCATCCTGCCCCCCACCCAAAAAAAAAGAAAACGAAAACCGCGATAAATCGTCAACAAAATATCATTATTTTCACAATATCGTAACTCGTTTATCGCTGGAAATATTTCTTACTTAAACATGACTTAAACATATACAAATTTAATCAATCGTTCATTCTAATTATCTGATAACATACGATTCGATCAATTCGATAATTATTATAACTAAAATTTGATTGGATCCACGACGAGCCGCGAAGAGATTGAATTTACTTTGCCTTTGCATTAATAAAAAAAAATATCGAATCCCTTCAATTATCACGTGTCCTTAAAAATTGGCCCCGTTAAAAAGTATTAATCTTCATCGTTACACTTTCAAACTCCTAAATACTCTTTCTAATCAGACGGTAAACTCAAGACGACGTGAGCCTTCCGAGA
Source organism: Tiphia femorata (assembly GCA_944319695.1). Taxonomy (NCBI): domain Eukaryota; kingdom Metazoa; phylum Arthropoda; class Insecta; order Hymenoptera; family Tiphiidae; genus Tiphia; species Tiphia femorata. The sequence continues at coordinate 11,994,633 of OX090897.1, forward strand.
TTTACCGACGTAGGCGTCGCGTACACGAGATAAGAGATTGCATAATCGTGGAGTCATTGAACCTTAGCATCTCGAGGGAGTGGTAAATGCGATCGCAATACAAATGGTCCTCTCGTTTTACTTCTATCCTCTAACTGGTTCACAGATAATCGTGTACTGATCCGCTTCACCGCCCGCACGATTCTCCATTCTCTTCTTCTTATCGTTATATTTGTTTATTTTGCAATTCCTGACGTGACGACGTTCGAATCCCAATTCCTCACCACAATAGATTGAGTTGATGTTAAAAAGCAGGCGACTCGAAGAAATTCAGCGTCACTAGTTGGAGACTAACTAGACGAATGTGAGAGTGAGAGAGAGAGAGAGAGAGAGAAATTGCAATAAGTGAAAATATCATTATATTCTTAGCGGTTTTCCACACTGGAGTGGCAATATCAATAAATGTTAAATATACCACATCGTTCGTCTTTGTTACTTCTAAAAGTTTCTTATAATCATACGAATGTTTGTTAACATTGTAACATGTACGTGTACAATTTGGCGATAAATATTGGTTGAGAGAAAATTTAAAGTTGCGTTGTCGATAACTCAAGATTAACACTAGATTGCCCGAAACCAGTCAATTTGACTGTTTCAAATGGGAAATGGTGTTTATAAAAAAAGTTTGGGCAATCTAGTGTTAAGTAATGAGACCTGAATGGTTTTCGGTAAAGAATAATTTAGTCAGAAAGTTTTACAAGATCTCAATACAATTTCGAATTAATTATCTTAATTAATTAATATTTGTTAACAAATATATTACGCTTTAGTATTCTATTATTCCTGGAGCACATTTGAGAATATTATTGGGATTATTGAAATCGTGCGTGTTAAGCTCTATGATTATTACAGTTGATATACGTAAGCATAATACTTTTCCTATTTTTTAAAAACTGTACAAAAGGTTTAGTTGCGTCGCCGTGTCTCAGGTAACATTGTTCGTTCAAAAGTGTTGCAAAACCTAATGAACATAAGTGTAGTTACATACTAAATCGGGTCTGGCACTAGATTTTATGTACAAGTGGATGATGCCATGTGCAGTTCTAACGTATACCAAAGCAGCAGTGGTTAGAAGAGATAATTTCATTTACTCCCATTTAGAACTTTCAAAGGATTGCAGCCCTTCCACTCTGAGCCTGTTCAAGATGGGACGGTAAATGTCTGGCGTGAATGGTAGAACCATGCCCCTTTGTTGAATTTCACCTACACGAGAACAACAGAAAAAAATTAATTAAACCAAATGGCTAACAAGTCTCGTCACTTCTCATGCCAGGTCTTCGTTTGCTTGAAAATCATGTAAGGAGAACCACGTGACTCCAAATATCTTACCATCCAGAATCATTTTCACTGCAATAGCAGCTGGATACCCTACACTACGAGCCATAGCTGAGTGTCCTTGCGCATCACCGTATAACACCAAATTGATTCCTCTCTTTTCCGTTCGATTATCAGGCCAACGTATGCCTACGTCATGTCTGAGAATGACCAAATCTCGTTCGTTCTTCTCATACGCCAACTTCTTTGACAGATAATGTGTGAGAGTATCCAGAGGGGTATTCAATTTCACGACCAAGTCTTCCTGGAGTAATCCTAAGTCTTCGATCGCCTGTACACGTTCTTCTGAGTTCACTCTATCAGCTAACTTCCGCTTCAGATTCTCATAGAATATGTTGTCGTTTGCCAATCCAAGAAGATTGCATATCAGTACTCGCTGAAAGGTCAACAAATTTTCAAGATCATCATGTTGAGACAATCTATAATTCTTTTAACTAAATTCATCGTTAAATCTAATACCCATGTGGTGTCTGGACCATTTGGATGCAAGATTGGATGAGGGTTGGGATCGATCAGGCCAATATATTGCAGGGCCTGAATGGTATCAGAGAATCCTTTGAATCTTAGTGTCCCACGAAGGACTGTACTGGCACTTTGAATGTCATAAAGGTCTCTGTAGACTGTGCTGTCTCGATTGGGAAAACCTTCAAGGGCAAAGCCTGGGAGAAAATCAAGGTCTTGCACGGCGGACATGAGATCTCCACCACCAGCAATTTCGACTTCCTGCGAATAGTTAATAACATTATTGGGATTACTTATTATACTTTACCAGGCAGAAAAAGATAGAACGAATTTTAGGTTGAAGTACCTGGCCTTCGTGACAATATTTAGCAGCTGATAAGGTATTTAACAACACGCCCCTTGGCGACCAACTAAATTTGTATCGCAGTGGATTACTGGAACACTCAGGCGCAGGTAAACCACCACACCAGGAAACAAAGGATTGTATTTTACCACCTGCTTGCTTCACATCCTCAAAACATTCTAAGGCTAAGAAGTGATCAATTCCAGGATCCAAGCCCACCTCATTCAATACAGTCACACCTGCCTCTTCAGCCCTTAAATAATCATGTGGAGCCAATTATAATTTTATTTAGGGAACGAAATCGCAACTTGCTTTCAGGCTGCTATTTGCAAATTTTGAAAATTTCTTTTTATTAGAAAATATCCCTTAATTCTCTCCAACGCTTATACAAAACAGAACCTCATTAATTCGATACTTACTCGCTGTGTAAAGCCTTAACCTCCTCAGTTGTATAACTGGCTGTCACCAAATGTGTCTTCGTTGCAATACAAGCTTTTGCAATAATGTGATGGAGCGAGTAGGGCAGCAAAGATACAACAACATTGGCAGACCTCACCACATCCTCCAAGGTATCTGGACGATCCAAGACGTTAAGAAAGACTGATTCGACTCCAGGGAATCTATTGGCCAATGCATCGGCTTCATCCTTCAATTGTGATGCCACTACGATTTTAATGTTTCTATCCCTGTGTAGATACTCGACCACTGGTGCAGAAACGTATCCGGCGCCTAGTACTACCACCTAGAGAAACATTAATCAGACCCACTGAACATCTAGTCTTGCAGGAGAATCTAACAGATATCTTTGCAAATGCTCAGTGAAAGTGAACCATTACCGTCTTGTTCTGCTCTTCACCATTGTCCGCCTTATGCTTGCTGCGCATATTTAACTGTCTCAATTCTTGAATATACTCAAAGTTAGGTGTGAGCTGTCCGTTGGACGCAATAATAGCGCCATGTACGGCAGGACTAAAATTGTGTTCCTCCAGTGGCTTCTTCGCATCCGACTTGATGATGTCCACAGCATAAGGATAGAGGAGGTTACCAAAGAAATCGGTAGATTCCTTTGGAAGCTGCGTAGGCATATTATCGATGGAGCAAACTAAGACACCTGGACCCTTGAAGGACTTTGTATCTTTATTGCGATCAGCATCATAGAGGCAGAAGGGTGTATCAATAGTGGTGCATTCGTTCATGAATCTATAAAATGAATTTTCTCTTAAAACGTCGAATCCACTGATGCTTGATAGTTCTATCGAGACATAAATCTTCGTTATAGGGGTCTGCTAATATTGATATTTCATCTTACTCAATACTACCGCCAGGATCCGCAGAAATATCGCAGATACCCAACATTCTGTGAGGCAGGGCTGGCGCACCCACGCTGATGGGGAGCCATGGTGTGTTTGCTGGCCGTAATAAGTATTTTGCATCAGGTATGGTAAGCAGTTTAGGCGAATCAACTGCCCAATAAATACCGTTGATTATCACCGACGCATAAGGCGCTATTTTTTTGCTGAAAGTGGAAATGTACCGTTCAGGATGCTTCACATACTCCTCAGAGTCAAAGCCTCCATCTTCCTTTCTCTCCAAGTGATGCCTTCGCCTGACCTCGCAGCCATAGATCTTGTTTGGGTCTATGATAATTGTTTAGACGTAATCAGAATGAAATTGTTTCCATAGTGTAACTATAATTGACCCTGTTTGGTCTACCTCTAGCTTACCACCATGTTCAGCGACCTTCCTTAGCATCTCGGGTGGCACATATTCATGTGGAAGTTCCTGAAATACTTCCTGACCACCTTGGCTGACGTTGCCACTACCAGAGAACACAAAGGTCAAAGGACCGATAGACTTTGGCATAGAACCCAAGGCTATCTCGTAGCCTGCATCGCGTATCGCTTGCCGTGCCATCGCCGAATCTCTGTAATTATGGGCTGGTCCAATGTGCTGGTCAAGAAACAGATAACTGATGTCTCATGCCTTTCACTCTTTTCTACTTCTTTAAACCAAGCATGCGCCAATTAACTCAGAAACTCGAGCATAAAGTATTTTTCTGTAAATTGTTTACACCTCGGAATATTTTCTATCCAAGCAGAGAGCAATCCGATTGCAGTTCTATTCAAAGTGAAAACATTGTGTCTGACGTACGAAGATTTTGTTTTATTTTAAACAGTTTCTATCTTCAATGCTAGATTGTGTTCGACTAAAAACAGTTCTGTTTAATTGGCACGAACCCAGGCTAACTCTGATATCGCAGCTCACCATGAAAGGTGTATGATGACCCAGAGCTAATAGTCTCAGGCCCAGTCCATGAAGAATGTTCACCATACCAGCCACACCGGCGTACTTTCCAAACGCCACCACTCTCTGCCCATTATCAGTGAGTTTCTCATAATCTAACAGACGAATGTTCTTTTCTAAAATAGCATCCAGGAGAGGCATATTGCTCTCCTGGGCTTTTATGGTGTGGGAGAAGAAGCAGTACGTCTTGTTCGGTATCAGTTGATCCACCGGGACTTGTTTTACACCAAAGATAACCGAAGCAGAGCTGATGTCCTCCTGCAGGAGAGCGCCAGCAGCTTGATAGGATTGGGCAGGATAGGCTCTTCTATTGCTAGGCTGGACCAAAACCTTGACGCCAGCTCTGATCAGGCGACGAACATTGGCAGGTGCCAGAGGTGCCCTCCTTTCCCATACAGATTGGTCCTCACGTCGTATAGCTATTATTTTTCCCTTCAGGTTCTAAGAAAATAAAGAATGCATCGTGCAACTAGCCACAGCGAACGAATTTGCTTCATTTATTATTTTTAAAATACTTACACCGATGCAGCGAACATTATGGGTGGTGATGCGTGTACAGTTTCTCAGTAGAAAGCACGTGCTATGCTTGGACGTTATCAATCCCAGGATCCGCATGACAGGAGCATGAAAGATTGTATACCTTTAATTGAGGATAGGGGGATGAACGTTTAAAGATTTGATGACCACTTGTGATCCAACTTCTACGAGCATCAGTGGAGAAATTAGAAAAAGGAGAACTTGACACTTTCAAATGTAGCACAATATTAGATAAATTTGCTTACTCCAGTAATGAGAGATGTGGTCGACTGTACTGCTGCGCTGACAATGCGCGGGTCAGTGAGGTCGGCTCTTCGTAGGCAGAAAGTATTACAAAATCATTGATAAACTGGAAACAGCATCTTTATCTATAAAGTTTGACCTTCTCTCATAACAACCTCGCGGTATCAGTGAAAACATTTTATCCCGGAAAAATATATGTTCATTCTCAAAGCTATGCTCGAGAGGAGCGATGCGATAATCCACGCGGTGACAATAGTAGTAGAGCGTCTGTAGAAATCGGTAAGAATTCAATTCCTTATCTGGAAAGTGTCAATAGTGCAGTCAGGCCACTAACTGCTAATCGTATATCGTCCGCTAAACTACCAGCTACTGATTACAGCGAGTATTTGTTTGTCGGTAGATTATCGTTTTATTATTGTACAAAGTTATTATTAGCTCGCCTAATTGTAAGTATCATACAAGTCCAAAAATATAATAGAAATTTGATCCGATGTTTATCAGAGGGGAAATAAAATGATTGAAGCTAATAGGTCAGTTCGCTTGCGCCTTGATTGACAAATACATCTTATTCTTAATAGTTTGTTTGGTCGGGTTGATCTTCTTCAATATCTGTGTCATGATGTTGACCAATTGTTCCGACGTGAGACCCGTTTTCTTTGATTTGAATTTCTGCAACAATTCTGTGGTGGTCATAGGCTTGCGCATCAAGTAACGTCTGACTGCATCCTCCGTTATTCCAGACTCGCTGTGTTAAAAATATAAAATTACAGTTTGAAATATCTATTTTAAGTCATTCTGTTGCATGTGTGAGCTGTGGCATAAGAAACAAAAGTATACCTTGCTCCTGGTATATATGAGGTTACTGGTACTAAGTTGAAGTTATCCAATTTTAATTTCTTAGCTTGAGATAAATCTGGAGAACCAGATTGTTTCCTTTTAAGTGAATCTGATACGCCAGTGGCAGCAGGCGTAGGTGTTGCAGATCTTGAACTGTGAGCGCTATTCGATTTCTTGTTATCTTTCTCTTTCATTGTATCGGACTCAGATCCCGAATCGCTGGAGAATTCACTAGATGAGTCTTTGCCTGGAGCGGATTTCTTCATATCCTTTTTCTTAGACAGTTTCTTCTTCTTCTTTTTATCTTTCTTTTTGTCCACATCCTTATTAGGCTTTTCTTTATCCTAACAAAAATGAAAAGCATGTGCTAAAATTATAATAAAAATTTTAATACGGATTTTATAAACATTAAAAAATTGCATTTACCTTTTCATCCTTTTCTTTGTTCTCCTCATCTTCATTGTTCTCCTCTTCTCCTTCCTTCTTATCATTCTGTTCCTCCTCTTCGTCGTCGTCATCCGAGACTAGTAACTTTCTTAAGGCATCCTCTTCAGCCACAGATTTGATTTCCTTCTGCTGTTCCACCTCTGAATCCGAAGCCGAAGAATCAGATATGTAATCACATTCCCTTCCTTCTTCATCACCATCGTCACTTTCTTCAAAAGCTTCGTCGTCCGAGGCATTTTTCTTTTTCTTCTTTTTTGGGTTGTCTATTTAAACATAAACACGTACATAATGTTACAACACAAGAAACACAAGAAATGTACATACTGTGCAATATTGAGATTGGACCATGAGTCACACGTTCATTACAATTTGACGTTCACCTTTGCCCTTCTTCTTTTTCTTTTGTGCAGGATCTTCTTCATCTTCGGACGCTTTCTTTTCTTCCTCTTCGCTACCCGACTCTTCGTCATCGCTGTCCATCCATTCGTCCATTTCTGATATTTTCAGTTCTTTATCTTTTTTTATTGGCTTCTTCCCTTTACCAGCTTCAAGTAACTCTTCTTCGTCTGCACCTTCCTCATCATTTCTCAGTCTTTTACGCAACATTAGAGTAAAATAATTCATGACACGATTTCTACGACTAAATTCCTGCTCCGCCTCTTCTGCGCTGAGAGCTTTAAATCGCTGAATTGGTTGAAAGTTGTACCTACGCAAGAAAGTACGGTACTCCTAAAAATTATTATCTCGTTCTCAAAGATTTGGGCCCTTTCTCTCACCTGTATTTTAGCAGCACTTGGACTTTAGATGCACTCCGTACATATGAATATGTATCCACAGTACTAGCTATCATTTTTTTATTTACAATTTTTAGACTTTATGAATTTTATAAAAAGAACAACACAATATACTTGAAAAAATCTTAAATAAACTTAAATTTATAAACTTTTATATACAATAGTTGTGTAATAGACATAAATTATTTGAAAACTCGACAAGATAAAAAGTTTCGAAAATTTAAAATCTTACTTTTATAACATGCACATGTATGATAATGTGCGTAAACCATTTAATCTTTACTGTTTCATGGTTGTTCTTAAATCAGTTTTAAGAAATTTGAGTTTTTTAGCCCACAGGATTAAATATCAAATAGGCGGAGCAAAAGTTTAAAAAGCTAAAAAGAAGCTTGTGCCTTAGCCTAAAGCCACTGCACGCATGTTCATGTCCACGCACGTTTATCGTGCGCATCTAATATCTCGAGTAATGCTAAAGTACAGGCGAAAGTGCATCCCTTGGTTTCTTACCACTCGTGTAACGGAAAAGCTTCTATCGCACCATCCGCCGCATGAGTGAAGACATAATACGCCGCGTTTTCACTGATTCCACCTTCTCGTTTTCCCTTAAATTTTTTTCCTGTCTTTCCGCCCGACTTAAGGATCCACGGCTGATCCTCGGGCTTATATTTTCTACTGGTAATTCCAAATTTTTTTCTTCTCGCCTCCTCTCTCGCTTCTCGTCCGAACTCAGAACCTGCCCCGAACTTTGGCATTTCTTCTTCCATTCCTTTGTACTCCTTCATATTATTCTCACGTTCCATTTTCACTTGAGACCATTTTGAAAAATCCACATTCAACGTTGCGTTAAATCTCATAACATTGTGCTTCTTTTTACTGTTCCTAAGGTACGTAATTCTATTTAGAGACGAGCAATCTTGAATAATTTCAACCGTGACATATTAACATAACATATTCAAATCTTTTTTTTATAACATATCGATTGCCATAAAAAAAGATTTCAAAAACTTACTTAGGAACGCGAATGCTAAACTCTTGTACGGAAGGTGCCATGGGCTGGAAAGAAAGAAAATAAATTACGATTTATATAAATAAGATTTATGTAATTGTGAGTTTATGAATTGATTGTGTCGTGTAATTGACGACATAGAGTCAATTAAAATGCATCTACGTCTATTTATAATAAGCCGATTTTAATATTAACACTGGACTGTTGCAATATTATTAATATCATATGTACTCCGATTAATGGAACTGTCAGTAAAATTCATTATACTCGAAATATTATTTCAAAAACTCTTTAAACAAATCTACCTTGGGATTTGCTACTCCACTCATTGTGGAAGAACGCTGAACATATACGAAACTGCATCCAGTCGACAAATTCTTTGGTCTCTTTTACAGAATGCAATTCAGGTAATCAGCTGACAGCTTCCAAACTGATTTATTCAGCAAAGTTCTTTCTGTTCTTGCTAACTCTCCACTAAAGTTGTCAATCGATGGATAAAAAAAACCCTAGACATGATTTGAATAATTCGTAAAAGTTCGTAATCCCTAGCATTTACGTTATAGCGAATTCGATCGTCTGCACTGGTGTACACTGAGTACAAACTTTCCCAGTGCAGCGTGTTCAATCAATTCCCTCTCTTCCAGTGGTTGTACTCATCGTATTCGGTTGTATTGCACTATTATAGTGCAGATCCTATGCCGTATTCGATGAGTATTGCACTAATTCTGTGTAGCCTTGATTTCGTGTTCGGTTGCACAAAACAAATTGCACGAGTGCATAATTTATTACACCGCCAATTTTGACAGTGCAGTCTGGTACACCAGTTTCAAGTGGCGGAAAATTTAAAACGTGTACAAAAAAATTTATAGTTTTAAGGGGCAGCAGGACCGGGCTAGTAACGTTTAAACTGATCGAGGCGCTCGGCCAGCGGCGGCGGGTGGAAGAAGTGAAGTTGTCTGAAAATTCTCTAGAATTAGTGCCGTGCCGAAAATAGGGTGCCGTGTAGGGCACCAAAAATTCGCGATACATGCGAATATTGTGACAAGGAATAACGAAAAACATTCCAAGGCGCGCGGTGTTGTGCTACAGCTATTTACTGGCTGTCACAACCGGTCACTGCCTTCGTCGTGACACTGTTTCGCTTTGGTGCGGGGCCCTCGCTGGAGCAATGTTACAGCGATGCATCGATTGGCACGCCTCCGGTTGCCGAACGCCTCAACTATTAGTAGTGACGAGAGAGTGAATTGACAGCTGGAATCGTGGCCTACTAAATTCGCGTTATTTCCGTACCTAAACCCATAAAACAAATTTTTGTTGAATTCTGTGATACGGTTGATAGGCCATGAAATAGAGAGTGTTGATCGTTCGAGTGTGATATGTGCGAAAATTGTGAAAAACTGATGCTGGACGGCAGCCATGTTTGTTCGTGCAAATCGCCGTATTTGAGGCTCGCAATTTCAATCTCGTTTATAAATACCATCCTGCCAGTACGACCGTCAATAAAGATTTCAGATCCTGTAAAAATGTTTAAGCTATCATTTCCTTCGTATCGCAGCGAAAAATAATCAACGACGGCGACGAATTTAGTAGGCGCGCAAACCTCTGCATTTCCCTAGCAAAAAATATTTTTTGGACAAGTTACTGACGGGTTTTGAACGTTACTAGCCGGGTCCTGCTGCCCCTTAAGGGGATCCAACCTTCCTAGGCTTTCTTCTCGGGAATACCTCGAGAGCCAATAGAAACCGCGGAAATGACCGACTTCTGCGCCGGGTGCATTCGTCTCCGTTTTACATTATTTTCTAACCGCAAGGGTATGTATCGAAAGCTTGAAGTTTATTCTAGTGCGTGAAATAGCGATGTATGTGCGTTGTGCGCGCAGATCGGCGAAATTCGAGGAAATACAGCCGCGAGAGCAGCCATATTGGAATGTCCTTGACAGCTACAGAGACCGATGGTGCTTATGACCGGAATTACTCCTTTAACGTTATCTTATCCCTCCATATCGCTATTTCACGCCCTACAATAAACTTCAAGCTTTCGATACATACCCTTGCGGTTAGAAAATAATGTAAAACGGAGACGAATGCACCCGGCGCAGAAGTCGGTCATTTCCGCGGTTTCTATTGGCTCTCGAGGTATTCCCGAGAAGAAAGCCTAGGAAGGTTGGATCCCCTTAAGGGGAATCAACCCCGTATAGTGACCAAAAAGGAACTAGCCCGGGAGCCAATAAGAATCGTGGAAACATTGAAAATTCCAATAAGATCTGACGTCTTTATAATACGTTTATTCCTCATGAAACTGGTATTAATTGAAAGCTTGAAGTCTGTTGCACCCCGCTCTGGTCTCGTACAGAGGGACAAAGCCGCGATAAACGAATAATTGTAGTCGAAAGAAGCATCGGCCTCTGCAGCTGTCAAGGACAGTCCAACATGGCCGCTCGAGCAATTGCATTTTCTCTTATTTCTCCGATTTAACGACACTACACTCGAATATCGTACCAGAGCGAGGTCGGCACTTCTTCACAGTTATTAGGAAAATTCACTTCACTGCGCTTTCTTCCCGTAATAAGCCGTCAGATCTTATTTACGAATCCAGCTGTCACACCGCCGAAAAATAGCGTGTAATAGTTCCCGGCTTTGGTGCTTGGCGGCGTTCCCAACGATTCGTCGCTCAGGTGCTGCTTGAACCACAATCTTGGGGGGCCCTGTGCCCTCGGACCTCGGACATGCACGATCACCGCGCTCATTCACATAACCTGACATAACCAGACATAACCCCGCTAAATCGGAAACGAGTCGGTTTTGAAATACGAAGCCACCCACTATGCATTATGGAAAATTAAAATAAAAGAATGAGCTGAAATGCGGAAAATCTGGTTTACTATCGTGATCCGTATAACTTTCCCTCGTGTATTCTTTATTTAAAATCCGTTATAATTTCAGATGAAGTGAATAATTAAATGAAAGGGGGCTTGTGGAAAAAAGATGGAATGTAGGTTAGGCACGCATGAAAAATTTATTTATTTATGACTTATTTTACGATCTGTTTTCATTGAAAGTATAAATTAAAACTAATTCATAATCATATATTATTATAATTACATTATAAAGGAATTGGGGTTATTAGAAAAGCATGAAACGTACTTAGGTTAGGTAGACAGGAGAAAATTTGAATGGAATTTGTAAGGTTATATCGAGGGCTTAGCCGAGAAAAAATTTACTTATTACTTATTTTATGTTTTGTTTTTATTAAAACTTTATTTTAAAACTAAATTCATAATTATATTATCTCAATAATATTATAAATGAAAAAGAATTTGTCCGAAAAGGATGAAACATGTAAGCAAGGCAGGCAGGAAAAAATTGAATTGAATTTTTTAGATTACGGCCCGGAGTGCTTACACCCAGAAAAAAATTCTTACTTATTTTAGGTTTTTTCTTTATTACAAACATATTTTAAAATAAGATTTACAGTTATATTATTATAATTATAATTCTAAATAAAAAAGGGGTTTGGAAAAGCAAATGAACTACTCATCCAGACAATTTTATTATTAAAAATATTTTTTAAGGGGTATCAATACCAACGGGCTATCTCCGAATCGATCGAAGCGCCGCCGTACGGCCTGTGGGTCAACTAACCGCACATCACCGGCCCGAGCAGGAGCTCCCAGACGGGAGTCTCGTGAAGCTCCCATTGTTAGGGTCGTGCCGAAAATCGGGTACTACGAAGGGCCCCTAAAATTTTTAAATATTTTTCGATGTAGATAGGATGCCGAGGTGAACATGTAAAATGTTACTGTTTCGATAGTGGGACGAAATTTGTTCATAAAGTTTTTGTAATATTTTCCGGGAGGTGCATTTATCAATTATTTATTTAATAAAATTAACTTTTTAGTTAAAGAACATATTTGTTGCCAATGTCAACGACCGACATCCATGCGACAAAATGTTTAAACAGTTAATTGTTAAATAAACAATCGATTAATTCACTTCTGGAAGATATTTATCTTTTTTTACATATTTGTCACATTTGCCGGATAAATCAAAAGAAAAATGATTGCTCTGACGTAGTTATAAGAACAGACGGAGAAATTCATTTCCTAACAAAACTGCTCAAATTTTGAATGTAGAATATTTTAATTAATTTTACATTTTTAAAAAAATTCTGTTCTAATTCTCCGAGCATTATCAATAACTTACAAAATACATATGTCTTTGTCTCGTCGATACGCGTCTCTCTGTCCCATCGGATCAGTGCCTTTCCTTCTGGGCGATACGTTTCTCTCTTTCTCGTGCTTCTCTCAACAGGAAAGAAAAGCACGTATCGCCGAGAAGGAGACGCACTGATTCGACGGAACAGAGAAGCACGTATGGAGGAGACAAAGACAGTCGATTTTTGCTTGCCTATCTGACTTTCGCCGTCGAGCGCTGGCAAGCCTCGAGAGAGAATCGATTGTCTTTCTCTCGTCCATACGTGCTTCTCTGTCCCGTTGGAACAGTGCGTCTCTTTCTCAGCGATACCTTCCTCTCTTTCTCGCGCCTTTCTCGACGGGAAAGAAAGGCACATATCGCCGAGAAGGAGACGCACTGATTCGACGGGACAGAGAGATGCGTATCGACGAGAGAAAGACACTCGATTCTTTCTCTTTCGTAGTCGAAGCTTCCGAGCGCTCGACGGCGAAAAGCAAGGAGAATCGATTGTCTTTGTCTCGTCCATACGTGCCTCTCTCTCCCGTCGGATCAGTGCGACTCTTTCTGAGCAATATGTGCCTCTCTTTCCCGGGAGTCAACGGAACTCTCTTTCTTGGCGATACGCGCGACTTTGTCACAACACGATTATAGGCTGACATATTGCAAAATTCGACTGTAATTTTTTCAGAAACTCTAAATGCGCTTTATCGATTGCCACTAATCTGTATGCTTGGATAGCTGGAATATATTTTAAATTTGGAGAGATTCAAGCGGGCGTCGGCGCACGACGGCCTCTCCTTATTAGACACGGAGCTTTTATTGACACGATTATTCATAAAAAAGTATCAAATTGGGCTAGAGTTCCTCTGATCCATTCCATTCCGAAACCAAATCGTTTTAAAAAATATTTTTAATAATAAAATTGTCTGCATGAGTATAGTTCATTTGCTTTTCCAAACCCGCCCTTTTTTATTTAGAATTATAATTATAATAATATAACTGTAAATCTTATTTTAAAATATATTTGTAATAAAGAAAAAACCTAAAATAAGTAAGAATTTTTTTCTGGGTGTAAGCACTCCGGGCCGTAATCTAAAAAATTCAAATCAATTTTTTCCTGCCTGCCTTGCTTACATGTTTCATCCTTTACGGAGAAATTCTTTTTCATTTATAATATTATTGAGATAATATAATTATGAATTTAGTTTTAAAATACATTTTTAATAAAAACAAAACTTAAAATAAGTAATAAGTAAATTTTTTCTTGGTTGAGCCCTCGGTATAACCTTACAAATTACATTGAAATTTTCTCCTGCGTATCTAACCTAAGTACGTTTCATGTTTTTCTAATAAACCCATTTTCACTTATAATATGTAATTATAATAATATTATGAAATAGTTTGAAAGTATACTTTTTGTAAGAACAGATCGTAAAATAAGTAAGAAGTAAATTTTTCGTGCGTGTATAACCTGCAATCTATCCCTTTTCCACAAAACCCCTTTCATTTAATTACTGACTTCGTCTGAAATAAGAATGGATTTTGAATAAAGAATAAAAAAGGGAAAGTTATACGGATCACGATAGTAAACCAGGTTTTCCTCATTTCAGCTCATTCTCTTATATTAATTTTCCATAACTCATAGTGGCATCGTATTTCAAAAACAGACTCGTTTTTGATTTAGCGGGGTTATGTCAGGTTATGTGAATCAATCTGAATGAGCGCGGCGATCGGGCATTGTCGGGCATGTCCGAGGTGGTCCGAGGGCACAGGTGGGCACAGGGCCCCGCAAGATTGTGGTTGAAGCAGCACCTGAGCGAAGAATCGATGGGAACGCCGCCAGGCACCAAACTCGGGAACTATTATACACTATTTTTCGGCGATGTGACAGCTGGATTCGTAGTTTAGAAATCACAGCTTACTACGGGAACAAAGTGCAGTGAAATGAATTTTCCTAATATCTGTGATGAAGTGCCGACCCCGCTCTGGTCCGATATTGGAGTGTAGTGTCGTTAAATCGGAGAAATAAGAGAAAATGCGATTGCTCGAGCGGCCATGTTGGACTGTCGTTGACAGCTGCAGAGACCGATGCTTCCTTCGACTGCAATTATTCGTTTATCGCGGCTTTGTCCCTCTATACGAGACCAGAGCGGGGTGCAGCAGATTTCAAGCTTTCAATAAATACCAGTCTCATGAGGAATTGACGTACTACGAAGACGAGATATCCTCAGGACTTTTTCATAGTTTCTACGAATTCTATTGGCTCCCGGGCTAGTTCCTTTTAGGTCACTATAAGGTGTTGATTCCCCTTAAGGGGATCCAACCTTCCTAGGCTTTCTTCTCGGGAATACCCCAAGAGCCAATAGAAACCGCGGAAATGACCGACTTCTGCGCCGGGTGCATTCGTCTCCGTTTTACATTATTTTCTAACCGCAAGGGTATGTATCGAAAGCTTGAAGTTTATTCTAGTGCGTGAAATAGCGATATGGAGGGATAAGATAACGTTAAAGGAGTAATTCCGGTCATAAGCACCATCGGTCTCTGTAGCTGTCAAGGACATTCCAATATGGCTGCTCTCGCGGCTGTATTTCCTCGAATTTCGCCGATCTGCGCGCTCAACGCACATACATCGCTATTTCACGCCCTACAATAAACTTCAAGCTTTCGATACATACCCTTGCGGTTAGAAAATAATGTAAAACGGACACGAATGCACCCGGCGCAGAAGTCGGTCATTTCCGCGGTTTCTATTGGCTCTCGAGGTATTCCCGAGAAGAAAGCCTAGGAAGGTTGGATCCCCTTAAAACGATTTGGTTTCGGAATGGATCGGATCAGAGGAACTGTAGCCCAATTTGATACTTTTTTATGAATAATCGTGTCAATAAAAGCTCCGTGTCTAATAAGGAGAGACCGTCGCGCGCCGACGCCGGCTTGAATCTCTCCAAATTTAAAATATATTCCAGCTGTCCAAGCCTACAGATTAGTGGCAATCGATAAAGCGCATTTAGAGTTTCTGAAAAAATTTCAGTCAAATTTTGCAATATGTCAGTCTATAATCATGTTGTGGCAAAGTCGCGCGTATCGCCAAGAAGGAGAGTTCCGTTGACTCGCCGGGAAAGAGAGGCACATATCGCTCAGAAAGAGACGCACTGATCCGATGGGAGAGAGAAGCACGTGTGGACGAGACAAAGACAATCGATTCTCTCTAGGCTCTCCTTGCTTTTCGCCGTCGAGCGCTCGGAAGCTTCGACTACGAAGGGAGAAAGAATCGAGTGTCTTTCTCTCGTCGATACGCATCTCTCTGTCCCGTCGAATCAGTGCGTCTCCTTCTCGGCGATACGTGCCTTTCTTTTCCGTCGAGAGAGGCGCGAGAAAGAGAGAAACGTATCGCCCAGAAGGAAAGGCACTGATCCGATGGGACAGAGAGACGCGTATCGACGAGACAAAGACATTCGATTCTTTCTCACCTTTCTCTTCCTTTCGTTGTCGAGCACTGACGAGCCACGAGCCTACCACTTCGTGACTTTAGATCGAACAATCACGATATCTCATTCCAATTCTCTCTAAAATTAAGCCCCATGACAGTTATTCTCTTTACCACAAGTCTGAACAATACTATGTTTCAAATTCAGCTAAATTGAAACACATTTTACCATTCCTTGTCAGATATATGTATTTTGTAAGTTATTGATAATGCTCGGAGAATAAGAACAGAATTTTTTTAAAAATGTAAAATTAATTAAAATATTCTACATTCAAAATTTGAGCAGTTTTGTTAGGAAATGAATTTCTCCGTCTGTTCTTAACTACGTCAGAGCAATGATTTTTCTTTTGATTTATCCGGCAAATGTGACAAATATGTGAAAAAAGATAAATATCTTCCAGAAGTGAATTCATCGATTGTTTATTTAACAATTAACTGTTTAAACATTTAGACGCATGGATCTCGATCATTGACATGGGCAACAAATATGTATATATATATGTACTTTAAAAAAAGTTAATTGTTAAATAAATAATTGATAAATCCACTTTCCGAAAGATATTACAAAAACTTTATGAACAAATTTCGTCCCACTGCCGAGACAGTAACATTTTACATGTTCACCTCGGCATCCTCTACACCGAAAAATATTTAAAAATTTTAGGGGCCCTTCGTGGTACCCGATTTTCGGCACGACCCTAACAATGGGAGCTTCACGAGACTCCCGTCTGGGAGCTCCTGCTCGTGCCGGTGAAGTGCGGTTAGTTGACCGATCGGCCGCACGGCGGCACTTCGATCGATTCGGAGATAGCCCGTTGGGGTTGATTCCCCTGGGGCAGCAGGACCGGGCTAGTAACGTTGAAACTGATCGAGGCGCTCGGCCAGCGACGGCGAGTGGAAGAAGTCAGGTTGTCTGAAAATTCTCTAGAATTAGTGCCGTGCCAAAAATAGGGTGCCGTGTAGGGCACCAAAAATTTGCGATACATGCGAATATTGTGACAAGGAATAACAAAAAACATTCCAAGGCGCGCGGTATTGTGCTACAGCTATTACTGGCTGTCACAACCGGTCACTGCCTTCGTCGTCACACTGTTTCGCGATGGTGCGGGGCCCTCGTTGGAGCAATGTTACAACGATGCATCGATTGGCACGCCTCCGGTTGCCGAACGCCTCAACTATTAGTGGTGACGAGAGAGTGAATTGACAGCTGGAATCGTAGGCTACTAAATTCGCGTTATTTCCGTACCTAAACCCATAAAACTAATTTTTGTTGAATTCTGTGATACGGTTGATAGGCCATGAAATAGAGAGTGTTGATCGTTCGAGTGCGATATGTGCGAAAATTGTGAAAAACTGATGCTGGACGGCAGCCATGTTTGTTCGTGCAAATCGCCGTATTTGACACTCGCAATTTCAATCTCGATTTATAAATACCATCCTGCCAATACGACCGTCAATAAAGATTTCAGATCCTGTAACGATGTTTAAGCTATCATTTCCTTCGTATCGCAGCGAAAAATAATCAACGACGGCGACGAATTTAGTGGCCCCGCAAACCTCTGCATTTCCCTAGCAAAAAATATTTTTTGGACAAGTTATTGACGGGTTTTCAACGTTACTAGCCGGGTCCTGCTGCCCCTTAAATGAAATATTAGAGAGCAGTAGTAGTGATGAGGAGGGGAATTTTTTAAAATTATGTTACAGGAAGTAAAAGACCGAAGATTAGTAATTACTTAGATGTTATAAACGAATATTCAAATAATGAGGTAAGTAAATTTATATTACAAAAAATTGTTAACCTATATTGAAGAAGGCTTATTGAAAAATCTTTCTAACTTTGTTCAATATAATGTTGCCCCAATCTAGTGCAGCACTCGTACGGTTTAGGGCAGCATCGGTTCAGTGTAGTGTAAATCTGACTTGGTGCAACACTCGTACGGTTTAGGGCGATATTGGTTCAGTGTAGTGTAAGCCAGACCTAGTGCAACACTCGTGCTGTTTAGTGCAACACGAGTTCAGTGTCAGTGCAAACCGACCGAATTCGCTATTAGTCTTTGGCCGTGTTTCGTTTTTACTTGCAGCATTGACTAAGGATACAATAAGACTCCCCATCCCCGTGTATTTAGGCTACCACCCCATTTGAGGTTTGCAAACCCCATTACCGGCCAATGCAGTGCGCTGTTTTATCCATTTTCTGTCGCTGCATTACCTTTAGCGACCATTAAGCAGCTCTGAGTAGTCACTGTATTATCGATACATGTACTCATATACATATGTAATACTACTATATTGCTAGCGACATATCTTTCCCATAAGCGGGAGCCGCGCTGAGAAAGTGAGACAGAACCATGTACCTGGTACATAATGCGCATGCGTCAGCACACGTAGCGAGGCTAATTTAAACATGCAGCGTTTAATACGATAAATGGAATTAGTTATATAGAATCGAAAAAAGTATATAAAAATAACAAAAATAGTATTCGGAATATACATATAAAAAACAAATGTTAAGTATAAATTTTCCAATTATTAGACTAAAACCACTTTTATGACTATAACTATTGCGAATTTTACATTATGGTATATGACTTCTCTTCACGGTTTTACCCAATCTATCTCCAACTTTCGGCTCCGACATCTTATGTCAAACACCCTGTATATGTATACAACGGTGGTGCGCTTGATGTCCACAGTATCATTTGTCGAAAGCCAGTTTCCAAATTCGGTTTTTCCGTTTCTTCGAAATCTCGGAACTTTTTACATTGGAATCTTATTGAGCGACTCCAAAAACGTCCAAATATCAATTTTCGGGTAAGTCCGATCAATTTTACTCCAGTGTATGTTGCTTTGGCCTTCAGGTCGAGCGATAGGAAATTTCAAACATTAGTTTACTGGACACACCAACGACACACATGTAACTGCTCTTATAGAGTACCGTGAGAGCTCAGTACAGTAAATATTTGGTGTCACGGGAATCCACGAAGATGATCGCTTATTATCGCATATACCGTTCGTGATTGAACATCTATTTACGTGGTCTTCACATTTGGCGTATCTCCGATTATAATTTTCAGTGAAAATCTTTACATTTACAATTATACAAGGTAAGATACTTGCAACGTGAACGTGTATTTATTAACATCCATTGCTTATCCGCGCGGTCTGGCTCAATCCTTGGAAATCCGTTAGTTACGTTGTTAATGTTTTACCAAAACCAAAGAGTAAGTAATACAATAGACTAGCAGTGAAAGTTTCTACATTTACAATTATACAAGGTGAGATACTTGCAATATGAACGCGTACTTATTCGACACAGCCTTGCTAATCATTAGAAATCCCTTATTTAAATTGCTAATTTTTCTGAGGATTTTTGAAAGGAACATCTTGAGAAATCACAAAAGTTAAAAAATAAATAACACAGTGTTCGAAAATTCGAAGAGGCCGGTAGTCGAAAAAGAATATTGTTTAAAAGCGGGCAATCGGCAGTCAAAGAAATCAGTCATCCGAAAGACGAACGTTAACATTACAGTTGAAATGGCAGACTCGACATCAAAAGTGAATTCCGGTGAAGGACGGTCAAAACCAAGCCACCTACAATCCGTGTTTACACGGAGGAGAATGAAGAGGCCATAGGAAAAAACACAGGTCCACAGCCATCGCGCAAGGTAAATTGACAAATAAGTTCACATCAAACTCCATTGATCTTTTCTGAGTTTGTGATAAAATAAACATCAATATCGAGTGCCAATGATAGACATAATTATCACGAATACGTTGATATACATATACGAAATTACACTAATGGTATTTATGAAAAATCAATCGTTTCGCACAGCGTTTTGCAGATTCTCGCAGATAGTAACATCCCCACCCAGACGCTGCGAACCGTAAGAAAATCGAAAATTCCTATTCGGCAGAAGGGTAAGCCAGAGGACGACAACGAATACTCTACGTCGCGCGTCGCCCTTGACATCCGAAGACTTACCCAGTGGCAAGAAACCAAGTATACATCCAAGGAACAGGAAGCTACGAGTATTAAAACGTGAGCGCACTGAGAGAAAAAAATGGTTGGATTTACTATAATCTCACTATATTTTATAGTTAAATTTGGCGTCAAACATATTTTTATAGTTCACTTAACCATAGAAAATATAGTAGAATGAACGATTTATACAAGTGGTTATATTATTAACCGTTACCTTTGTTCTTGTTACCATATGTATAGTAAAATGTAGTATGTGAATATAGTTATTAGTTTTATCACTATGTATGAAATATTCTGGTAATATTAACTATATAAAATAGTTACTTTTCTTACCGTTATATATTTTCAACCATATTATATTTTTAGTTGAAATAACCACAATTTTTGGTAAAAACATAATATAGTTGGTTATACTATGCCTCTATCGTAATTATTACCGACATCATGGTAACATTTACCATAAATATGATATTTCCAACTATAATTTTCTTACTATGCCATTATAGTTAGATATATCATATACTTTTCTCTCAGTGTACGCAGTTGCTGCCATTAGAGGTACTACCCGAAGTACATCTAAGCTCGTATCATCTATTCGGGTATCTAATTGTAAGATTTAACGCATTCCATTTTTATAGGAAAAGAGAACTGACGAGAAGCAGGACGAGCTACAAACGGCACCGACCGATCGTGATAACAAAGGGCAAGCTGTTCCACCATTTATCGAAAACGAGTTCATCGAATTGTTCTACAATTTAACATACGCGGATGAGTTTCTATACCGTGAAATAGAAAAGGAGGAAATGTTCCATAAATTATCTATGAATTATATTGGGAAGCATATCAATGCCTAATGAACGAACACCTTTAGTAGAATTTTTAATGCGCACCTGCGTAAGTTCGCTACAATAAGTAGACTTCACTTGCAAATTGATTTATCGAAAACATACTGATATAATGTGCGTTTCCAGAGACACTTACGCTGTTCCTCCGTCATACGGTATCAAGCCATCAAATTATTCGATGCAGCTATGGACATTATAGGGGTAAAAACAGAATATATGCAACCATACGCCATAGCAGCGTTATGGATAATATTAAAGAAGGAGTACCTGCGCGAAAAAGTATCGACGGTGAGTATAATTTGCGTGCACCGAATGCACGGTCGTTTTAAGTGTTAGAAATTGTCTCTACGATTATTTCCGTATACATACATGTATGTACTCTGCAAGGCGGAGAAAATGATCAGCTTCCCCAAGGAAACGCATATGAAACGATTGATTTTTCATAAATACCATTAGTGTAATTTCGTATACATATATCAACGTATTCGTGATAATTATGTCTATCATTGGCACTCGATATTGATGTTTATTTTATCACAAACTCAGAAAAGAACAATGGAATTTGATGTGAACTTCTTTGTCAATTTACCTTGCGCGATGGCTGAGGATCTGTCTTTTTTCCTTGGCCTCTTCATTCTCCTCCGTGTAAATGCGAATTGTAGGTGGCTTGGTTGTTGACCGTCCTTCGCCGGAATTCACTTTTAATCTCAAGTCTGCCATTTTACCTTATATGTATAATTGTAAATGTAAAAATGTTCGCTGAAAATTTCAATCGGAGATACGCCAAATACGAAGACCACGTAAATAGATGTTCAATTACAAACGGTACCAAGGAGAACAGAAAGTCAAGAAAAAGTCAAAATGACGTCAAAATATAGTCATTTTAGGAAAGTCAAGGTGACATATCGTTTCATATATTCGGAGAACTATAATTTGATTTTTTCGTGACGGCGTCGTGACCTCTCAGTGAGTTTTATAAATAAAGTGCAAAAGGCTTTGGTCCATTCTGAATCCTCATTTATCGATAAAAGTGCCTTAAATATGGCTTCTCAGGTGAACTCCGAGTCACTTGTAGAGGCACTTCTATTGAGAAAACAGAGCTTAGAATATGGACCTTTGTAAAAAATAATTAAATCTGTGATTGTTTCTTTTGCGGTGTTATCACCGCTTCATTTATTGTATAATATATATCAATTATTGTAAGTAATAAATTACTTAAAAAATTATTAATGCAGTCTTTAGTCTTTACAGTACGTGTAAACATATCGTATTAAAAGAAACAAAAAAAAACTCAAAACGACTGCTCGAGCAGTCGTTTTCTGAGTAGTTACAAAAAAGAAAAAAATATCATATATATTTTTAATATATTAAATATCATAGAAACGTTAACATTTCTTATTGCTCTATATAGTTAACTGCTCGATATACATATGGTAAACGAAAGAAGTAAATATGTAAATATGTAAATATCCTGCACGCATGCGCAGTTGCGCCAAAGTACGAAGTGAGAGGATAAATAACTGTGGTGAGAGTGAGAGGTTGATATATATGTCTGCACCATGGTGTTTGCGTCGCCTCTTCAATCCCATTAGCGATATAGTAGTTACATATATGGTGCAGCATACATATATCAACCTCTCACTGTCACCATACTATACTATGCTCTCACTTTGTACTTTCGGCGCAACTGCGCATGCGTGCGTTCTGTGGAGCTTGCTAACGCATGCGCAATGCGCATATGTTCGAAAGTACAATGTTCTATTTCACTTTGTCGGCGCCGCTCCTGCTTATAGGAAATATACGTGGCTAGCAATATAAGAGTATTACATATATGTGGAGTTGTAATTTAAGCTATGTTTGCTTTGCTATGTAGTTCCGCTAAATTAGCGCTCAACGCAGTGAAAATGTTTGGCCCCCCTAGACGCATAAGCGCACTGACCCTCTTTCATCTCTCCTCGGTGGTCAGTGTCCCTTGGGGGAATGTGAACCGGCTTTTCACCGTTCTGAACAAGGAGCATTTTATATTAGAGATCTTGCAAAGTACACCTCTAAAAACAAATATATAAAAAAATCATTTGAGTCAACACCACATCACAAATAAACAGCATTTGTACTTTCCTACCCCACACGCTGATACATCGTAACCTATATGAAATATCTCTAATTACATTTATATTTATTCGTGCAAATAATATATATGGTCGTCAATAATATCCAACATGCGTGTAGCAAAAGGAACAGTATTAAAAATCTTACCTGCAAATTCACCCTATCAAGATCGATAGATTTTGATTATTTTAAACTACCGGACTGCGCGTGTTTTTCCAAGCGCAAATAAATTTGAATTTTTGGCGCGCTCCCGTTATCCTCGCGCGGAGCTGCAGCCTGCAAATGGCCACGGGTACAAGTCGCCGAATCGGAGAAATGCGATATCAAGGAAAATCTTATTTTGTACGCAACGCAGAATTAATAATGATGTTGCTGCTACAGTGATTATAATTGCGCGTCTCTCTTGCCGTCAGAAGAGTTCTTCGCGATTTTCCTACAGTCGCGAGAATCCTGTTTCCGCGGGAAAACGATGTCAGGCTATCGAAGAGTGAATTATTACGAGCTGTGCAGATTGTGTACGAGTAGTGAGGGTAACAAAATGAACATTTTTCGGGAAGAAGGCCGCAGGCGACAGCTCCAAACGAAAATTCAAACGTGTTTGCCGATCCAGGTGAGTCTGGGAAATTACATGGGCGCACCGCGTTTATTATTCTTAATTCAAATCAATCTGTGATCTCTCTACACCAAATCTGGGTATTTCCATTGTGAATGTTTAGTACGAGCGGAAACTTAACGATTAAAGTATTACAAATATTTACTATTATCAGCGACCGTAAGATTTAATAATTCAAAATGCTTACTCACGGTTAGAGTGTAGATCTTAATTTGTAGGATAATGCCCGACGTAGACAGACGTACAAAGATATCTTCTTTGTATTAGCTGAACATCGTTCAAATGACATCGATTCGTATAAGTTTTTCAATGTCCCGTTGCACGTAACAATGATGTTAATATTACTACTGCTAACGTAAAAACATTGCACATTTATGTGACTATAACGTTTGAAATACGAGACCTTTCTTTATTATTTCAATATGGGTTTAAAGAAAAGTTCAGAGTCACTTATTACGGATAACGGTGCGCTTTGCTTTTCCGAGCGTCTATGTGTTTGCATTTACTCATGTGTGCTACGATATGCATTTTAAGGTTTTAGAAGAGGATTCGTTGCCAAAAATTGTTTGTCACGAGTGTGTAAGAAAGTTGGAGAACTTCATAGAATTTCGTGAGACTGTCGTTAGCGCAGAGGGTATGCTAGAGTCTTACTTTACTTCGCTGCGATTCTCCGAAGATTTTCTAAAGGAAGGTAAAGTTTACGTGAAGAGCACCGAGAAGGAGCGACCGACGACGCCGATTCTGAAATCAGCAGAGAAGACAACCGCCGCTACGGAAAGTCAGATACTTAATAACGATCAACAAATACAGAACCAACAGCCCATTGTTGTCAGTAATATTAATACCTCAAACATACAAATTATTAGTGGAGTACAAGCTAGAGTTCAACAGTACAAATGTGCTATGCAGGTTTGCGACGCATTTTCATGAAACAAATTGTTATACATAGTCGTTCTAGTTCGGCACTATTTTACTGTGCACATGTGTTTGTCCTAATTGTATCTAGGAGAATCTGAATGTTTAAAACTTACCTGAATATTGCGTTTGAATTTCAGATGCAATCGGGCGCTGTGGCCGCCGCTGTTGTTGAAGCTACGGCAGAGACACATTATAGTTATCAACAGCAAACATCGCAACAAGTATCTCCTCAACCGAATGACACGCAAAATGCCATTAGCGAACAGCAAAATCCAACGTCGCAGATTCAACAAGTGCAAAATCAAGTACAGAATCATAATCAAATAAATCAGCAAGTTCAATCGCAACGACAAATTCCTCAACAACTAAGTCAAACGTCTCAAATTTCACAGCAAAATCAATCTCAAATTAACCAACAACAAGAACAGTCTCAAATTACACAACAAATTCAACAATTGCAAAGACAACAGCGAGAATTTGAGAAACAGCATAGACATCTTCAGCAGATAGAAAAGCAACAGGCGCAGATTGCGACGCAAGAGTTTACCATAAAACAAGAACCACTTCCCGTACACCAGAATAACAATATTGTTATTAAACAAGACATCGGTGCCGAACCAAATCAACAGATTATTCAAAAAACAGAAAGCGATGTGCAAAAAGACGATACGTCAACTCAAAACTTACAGAATTACACTACCGTTCAAGCTGCGTCAGAAGTGTTCTTGAGCCTAGGTTTTAAAGAAACATCATTAGCGACACAATCAGTGCGAGATGATACAAAAGATTTTAAAGATTATACAAAAAATTCACCGGACGACGCGGCATCGCGTAATTCAATAGGCCAGATTTCAGAATTCTTACGCATTAGATCTGGAACTGAGCAAGCACCCTTAATTACAGTTAATCCTCAAGCTATTTCCCAAACCACTAGAAATTCTATTTGTCGAGATTGTGGTAAAACATTTTCTTCTTTGAACCAAATGAATAATCACAGTTGCAGTCCACAAGCCTCAATAACTGACACATCTGAAGCAGCGAACAAAGAGGATTCTTTGCCTATTACAAATGGTAATTCGTTTAGCTGTGAGATTTGTGGAAAGCCGTTTAAAAGAAAAGAACATTTGTTCCAACATCGAAAGTTACATACCGGTGAACGGCCATATGTATGTACAACATGCGCAAAAGCATTCAGTCGTAAAGAACATTTAGTGAGACACTCTGTCTCTCATACTGGTCAAAAAATGCACGAATGTGAAATGTGTGGGAAAAGTTTTTCACGCAAAGACAATTTGCATAAGCATAGAAAAACACATGGTGTATCAGGTCCATACATATGCGAAACCTGTGGAAAATCATTTGTAGTAAAACACTATTACTTAATGCATTTAACTACACATGCGACTACTCTTGCCGATGGTGGTAACTGTCAGGATCCTTTACCGTACAAATGTGATATCTGTAATAAGGCTTTCTCCGTGAAGCAGTATCTTACAACTCATAAACTCAGGCATAGATCAAAAAATAATAATAATTCTGCACAAAATACACTGAATGCACAGCAACAGGCACAACAGTCCGTTACATCCAATAGCGTGAATGTAGTGACTAGTAATATTGCTAATCCCACAAATTTAAATAACAATAATAATAACAATACTAGTGCTAATAATAATAATAGTAGTAGTAGTAGTAACAGCAGTCACAGTAATGGTCAGCCTAACGGTGGTTCCACGGTTGAAATACAAAGTGTTATAGAGAGAAGCGAGCAGAGTAACGGTTCATTTGCAAATGGTCAGTATCATAATAATATACAAGAATTTCAATGAGATAAGGGGAAGCGCGTCTATTACGTTCTCTTGCCAAATGGTAATAATCATAAAATTGTTGTCGTGTAAGCAAGAGAAACCATATGACGTGCCAAATATTTCCTTGACTAGCTCTGTTCCCATTAAACGTTTTTTGTACTTTAATACGATAGAACTAAATCAAAGTTATTATTTTCAATAAATCGTATAATTTACCAGAGGTATGCAAGTGGAAAATCTACTCTTTAATGGCATGAAAAGTTGTCGTACAGAGTATTGTAAATATATCTGTCAGTGAAGTATTACCTACATAAAGTGCAAGCCAAGATATGTTACCAAATGTATAGGAAGTGTATTCTTGAGCAAGCATATGTTATGAAATTCTAATATAGTTTAAGTAGTCATAAAATTGTTCTAGTACCAAACTTGATCTTATCATTCGTGAAGCATAGCAAAACATATGCTGATTTTTCAAAGTTAAAATTATATGTAACGGAGTAGTATTGTATAATAATGAAATTTTAAAACAGACCAAACAAATTTTTTATATCGGTTACGTTAATGTATTTACAAGTAAGAATGCCATATAGTTTATCTTTTAGTATTTGTCAAATTGACGTAGTTAATTTATAAAATTTAATTATGTTCTCTTTCTGCGTTTTTATTATCAAGTTGTATTTGCTGTATTACTTATTTGCAATCTTTCAATATCGCTGAAGTTTGTTTCATATCATTTCAAGTCATTGCGACAATCCATGACAACTTCACAAAATTGTTTTATAATTATATAATTTGAATGTAAGCAGACATACAGTAAGAATGGAAAGCTAAGACCAAAGAAATTTATATTATGTATAAAATAGATCAATATGTAAGTAGTAATGTAGAAATAAATATAAATCAGGCTTTAATTAACTCTTCTCCGAAATTGAGTCTATTTAAGAGATACTACTGATCATTGTGTAAAAAACTTAATCGTGAGAAACGTAGATATTTCTCCATAATTTGTGTGACGTGCTGTTTTCTTTAAAGTATTGCTATCAGGATGTGACTAAAAGTTAATTATATTATAAAGCCTGATATTAAATGTGTCTGTAATTCAAAGTATCTAATGTTTCTTAGATTCTTATCGTGCTACTGACCAAATGAAAAGTAAACCAAACGCAAAGTAAATCGTAGATTACATTCAGTTAGTTACTGTAATCACCATTCAATAATAATTTCTTTATTTCCTTAAGATTATAAAAAATTTCTACAATTTATTGAAGAAATCAAATTTAGTTTTAAGGCTACTCGTAATATTAAATGGTAAAAAGCCACATATGTTTTCGTTTTCATAGAATGTTCCGTATCGAATGCTTGAACATTGCTTGTGTAACAAGGTATGGGAAATTTATTTAACCACATAATTTTCAGAATACGGTTGAATGAATAATTCATTTATATGTTAGATATACGATAAATTATACACATTAATATCAATTTCATCAAACTACAAAACATAGTGTTGCAGTGTGAGTATCTCATGCTACATAATATTCAAAGTTCATTATTAAGTACTTTTTGTTCCAAACATCAACGAACTGGTGCAGGACAAAACTACATAATAATAATTCTGCAACTGTCTATAGTACAAAAGTTGGTTTTAGTCAAACATCATTTCATCATGCATTCTTGTATATAGTGAAACATGTATAATGAATAAGACTGTATCTGAATATGACCACGTTATTTTCAAAATTTATTTATCAAACTGTTACATATCTTATAGTAATCGTACAAAATTGTTATTATTAAGATTTACGCTTAAATAAATTTCTGTAATGAGATATATTTAATATGTATATAAAAAATTTGTTCTTCAGTATGACATAATGAAGTGAATCGAAATGTTTTTTGTTGATATCTGACACTTATGAAATAAGGAACAATCGACGATTCGAGTAATTTCTGTAACAAAACTGTTTTATAGTTTCTTTACGTTGAAAATAATTTTGAAAATAAAGTGATCATTTGTATGTATATAAGCGTGACTCTAGGTGTGCGCGTACGTGTGTGTGTGCGCGCGTGTGTGTGTGGATGTATAAGTATATGTCTGTACATGTTTGCATATTCTATAACTGTTATAATCCTATTCCTTGTTGTAATGTAAGCTAAATTAAAAACATATTTTTACTTTTTACAATAACATGGTATGATTTGGTTCATTATTTTATGAATACAAAATGCATATTTTCCTATTTACATATCTTATATGCAAATTATACTTACAAGATATCGCTATACATTATTTACAAATATATATGTATATATACATATGTATATATATACACACACACACACGTACACACAGATATATATAAATATATATTTTAATTAGTAGCCATTTGCCTCATGTGATTCCAATAAAAAAAACATAATTTTTCTTAATAATTTTTTGTCTGTACTACAATTATTTTTAGATTAATATAAAGTAAAAATTCTATATTTTGTTTTTGATCCCACATCTCTGGACGAAAAACTTCGTGAACTTATCTGGTACAATACTTTTGACATATCTTTAAGAAACAAATGTACGTTGATCTGTACATTTTTTTGGGAAAAATTAATAAGCATTAAGAAATTAAATTTTTACTTCTCATTTCACTATTCTCATGATAGTACATAAATGAATACCGACATTCCGAAGAACTAAAAAATAGTCGGTCAGTACAATCATTACATCCGTAGATCCGTGTCGATCGTGCATGGTACCTTATAAAGTACAGTAAGACCTGTTTTTATGCGGTCCTTTTTTGTGCGATTTTCTTTTATGCGATTTTTTATGTGCGATTTTTCCATTTACCGCATAAAAAAAGTTTTTTTAAAATGTGTTGCAAACGAAAACCTTATGAATTTATGCGAAATTTTTTTTGTATGCGATTTCTTTTATGCGGTCCCTATCCCCCGCACAAAAACAGGTTTTACTGTAGTGTTTTACGTGGTATGACATTTTGTCATTTCCAAGGTCGCGTTTCGATTGGTAAGGAAATAGCTTCTTAAAAATCATTTATATTTTCAATGCTTTAGTGATAATTTATGATCAAAATTATTTTACGAAATAGGCCCTAATTCTAAAAGTGTAACAAAATGTTGCATAGAAAAAAAGGAAATACAAGTTACGATGAATTATCGTTTGAGGATTCATCGGATGCACCGAATATAACAACACTGTACAGACGTAAATGGACTTTTGCTGATAAAAGCGCATATAAGGCGTCGTATAAAGTGTTTCTGGAGCGTCCAAAAAATGTGCGGGCCCTGGAAGCACATTGAGCGGACAGAGTGCTATACATACATAATGGACCGTACTCGATCACCTGTGCCGGGATTCTGTAACTCCGTAACGACAAATATCGCTATCGTTATCCATCGATATCGATGATTATCGCAAAAGGTTAGGGTTAGGGTATAATTATATCATGTAATTGAATTGTCAAAAATTTGCTGGTTTCGACGCTTTTCGGAATGTAACGATTTAAATTATCAAAAGAGTTGTCGTTGACTAACTAATAGTTAGCGAATAACCGTTTGCGATAATCATCGATATCGATGGATAACGATAGCGACATTTGTCGTTACGGAGTTACAGAATCCCGGCATTGTACTTTAGATGCGTTTTATAGACATGTGTGGACATGAACATGCATAGTTATGCATATGTAAAGCACATCTAAAGTCCGAGCGCTGCTAAAGTATGGGTGAGAGTACGGGCCAATGTTTAAGTACGACTCAACTTTTAAATTTCAGTCGTGCAACCGCGCCTGCGTCCGAGAATGTGCGCATGCGCGAGAATCCCAAGCTTGGGACCAAAATCCTATGTTTTATCATCATCGCTGCTCTGATTTTCCAACGTTGCCATATCTTCGTTTTATGACAGTATGACCACATTTAGCAGGGCTTGTTGAATTCACTCTTTAGCTAACAACAAATAGGCCCAAAATGTGGCTCTAAAGTCGAGGCGAGAGTAAGTCCCAGTCAACAAATTACTGTATTTCATTTACGATTTCTTCTTGTTCTGGTTCAAACCAATTCTCCAATTTAATCTTCGGCAGCGTATTTATTTAATATGATTTGACATCGTTTTTCAATACTATCCGATGAACTCTACGATGCACCTGACACACAAACTAAATTTCTCTCATTTACATTCGTTCAGCAATATGACATTATTTTCAACTGAGAATTATTTGACGTAAAATAGGGACATATTTTCATCTGCGCTCTTATCGCGTGAGTGACCAAAGTTGCACATAAATCCGAATGAAAATAAGTTACAAAGTACAGTGAAGTAACACAAAGGCACGCGTACATAAAAAGAGTTGAGACTACGATTTCTACCTTTCCGCCTTACATATCGCATTTGTTATTAAGAATCATATGGTTGGCAGAAATTTTATCACTATTTTTGGTCTTCAGCCAAAGAAACAGATTATTCAGCAGTCAGAATTAGACTGTTTTCCGAACAAATATTTTCTTTCGAGTTTGACAGTGACTTTCACTTTGTAAGCAGGAAAACACATCACACAGTTTGTATTTAAGAAAATCATGTCGAGCGAACTAAAACCGCTTAAAAGTGATTTAAACAAAAATTCAACCTGCAGTCCGTTTATTTGTCATATGTACATATCGAAGTATCTCTGACAAAGAAATCTTTTTCTTATAATGTCATTTCACAATAATAATTTGATATAAACAGTCACATTCCAATAATTAATAATTGCTGCACGATAAACAAGATTTCTGACTTAATTGTAAATAATAATGTTATTTTAAGCTCTTAACGCTTTATATCAAATTATGTTAGTAAAGCTTAGTCAACGTTCGTTAAGGTCCGACTTACTTGATTTTACAGGTGCAAGAGAAAAATGAAAATGAAGCGTTGCAAATCACTGTCCCCCGAACCGTCTGGAAGCGAAGACACGAAACGCGCAAAGGTCGAAGAAAATGAGAATATAAACGGAACGCTCTTGCATCCGCACATTTTAGACTTCTCCGATGACGTTTTATTGAACATCCTCAAGTATTTACATCCTCAAGACCTTATGGCCTTAAGCAAGTGAGTTACTTAGTTTAAATGTTTATCGTGTGTTTAAGCGAATGGAACCACATTATGGTGAAATGTTTCGGTTGAGCATAGGTGTTGTCAAAGATTAAATCAAGTAGTACAAGATCGTACGTTATGGCTGAGGGTAGATTTTCGAACTGTACCCATGCTGTTGAAGGAGTTACAGAAATATATGAAATTTCTCCAGCCAACGACAACAAGTCTTGCAATGCGCGGACATCTGTGTCCTGGAAATTGCGCGGATCTACCGCAGAACTTCTTTATTACTATTAAAACATTATGCGACCAACTGAAAGAATTAATTATCGAGGAGTACTATATTAATCGGGACAAAGTAAGTTATCAAAGTAATTTTCAAAAGACTCTTAGGTATATTGTGTACGATACAATGATAATATAATTGTAGCTATACAAGATTTGAAACCTTTTGACTATGCTACCTTTTTACAGATCCACATAACAGACTTCCCTCGGACAATCGAAAAACTTTCATTAAAGGGATGCGAAATGGGTTACTTAAAGATTAATAAATCTTACTTCTTTCAAATGGACATCCACATGCCAAATCTTACGGTAAGATAACTCGTTTTCAAGAGCAACGTTTTTATTATCATTACAAAACTATTATATTGTTTTAGCATGCCCTACTTTATTATTTCTTCTGAATTGTATGCTTTCTACTTTGTAGTTTATTATACATATGGCCGCTCTGTAAATTACAGAACAACTGATTACAATAATTGAAAATTGTGAAGTACATTCGCTTAATGCCCATTTGGTACGTTTGTTTTGATATAAGTAAATTTTTGCTTCTTATTTTTGTTCAATTCGAAAGGACTATTTGACACTAATCGCAAAATTGCAAAGCAAATTAATAATGCAAAGTCTCTTTTGGAACTGTGTTAATACCTGTATAAATCAAATTTATCTGGTACATACACAATAATGTTATTTGAAAATATATACAGGGCTATGTATTTTTAGTGTCTGATTTTGAGCAATTGCCAATGGTTTACGCCCCATTCTCTCTTGGTCATCAGCAAAGTACCAAAACTTAAAGAACTTAGACTGAATTCGTGTCATCGTTTGGGAGAATGCGTTGCCTACGCTAGCTTAGCAACTAGATTTGGATTTAAAACTTTAGAGGTACACAGCATATTTACCATAATAAAAATCCATATTGTTATAGATATAAGAGAATAATACTTATAAACGATGTATATATCGCTCATTATACCTTACTAAAGTCGCGTTTCTCGTAAACAATATACCGTTGTTACATACTCTACTACTTTATAATCAATTTGACAGCTAAGTAAATTTAAAAATGCGTATTTCATAAGTTGCTACTGCAAAGTTTTAATTTACTCTACCTCTTAGATATTAGATATACGAGATACAGCACTTGGAGATAGCGAAGTTGGCTGTTTCAGTAGTACTAAAACTTTAACGCATTTATACCTTGAACGCCCTTCTATGCTCAGACGTTCAGATAATTTACCTATTCATCAACGGCCACAACAAGCATTACCTCAAGCCATTCATGAAGACAGAAACCTTGCACACGTAATAATTCTAATGACGGATTTATACTTTATGTTAATTGATACGTTTACTTTAATATTTCTACAAGGATTGCTTTATTATAATTTTTAGTATATAATGGAGGATTTTGATGTGGAAACTTATGATATGCAACGTTGTTTGATATCCGATAGAGCAATTCGTGCACTTGGAAGTGATACTTGTGATCGTAGAGTAATCAATAACTCTCCTCAAGGGCTAATAGTCGTTGAAGAGGACAAGCGAATATTTAATAATCCTCACCTCAAGACATTGGTAGTTAGGTGTGTATATTACATATTTATAAACATATTTTTATATTCATTTTTTTAACAACATTATGATTACTATATTTTTAAAAATATTTCAGAAAGTATCCGCGTGTAACGAATTCAAGTCTTGTGCATTTAGCTTTAAACGCTTCTAGCCTGGAGTATCTCGATGTAACTGGTACTTCAGTAACAAAGGACGGAGTGCAAACATTTAAATCACAACGAGCGAATGTTAAAATTGTTTCGTCCTTTGATGAAACATAGTCAAGGATAAATCAATTTAATAATAGATTTAATATGATATTTGGGTGTGAAAGTATGATCAATATATCATTGAATACTAACAATCCTTACTTTATTTACTTTTGTTATAGTACAGCTACTAAACTATTGTTCAGTGTGCAATGTCTTTGCACGGAAATAAATATGATACTTATTATGTGCTACAAAAAAAATAACATTTTTCGTAGTCCAAAGTACAACATTACATATGCCAATTACACAGACCAATATTTTAAATATTTCTAACGTGTAATTTTAGATACAACTGTGTTAAAATTATTCCTGTAGCAACCTTATTCTAGATGTGAATGTGTATAAATATTACAATATTGTCACATTACAGTAAGGCTATGATACAATTACTTGAGACAGAATGTATTTTATACTGATTCATATTTGCTGTATTATTATTACTATAATTTCCTATTTCATATTACATTTTTACTAATGGTAGACTTAATCATTGGCGTGAGAGCAGTGATACAACATAAAAATGAAACCAACAGCAAACACAATTTATCTGATATCATTATAGATGCAGTGTTGGAAAATGAAAAATTGTATTACCTAGATTTGGTTTCTCCTTGAAGGTATGTTATAATTTTACATACTAATGGTATGTATTTTCAGTATTTAAATTAACGTAAAATTATAACATTTAAGCTTATATAGCAATTGAAGTCAAATATTTTTATTAATTATAATTTCTTTATTGTGTCCTTCGAATTGAATGTTGCTTCCTTGTCTAAATAGTAAGATTTATGATTACATTTCTAGCGGTGCTACCATGCTAATACATTTTTGTATTTCAGAATAAACGTGTTTGGAGTTTTGTGATGCATTGCTGTTGAATTTTTTTTATATATAATTTTCTGTCTGTTTTTCTGTTCCTTAAATTTACATCTTTAAATATACAAGACAACAAAACGCCATTATTACAGCTAAGAAGAAGCAAATTACTTCTTTAGTGTTCGTGCCCTCATATAATTCTTAGTACTGAATTACAGATCAAACATAGATTAGATTACTACACGATAGTATACTTTTATTATATAAATATTTTTTTGCTGAGAGTTTCATGTATATACATACCCTTTTTAGCACTAGTATACATAATGTATCAATATGTCTATCCTCAAGCAAATCACTTGTAGGATTGGAATACACAATTATTTAATTTGCACTTTTTCATGTAAATTATAATTTGTATAATAAAAAGATATACAAAATTGCTCAATTATCTATTGTTTGGTGTTATGTTAAAAGCTAACTTCACATACAAATACATGCAATCTACTGTTTAGTGAATTCAATGTCTCAAGTGACAAAATTGGAGAAAACGAGTATTATGATAATGTATAATAATACCAAATAATGATAAGTTCAAAACATATCTTCTTCGGTGTACATTAAAAAAATATGTTTAAACAGCTTTGTGGCAGTCATAGAAAAATGCTGTATAAATATATTCGAAGGCTGTGTAAAATCGATCACCACAATTTGTTTAAAGAAGTATGTAATTCATTCCTACTGAAATGTTATCTAATGATTTTTGAAATTGAAAAAGATTGTAATTGTTGAATATTGGAGCAATCTTGTCATATTTGTAG
Source organism: Tiphia femorata (assembly GCA_944319695.1). Classification (NCBI taxonomy): domain Eukaryota; kingdom Metazoa; phylum Arthropoda; class Insecta; order Hymenoptera; family Tiphiidae; genus Tiphia; species Tiphia femorata. The sequence continues at coordinate 12,029,769 of OX090897.1, forward strand.
AGTTACTCGAAAGGATATGGAATTCACAGTATTGTTCAAGAATTTTCACAAGCATCCTCTACGAAACTTGTAGTTCCTGAAGGTGCAATTACATCATGTGACGTAAAGGCTGGCATTCGCCTTATATGCGAAAAGAGAGAATCCCATATTACCACGGTGGGGTGCGTTGTTCCAGGTGGTGCAATGTATGAAAAATGTGAGGAGCGAGGTAGTAGTTTATTTATGGAACATTTATTATTTCGGGTAAGATAATAAATAAAATATCATTAACATGCTATTTGTATTTTACAATTTAATCCTTATCATTTCATAATCAAGCTTATCTACAGATGAGCTTGCATTCGACTGAATCGTGATAAACTGAATTGTAATAAATAAATTTTAGATGTAACTTAAAATCAATTTGTGGAATGTTACGTTTCATGATGTGTACGTGTTATAACTTGAATAAAATTATTGTTATGGCAATATTCTGCAAATTTTCCTTGCTCTAAAATTTACCGAGTGTTTGAATATTGACTCTAGAGGCAGAACAAAATTTATAGAATGTTTTACTCTATAATGAGGCGTATGTGCTCATATTCTTATTTATATTCTTGTAAATTTTAGAGAACGGAGCACAGATCTCAGCAAGAATTGGAAGCATGTGTACAAAGTATAGGTGGAAAATTAGGTGCTATTGCTATGAGAGATATGTTCGTATTTTATGGAATTATATGCTCTTGTCATATAGATAAACTTATAGAATTATTCGCCGATGTTATTCTTCATGGTGTTGTATGTAGGTATTTGTTGTACTTAAAAATGTAGAGTGCATATACAATAATTTGCTACACATTAAATGTGCTTTAATAATTTCATTGATTCTGGAAACTTACTGTAAAACCAAGTTTGTATTATTACAAAAGAAGATTATATACTTCGTACAAGTATCGTCTGTACATTGTCATGTACCACATTAGTATAAATGTGTACGTGTATATTGCTTATGAAGAGCACTTTCTTCTTTTACTTATATACACAATAGAAATTTACGTACGAAGCACTAGACGTATATTGTTACTTTACTATACATCGCTGTCCAAAAAATGTACTGTGATATCTATCTGCATTTCAGATGATACAGACATTAAGCAAGAAATGTCTGTCATTTTTCACGAACTTCAGAAAATGGAAACTGATTATGAAAAGGTATTAATGGACTATTTACCTAATATTGCATATCAAGATACAGGACTTGGAAAGAGCATTTATCCAGAAACTCAAGAAATAAAGTATGTGATAAAATCATAGAGACAGTTTGGCTAATATTCATTGATGTATAACAGAGTCCAGTCTGTCCCGTGTACTTGCATGCTTAAACGGTACTTGTTAATCTTGTAATTTCAAAATGAAATATACAGAAAGTTATGCGTGGAAGAGTTAAGAGAGTTCAAGGATCGTACATTCAAACCATGTCTAATGACAATAGTTACTACTGGTGGCACCTCTTTGGAACAATTACACAACAGTGTATGTAAACACTTCACAAATACGAAAGAAGATTGCCAAGTTTTAACTGGTGATTGCAAAGCAAAGAACACACCCGTAAAACTGAGTTATCGTTTTTCAGGTGAGAAAAGCTTGAATTTTCATATTACTTTTCGATAGTATATTGCATTATCTTTCATCACATTATGATAGTTCTCAAATGCTACTGCAGGTTCTGACTTGCGATTCAGAGATGACGACGAAGAAGTAGGACACGTAGCGATAGGAATCGAAAGCCCTGGATTTGCTCAATACGACGATTACTGCGCGTTAAATGTAGCTAAGGAAGTTATAGGATCCTGGAATTTGTTAACTAGTTAGTCGCGCATTGTGAAATAATTAGGATATATAGAAATAGCAATGCCCATCTTTACAAGGTATTGACTACATTTTTATCGTGTCTGTAGGTGGTGCTAATCATAATGCTCCTTACATCGCTCACACGGCGTTTAACACAAACGTATGCCACGTGTATAAATCATTCAGTCTCAATTGGGCTAATACTGGCATTTGGGGTTGTTACTTTGCTTGTGACAAAATGCAGCTGGAGGTATTGCTCAATCGTAAAGTAAAATCTACGCGTCTTTGCATTCATTATATTTGTTTTATGTATAAATACTTTTACATTTTCTGCGAATGTTGTCGACGTACATGATTGTACAAGAGTCTGAAATAACAAGGGAAACAAATCGATCGTAGGACATGATGTTTATGCTCCAATACCAATGGATAAAGTTGTGTACGAATGCAAATGAGAAACAAGTCGAGCGAGCTATCAATTGTTGTAAGACTCATGAAATACTGAAGCTAAACGATCCTTTAAGTCGTATGCTCGACATTATTATTCATATTATTCGAGGAGGTCGCTATGTTCCTATACAAGAAAGACTTTCCCATTACGAAGTAAACATATACTTTATAATAACTTGGTAATGATTCTTTTCACATGAAATGACAGTTCTCATTTTATTTTCAGAGCCTTACGATGAACAAATTTAAAAACGTCGCCGACGAATATATATACGACCAATGTCCTGCAATGGTCTCCATTGGCCGAATTGAAAATCTGCCCGATTACGCTGTAGTTAGGTCATATATGTACTGGTTACGTTACTAAGTATCAAGATAGTTGTATTCCTACAAAATAAAAAAAAGGGTCTACCTCCGAAATTTACGTACGTAGAATCTAGCTCTGTATCTAGCTCTTTAAAAAAAATCTGCGCACAAAGAAACGTAATAATTAACGAATCGAATAAAGCTTTGTTCTCATTTTCATCTGTGTATCTAAAGTCGAGGAGATGCAATTGGACAATTATCAGGACAACAGGATTTGGACAGATAAGTGTTTTGTCGCGGGCACGTTTTATTCTTTCGCGTTTTTAATTATTCTCAGAATTAAAGCATATAGTACGAGAGCGTCTCATTATCGCGCGAATCTGTAAAGAGCGCGATAGAGATTACAGAGCGAATTACAACCTCGCCCAATATAGTACGTAGCTGTTTTCCGTTTACAGCTGAAGTGAAATATTCAGTTCAATTGTCCAGCCATATTCTCGTCTACTTTAAATAATTCAATCGGATTCACGTCTACCTCGGAAGTGATGCGATACGATCTGTCATAGCGGTAAAGGGAAAGCACCTAATAGCGCGAGTCGCGTTTGGTCGCGTTATAAAGCGAATTACAAGCACGGCCAATGATAAAGCGCGAGTCGCAAGCTCGGCCAATAAAATTGCGCGTCATTGCGGGACATTGCGCGGTTCTTCGCGCGTGAGTATGCGCACTAGTCTGACCGTTAGAAAATTGCGCCATTTTTTAGTACCCGAGAGAATTGTTTTCTAAAAGTGGCGTGTATAGTATTACGCGAAGGCAGGCGTCTCATGGGGTTGTCGTAAAAAGGGCCGTTGCACGTGTGCATTGCGGGGTCGGTGCGATGCGCTGAAAGGAGAAAGAGAAATAAACGTAAAGAGAGTATTTTTGCTATCGAACGTACTAATTACAAAAGTCTCTACCTCGCACGGTATCCGCTAGCGTGAGGAACCTATTAAGGTTGTGTACCGCAATCTGGTTTAAGACCGTGGCCAGATTTCTGTAAACAAAATGTCGGTGGATACTTTGAGTGATTCGGAATTACGCAGTAAACTAATGGAATATGGGTATCCAGTGGGTCCCGTAACACAGACCACCAGGAAGATTCTCGTTAAAAAGCTAAAGAATCTCATAGAGACCCGCGGTGGTGCGGGCTCTCGACACTCAATGGCTGCTAGGTAATATCTACTTTCGTTGATCATAATAAACCGCGCAATATTATCGCAGAAATTTAAGGGTAACATTGCCAAACTGTGAATTCCATCGAAGAGGATTTTTAGTGATCAATAACCAATTTGATGTATGAAAGTGCTTTTTACTACCTAGTAATCGTCTTGTTACTCTTAGCACGTTGGCTGAATAATTTTGAATCGATGTATGTCATTTGTGTTTTCCAATGCGAAGCAGTTGATCGTATCTCTTAATGCGCAACAGGTACAGCAGCGATGAGACAGACGATGATAGAGCTTTGACAGTGGTGAAGCGAAAGAAGCCGACTGCGAGCTCACGTCGTCAAACTATGGCTAACCCGATGCCGCCGCCGTCGACAGTCCCAGTTTTGGATATTATCGATATTTCCAAAAGTTCCATCAAGGATAAGGCGACCTTGTCGAATTCGACTTTTAAAGATCCGATAGCGCCCCAGTTCGACAATACACCACCTTCGAGTTTTACGTCTCGTACGGTTAAGAGCACGAGTAAGAAGACCGTCAAGTCTTATAAGTCTTCGGTAAGCGACGGCTTGGAGACCGGCTCGGATTCGGATATTACGGAAGATAAGTCGTACGTGCAAAACAAGTATTTAACTAATGCTGGAAAGTCGTACGAGTCTGCTCCGTACGATCGTAATGTAAACGATCAGAGTCGTGCAACGTCGTTTGAAAGGAGATCGAGAACTGTGCATACTCTGAAGGATAATAAATACACGGAACCGCCGTTCAAGCCAAATATATCTCCCATACAATCTAACAAAGATGATATTTATGGAAGGGAGAGCACAGGTCAACGCGATCTACTTGCTAATTACGAAACACCATTTTTATCCGAGTTTACTAGACGACTTAGTTCTCGGTCATCGGTGAATTTGCCTACATCGTCCTTGTCGAACTTAAAAAGTATGTTTCTATTTCAATATTCATGAGTTATCTGCACAATCGTATATGCATTTAAATTTATCTTTAGTCCACTTGTGTTTATTTTACATGTCCGTAGCTCAAGAAATTCAGAACAAGTATCATTCCATTAAAACTTCAGTCTTAAGCAGCAATCAATTTAGTAGCTTATGATGTAAACAGTTATTCTCTTTAATTTCCTAAGATAAAAAGCAAAATATGTATAATTGTCAATTAATTATAACGGTGATTAAGCTTACGTTGTGTATATGACGATAAATGATTCTTATAGTATACTGTACTGTTTGCAAGAGTTTATGACACATTTAGAGAGATGCGAATAAACTAAACAAATTAAACGAAACGAAACAAAAAAAAAGGGAACACTCGGTAAACGCATGTTTTAGTAAAAAGTAATGTCAACGGTTAAGAAATTTGTTTTCTTTCAATTTCTTGTTATATACAATATGTACGTAACGTTCCTGGTTTTTCGTTCGATTGTAGGTCCTACCTTGCGTTATACTTCGTCGGCTGTACCAGAAGTGAAAGAAAAGGATTCCAATGGGCATTTCTCTTCCCTTAGGACTTTATACTCATCTTCGAGTCCCAGGTAAGAATCTAATAATAGTATACAGTTATAGACTTCTGTTGTGATGTAGACAAACTTTATTTAGTTCGCGGAGCATCACTCCAACTGTGGATAGATCCAGAGATGTTATCAGCAGAACGTTTAAAATATCCGGCAATAGGGAGGATGTACGGAACAACCAAAACATGGTGTCAGTAATCCTAGTAGTTGTGCTCGCATTGTTTTTTGGCATTTTGGCTGTTATATATATGGGACTTGGTGGAAAGGCAGAAACTTTTCCATCGCTCACAGCTGGTAGGTATGCAGAAGTATAAGTTAATTCATTCTTGGTGAATACACTAGCCGGTCATAAGGGAATTAGTAATACTCTAGAATCAATTGAATTAACACGACCGTGTTGGTGCCAGTGCACGCTTTTAAAGTGTACAAAGCTAATAAAGTGGCATGCAATCGTATTTTATATATTATTTTATGGGCTCTCTAATAGTTGGTGAAATGAACTGTACTTTGTAAGATCTTGTTAATACATACAAATATATACATATAGATTGCATTATAATCAAGAGCTATAACACAAAGTATTCAGTCCTTTTTAACAAATGCTATCATATTTGCTTTAGCGAACGTTATAAGAATACGTATATGTTTATAAAGTTAAGCTAGATTTTACAAGATCTGAAAAATAATTCTTTAGGATGTGTATTTACTTTTACATGTATAATAAATGTATAATTGGTTGTATTCTCAGTTTTGATATTTTATTTCCTATCCCTAATATCTATGTTTTTTTTATTCCCCAAACTAAATTTTATTAGCTTAAAATCAAATGAACTCTTAATTTTGGTTACTTTGTAAGCATTGTGTTTAAAGACAATTTTAAATTGTGTAATTTTTAGATAGCAACATACCGCTTTGTTTTACCGAACCAGCGAACCTTAAAAAACCAGGCGTGAATTGTGTAAAAAAAGAAAATATAGAATCTGTGTTGCAATTTCTGAAACGACTACAACCAATTTTAACGAAAAAGGCAGTTACTACGATATGCGATAATTCAAGTGAGATACCCTATCTTACCGAAATGGACATCTTGGAAAAGTTTATAAGTGATGAAGTGGTAAGTCGATATCATATATAAGAGAATTTTATTAAGTAGTAACACTTGTGTTGATTTTACAGCCAAAATTGGTAGTGAAGGAAGATTTACAGAGCGTACAATTTCTTATTTTTAAAAATCCTCAATGGGGTATCTCGCTTATTGACGTTAGCGAAGACAGCGAATCTTCTACCAATGTATTAGATTCTTTGGTACGATATGATTTATTTATCCTCGTAACTACAAATAATATTCATGCATTAATATATACCCATTTTTCTTACAGGAGAAATTATTTGCGGCACGTTTGAATGAAAAAGTGGGAATAGTATTATTGAATCCAGAATTACCAATGCAGTGTCACATTAAGAACAAGCTATTCACCATCTTTTCTTCCCTTCTAATAGTATCAATTGGTAAATTTTTGACAGATATCTTAATGGAAGAAGTTTTCTAATTTTGTGGAATGAATTTTGAACTATTCATTTTCAATATTAGTGTACTTGTTTGTGAATATATCAAACATTATTCTTATGTTAAAAAGTTCTTTAGTGTATGCATGTTGTGTATTAGTAAATACTTTTATCTTCTATACAGCTTTGACTTTATTTTTGTGATGTAGCTTTTTAATTTGTAACATAAGGGAATCGAGAAAATCGTCTGTCTCACATTTATAATATATATTCTTAGGCCTTTTAATAGCTATTGGAACACAGAAATTATTCTTTTGGTACATAAGATACAAGAAGAGCACAGAGAAGGAAGTTTTTAAGTTAGTTACCGAGATCATTAACATTGTGGAAGCACATCATCAGAATACAGGTGTGGCTACACCAGGTGGAACGCAAGAGAGTTTTCTAGCCATAAACCATGTGCGAGATAATCTTATCCCTCCAAAAGATCGTAAGAAAATGGCTGGACTTTGGGAAAAGGCAGTTAAATTTTTAGATGAAAATGAATCTAGGTAAAGAAAATATTATTTATTTAACATGTTCTAAAAAATATATAGCTCTCATATTCTAACTTTAACGCAAATCCAATTTACTATTTATGTACGTCTAATGAAAGCAACCTTTAATACAATTCCATGTACATATGGAACATATAATCTGTAAACATGTAACATTATCATTATAAAATGTAGCAAGATTGGAATAAGCCAATACTAAGATAAACAATTTTTAGAATTCGTAGAGAGGTACAACAAGTTGCAGGAGAAGAATTTCATGTGTGGCGTTGGTTGCCTAATAATAGCTTGAACAAATCGCCTGTGCAAATTCCTGCCAACAAGAAATCAAAAGTTTGGCAAGGTCAAGCATTTGAAACAATGGAAGGTTCTGTCAACAGTTTACCATGTTCGCCAACACCTTGTTTAAAAATAAGGCACATGTTTGATCTAGATGTGTAAGTATTTCTAAATATTAATATTTCTAAATGTGCAATTTGAATTTAAAGACAACACAATCGTTCTATATTATATTAGATTTTCTAAATACGTATTATATGTTTAGTGAAATTGGAGACGATTGGGAGAGAAAAGTACAGGATGCCATTTTAGAAAAATGTGGGGAGGATGTAAAAATCCTTCATATCCGTGTAGATCGTGGTAGCAGAGAGGGTTGCGTCTATATGAAATGTGTATCACAGGAAGATGCTGGTAAAGCTTATAGAGCCTTGCACGGATGTTGGTTCGATGGTAATTATATTGATCTGGTACATTGTAGATATATCATCTTTTAGTAAAAAGTTTTGAGTACCTACTATCTTAGTATGCGAATCGATGATTAACATCGGGTATTGTGTACATTTAATAACTTTGAATGAAACTTTTTTCTTCAGGTCATTTAGTGACAGTAAAGTACCTGAGATTGGAAAGATATCATGAACGTTTTCCAGATGCAATTCGTTCTACAGTACCTTTAAAACCCAGTAATAATCAACGGTTATCGATGCAAGCTATTACGCATTATTGGCAATGTCCACTTGAAACGAATTAACAACATACCTCGCTGCTTGTGCTACAGGGCAAGCAGAATTTTTATTTTTATTTTTATTTTCAAAGAATCGTCTAAGGGCCAGAATTTATGAAGTACCTCTATTTTTAGCTCTGGAATAAAGCACCTCGTACTACCATATGGATATGGATGAAAAGACGATTTAAAAAAGTGTGATATCATTTAAAGGACTGAGCGTATAGGGATTGCTTTTTTTAGAAAGATTTTCGTTGTAACTTTGTGATTTATACATTTTAATTGATTATCTTTTGCGAAAAGAAGACTCCGTTTCTTCCATATTAGATAGACAATGGTGAAACAGTTATTTCAAATTATGAATTACATTTATGAAGTAGCAATATACAATAGTACTAAACCTATAATTCTCTTTATATACAAGTACTGCCATTTGACTTGCTTTTTGAGAAAAAAAAAGGTTTTCAAATATATTCGTGGTTTTAAATCATTTCTAAATCTGATATTTTTGCCACGCAGTATTAATATAACAATAGGAAGTGTTATATTCAGTAATATAGCCCACAATGTTACAAGCGTTGCCTTATTAGACGTGTTTCATAACTTTTCTCTGTTATTTCCTTTGTACTTTTAATTATACAACGTTATATTATCGACAAGTTAATATTTTGTATCTAACAATACTATAGTTTGAAGCCTTTATTGTAAACTAAATGAACTGTACATAATGGCTGCAGCAGATGATAATTATTTTATTGTAACTGTATCGTTCTGTCTTACATGTAAAAATTACAACATAAAGTCATTTTATTTGTCACTAATATTCTAAAGTAACGCTACTGCCGTTTTGAAAAAATTGGTATTTATATATAAACATGACTTTATATTCTCTACAAAATTACTGTGTGGTACTTTGCACTGTCCATATAGATGTACTTTATTATGTTTTGGCATTGCTGACAACACAGTATATTGCTACTTACAAACAACTAAAATTAGTTTCTTTTTTATACTTCTACATACTACATCATGTCTAAATATTCTATTAAATGATACTGAGAAACATTGTCGCTTATGGTTAAGAATTTTACTAAAAAAATATTTGTTACTTCCTGCATTATTTAAGACAAAGATCTGTATGTAAATAAGCACAGATAAAATCTCATATGTTATTTCATCAAAATAGCTACTGTAAAGCAATGTTGTGTGTATGAAATTTTCATGAGAATATAATGTATATTTCTAACAGACGTTAATGCAATGTCAATGAATTTCAAGCATGAGAATATACAAATACATGCAAACATCAAATGTTTTTTTGGAACTGTTTTGCCATACAATATGAATTTTATCATTGAAAACAAGTTTACGTTGCAAGGCAAATATTAACAACTTTTACAACACGGAGTTAACATGTACACTACATATCTATAACACAATTCAGGTATTGCTTTCGCATTACATTCGAAGAAGTGCAAAAACATAATGAACGTAAACAAAAGCACAATAGACGACTCACCGCCATGCATACAGTTTATCGATATTGTGATAATATGTAACACTTTTGAAACTGTTCTAGAAGACACATCGGACATAAACGTTCTCCTAAAATTTCTTTAGCTTAGAAGTAACTCAGGGTTGTTAAAATGTTTATATTTTCATGTAACAATACTAATAGTCAAAATATCATAGAGCTACAATTATTACACTTAATTAACTAGTTAAGATTCGCATAATACTTTCCTGTTTTATTCTCTTGCTTTTGTCACTTTTTATATGATGTATTATGCATATTTCTATTCTTCCATTCTATACTAATAGATTGAATGTGTACAATTAGAGAGAATTTCGAAATACAAAGTAGGACCTAACGTCTGTCTTCGGACGCATGAGGAATGGAATCTAAAAAATGCTACATTCGTCGAGTAAAATTTTTACACCACATTAAGGAATATTAAGTTAGTAGTCGACAGTCTTCTGTCAATTATTTTCATTCAATGTATAAAAAGCAACATGTACATAAAGATTTACATTGTGTATCGTACACATTCTAAATTATATACTTCTGTACGATCTAAGTAGAAATGGTGTGCATATCACATTTATACAAGTGTTTACAATGTATTACTGTACAGGAAATTTATACCGCATTGTAGAATTGCATATGTAAAACATTTATTCGAAGAAAGAGAATTAGTAAAGCTAATTGTGGAACTATGTACAGCAAATATGGCATGCATTGTTAACTCTTTGCGAGAGTAAAGTCGCATATGTCCAGTAAAATAGAAAATACAAATATACAATCGCATAGAGTTAACGAGTAGATGAAAGATTTGATAGAATGCGTGTATACTATTTGAAATTTGTATTTTTTGCAAAGTAACATATTCTAGTATTTCACCGAATCATTAGAATAATTAATTTTCAATGTACATTTGAAGATATTAACTTTTGTCCCAAATTCTTATATTCTGTGAAATTGAATCGACTTCTTTAAGAACATGTTTGTGCTTTAAATGCCATTTTTAATCTTCTAACATTGTAATTCATTAATTGTATAATACTTTCATAGCATTTTGTGCCTCACTTTTTCCTTTCGCAAGAGAACTTGCGTTTGTAATTGTGCGATTAATAAATTTTTTGTATCTATACGTTCTCGAGCATACAAGATTCTTTTTCCGATTGCTATTTTACTACGAGGGTACCAAAAGGTTTGAATATTAGTAAATTTTAACAAGCAACTGCATTGGCAATACCACCTAAGATACTTTAAATAAAAGATCTCGGCTAATATAATGTATACGTTCGTACAGTTTTCCGTGCAATAACACGTTTCTTAAAAAAGGTTTCAAAAGGCTTAAGCAATGGATACAAATAAATAACGAATATAAACAAAATTAAAATTACTTTTACGTCCAATTGTAAGAAAAAATATGTGTGTACGAAGCTATTTGTACGATTTTCTTGTATTGCATTATCCAGACTAATTTACTTTGTTATCATAAATTTATATCAATGTCTTACCTCATGTAGATTTACATCCGAATTCCCTAATAACTTGATTGAATATTATCACGATTTTATCGACAATTTATTCGATCGTATGCATAACATTTTTCGCGGTTTCGCCAGATCCGATGATAACTGTTCTGAATGTTATCAGAGGATAAATTATAGTACAAAGAGAGAGTCAAGGGAAGCCGAAAAATTTTGCCGTGGCGAGCGCCACTTCGATGTAACTACATAGCAAATCAAGACAGTTTATGGTTTATTTTATACAGGGTGAGTTTTAATGGATGGACCAACCATTTACCATCGGAGTGAGTTACAGATTGCAGTCTGTTAGTATTACTATAGAGGTGAGTCGGTAACTCACTCCGATGGTAAATGGTTGGTCCATCCATTAAAACTCACCCTGTATGCAGTTTATATTAGATGCTTTCCTTTCACTTCGGTGATTAGATCATATCACATCACCTCAGAAGTAGACGAAAAAATATGATTGGACGAATTGAACTGAACTGATCTGAATATTTCACTTCAGTTGTAAAAAGAAAGCAGTTATTACAACTCCAGAAGAACCGTTGATCGAACAGGTCACTGCAATAAATCCAGTGCCGGATTCTGTAACTCCGTAACGACAAATATCGCTATCGTTATCCATTGATATCGATGATTATTGCAAAAGGTTAGGGCTAGAATATAATTATATCGTGTAATTAAACATCGTTCGAGAGTTGTCGATAACTACTAGTTAGCGAATAACCTTTTGCGATAATCATCGATATCGATGGATAACAATAGCGACATTTGTCGTTACGGAGTTATAGAATTCCGGCAGAGGACCCAAGAAACCGATCCTCATCACTTCTTGGTGATTATATAGCAACGCTGAAATCTTTATCATCGTCGGAAGAAAAACGATCTTTTCTCGTGACGCGCCAGAAACTCTATCGACTTTGCAGTTCAATTATATTAAAGTACGAAAGGTGGCATTAGTTATTTGTTCAAATTCTTTTTACTCGAATTATAGGCCTCGTCTGGATGTCTAGATTTGTAAAAAAATTTCTACTCCCATTTACGCACTACTATAAACATAGCTTTGGCGAAAGCCTAAAATTCGACAAGTAATAATAACAATAATGCGCTACTGTGCACAATACAAGCCTAGGAATGATATTATGAATGATTTAAAATCGTAAGATCTAAGAAGCGAGGAACTCCCTCTGATGGCGGGAATTTTAAACATTCCTTTATGAATACTGAGACGATACAAGTACAAGTTATCTTACGGAGAAAACCAAACGATTTCTTTATCCTGTATATCCAAACTACACCTACAATATTACTACTCTATTACTAATAATACTATCATTGAACGAAACAATGAATACTAAAGTGACTTTCTGCATTTACAAATACGCAAAGTAGAATCGGTAATGAATTACCAACTGAGCCGACCACCTGTATATACATACGAATTAACGAGCTAGCCAAAGTAAACTAGAATAGTTACCAACAATCGCAGTACTGGGTGACTGTGATTGACTGTGTCGGCACACGACATTCCACCTGATTCTAACTCAAAGAATGCGCCAGTATCATTTATGATCATTCATGATTGGACTACGAAACTAGAATGAACGTTGTGTGTGTGCGAGGGTGTACAAAAATCATTTCAACTGAACTTCGAGCCACTTGAACATCACCGAAGGATGATCGTAGTGTTAATTTGTGAAACAAAAAACTGAACTTACATCCTTCTCGTCACTACTGCTGCATATTATAGACCCACGATCTCAGCAATGATAGCAACGTTTAGGAGTATTTCTCTTACTCCAAGTGAAAGCTTAACTTCTTACTGTCCAATTGCCGCCTTCTACATTCCATAATAAAAATCACGATATTTAAATATCTCTGGAGAATGTAATTTTAACCATGAATTTCGAAGTGCGGCGAATAATATTAATGATTTGACGAAAAGAACCTCTGCCGGAGTGTCTTTCTGTGTAATGATCAATTTAAAGCATTGTAAAATAGATTGCCGAGGGGATAGTTCTTTAGTAGGATTTTGATGCAAGGATCTGGAAGTCCAATCGAAAATGACGGAGAGTTTAATTAACGAATGGCTAGCAGATTGCGTGGATGTCTCACCGACAGAACTGCACACCTTCGCCACCACTTTGTCGCAGGATAATGAAATAGTGCGAGCGCTCTATGTACTCTTGGAGGAGCGCAGTAAATATAATCAGGTAACGGAACCATCAAGTGAAACCAGTAAGATGATTTTCTTTCGAAGATCGCTTGTTTCCTCATGCTTTAATTGTACTTTAACACGCACTTAATTTAAGGAGCATAATGATAACGAATTGTTCAATAATGCACTGCGCAGAATCGTTTAATGTTCAAGTTTTTAAGAACTAAAATGCGAAGGAAAGCTTTTCATATCGTGTAAACTTACAGTGTCTCCTTTGATTTTCCGCCATTCGGTTAGTTATTAACAATTCGTTAGTCAAGTTTTAAATGTTTAAGTAGCTCTCTACTTGTACTTTGTATTTTGTCTTTAGCGTAACTATCTAATGAAGTTTTATTCCTATTGCAGTTAGTCGACACCGTATGTAATCAATTGTTTGATTTTTACCGTTCTCGTGAAACGGAATTACAAAGATTCACGGCACAATTTCTTCCCACCCTTATATACATTTACCTAAATTCTGCCGCTCATGGGGATATCAAGGTGAGAATAATTTCTAAATGCTTTGAAATGTTACAGTTTATTACAAGGGACTGTGGGAAACAAGATTCGTATTGAATTTCCAAAGAAACATCATTATGGTGCATTAATAGTTTTTGCCTGGTTCGCACGTTGTATAAGAATGAACTGCAAAGGGATTCTTACATAATGTAAATTATATACGATTTATGTCAGGAGCATCGGTAGGAGGTGCTCTAGAATTTGCTTAATCACAACATCTAATTGTTATGCTCTGTTGTATATAGATGCACGATGCATTATAGTATCCTTGAGCAATCTTACCTTAAGAAAATATTTAATAATTAATTGCAATAAACATTCGATACCAACTTGGATTTTTATAAATTTAAAATAATGTAATCTGTATGTAGAATCTCTTTCTACTGTGTACAAATGATATTTCTGCGTAATCTTTAATACGATTCCTCGTACAAAGATTTATGATAATGGCGAATGATATATTTTCTTCCAATAGAATTGTCGAACAGTTGAAACATTATTGATTGGGTTATATAATCTGGAAGTGGTGGATAAAAGCGGTCAACCAAAAGCAGTTTCATTTAGGCTACCGTCACTGGCCATGCTATCCATATTTCACGAGGTACATACTACGCTAGTAATTATCTTAATCTCAATTTTGTATCTGTATTAAACCATACTTTTAATCTTCGTAGCCTGCCAGTTTAGCACCCGCTTCGTTAACAGAAAGTGCTGTCCGACGATTTGAAGAGTGCAACACAAAACTCGTCAGTTGGGGGCCGCTGCAACAAGTAGAGACATTAAATGCGCAGAACAGACTCAAAGTAATGACTGCTCTTTTGTTCATCTATAATCAACAGCTTGGTTACATAAACAAATATGCTTTGGAACAGTTGTGTAAAGTTGCAACAAAGTGAGCAAAACGGAAAAGATTCATTTCCATTATTTGTTATCGTCCATTGTTCGCAGCAAGAACAAGATGTAACGTAACTTTATAATTGCAGGCTTGTTACGCAAGGGTTTACAAAACCCGGTCATCATCAACGTTCTTCTTACGGAAGCGAGTCAAGTTTTGTACCTAGGCTTTTACCTCGCATACCTGTATCCAGCCAATTTCTTCTGGAATTCTTGCATGGCATATATTATGCTATGTATGTCCTAACATTTTATATTCTTAAGCTTCCATTTTTTTGGATCAGCTAAGAATCGCAACTGTTATTTTGATTACTGTACATGCTGATATTAAGAGAAAAAATGATGTATTTACAGGTACAATGACTGTTGGTACGTGGGAAATCAAGCTGTCGAAGACATTCACGTTAGAACTTGCTATGAAGGATATCCGGATGTAATGTTAGTTACAAATGCTATACGTAACTCTGCTAGTTCTGGCCCAACAGGTAATTTTTTGCGGTGTAATCTATTTAAGATAATTTAAGATAATTTGATAGCAATTATTCGAATACTCTCTTCGATAATAATATAAACCTACAAGAAAAGATATATGTATGTTTTGCATTGTTTGTATTTAGGGCAATCAAATGATGGATCAATTGGTATCAATGTGGCACTATCACCAGCTGCAGCTACTGCAACAGTTTCCAAATCAATGATCACAAATGCATCCTTCCGCACCAAAAAATTACCAGGTACGTTCATACAAACTAAATTTCACGTTTCATTAGGACTACACGAACGAGAATTAATTCTTTTTTTTACTCTCGAGTGTAAGTGTGTGTATAATCACGAGATATACTATTGCATAATTTGCACAATATTTGGCATTTAATAATTGAAATGGATAGTTGTTTTGTAAAGTATTTTCAACCTTTAATATAATGAAGCTGTTTAAATAAGATAAAAATTACGATTTTTTTTAATTTGTCAAATCCCTTTTATATAACATCTTTGAATAAGGAGTACGAAAAGTTTATATCTTTTTGTTGATAGTTGAACCATTTACAAAACTATGTTTATAATTTTCAAGCCCACTGAAATATGTTATTTAAATTTCAATGAAATTTAACTACTACCTAGCATGGAGTGTAGGTGAAGGTTTAATAATTTAATAGTGATTGCGAGACAGTGTCTGTAGTCAATTTTATGTAAATAGTGCAGACATTGCATGAGTACAAATGTGCGTTACATCCAGCATGTTGACTTTCCTGTATATATTTATTTCTAGAGTATGCTGTGTAATACTATGTTTAGAGTAATGATAGGTTTCAATGAAACTTGCATGGAATCCCAAGCAAGCTTTATAGAAAAGTGATATTGGATTTCTGAAGACACTTTTTTGGTAAATTTAACGATATACAAAATAGATGAAAATAATATTAAATCAGATATAGTAATCATTCGAAAAATGATTAGCAATTCATATTATGTTAATGAAGTTGACACAAAATTGTACATATATGTATACTTACAGTTGGTATTTTAGACTAAAATCTGATCAAATTGTAAATGGAGAAAATATGTTCCTAATGTTTGTGCATTTTAAATGAAATAATAAAGCAAACAGATAATAGTACTGTAGTTTGCAATCTTATCTATTTGTGTTAAACCATAATAATAATTATTTCCATTACAATTACTTTTACATGTGTTGTTCCAAGTGAGCTGATTTTTGAAAATTTCATAACAACTCCAAATATAATTATAACTAAGCAATTAGATCTGATAGTGATTTCTTTATTCAATAAAACACATTAGAATATTAAGATATTGAATACGCTTTAGGCGTACATGTTAAAATTTAATTTTGGTTTGCAATTATCTTTACGTGCTCAAATCGTAGCTATTCACATTTACTCTTAAAACTATACAATATGTAATAAGCTAGTAAACTGCATCAATGTGCTTTGTTTCCACACTTGCATTGGTAGACGACCTGGACGAGAAGTTGTTTGCGGTTGAATTGAGCAGTACTCAAGCCGAGAAGCAACAACAAGCGGTAACAGTGCCCAATAATAAACGTCGTTCATGGCGTTGGATGCATGCATTTACAAATTCCGTTGATGAGGAAGATAACGAAGTAGGCAAAATACGTTCTTCCTCATCGGTGGAAAGTTCTCGACGAGGAAGTGTATGTAGCATAACGCGCTCTCCTACTAAGTCATCTCCCAAAAAATGCAAAGATCAACGACCAAAGAATGTTTTGAGTGAGAATAGTGAAGATAAAGTAAATCGATCAATTCGAAAAGAAACTAAGCAAAATTGCGAAAATGCTTTTGGCGAGAACTTGTTAAACACTGGCACACACTTGTACAGCGTTTTAGAAGAACAAGCTTTGGGAGAAGTTATTCGAGATTCTGTGGAAAGTGTATACGTCAATGGCAAGGGACAGATCAATTATTGTACTACTACTACTGCTCTATCGACAAATACATGGTATTCGAAATTTATTGAAACACTTTTGAATTGTGCAGATATTTATACAATGTTTTCGGTTTATCAAACGTACAAATGTATATGCACTTAGTGTACTTGCACCAGGCAAACTTCTTAATTGTGAATGTGTACCGTGACATACATATTCATTTCAGATACACATACAAGCAATAATCGGTCAACCGAGCACCGTGCCATGTATTTTACTTAGCATTGATGGTTCATGTTCTGTATATATGTAATATATGAGATTTCTGCAAAACTAGTATGGAAAATAGAGCATAAGTGTGCATTAAATGCATCACAGAGTATTATACCCTTCTATACCGAAGGTGTTGCATATATTGCTTATCGAGTAGCATGTGTAAATTGATGTTCGTGTTTACGTGTATAGTTTCTCCTAAATTGTTTTTTCATTGTACAACCCTATCGAATGTATGACATTACTTGCCCGAAGCACGGAAGCATAGATGCATACATGACCTCTAACTGGTATGACAAAATTAATTTTGAGACGATTTAGCGTATGTAAACATACCAGTTCAGGGATAAAGATTTTATTTATGTTTTCTTCATTAAATCGTTGATGTAACCGATTCATATTGAAATTTATCGTGTACCCCTTCATGAAACAAAAATTTCATTGCCAGTTAGCTCACGATCTGCTCTTCCACTTCTACGAATGTACTTGTACATATTCATATTATGTTTAAAGACTTTTGAAGTTCATGGACAGAATTTGCTAAAAGTTATTTTATTTGTTTGTACAGATGATATACCGATTCAAATTGTGAAAGAAGATGCTAGCGGGGAGCCTAAGGGTAACCTAGTGTCCATTACAGAAGAGTCCGAATCAAATGAAGTGAATCGTGTTGGTTCTATGAGACAATCAAAGGATCAGAAGCCTACTTCTAAGATTACAAGTTTTCCAGTTCTCGGAAAGAAACCTAAGGAAAAAGATGGGAAAGCAACTAAGAACGCTCATATTGGATCTGGTGAAAAAGACCGAAAACTTGGTTCGCAAAATGCATCGAAGGAAAATATAAAAGGAAGTTCTTCGATGTTGAATAATGATCAAACAGAAATAGATGGAAATGTAAATGGTTGTACATTACGGAAAAAAAATAATACTGTAGAAAATAATTCAGGTACAATTGATGTTAATACAGCTTTACTTGATAGCGAACGTCGCGCATTGAGTGGAGAGGTAATCGATAATAGTAATATAGAAGCTCCTATTAACTTACGGGCACACAATGAAACAGAACCATTAACTTCTTCAATCCAAGTTAGTTCTGTATAAATAATGTAATGGTAAAAAGATGTCAAACATAATAGTGGGCTGCACTAATCACAGAATCGTTAAGAAGAATCTACAATGTGTAATAAAAATATATTCTCCTTGTAATAATGACGGGTCTTGAACTTCAAAAATAAATACTAGCGAAATCATAGTTTTGCAAAATATGTTAACAAAAGATACTGTGTTTGGCATCGACAAATTGTTATTCTCTTTTGTTTTCTATTATTCTTACGAGCTGTTCACATTAAGCTATGTTTCTACGACTAGTTTAAAAAATAAAAAGAAACATAGTCATATATGGTATATTTCTGTTTAGGATTATGCAGTAGTAAAAGTTTTCTATTACCTTATACCTTATTTTATATATAGAAAACCACATTTTCATTAATGAATAAAAAGGCAATTCTTTAGTGATGGCATGTTAGAAAAGATTATATTTTATGAATATTTTATGAATATTCCCTATTTACACTAATCGAAATTATTTTTCAAACTTATTAAAAAAAATCAGTTATTTAGCGTCTACTTAGCAAAAAACTTTATTACTGCAAATTGTATACCAATTCCACCTTTTACATTATTCAAGCATTGACATTACTCAAATTATAGTTGTTATTTTACATGAGGTATCACTCTGTTATTGATTATATTCCAAGCTTTTAAATATTGGTGCATTGTTTATATTATAAAAGTGGCATATGTTATATTAATTCCCAAGAGTAATGGGTGTTTTAGTATTGTCCATTAAAAAAGAAAATGTAACAGTTGCAAAATGTTCGATACACTATAACTTGTAACTACAAAACAGAACAGTTTAGTGTTCCATACTAAATATCTATTGATATCGTACGTAATGGTAATAGCCCTTGGTAAATGATGTAAAAATAAATTATTTGAATGTATAGTTAATTATTAAGTTTGTATATTTAAATGACGAATGTACATATGAATGTTACATCCTGTAGGCTGTAATGTTCATGCTACCTGTATAATGTGACGATCTTTTAAATAATTTTTTGTCTGCCACATTACTTGCATTGGCACGAGCAAACGCAATTGCATGAAACAACACAACGTTTTCTAATCTGTAATAGTGTATAAATATGATTTAGCATTGATTGTATTTATTACAGGATATATTATGTATAGAGAATGAAATGTTTTGATGCAAGCAAGCGATATCCCTTAAAAGAGGATGAAGTTTTAGCTAAATTAGATTATAATATTTTTTATTGCATTCTTGAACTTAGTCGCGTATAGATAAAACTGCTCTGCTTTTGTGTTAATTGTAAAGCTCACACAAAAGTAAGGATTTGTAAAGTAAGCTCTGTAAAGTAGAGTACATAGGCTACTACAGTCTGTTCAGCATTTTCTTTTTGCTTACATACTATTAAACTACTGCATATGTGTGTAAGATTTAATTTTCATACGATAGGCATATTATTATTTATTATACACAAATACGACAAAAATGATTGCGCTCTTGTTTTATATCTTATCAAATAATATGATATTACTCTATAAACCGTAAAACGAATTATAGCAGTTTCATAAAATGAATACCGATTACATTCATATTTTCAATAGATCTTTTACCAAAGTATTATCGAAAATAATAGTACTTATCGCACATTGTTCAATGTTCAATGTGTAACTAACTTAATTTTATTATTTATTTAAGCAAGGGGCATGTGGGGTTTTTCATGATTTCACTAATTGTAATTTATTTCCTTTATTATATGTACGTGTACCCACCCTCTTATACGAAACTTAAGGGGATCACGCTTGGAATTGGTATATTTTATTTGAAAGACTGTGTAGTGTACTGCACCAGTGCTTAGTACAATAACATATGTTTTTGTTAACCAGTCAGAGTGTTCAATGGATTACTATCTAACTATACCTAAGTAAGTAAAGATGTAACAAGAATTATACTGTACTATCACTTCCATGAATTCGTCAACATAAACTCAGAAATATCTTTAAATTTAAGAACCAAATGCGAGAATACTTTCAGAAAAGCCAACAGGAAAAAATGGCATCGTAAAAAAATGTTTTTGGTATGCAATTACCCAATTAACTAATATAAATGTTTAATACGATATTACTAATATTGTATTGCGGTTACATTTACTATAAGTGAAACGTGAATTAACATGGGGATTTAGGAGCCTAAAATATATTGTCAATAATGCCAATAATATGCTATTTTAATCTTTCCAGATATGAAGATATCAAAGTATCGAATTATTAATCGTTACCAATTGTGCATTACGTAAATAGTTTTTATTAATTCATAACAGCAATAATGTACACTGACGTATTAATTCATATGTACATTATAATTGTAAAGAACTATTTTTTAGGTGACCTTATCATTTAAATAATCAATTTATTTTGGTACTACTGTATATAGTCTTTTAAATAAAGTATTTCATATTCTTTGTTTAAAGTTCGGAAATGATGTTGCAATTGTAAACAAGCAAATTTGTATTCTCGTATAGACTATAACAATGGATATTGTTCTCATGATTCTTTTGCGTAGTTTGTGTGTTTTCATTCCATCTATTATGTAAAATTTAGACAGCAGTAGTAAAGAGAAAAGAAATTTCATTAAATTATGAAATAAAAAGAACAATGTTACAAAGTATAGACTTTTATGGGGGTACAATGAATAATATCTTCTGTTATCGATTTATTTTTATAAATAATAAATGTGAACATAATTTGTTAAACAAGTGCGATACATCCCTATAAACAAATTTATTACACTTTACTATTTTACTTCACTTTATTTTTAACATTTTTTAGTAACCATAGGCAGTTAAACAAGTTTGTTTTTTAAATTTTTTGAATACATACAAATTATGACTCCAAGTATGTGTATTGTAAATACATTTGTATTACGAGACAGCAAATCAATAAGTATGTCAAACTTACAATCACTTTAATCAAAATTTTTGCTCTCTCTCCCCCCACCCCTCTCTGTCTGAAGTAAAAAAAAAAAAAACACATTGAAAATTCAATAGTAAAAAAGTAATAATTATCTTTAAGTTAGAAGCACTAAACTCTGAGTTCTCTATATCACTGCCATCTGATATAGTTCAATTATACTAATTGAATAAATACGTTTGGTTTTTCTTTAAACACAATAAGGTACACATCATTATATAAATTATTGCATAAATCATTGTAAAATAAGTAGAACTATATTTTTCAATTTCATGAGTTATTATAGATATGAATTATAGATAGAGCAAAATTTCTATAAACAGAAACTAATGTAATGTGTAAAGTTTAATATTTGTTATATACTTTACTGTAAAATTTGTATATAATATAAAAATGAAGATACTACGATATACATATACGTGACGTGTGTTATTGAAATTGTACACTATTATGGGCAATATTCGTAAAACGATTCTTCTATACAGTACAGTAAATGTTCTTTTCACATATAATTGATCAAACGAAATCCAGATCTTTGTTTAAATTAATACAATTACATGTATATATAATATACAGTACATGCATGTATTTATTATCAGATACACTTGTGAGGACGCAGTCGATGTGTACAATAAAAATATACGCAAAAGGTGCATGTAACCTAATACTATAAAATGTTCATAATTGCTAATCATATGCAACACATATTAACATCGGTATACAGGGTATCCCTGACCGATCTACGCGGAAGAAGAGGAGACATAGAGCGGCTTCCGCTGAACATAAAAGTCCTGTACCGTTTTGCAATAAACGCAATAGTTTTCGAGTTATTAATTGTTAAAGATCAAAGGAAAGGGTGTCCGCCAAAATGACAGCGGGAGGAGCGCTGAAGCCTCTGCGAGCTGTAGGACGGCTCAGTTTACCTACAAACAAATGCGGGGCGCGGTGAGGGGAAGGATAAGACGTCGCTGCACGGCCGGCTTCTTTTGCGTTATTCTTCCCCTTACCGCGTCCCGCACTTGTTTGTAGGTAAACTGAGCCGTCCTACAGATCGCAGAGGCTCCAGCGCTCCTCCCGCTGTCATTTTGGCGGACACCCTTTCCTTTGATCTTTAACAATTAATAACTCGAAAACTATTGCGTTTATCGCAAAACGGTACAGGACTTTTATGTTCAGCGGAAGCCGCTCTATGTCTCCTCTTCTTCCGCGTCGATCGGTTAGGGACACCCCGTATACACGTTTATGCGTATGTACACAACCAAAGAAAAAATATATCTAGTTTTTACGAATGTTATAAAATTATGTCTTGTTACTAAGATGTATAAGATGTTGGAAATGTTGATGTGTATATAATATAAAAATTATGTCTGCTTTGTCTACAATGAAGGAATCTGTAAGCAGTGTTAATTTAGCATTAATTAGATGAAAATATATACACTGTACAGTATAATGCATTTTGATTTATTTATTCAATTTGATTCTGCTTCAATGTAGATAATCATTTATATGTATAGTGAAAGTACATGCCAAATTTCATTGCGATCCGTTCAGCCGTTTGGTCGGAATACTGGACTAATGGAAATAGTGAAAAATTCATTAATCCATTAGTCCAGTTTTCCAGCCAAACGGCTGAACGGATCCGAACAAAATTTGGCATGTACATCGAGTATATGTATATCCATTTGGTGCTATGAAACTTTATGTATGGCCGTTCAACCGTTTCGAAATGGCGGCAAATTTTAATATTTAATCCACTATTTCAGCAAGAAAGTTGATTAGTCCATTATTTCGGCAAAACGGCTGAACGGATTCGAACAAAATTTGGCATACATATCAAGTATATACACATTTGGTGCCAGGAAACTTTCTGTATAGCCATCCTAAGCCTTTTCGAAATAGCGGCAAATTTTAATATTTAATCCACTATTTCAGCAAGAAAGTTGATTAGTCCATTATTTCGGCAAAACGGCTGAACGGATTCGGACAAAATTTGGCATGTACATCAAGTATATACCCATTTGGTGCCACGAAACATTGTGTATGGGAATCTTCAACCATTTCGAAATGGTGCCAATTTCAAATCTTTTTTCACTATTTTATAATTATAGTTTGAAAATCCCGTAATTTCGAAACGGTTGAAGATGACCATAAAGTTTCGTGGCACCAAATGGGTATATTTTCAAACTACATTGCAAATTTCTTTTGAATTCGCGCAAGCGTTTCGCCGGAATACTGGATTAAAGATTTCAATTTGTCGCAATTTCTGAATGGTTGAAGATAACCATGCATAAAGTTTCACCGCAGCAAAGGTGTATATACTCTATGTACATGTCAAATTTTGGTTCGGATGCATTTAATTGTCCGGTTTTGATCACTTGGGCCTATTGCAGAAATGCTGCATTTCGTCGGCGAGCGCGAAGTGCGAGCACCCGACGACTTGGGGGGATATGGCGCTTGAGCGAAGCGAAAGCGCAGAGGACTCTGTAGCATAGTTTAATATCTCAATACTTGATTTTTCCACAATTTCGAAACCTTTTGAAATTCGTGGACGAGCGCGAAGCGCGAGCAAAGGCGATCTTGAGGGGGTTTGAGCTTGAGCGAAGCAAAAGCGCAGGGGGCTCTGCCCCCTAGTTTTTTTTTGCTTAAAAAATTAGTTTATCATCTGTAGAATATGCTCACGAAATGCGGAATTCAAATTCGAACTCTGTGTTTATCTGTGTCATGCGTAGTGCATGTAAAACCGCGTCTACACTGGTCGAACGAATAGTGAACGAACACCGAACGCAACAGAGAGGCCAGGACAGCCAAAAAAAAGGAGATGGCAGCTCAAATGGACAAAATGGCTGAAGAAGAATAATGAAGTATAATGTACGGGCCTGGCATAGCAGACTAAGCATTATATTATGTTAGGCCGACTAAACACTATTTTTTCGTATCAAAAACTTTAAACGAGTTTTTCTCGAAACACGTATTTTTGCGCGCCGTGCAATGTAGCTCAGCGAGTTTTTCACGGATTTAGATCAAACTTGGCAGAAATACTCTTTAACTTATTGGCTATTGCATGACGTTCCGCTTTTTTTTTTCTTTTTTTTTTAATTTTAAACACTATTTTTGACCAATTCTTTATGGGAAAAAATGTTTTTTTTTTAAATGCTCCCTAATTTTCACAAAAAAAAAAATTTCTTCTCTCCGTCATGCAAAGCGTATTTACATATTTTAACAAAAAAAAATCGGTTTTTTAAGTTTAGACAAGATTTGAGACCGCTAGGCTGCACGGCGCAAAAAGTAGGTCCTGACCGAGCAGCTATAACGCCGCCATTTCGAAATATTTTTTGATGAAAAAATTTGGGGAAATTTAATAAAACGTGTTCTATTAAATACACTTTAATTCATTTTTATACATCCGACGAGTTGTCTGCAATAAATTCTTGAAAAAACGTGCGTTTACGTGTATTTCCCCCCTTAAACCAGAGCTCCGCGAAGTCCCTGCTCTCCCACTGCCTGGATTGCTCCCTCATGAAGCTCTCCGAGACAGGGATATCAAAGTCGCTGCCTAGGTCAGAGTTTTTGGCCCTTCCCTGGCTAACTTGTTCGCCTTCTCATTACCCCGGATCCCGCGATGTCCCGGTACCCAGAGCAACCTCACTCGATTGTCCATCGCCAGACGGGTCAATTCCTCCCCTGCAGCCCCGTACGAGCTTGGACGTTGCCACAGTGGCCCGCAGCAGTCCAAGCGCCGCACAGTGGGCAATATACGTGTAGGTATTTGCTGAAAAAAGTCAATATCTTTTGATTGGGTTGGAATTTTAAGACGATTCTTTTTTTTTTTACTTATAGAGAAAGGTTCCCCGCACATGGAAAATAGGCAAGACATTCAAAATAATTAATATCTATTACGAAAATTAACAAAAATGTTATACAAAAAATTATTTTCTCTTTCAAATATAAAATAAAAACAGCAGAAGTTCTTTTCTAAACTAACTAGGGGGCAGAGCCCCCTGCGCTTTCGCTTCGCTCAAGCGCCAACCCCCTCAAGATCGCCTTGCTCGCGCTTCGCGCTCGCCCACGAATTTCAAAAGGTTTCGAAATTGTGGAAAATTCAAGTATTGAGATATTAAACTATGCTACAGAGTCCCAACTATGCTACTTTCGCCCGCGAAATGCAGCATTTCTGCAATAGGCCCAAGTGATCGAAACCGAACAATTAAATGCATTCGAACCAAAATTTGACATGTACATCGAGTATACAGGGTGTCCCTAACCGATCGACGCGGAAGAAGAGGAGACATAGAGCGGCTTCCGCTGAACATAAAAGTCCTGTACCGTTTTCCGATAAACGCAATAGTTTTCGAGTTATTAATTGTTAAAGATCAAAGGAAAGGGCGTCCGCCAAAATAGCAGCGGGGGGAGCGCTGGAGCCTCCGCGAGCTGTAGGACGGCCCAGTTTACCTACAAACAAATGCGGGGCGCGGTGAGGGGAAGGATAAAACGTCACTGCACGGCTGGCTTCTTTTGCGTTATTCTTATCTTGATTTTTATTAAGCGAATTTAAGTCTTTAATCCAGTATTCCGGCAAAACGGCTGAACGGATTTGGATGAAATTTGGCATGTACATGAAGTACACTCAGGGGAAAAAAAAGCGATACACTTGAAATCTGGAAAAAAATCACTGAATTTCAAATGACGATAACTTCGTAAATAATGAAGATAAAAATGTGTTTAAAAAATGATAAGAAAGCTTGAAACCTCAACTTAAAGAATTAATTTATTTCAATGTAGCGAGATAAATTTATTTAACATGGCGGATGACAAAAGAAGAGCATGCAAAATTGAAAAATATTTTTCCGACTTTATCATAGCACATGGCGAGAGTCAAGTGTCGCAACAGAATAGGATATAAAGCATCCGATAGTACCGAGTTTCTTCTTTACAATGGTTTTTTCAAAGTTGCAATATGATAATTTTTCACAGAGTTATTCCCACTTGAAAAAAAAACAGCTTTTTTTTC
The DNA here is from genome assembly GCA_944319695.1 of Tiphia femorata. Taxonomy (NCBI): domain Eukaryota; kingdom Metazoa; phylum Arthropoda; class Insecta; order Hymenoptera; family Tiphiidae; genus Tiphia; species Tiphia femorata. The sequence goes on from OX090897.1 coordinate 12,056,539, forward strand.
ATATGCAATTAACTCGATGAAAAATTAACATATTGCAACTTCGAAAAAACCATTGTAAAGACGAAACTCGGTACTATCGCATGCATTTTCTCCTATTCAGTTGCGACAGTTAATTTTTGCTTAGTGCCGCCGCAAACTTGGACGATAATTTTCCAATTTTCCATATTTTCGCTTTATCAACTGCCATTTTGAAAAAAAAAGTCGGACATAAGCGTGACACAAAATTCCGAAAAGTAGACATCCGAACCTTTAAAAGGCTTTTTGTAAGGTCTTGCTCGCTGTTTTAGGAGCTGAGATATTCAATCTTGAATTTTTAAGAACGCCGAATACCAAGAATAAAAATTCCGTTTTTCACCAGTTTCGCGGTATTTTAAGGCTCCAAACTGTTTTGTGGGTGCGTGCGTATGTTGCACGAGGTTGTAGATGTGTGTGTGTGTGTGTGTGTGTGTGTGTGTGTGTGTGTGTGTAAAGTACAGTTTAGTTGTGTGCGTGCGTGTGTGTGTGTACACAATAAGGATAAGGACCCGATGGTTCGTTAGTTCCACAGTATTTAAAAATTTCAAGCTTTCCTCGTGTGCTCTTACAGGCGCATCCTAACAGTGGGTATTCTTACAAGGAATGATCCCCAACCCGGAAATTCAAAAACTTCTGAAATTTTGTGGAAATGTAGAGCAACACGTCCTGAATGCGACACTATTTTTTGTTGGTGCGGAAAAAACGGTTTAAAGGGGTGAAAACCTCCCTTAAAGAAAAGTCGATTATTTCTTCCGCGCCAGTTATCTTCGAAACGGTAAGAGATATTGAAAAAAAAAGTTAAATAATGTTTGAAACGATTTTATGAGCACTATAACGTAGCATCAAAATTATTTCCAAAATTATAATCGTTTATAAAATTGTTTATAACAATAACGTAGCGTCAAAATTATTTCCAAAATTATAATCGTTTATAAAATTGTTTATAACAATTATAATTTTGGAAATAATTTTGACGCTACGTTATACAACAAAAAATTTTTAAATACTGTGGAACTAACGAACCATCGGGTCCTTATCCTTATTGTGTACACACACACACGCACGCACACAACTAAACTGTACTTTACACACACACACACACACACACACACACACACACACACACATCTACAACCTCGTGCAACATACGCACGCACCCACAAAACAGTTTGGAGCCTTAAAATACCGCGAAACTGGTGAAAAACGGAATTTTTATTCTTGGTATTCGGCGTTCTTAAAAATTCAAGATTGAATATCTCAGCTCCTAAAACAGCGAGCAAGACCTTACAAAAAGCCTTTTAAAGGTTCGGATGTCTACTTTTCGGAATTTTGTGTCACGCTTATGTCCGACTTTTTTTTTCAAAATGGCAGTTGATAAAGCGAAAATATGGAAAATTGGAAAATTATCGTCCAAGTTTGCGGCGGCACTAAGCAAAAATTAACTGTCGCAACTGAATAGGAGAAAATGCATGCGATAGTACCGAGTTTCGTCTTTACAATGGTTTTTTCGAAGTTGCAATATGTTAATTTTTCATCGAGTTAATTGCATATGAAAAAAAAGCTGTTTTTTTTTCAAGTGGGAATAACTCTGTGAAAAATTATCATATTGCAACTTTGAAAAAACCATTGTAAAGAAGAAACTCGGTACTATCGGATGCTTTATATCCTATTCTGTTGCGACACTTGACTCTCGCCATGTGCTATGATAAAGTCGGAAAAATATTTTTCAATTTTGCATGCTCTTCTTTTGTCATCCGCCATGTTAAATAAATTTATCTCGCTACATTGAAATAAATTAATTCTTTAAGTTGAGGTTTCAAGCTTTCTTATCATTTTTTAAACACATTTTTATCTTCATTATTTACGAAGTTATCGTCATTTGAAATTCAGTGATTTTTTTCCAGATTTCAAGTGTATCGCTTTTTTTTCCCTGAGTGTATATACCCATTTGGTGCCACGAAACTTTATGTATAGCCATATTCAACCGTTTCGAAATGGCGGCAAATTTAAATTTTTTAAGCAAATTTAAGTCCTTAATCCAGTATTCCGGTAAAACGGCTGAACGGATTCGGACGAAATTTGGCATGTACATGGAGTATATACTGATTTGGTGCCACGAAACATTATGAATGGTCATCTTCAACCATTTCGAAATGGTACCAATTTCAAGTCTTTAATCCACTATTTTATTTTATAATTATAGTTTGAAAATCCCGTAATTTCGAAACGGTTGAAGATGACCATGCATAAGTTTCGTGGTACCAAATGGGTATATTTTTGAACTACATGCCAAATTTTTTCTGAATCCGTGCCGGCGTTTCGGCAGAATACGGGATTAAAGGTTTCAATTTCCGTAATTTCTGAATGGTTAAAGATAACCATGCATAAAGTTTTACTGCAACAAAGGGGTATATACTTGATGTACATGTAAAAGTTTGGTTCGGATGCCTTTAATTGTCCGGTTTCGATCACTTGCGCGCATAGCAGAAATGCTGAATTTCGCGGGCGAGCGCGAAGCGCGAGCACCTGACGTTCTCAAGGGGTATGGCGCTTGAGCGAAGCGAAAGCGCAGAGGACTCTCTAGCATAGTTTAATATCTCAATACTTGAATTTTCAACAATTTCGAAACGGTTTGAAATTCGTGGGCGAGCGCGAAGTGCGAGTGCCGCGGTCGTGCCTATTGCAGAAAAGCGAAGCTTTTCTGCACCCGGTAAAGCGAGCGCGAAGCGCGAGCAAAGGCGATCTGGGGGGTTGGCGCTTGAGCGAAGCGAAAGCGCAGGGGGTTTACCCCCTAGTTTTTCTCGCGCTAACGCGATTCCGGAGCGCTTAATTCTCTTCCATCCGTCGCGCGCTTTTTGCCTTCTTCGTGAAGCCTCGACGAGAAGCCGAAGAGTCTTTGAGAGTAGAGAAATTTTGCCCAACTTATGGAAACAATTTTCTCCGTTCCATTCTCCGACGTCCGGCGCAGAAGGAATTTGTAGTTTTTAGACTTCCCGTCCTCGAGGTTTTGATGTATTAAGGGTAGTGTGTACTAAAGCGCGACATGTCAACGCGGAACTTTTTGATAAGATCGGGCGCGTCCGGATGATCACCGGAATGGAACGGTCCTTTTCTTCGAGAACTCTCGCCTCTATCAAAACGAGGAAACTTCGAACTCAAAAAATAGAAACGACCAAGAGTCTTTCGCGTCGTTCCATATTTGGGGCAGAATTTAACCCTTTGCACTCCTCGACGAATTTAAAAATTATAAAATATTTTAGGAATTCCGTTGCATAGTGTTAACTTTAACTCGACATTGGAGTTGGTATAAGAAATGTAATGTCGAGCCACACTCGACATAGGAGTGCTAAGGGTTAAGGGGTTTCTTCTTCGAGTATATCGACTAAAAATAATTTCTACGATTGCGCCATTTAAATAATTGAAATCCACGATTCTCCTTGGTATCTTATCAAAAGACATATTTTTTCTCAGAGACAGTTTTCTAAGGTATTCACTCGCTAGTAAAACCTTACTGGTGCCCTTTTCCATATTATCGCTAATTGTAAGACTTCCTTATCTCGTAATGGAGAACGATTAGTATGAAAATAGCTGGAAAAGTGCAATTGTGCCGGTGATTGTGAAAGTGGTCTAAGTAAATAGAAAAAACAATTTTTCGAAATTATTGACTTAGACCACTTTCATAATTATGGGCACAATTAATTCTACGGAAAAAACAAAACGATTAGTATAATTACGGATAACGAGTGCGCTATATCGTCCTGCTCTCGCTTCGAAGCGAATTCAGGGCGTCTGGAATTCGTCGCAGCTTCGCCAAGGGTGACGTTTCCATTGCCGAGTACCCTAAATAAATCCGTAGCAGCAGATGCTACCTGCACCAGAAATTTTTAAATAATTCTCTTCTTCTATAACTATAAAGTATACCACGTGTATCATTGTAAATAGACATTTTTCTCTTTTACCGTCCCTACACAGTGTTACCAGACGTACGATAATTACGTGAACGATAATTTGAGCAAATGTACAGCGAATGTACGACGTATGTACGATCCAACCTCATTACCGTATGATAGTTTTAACCGCGTAATTGATATTTTCTCCTCGAGTATTCATTCGATTTTTCGCTACTCGTCGCGCGGATACCACCCTGGTATGCAAGAGCGCTTTAAGCGGCTCACACAGTGTTACTTTTGGGACCGCCTTGTGTTCATTCAGCTGGGATGCTTGTATTATCGCAGGAAGCTCTTCAGGTATTATTAATTTCGAAGGCAGTGGGGCTCTTAAGGTAACGAAATCATTTCGACCGCGTCAGGCACGACCGCGAAAACCCATCGTATGAATAAACGTACGTTTATGCGAGCAGGCGCGCGTGTGTACGTTCGTGTTTATTCTAAATTTTGGAAAAACGGATCGGAACGAAATTTTGCAGAAAGATCGTGAAAAGTATATGGCAATGTGGTAACACGAAATTTTTCATAACCTCTATTCTGATCTGTTTCGAATTAATTAAATACCCAAATTAAATTCGATTTTAAGATCGTGTTACGTCCGCGACGTAACGTAACTCGATGTCAAAGAGACGCTGTGACAATCCGGTCACCGGTATAGCCACTGAGAATGGTAACACCGGATAAGATAATTGTCTTACGCGCCCGAAGCGTAACTTGGGGCTCTATCACCACGTTCCCTTCGACATCGAATCAACTATTAATAATTTTGTGTAAAAGTAATATAGTTTAACGGTGCACACGTACTAGTAGGTTTTCCGCATGGGAAACGCCCATAATCCACGAGCCATACGAATTACGTAACACACTCCTCACCAAGATCTCAAATACCACAAACACAGTGAAACACGTATCACCCATCTCCACTACTATGCCAACCTCGAACCTAGCAATAAAAATGGAAAAGGAAAGAACTCATCAAGACCAAGGCCAAGTGCGAAGACTACACGTGGACCCCCCGTCGAACCGAAAAGAGCATGGCAGCGCATGGAGATCTATGCACGCGCACGATCAGGACCGAGGTGACGCGCGGCGCGTGGACAAAAGATGGGAGATTGACCTGCACACGCACAGCTCAGAGATCGAAGGCCTGTACTTAACCTAATCTTAATTGATCCTCGAGATATGTCAAGATCGAAGACAAATCTATCCTCATATTTCTCCCAGATAATAGTAGTCACCCCATACCCATGTACATCCTTTTAAGGGGTTATAAAAGGTACCACCAGCACCACTTTTCGAGCATTCTAGTATCATTCTTTCTTCAGTTCACTTTGTCGAGGATTCTAGATTCACCATTTCTTCAGTTCACTTCGTCGACCCGTATTAGAGCAATAGTATCCAACGTTTACTTGAGTTAGTTTTTTTCACTTCACAATTACAAATCTATAGTCAGAGTTTATTTCAATTTCAATTATATAAACTAGGGGGCAGAGCCCCCTGCGCTTTCGCTTCGCTCAAGCGCCAACCCCCTCAAGATCGCCTTTGCTCGCGCTTCGTGCTCGCCATAAGCGAAGCTTTTCTGCAATAGGCACGACCGCGGCACTCGCGCTTCGCGCTCGCCCACGAATTTCAAAAGGTTTCGAAATTGTAGAAAATTCAAGTATTGAAATATTAAACTATGCTACAGAGTCCTCTGCGCTTTCGCTTCGCTCAAGCGCCATACCCCCCCCCCCCCCCCCAGATCGTCGGGTGCTCGCGCTTCGCGCTCGCCCACAAAATGCAGCATTTCTGCAATAGACCCAAGTGATCAAAACCGGACAATTAAATGCATCCGAACAAAAATTTGACATGTACATAGAGTATATACACCTTTGCTACGGTAAAACTTTATGCATGGTTATCTTCAACCATTGAGAAATTGCGACAAATTGAAATCTTTCAAACTGGCACCATTTCGAAATGGTTGAAGATGCCCATACACAATGTTTCGTGGCACCAAATGGGTATATACTTGATATGCATGCCAAATTTTGTCGGAATCCGTTCAGCCGTTTTGCTGGAATAGTGGACTAATCAACTTTTTTGCTGAAATAGTGGATTAAAAATTTGAATTTGCTGCTATTTCGGAACGGCTGAAGATGGCCATACATAAAGTTTCCTGGCACCAAATGGGTATATACTTGATGTGCATGCCAAATTTTGTCCGAATCCGTTCAGCCGTTTTGCCGGAATAGTGGACTAATCAATCGTTTTACTGGAATAGTGGATAAAAAATTTGAATTTGCCGCCATTTCGAAACGGTTGAAAATGGCCATACATAAAGTTTCGTGGCACCAAATGGATATATACTCGATGTACATGCCAAATTTTGTTCGAATCCGTTCAGCCGTTTGGCCGGAATACTGCACTAATGGATTAATGAATTTTGCACTATTTCCATTAGTGCAGTATTCCGGCTAAAGGGCTGAACGGATCGCAACGAAATTTGGTATGTACTTTGAGTATATATCCATTTGGTGCCAGCAAACTTTATGTATCGCTATCTTCAGCCGTTTAGAAATGGCAGCAATATTAAATTTAAATTACATTTTTTTCAAATTTTGAATCTCCCGCCATCTTGTACCGGTTCAAGATGGCGGCTCACAAACCTTATTGTCAACTCACAGTAGTGTACTTGATTTTTGTGCCAAATTTCGTCCCGATCGGTTCAGCCGTTTTTCCGAAATCGAGGATCTACACACACACACACACACACACACACACACACACACACACACACACACACACACGAACGGTTTTCGCGATGGCGATTGCATAAGTCACTCCCTTTACGGTCGTGCCTAATTAACTAATCGCGACCAACCAATAAGGGTCTCCTACTTGGGTCCAATATATTTGCAGTTTAAAAGTGAGTATTCAATTCAAACCGTCTTGAAATTCGACCAGATTTTTGTCAGAGGTTTTTCAATTTTATATAATATGTTTCGTGCTTAGACACCTTTTGGTACCTCATTCCTTTTCTTTCATATTTAATTATTTCCAATCCTATTCCTCTCACCTTCAAGTTTCAACCCTTTCCGATAACTACCATTCAAGCAACGTACTCTTTCACTCGTTTAATCCTAACGTTTCCTGTTCTTGCTCTCAAGCAACGCGAGGCGTTTTTCGCAGACCCCTCTCCTATTTGACAGTATTGACGCCAACATACCTCCTCAATCCGATTCTCCTATTCACTTTTATCGCGGTACCTAAACATCCTGTCACCACACCTCTTGACTCGACTACCCGACCGTACCGAGAACCTTCCCATTGACTAAAATTCGAAACTCGCTTGAAATCACTTTACGACCCACTCCCCCTTAAGTTTTTCCTTACCAGCTTTATTTTCCCATCCTGTCTTCGGCCAACACTCTCGTCACCAGTTCATTCTACTAGTGACTATAGTATCGAACACTTCGTGCAGTATTCACCAGTTCCTTGCCTTTTATTTGCTGTATTATCTGTGTAATTCAGTTTGTCTCTTCTTATAATATACGTGCCTTCGATTTATTTTTATCATCAACGTTCAGTGTGTTTTTTCTGCCAAACCTCACCCAGCGACACTCAGGCTACGCCTACATATCAACCGAAAGGTAAGAACACAGTTTAATTAAATCCTCTCGTCTACTCTCTATCCCTCTCTCTCACTCTCACTCTTTCTCTGTGATACTGGTTGCTATACGTTCCACCTCCCTAACCACGTACCCTATCCTCATAAGACATCGACAACCTCCCTCTTAACGATTGACGATCATTGACTTTCTGCCCTATCCCGAGTTATAGCGCGTATCGTGTTGACTCAAAAAAGGGTGCCGTTCGACCGTCGGATAAACGCGAGTAAAGTTTCGACTGACCGCCCATCTGGCCTCCAGGTCGAGCGAACGATTCTTCGGGAATCGTGCTGTCGACGTCTCGCACGCTTCGTTCGGGACGTAACAATCGATTACCCTTAGATGTTGTAGACTCGTCGTCAACTATCGGTCAGATGTGTACAACAGTGGGTCAATTATCATAAGTAAACCTAATCGTCTATACCAAACCTCACTCACAATCAACTTTCTTACGAACAGTAAAGGTATTGAAACAGTTGAGTTGATTTACATCCTACGTAAAGACTTGTCAAAGTTAAAATCAGTTTTCTTTTTTGCATACCACCTTTGCAATTTTCTGGCCTGTCGTAGAAGCCACGGAAAATCGAAGCATGTTGTCGCTGCCGCCTTGCGAATTTGCCACCGAGGAGGAGGAAGCGAAGATATGTAAGGTGTTTCCAGTGTTCCTTCATCCCTACATCAAGGTAGGCCAGAAGAAGTGGTTAATGCCAACGATGTTCATCGACGATCCGACCCTTTACAATTTGAAGCCGGGTCCCGATGACATTTTTGTGACGTCATATCCGCGTTCGGGTAAGCCAGGAGTCGTGAATAGTTTCGCGTGCCCGATTTGAAATAAATTTTGTCCCCTTTTTCCTCCATTCTTTAGGCACCACCCTCACACAGGAGTTAATTTGGTTGCTGGTGAACGATATGGACTTTAATCAGGCGAAGAAGAAGAAGCTGAGCGATAGATACGCTTTTCTCGAGTAAAATGTTGACCATATTTATATTCTACTGCAAGAAAGTTCGCTTTGTAAACTATAAAGTTTACATAGAAAAAGCAGTGGTTTTTTATTCGAAATGATATTTTCAGGTGGGAAGTGGACGATAAGGGCTCGGAGACAAAGGATGAATCGACGGGAGCAACAAATAAAATTCACATCGTGACGACTGGCGTGAAGAGTGTATATGCTATGAAGCCACCTAGATTCATCAAGTCCCACATGCCCTTTGACTTGGTGCCCAATGTCTTGGACAGTGGCTGTAAGGTTGGCGAGATATTTTTCAAATCTTGAGAATTTTGTCAAAAACTGTTGGATCTTCATTTCTTTGTATTCACAGATGGTCTACGTAGCGAGAAATCCGAAGGACGTATTGGTGTCGCAATACTTTTATTTCAAGGACGTCAACTATTTCACCTTTAACGGCACCCTGGAGGAGTACTGCGATTTGGAAATGGCCGGCCTAAGTGCGTGGATTTTACTCGAGCTTGATCGTGGATATAAAAGAGACATTCTAACCAGATTTCTTATATTGCAGGCATTTATGCCCCTTATTGGTCACACCTCAAGGAAGCTTGGAACTACAGACATCGAGAAAACGTGCTTTTTCTATTCTTCGAAGATCTCATAATGGTAAGAAAAATTCGTTTCAATCGGATCTATCTTTAGAATTACATCTTGTTCCAGGATATGCCAAAGTGCATCAAGAAGAGTGCAAAGTTTTTCGGCAAAGAATACAACGATCAGCAGATCGCCCAATTGATGGAACACCTACGTTTCGAGAATTTCCAAAAAAATCCAACGGTCAATGCATCCATTGAAAGCGGAATCGAGAAACATCCAGACAATTCCACGATGTTTGTTCGGAAGGGAAAAATAGGAGGATGGAAGGAATATTTTACTCCAGAGCTGGAACTGAAGGTGAATCGGTGGATCAATGAAAATTTGAAAGACACGGACATAACCTTTCCTCATGTAAACGTCCTTTGAAGGGCTATGAAAATCGTTGAAATTTTAATCGGCATGGAAATAAAACCAATTTACCGTTTCTTCCTTTGTCAAAATGAAAATATCGATGGAATTTGATTACCGACCGAACAGTGGACGAACCGACTGGAACGCGAACGAGCCTGGAAACGGCGAAACTTTCGATGAAATTATTTCTATGCAAATTGCGAATCCTCGTCCCTCTTCTTCCTCCAGCTTTATGCATACTCCCTGTTTATATTCGGGGCTCCGTATCGAAGCTACTTTCGGTATCCGCGGAAACACGCAGTGCTCTCGAAAAATGTGGGTCGATGCGAGTTTGGATCTTCACCGATCAAGTATGAGGTACTCTTCAGTTCCACGGTGTAGTTGAGAGCGAAGCTTCAGTTAGGCTCGAGAGTTGTCCATGCTTTTTTCTTCCTTCCCCTGGATTGTCCAACTACTCGTGGTGCAAAAGTGTAACAGCAAGCGTGAAATACACTTTTTCTTATTCCTCTCCGACGAGGTTGGTCTTCTGTACATTGTACACCGACCATGCATGCGCGTTACCGATTTTTCTCTCATCCCTAGTATCCCTCTCTTGTTCGACGAACAATTTGCTTCGCAAAGGATTTCACTCTCATCAGACGAGAGGTGGTTATAAAAAAAAAAAAAAGAAAAATTAGGAAGGCGTATCAACTGAGGCATGAATATGCATACTCTTGTAATCAGTTTTTTAATCGATTATGATCCACCCATCGTGACGATGTTGAGAGGGCTGTTCATCGCGCACGAAAATTGCCCGCGCCCACGCGAATGCCCCTGATTCTGCTATACACGGAGAACGAAGGAATTTAAGCGAAATGAGCTTCGCGGCTTGCCTCGTTGACGAGCGATCAAATCCGCAATTTTTTCCTCCTCCAAGTTAAATGGAGCGCACAACTCGAGAGGAATTTTTTCATTGCGCAGGATAATTTCACTCTTGCAACGTTCTCTCCCTTCTTCTCTCGCTCTCGTTACCCTTGCACTCCAATCAATGAAACACGCGAAACGCTACGAGACGCAATAGTCGATGCTAAAAGGACGAAAAAGAAATACTTTAAAAAGTCGATATATTCGCTTAACCTTTCATATACAGGGTGTCCCAGACCACCCATACAATCTCTCGTGGGGACGTAGAGCGGCTTAATATAAACACAAAAGTCCTGGACCATTATTCAAAATTCGCAATATTAATCGAGTTATTAACTGTTAAAGATCAAAGGAAAGGGCGTCCGCCAAAACGGCAGTGGGAGGAGCGCTAGAGCCTCTGCGAGCTGTAGGACGGCCCAGTTTACCATCAAACAAATGCGGGGTGCGGTAAGTAGAAGAATAACGCAAAAGAAGCCGGCCGTGCAGCGGCGTCTTATCCTTCCCCTTATTACCGCACCCCGTATTTGTTTGTAGGCAAACTGGGCCGTCCTACAGCCAGTGCTGCGATTTCGAGCCCGACAGCACGCTCACGCATACAGACGCAGCGCTCGTCGGTGAGCTCGGAAGCGCTCGGGTCGCCGAGTGAGAGGGAGAGTATCTCCCGCCCTTCTCACTCCTCACTAAAGCAACCCACGCTTGTTTCGTTTCGGCCGTCTCGCCTCTCGCGCGAACAGGCATGAATTTTCCAAGTCCCGCGATTCGGTCGTCTGTAAATTTTCTAAGTTCCAGACGCGCAGGCTATACACAGAAAAAAAAAATAAAAAATAATAAAATATCGTAATTATTAAGAAATATTTTTTCAAATGTGTACAATGCATCTATTCTTTTAAAATAAGTATTTTTATTTATTTAAATAAATACTTAATCGTGGAAGTCGAACGCCGGCATTTCGAGGAATGAAAAGCTCGCGAATTTTCCGAAAGTTTTCGTCGACGAGAGTCGCGCTCTCAGGCACAGCATGCCTCTTAAACCTCGAAAATTTTCTACCGGGCTCGATAGTTCGAGTATTGTTCAGATCCAGAACAGATCCAGAACAGATCCAGAACAGGTCCAGATCAGATCAGATCCAGAACAGATCCAGAACAGATTCAGAACAGATCCAGAACAGGTCCAGATCAGATCAGATTCCAGATCAGATCTAGAACAGATCCAGATCAGATCCAGTACAGATCCAGAACAGATCCGGAACAGGTCCAGATCAGATCAGATCCAGAACAGATCCAGAACAGAACAGATCCGGAACAGATCAGATCCAGAACAGATCAGATCAGATCCGGAACAGGTCCAGATCAGATCCAGAACAGAACAGATCAGATCAGATCCAGATCAGATCAGATCCAGACAACAAGACAGCATTGAGTTGTCATGAAGTACGGTTGTCATACTAGGCGGTTGTACCTATCGTATATTTTATTCCTACAAAAATCAACTCAACTATAGGTTATCGGAAGCACCCATAATTTCCGTCCGACGCTTCATGCCGTACCACCGCGATCACCCGTACGCCCGTCCACAACGCGCTGATTGTGAGTGGCGAGCATCACGGCCCTGAGCGCGGGCTCTACGGGCGCGCTCATTTTCCTATGTTTTTCCTTAATAATTCAAAAATGAAGCCTCATCGAACTTTTTAACTAAGGAAAATGTGGTTTAGAATCACTTCAGCCCTTCGTGGGGATTACACCTATTGCGGGACACCCTGTATATTTGATTCTTTCATATACTTGACATGCCTACACTGAAAAAATATCGTAATATTAGAAAAATATGTTTTAAATGTATGCAATGCAATTATTTATTTAAATTAAGTATTTATTTAAATAAATAAAAATACTTATTTTAAAAGAATAGATGCATTGTACACATTTGAAAAAATATTTCTTAATAATTACGATATTTTTTTTTTCTGTATATAGCCTGCGCGTCTGGGACTTAGAAAATTTACAGACGGCCGAATCGCGGGACTTGGAAAATTCACGCCTGTTCGCGCGAGAGGCGAGACGACCGAAACGAAACAAGCGTGGCTTGTTTTAGTGAGGAGTGAGAAGGGCGGGAGATACTCTCCCTCTCACTCGGCGACCCGAGCGCTTCCGAGCTCACCGACGAGCGCTGCGTCTGCATGCGCGAGCGTGCTGTGGGGCTCGAAATCGCAGCACTGCCTACAGCTCGTAGAGGCTCTAGCAGTGCTGCGATTTCGAGCCCCACAGCACGCTCGCGCATACAGACGCAGCGCTCGTCGGTGAGCTCGGAAGCGCTCGGGTCGCCGAGTGAGAGGGAGAGTATCTCCCGCCCTTCTCACTCCTCCCTAAAGCAAGCCACGCTTGTTTCGTTTCGGTCGTCTCGCCTCTCGCGCGAACAGGCGTGAATTTTCCAAGTCCCGCGATCGGCCGTCTGTAAATTTTCTAAGTCCCAGACGCGCAGGCTATATACAGAAAAAAAAAATATCGTAATTATTAAGAAATATTTTTTCAAATGTGTACAATGCATCTATTCTTTTAAAATAAGTATCTTTATTTATTTAAATAAATACTTAATTTAAATAAATAATTGCATTGCATACATTTAAAACATATTTTTCTAATATTACGATATTTTTTCAGTGTAGGCATGTCAAGTATATGAAAGAATCAAATATACAGGGTGTCCCGCAATAGGTGTAATCCCCACGAAGGGCTGAAGTGATTCTAAACCACATTTTCCTTAGTTAAAAAGTTCGATGAGGCTTCATTTTTGAATTATTAAGGAAAAACATAGGCAAATGAGCGCGCCCGTAGAGCCCGCGCTCAGGGCCGTGATGCTCGCCACTCACAATCAGCGCGTTGTGGACGGGCGCATCGCGGTGGTACGGCATGAAGCGTCGGACGGAAATTATGGGTGCTTCCGATAACCTATAGTTGAGTTAATTTTTGTAGGAATTAAATATACGATAGGTACAACCGCCTAGTATGACAACGGTACTTCATGACAACTCAATGCTGTCTTGTTGTCTGGATCTGTTCTGGATCTGATCTGATCTGGATCTGATCTGATCTGGATCTGATCTGATCTGTTCTAGATCTGTTCTGTTCTGGATCTGTTCCGGATCTGTTCCGGATCTGATCTGTTCTGGATCTGATCCGGACCTGTTCCGGACCTGTTCCGGATCTGTTCCGGATCTGTTCCGGACCTGTTCCGGATCTGTTCCGGATCTGTTCCGGACCTGTTCCGGATCTGTTCCGGATCTGTTCCGGACCTGTTCCGGATCTGTTCCGGATCTGTTCCGGACCTGTTCCGGATCTGTTCCGGACCTGTTCCGGATCTGTTCCGGACCTGTTCCGGACCTGTTCCGGACCTGTTCCGGATCTGTTCCGGATCTGTTCCGGATCTGTTCCGGACCTGTTCCGGACCTGTTCCGGATCTGTTCCGGATCTGTTCCGGATCTGTTTCGGATCTGTTCCGGATCTGTTCCGGATCTGATCTGTTCTGGATCTGATCTGGACCTGTTCCGGATCTGATCTGATTTGTTCTGGATCTGTTCTGTTTCTGAACAGAACAGATCCAGAACATAATACTCGAACTATCGAGCCCGGTAGAAAATTTTCGAGGTTTAAGAGGCATGCTGTGCCTGAGAGCGCGACTCTCGTCGACGAAAACTTTCGGAAAATTCGCGAGCTTTTCATTCCTCGAAATGCCGGCGTTCGACTTCCACGATTAAGTATTTATTTAAATAAATAAAAATACTTATTTTAAAAGAATAGATGCATTGTACACATTTGAAAAAATATTTCTTAATAATTACGATATTTTATTATTTTTTATTTTTTTTTTTCTGTGTATAGCCTGCGCGTCTGGAACTTAGAAAATTTACAGAGGACCGAATCGCGGGACTTGGAAAATTCATGCCTGTTCGCGCGAGAGGCGAGACGGCCGAAACGAAACAAGCGTGGGTTGCTTTAGTGAGGAGTGAGAAGGGCGGGAGATACTCTCCCTCTCACTCGGCGACCCGAGCGCTTCCGAGCTCACCGACGAGCGCTGCGTCTGTATGCGTGAGCGTGCTGTCGGGCTCGAAATCGCAGCACTGGGCTCTAGCGCTCCTCCCGCTGCCGTTTTGGCGGACGCCCTTTCCTTTGATCTTTAACAGTTAATAACTCGATTAATATTGCGAATTTTGAATAATGGTCCAGGACTGTTGTGTTTGTTTTAAGCCGCTCTATAAACATATTTGCTAGTGCCAACTTATAACGGACCACCCTGTATGTCTCCTCTTCTTCCGCGTCGATCGGTTAGGGACACCCTGTAGATATAATTAATCATCTCACGATTAATACAAGAAAGAGTAGCCCCTTTTGTGTGGTAAATAAATTTTTTTTTAAACGAGAGCATTCCGACAGCGCTGACATCTACCGCGGATCTGTGTAAGCGCGATACACTTGCTGTCACAACTAACCCAAAATGTGATTTCCTGGTACATTTCTTATCGTCATTCGAGTTCGCGCAAATATGCGCAAGAAAATTTTGTACATACTTATTCTTTAAAGTGTGAGGAATACGCTGGAAGTGAAATTAAGACGGAGGAAAACTTACTGTTAGATCACGCTGAAAATTTTAAGTGAATATTGACTTCTAGCTTGATCGCACTGTTTCTTGTAAAATGTTGTAACTGGCTTTAATGTCATTAAATCGCATTAACTCTGGCTGATACAATAAGTCAAATGATGTATCTTTAGTGTAAACACATTCATTTCTTCAAAAGCGACACGGTTTTTTTTCTGGAGACACGTAAAGTGGAGCAATATTTTGCGACCATTTTTGCCGAATGACATTATCGAATTTCAAAGTACTGCTACACTGAAACCATTCAACTTTAGGGGATTTTTTTTGTGAAATAAGCATCTTCAATGTTTCTTCTTTTAAATAAGCCGTAAATGAAGTTCGTACGACATATTTGAAAAAAAGATTTTCTTCCGCTCATTTCCCACTGTGCGCTGCCCGGCTGTTGCTGCATATGTATAAGTGCTTGCCTTTATACCCCCTGCTCAGAATAAACTGTGTGCAGGTTCTGATGGCAATCATCTCCGACTGGAGGGCCGAGGTGGAAGACCCCAGCCTGACCTTTATCTCGGTCCTGGGTCCCTGACTCCAAACTCCGACCCCCGTTCCTTCCTTCGATTTGGCTCCGTCCGTGAATCAGACGAGCCCCCCTGGGGAAAGGAGCTTGTCCCTGCCCTCCTCCCACTCCCGTTCGTGCAGGAAGAGGACCTTGTACGGCCTGTGGAAGTGGAAGGTGCGCAGGTCCCGGTCCCCCCTCAGGGTTATAGCCTCTACCAAGTTGGATTCCTCCCTGAGCACGGCTCCGTGACCCGTTCTCGACACCTTCCACCTACCTGCCTCTAGTAAGCGACACCAGGGCCGTCTTTAGTTATGTGGTGGCCCCTAGCACATTTGGTTTTGGGGGCCTCTTCACGAAAGTTACTGGTACTTCTTAACTCAATCAATGAACGGTTATTTCCCTTACACCACTGTTCATTATTGTACTGAAAATTGTAAGAAATTCAAGGATTTCATGATATATAGCTCTCCTTTAGCGTTACCCCGAACTAACGACGTGTACGTACAGAGTGTTTATGTAGCTCCTTATTTATTTTTAGGCACAACCGTAAAGGGAGTGACTTATGCTATCGACATCGCCAAAACTGTTCGTATGTGTGTGCAATAGTGTGTATCGGGCCTTAATAACAAGAACAATCTCGAAACAATTGCGAAGTCTAAAATGATGATCGGTGGACGTAGGTATGTACTTTTTACTCTTACAAAGTCACAAAGCAGTGGAATGCTTTAAGAAAATGAGATAGATAAAAATCTGACAGTTGCTCGTGTTATTCGGATTCAAATTGAGACCGACACAAAATTGAAAAACAGCACAAATGTTCGAAAGACGTTCAGAGAATATCCATAGAATATTATAACATTATATGGGTATTTTATATCTATGTATAGATTCTTTGAACGTTTTCTGAACATTTGTGTTGTTAAATGAAGAAAAGAAGATACCGTGTAGGCCAGAAAGAAGTAAAACTATGAAGGGTCTGGTAAATATATTTTTCATTTGGTAGATAAATTGTTATTGAATTCGTAAGTTTTCTTTATTCTACCCCTAACCAACTGTTCGTCAGTCGGGGCCCCCTGGAACCCGGGGCCCTGGGCCCGGGCCCAGCAGGCCCATACGTAAAGATGGCCCTGAGCGACACGCCGCTCTTTTGGCGAGTGCCCTCGCTTTGATATGAGGGGGCACCAACCCCGTTAGTGCCCCCATTGCCAGGGTTGGTGTGCTCCTCATGGCACCCGTTGCCCCTAGCAATGTTAGTTTATAGACTCTGTCTAGCGTCTTCCTGTTGTGTCCCCACTTAACCCATTTGCATCATGACTCTACTTAAGATACCGTGTTCAGGCATCAGCCACGTTCAACTGACGACTGGCCCGCATCACCGCGCGATAGGAAACAGTCGCACGATCGTGGAATATTCCGCGCTTGGTGACAGAAGACAGTCACAGCTCGCGGAATATTCCGCGCTTGGGTGCAAATGGGTTAAGTGCAGTCCACCACACTATCGACGCATACGTCAGTTGGGGTAGGATGATGGCGTTGTATATCCACCCCACCACCTTCGGTCCTAGACCCCACGTTTGCCCAAACATCCTTCTGCAGGCCCAAGATGTATGTATGTATTCGGGTTTGGTTGGATTTATTGTTAGGCGGGAGCCCTGACCATGGCTTCTGGGTGGATTTCTATCCTTTTCTGATTTAGCCGGCTAGGCTAGCCGCTGATAGAAATATTTTGGTGGTCTTTCCGTTTTGTCCCGTCTCTCCACCTTAAGGACCCTATCTTCTATATTTGTTTCAAGGCCCAAAATGTGGCTGCCACCTTTTGGGCCTGGTTCTTGATGTGGGTATTCCACTTGAGCTTTCTGTCCAGAGTTACGCCCAAGTAGCGTGCCTCTGGGGGGAACTTAAGTGCCTTCCCAAAGATAGAGGGGGACGTACCTCCAACTTTCTCTTCCTCGTAAACAGCACCATCTCCGTCTTGTTCGGATACACCTTCAGAGACTTCGACTGGCACCAACTTTCCACGAGGTCCAAATGCCTTTTGCATTCTCCTCGTCATTTCGATCACTTGTGTTCCACTGACCATGATAAGGACATCATCAGTGTACCCTGTGACCTTCACCACCACGGCCTCGAGCTCGGCCAGAAGCCTGTTAATCACCAGGGTTCACAGGAGTGGGGATAACACCCCCCCCCCCTGCGGACACCCCCTGCTCACGAGCCTCCTAAGCTCGGATTCTTCCGTTCCGGCCGTGGCCACCCTAGTGCTAAGCATGAGGTTCGTCCATCCGATAATCGAGTCCTCGACATCGAAGTCCCTCATAGCCGCGCATATAGGCTCATGTGGGGCATTGTCAAAAGCCCCCTCTATATCTATGAAAACCACTATCACCGACTTATTCCATTCGAAGGCCCCCTCAACGAACCTTATGGCCTCGTGGAGACCCGTCTCAACGGATCTGCCGATCTGGTAGGCGTGTTGGGATGCATGCACCGGTCTCTCGATCAATGCACCATCTCTAATGCATCTATCTACCAGTTTTTCCAGTGTCTTTAACATAAAGGATGTCAGGCTGATAGGTCGGAACGACTTGGCAAGGTCACAGCAGCTTTTCCCTGGTTTCGGTATAAAGACTACCCTGACCTCCCTCCAGTCTTCTGACACATACCTTAAGGCAATGCAGGACTTGAATAGACAGTTGAGATGCTTCACCAGCTCCTCTTCTTCCCATAGCAGTGCAGGGAAGATCCTGTCCACACCTGGACTTTTATACCTGTCAAAGGTATTGATTACCCATCTGATCCTGTCTGGCGTTAAAAACAGTGGTAACTTATCTAATTACATTTTAGCTTTAATAGAGAATTTGAGGAAGTGAAATTACGATTAGATTTCGTTTACAAACAGAATTCTACTTTGCTGAAAGAATTTTATTAAATTCTTAGGTCTGATTCTTAGTGAAGATTATTAGTCCTGATACTCAGATTGCAAGTTTTAAATATTCATTATAAATTCATGTACAACAACCTTATCTGTATATATTTGGTTGGTAAATTTCGTATAAATTAGATTATATTCCTAAAGTTTTCCATAAATCGTTTTCCTATTAAAATTAAACATTTATTAGCATACACATATTAGACATAATGGTAAGTACTAGTTTATATTTGCACTAAGAATAGTTTACATACCACAGTAATCTCCACATCATAAAGGCTTTGACAATCCTTAATAAACGTGGTAATTTGTTCTTCTATTGTTTTCGTTTCGCTTTGTAACGTAATCTTTTCCAAGCATGCGTCATTGTAATACGTTAATGTTTCTTCTTGTTTCAATTTCATTTTGTTTATGTCACTGTAAGTATAACGTAAATTATAAGTGTACTTATTTTACAATGCAACAAACTTATATTTACCTTGACAGTTGAGTACACACATTTTTCAAAGGGGCAAGACACTCCTCGGCTTGTAACTTCATCTCCTCGATTTCAATAGCTTCATTTGAATGTACTTGCACTGGATGTGTACTTTGTAATTCGTCTATTGCTCTTCTTATTGAATCACTTGTTTTCTTCAGTTTTGTAAGCTGCACATCAGCATCCCTGCATAATCAAACTTCTAGGATTTACCATATTTTAATACAATTTGATATATATTCATGCGTATCAACGGAAACACACTTTATGAGCTTGTATACATCTTTGACCTCGCAAAATTTATCATACTGTTGTTGAACGTAAGCAAAGATCTTCTCCAAGTTCACTATTGAACTCTTCCTGTCTCGGAAAGCTATCTGCAAAGTCTCACGTTCACTTGCTTTCATCTCGCGTTGTTTTTGTAGTTCATTCAATTGAATCTTATACTCATTAGGCGAGGTCACTACTTCTTTTTGTAATTCCTCTATTGCTTTATTAATCTACCGATAAGAATCCAAAGAATTAATCGCATTTTTAGATATTTAATATTACAAGAATTATTAGAAAACGTAGTAGGAGACGAATGAAAAATGATGCAGATATTCACCTTTCCAGCTTTTGCCTTCAAACTTAAAGAATGCTCTATTACTTTTTGTTTCTTCTCTTCCACAGCCTTCGCGTCAGAATCTAATTCCATTTGATGCCGTTTATTTTCTTCCAATGCCGATCGGAGTTTTTCTATTTCCATCTGATACTAAAAACACGAATACTTAAGACATGAATACACGATGCATCATAATATACTTTCCGTAGCGTTAATAAACAAGCGGGTATTCGCGGTTTACTGCGCGTTAATACAACGAATTGCTGTATAAGAAAACAAACAATATAGAAGGAAGAATACCCTTTCTATCTTCGTCAACTGCTTGGGCCTATGCGACACTTCTGCATTCATGGATTCTAGAACGTCATTTTTTTTATTTAATAATCCTTGTAGCATCTTTCTTCTATCAAATGTTGCATTCAAGTACTCCTGTATGTCCGACTCCTTGGTCGTCGCGTACAATAGAAAATTAGCGAGAAACTTTCCTACCTTTCGAATTCTTTTAGGACCTGTGCAATGTGATCTATTACCATAATGTAACGCTTATTTGTTAAATACCGCGCGCAGCGAACACTTACCGGAGCTTGTAATATCGGCGATAGAAAAGTCCTTAATAAATATTCGAGCGCATATCGGCGCCAGCACTGTCTGCAAATTTATGAGACTTATTATATCGGATTCCTCATTGTACGGCATGGCGTCTTGTTGCAGAAAAGTCACCTGGAAAATGAATTATTATGAAACTCAAGAATACGTGTATCTAAATCCAACGTTCTATTCCAGCGCAAGTATTACGATATAACGTCGATAGTATAATTGTTCCTACTTTCTCGATTACATTGACATCGATGCAACAATATTTCAAGAATGTGGTGAACAAGTTAATGAGAAATTCTTCGCTTGGATTCTTAAGATCGTTGACGTTCGAGGGTAACTTGGCATCGCTTAGCACACTGTGAATTTTCTCTATTTCAGAATCCATTCTTCCTCATATGCGGTAAGACGTAACTGGAAAGAATTTTTGTACTTAATATACTTATTGTGCAAGAATGTAAAACGAGTGTTTTTACATAGAATTTTAAATAACGCTTTGGCAATATACCTTAATATATTCTATACTCTCTAGTGCGACAATAGCGAACATTAGTCGCAAGTACTACTCGATAACTGTAAATCCTAAACAACAAAGTACTTACCGTCAACTGTAATTGTTCGAGGTAATCCAAAGATTTTTCAGTTTAAAATTCAAACTGATTTCAAACCACTGGGCACATTTTCCAATAACCGCAAAATCCCCACCATATTACACTTATACCACTACGATAAGCTTAAAAGTGTCTATCGCATGTTAAAGTACAGTTTTCACGAAGGTAAACATTCTTACTTTCAGGCTAACTAATTTCGTTTTCTTAGTTTATCAATTTATGTAACAACTGGTAACAACTCAATAATCGAACTCTCTCTAAAAGGGATTCACATTACGAGAAAAAACTATATAGCATAATTGAAAAGGACAATTATCGTGGTTATTTTCGTGCAACACTTCTCTCGTACTATCTTCTTTCACATCTTACCTTATCAAAACTATATTTCCACGCACCGAACATACTTTTAATAGTTCTAAGCGTTTCTAGTATACCTTGTTCAATTTTACTTCCTTTACTTATTACATGTAAACAAAGAGAGCAATCGTGCGAACGAAGACAATAAATGAGAACAAGCTCTTCTTATTTCTGTCTCTGTCTTACTTTCTCACGTTATGCGTACAGTACACTAACCCATCACGTAATTTTGCCTAGGTCGTTAAAACTCGTATAATATTTTCTTATTTAATATAGTACCGCACCGAATATGGCATCACAGGTTCGCCTGAGAGCTTCTCAATTCTTACAAAAAGCTCTGGCATCGTTGAGATCAAGGGAAATTGCATGCCGTACAATAGCTACATCAGGAAAGCAAAATGAGACTAGCATAATAGAGGAGCAGAAGCCTTTTCCTACCAAGAAACAAGCTTGGGTGAGCTATGGTTTCAGTAAGACTGATCCCACTGTGGACAAGCACTCGATGCATTTGATATTCTTCGTCAGTGTAACTATATGTTTGGTATGCGGAGCTGCAGTGATCGCCTATCGACCAGATTTTAGGCTAAGAGATTGGGCGCAACGCGAAGCATATTTACAGCTGCGCTACAGAGAAGAGAACGGTCTTCCTCTTGTCGATCGTAATTTAATCGACCCAGCGAACATAATTCTTCCAAGCGACGAAGAACTAGGCGACAGAGACATTATCATTTAAGTGCTTTAGAGACGCATAATTGTATTCATCGGAAGCATAAGCGTGTAAGCTTTGACTGCATTGTTCAATAGTCGCATTTCACATGTAATATACCTACGATACAATAAACTTTACTGGTACGTAAAGCAAACTGTTGACGCTGAAATTTGTTTCAACACGAAGTGAACTGTATAATGTTATTTGTTTAGTAATCGATTTACTAACAAAGTACATGAGCGTGGAGCATTTAATGCACTTGGACAATGAATATAGTCAAGTCGTTGGTAAATAGACTTGGAATGTTTGTGACTTTTTACATAATCTATACTGAAACAAAACTCCTTTCTCTGCAGTAAGGATTCGTACTATGTCCAAATTTTCTACGTTATCCGATAAGAATGATGTTAAAACAGCGCACGACGATAACCGGTGACACGTGTAATTATTCTTGGGTATAAGTAAAAAGTAAAAGAGTCAAGAAATTTGAACCATTATACTCTTTTTTGCTTTGCCCAGATACATCGAGCATAAAACTGAAAATATCGATCAATATAAGATATCGATGAAATAAAGCAAATTGTAAATTAGGAATTATTCAGTTCTTGCTAAATGATTTTCTAACTTTATAGTTCAAGATGTACAATGATGATGAAACTGAGTGTACGTTATTCTGAATTAAAATTTATTCACATCAGACATACTAGGGAAATTAGGTTGTGCAAATGCTATTAGTATAAATCTTGTGAACACTTGTTGATGCTGTACTTCGTGAATTATCCATATTTTACTCAGTTTAGAATAATAAATACAGTAATGCCTTTTAAACATGTTTTATCTACAGACATATATTCCGTTTATGTAGATATATTACATCATGCAATTTTTAATTTGCATATCAAAGTGTTTTGTATAATTACTGTCAGTTTACGAAAATATTCAATATGGTTCTGAATATCAGTTCTACGAATTTGGTAAAATTTCTCCAAAAAAGTGAATACACATGCCCGTTAAGCCAAAGATGTAGTCGATGGTAGTATACCTGTAACTGTAAACCTGATATCTTCATAAAAAAGAAGCAACAACAGTTGTTCAGCTTATAAAATTTTTTTTACTTTTGCCTACATTTTATATGATACAATAATAAACAAACTTCTTGTCGAGAAAAAGCTTAAACGGTGGCCCTATTGTGATTTATATACATCAGATAATTAACAATCATGTAGTGAAAACTACTATCTGCATCTCATCGGATATTTATGATTAAAACAGTATTGCGAGTAGCCAACATATCATACAATATCGGATAAGCAAATTTGTAGTGTGCACATTCTATGCAACTTTTATAGTACCTGCATTCTTAGGCACGTACTTATTAAAGTGCGGAAGATATCAAATCAAATATTTAAAAACGGAGATGTTACTGTGTTGATACTGATGTAGATGAGACAGGAGTATTCATATTAGGTAAATCTTGCGAACCCGTTAAAGGATTCGGATGGTGGAGAACGGAAGGGTAAAACGAAGTATTCTGGGGGAGCGTAGCACTAACGGTAATAGGAGGCATTCCAGGCAACGAAATAGGTGTCGTTACAACGTGAGATTGAGGCACGCTAAATGATAATCCAGATGTAGTGACATTTTGCAGAGAATTGTAGTTCTTTTGTAACGTTGTGACAGATGATCCACCAGGTATGTTAGTACCTGTAGGTAAAGATGGTGCAGGCATTGCAGGTGGCATACCGGGAATGTTCGGAGTTGCTAAATCGTTCGCAAATTCGTTATCTATAAAAATTGAAGCAAATTGTTAATGTCGATTTAAAGATACGTTCCCTGCTTTAGAATTTATTATAAATTTTAGGGAATATTCTACTCACTTTGCGCGAAAGTTATAATCGACGGTTGTTCAGGAGAGGGATGAATTACTGAATTTGTTGTTGTTGATGCACCTGCAACAGCAGGATTTATTTGTGCAGTAGACATATACGTTTGCGGAATTGGTACTTGTGCCGTTTGCGACACCGCAAGTTCTTGATCGATTTTCATAGTACTCTGTGCTGTTGACGAAATATAATTTGGCGGAATGGAAAATCCTGGCGGTATACTTGCAATTGTGTTAGTACTTCCAGTATAAGTACTTGGTATAGTTACAGGCTGACTATGCGGTGTAGTCTTTGTGATGTTCTGCAATAAATGCAACAAAACAAAATTGTTCGATTAGCGTATTGACCATAATCTTATTAAATAAATAATGAAATGAAGCTGTATCAGTTAATTGAATATTATTTGAATTTGTGTGTACCGTATGTAGATTATTCGGCTTAACTTTACAAGGGGTGCTCCTAATAGGTATTCTATGGAGGTATCCATATCCAATTCCACAACCTAGGCTGCATGGAAGTAAAGAAAACAGAATAGAATCAAATCTGTATGGATTTCAATTAAAATTTTTCCTACGTTTGCGGAAGGTGATTTCGGTAGATTATACATATTCGCGGATGCTTTACTAGAAAAGAAAAACACGTACCTTCCTTCTCCTCCCCATGTATTATTAGGAGTTATGGTCACCTCCCTACAGGAATCATCTTTAGTATTGTACACATATAACTTTAAAGGTCGCGACTCGTGCGTTTCTATTAGCGTAAACAAATCTTCACTTTCGTGTAGGATAGCATCGGCGCCAATTATGTAATCCGTAAATGGTCGTAGCCCAGCTAACTCCGCAGGAGACGATGGATGTACTTCCTGCGAAAGAATTATGTCCTGAAACTGTTTCACTTGCGAACGCCAAAGTAATATAATACGTTTGAGTCTGATGCTTACAAGCACGTGCCAAACATTTTCGTTCGCTCCTTCAAAAGAGCAAAATCTTATACTGACACCAAGTAGGCCTTGGCCTCCCCATGTCATGCTAGGTATAATTACTGTTTGTCTTATCGATTGTGTCTTACTACTATATACTGTAATCGTAAGTTCCTTATCTATGCCTGCTTTTAAAAGTTCCTTCAACGTATCGTTGTCTTGATCCTGAAAAATATAGAATTCCTTCTACATACTGTCGTGATATAACAAGCTTACTGCTTATCGGAATTGCAAGTAAGTAAATTCGCCGTAATATATCGTGCTGCGCGCGTTCAAACTAATACAATATCGTTTGGCGATTTTTTCAAAAAGATTACTAACAAAGATTCGCAGAATTGGAAACTTTTAGGTACTATTACCAATCGGGTATTTCCTATGGACACAATAAAGTCGAAGAATGCTTCGAGGCCAGCTTTCTGTCCGGGAGAACCTTCTTGAACCTGAAAGAAATGATCGTCATTACTAAAGATCCCTTCAATTCGACAGATCTGTGTATCGTGGCACGCTCCGTCAGTAGCGAAGATTTCTTCTCGATATAATTGAAAAAAAAACAGAGATTTCAGTAAACGAAACCAATGTGACAGTGTAACTTACTTTCAGTACATGGTAACCTTCTGTACCACCTCCAGGTATCTCGACACTGTGGGATGATCCCATTTCCAGAAAGAGTATCGTCAAGTCACTCGATTAAAAGGAACAACGAACATTAAATCGACTATTGTTTATAGTTGTATTGGTATAATACTTTAGTTTAGAAAAATACGTGGCAGAGAATTGGTAACACAAACTTTTATGGTGACGTTAACAATCTTCGTTGGTGCCAGATGAGACATCTACAGAGCATCGAAGATAACTATTTGTAATTTGAGAATAAGGCTTTAGCCAATAGGTCCACTCTCCAAAATAGCCGAGTAATCGAAATATGTAAAGTTCCAGAGCTGAAAATGCATCGCAATTCTTCGCGCGGTATGTGTGTACATATATATTTTGTAAAAATCGTTGGCCACAGATAATAGCTCTAATCCGGTACAAGTATAATCCCTTAAACGACGTATAACACGAATTATTTTCACAAACTCTTGGCTGAACTAATTGCATGCGATTACATGTAACATGCATGTCAAGTGACAATATTATTATTAACCGGAAATTTTACTGGGACAATTGCAAAGTAACAAACAAATGTTTGTACGATTAACAACATAAACATTGATCTTTAACACAAAGCAAATTTGCTTTTTGGTTAATAGCAGCCTCATTCAAATTCTGTGCATGCTTTAATGGGAACTAAATAGCGTTTGCAATACAGGCAAGATTATTGCTAATTAAAATGGTAAACAAGCAGGAAGCGACAAAGGTACAGCAATTCAAAACTAAGATATGGTTTTCTAAGCGCAGTGTTTTATTTGTACGTCGCATTCGATTTCTTTTAATTCGGAAAGTTAGATACGAGTAGGCAAGACGAGGTCTTATAATGTTTATTATAACGTCACTGCCGATAACTTGATAAGATTTCTTTGTTATAGGCGCAAACTACCGATGGCGATGAGAATGCATTTATTGATTTTTGTAAGTATGATAGCAGAGTAGTGCACTTAAAAGTTTTATTAAACTCTTAGCGCATCGAACATACCTTCTTTATTCGTCATATCATTTCGTATAGTTTTCAAAAATTAAATTTGTTCGCTCAATATACTAAAATTTGTAATTGATACGATTGTTTTGGCCAATGAATAGAAGTTTCAATTATATGTGCTATAGAAAACTACATTCTTCATTTTCGTTATGTTTTGTACACCGTTTATATTCTATAGTTTAAAAAAATAATCGAATGTCTTCAAACAGGTACTCAAATGTTAAGCAAGCGTATGAAAATTTTTGAATCGTTTTCGTACGAAGACATAAATAGATTTGGAAACTATTTACTTTCTAATCCCCTTATACTAGCAGGTTGCATAGTTACTATCTTAGTATTTTCGATACCACTTCTGATAGTATGTACATGTATTATTATTTACGGCATAATTGCATTGACCGGTTTCGTGATAATATCAGGTAAGGAACTATAAAGTTACAATTTCTGCAATTACAGTGTACAAGGAAACGATGTTATAATAAATGTTTTCAGTTTCAGCACTAGCCGTCACAATAAGCGTAACGAGTTGCATTCTCTTTTCTACTCTTACAATGTTGGTTTTTATTGGATCGTGTATTTTCTCTATTTATTATATTACAAAACATATAAAACAATTACTTTTCGAATATTAATGAATTGAAGATAAAGTATTCACAAATTTAGCACACTTTACACAGAAAGTGATTGTTATAAGTCCGATCGATCGAACAAATGTGTAAATAACATGAAAGTTACACAAAGAGGTGAGAAAAATTTCAGTAAAGATACGTAATTCTTACTGCGTTATGAATGATGAACAAAGAGATTTATATTTTTTTTTTTTTTAAGAAACTACGCTAGGCAGTGAAACGCGTAATTTAAAATAGTACAAACTATGTTACCTATGTTTCTTATATTTTAAAAATGTCCTATTTTTAAGTAAAAAATATTCGAAATTTTTAGGACTTCCTACTAAATATAAAAATGCTTTATACGATGTATGTGTATACTACCAATTTAATATTGTATAGTATTTAGAAATCGTATTTAACTGTAAATTATATACAGAAATAAAAACAGATTATAAGTAGAAGTTATTATTTATCCAAGATGATATTCTTGAGTGGCAGCATCAACGAGAAGCGCTTCCCGGTGTATAGCCGTTGCGAGAAACACAAAGCGAGGAATTTGGCGATTTACTGGAATAGAATTCATTAACTCAAATATT
Organism: Tiphia femorata; assembly: GCA_944319695.1. Taxonomy (NCBI): domain Eukaryota; kingdom Metazoa; phylum Arthropoda; class Insecta; order Hymenoptera; family Tiphiidae; genus Tiphia; species Tiphia femorata. The sequence goes on from OX090897.1 coordinate 12,084,145, forward strand.
GTTTATTTTCTATTTTAGGGGTGGGCAAATGTAAGTTTAAATCTTCCGACGTGCCATCAGACTTTCACAGATAGTCATCGAAATACTAATAACAGCTTAAATTGCATTTAAAACAGAGCATTATGCATTTGAGGCTTCTCATTGAGACAAACATGCTCTGACACAAAGTTTTTCACTGTTTTCATTCATTGCACGACTCAGCGGTCACAAACGAAAGTTTCATGGTACGTCGGAAGATTTAAGCTTACGTTTGCCCATCCCCAAAATGGAAAATAAACAATATTTGAGGCAACGAATTCTGTTCCCGTAAGTCGCCAAATTCCTCGTTTTTTGTTTATCGCAACGGCCACACGCCGTGAGGCTCTTCTCGTCGATGCTCCACCTTATTAATGAATCAACATATTCTAAGCATCACTGTAATAATTTGTCATATAGTATATTTTCTTTACTATGTCCCATTTTGTTCCTTATTATTACCAATAGACAAAAATATTTCTTGCCATAAAAGATTGCTTACAGCTTTTGAATCTCCCTGCTTTTTGTGAGAGAAATGATGAATGTAGTCTTTTCGATTACTCACATCTGGCCTCGCTAGTTAAAGGACATATTTTGAAGATAGTTTGTCAAAATATTAAAAGCGCAAATACCACGTGGAATTGTTTTACACATAATTTACATTAAAAAGGATACATCCAACAAGATTTTTTGGGGGTGCGCTATAATCCCATCGTATTCGGGTAAATTCTTTGTATAAAGCCAGCTTCTTTCTGAAATACACAGTACTATGATAGGGATTCAATGATAATGTATATTATTTACCCGTTACATCTTATTAAACACATACTTTCCACTGTCTAAAAGTTTTTGGTCACTTGCAGATAGCTTCATCGTTTTGAGACATTGCTTTTCTGCTTCCAACCTACTGTGTTCCGATAGAATTTTGCATTTCTCCGTCTCCAGCTGTTTCTTTAAAGAAGCACAAGGTTTAATACGATATTCGATAGAAAAATGTAAGTTCCATAATATAATACTTACAATGGCATCGTTATGTCTTGATAGTTCGTCGATTTTTTCTTCTAAGATTAGCAATTCTGACTTAAGTGTTGCTTTCATAGAAGTAATCTCGATCGAAAGCTTATCAATTTTATTCGTAGTTTCTAAACAATATACAAACAAGTTAATGTAAAACTTTCATCGATAATTTATACGTTGTAATGGAATATATTGTGCGAAGTTACTTTTTCAGAATATACGATGGATTTTTAAGGTACAGTTTAATAATAGTAACGCTCGTATGAACACTTACCATTGTACTGCTGTTCAATCTTTTTTAGCTCTTTCTCTGAATGTTGCTTAGGAAGTTCTGCTGTTATTAATTCTTTCAGATCGGAAGCTGTAATTTTCAGCTTCTTGTCCCTTATGTTTGTTATTTTGTTCATCCCTTTGTGTGTCACAAAGATTTTTCGGTAAACAAAGTTCCAAGTGCCCAGTACTATGAACAGTTTTCAATCTTACGTTGGATCTGTTACTTCAAAACATCAACAAGTGCGGCATGATAGTTTCTATACATTTTGCAGGCAATAAACGATCGCTCCGATTAATAACTCATTTGGTTCCTTTTTTAACACGGCAAATGACGTTAACTAAATAATCACAGTTGGGATTTAAAGACCATTTGAAAAAGTAATATGGACGGTGAATCAGTCCTGCCACTCGAAGTGCCCAGAAAATTTGAAATTGTCACCTTTTCTTTCAAGCTAATTATCTTTTTGTTACAAGCATGATTTCGTAAATAATAATAAATAACAATACGACGTTATCGTAAATTCTTTACGATACAGATAGATAATATTAATTTGTAGAACATTTTTTTTTATAAGTTCTGCACTCTTCCCGCCAAAATTCAAACCTGAGGTAAAGAATTATCCACACATTTGCATTTCGAGATCTTCAACGTTAATTCACCTAAGTAAAGTATTAACTGTTTGTTCTTATATATTTTAAAATTGGAATTGAGTACGCAATTTTTCGCAGTAGTTTTAGACATGTAGCAGACAAAGTTATATGTATAAAAAGGACCTTATAGTTCGTTTTAAGGGAAAATCGTATAAACTAATATTCCAAAATTTGTTCGACGAATTTTTTGAATGACACTCGTAGTAATCCTAAACTGTAATTTATCGTCAGGATAGATTGGGTTGGACCACGGATTAGTATACCTAAATTTAGGTATACTATTCTGTGGTTGGACTGTCATTAATCGCCATGGTCACGTTTCTGCATTTGACATTTGACCGCATTTGACAGCTACGAGTGTACAATCGTTTTAAAAAATGATACTTGCGCTTTCGTTATCGTCACGAAGAATATAAGAAACAATAGACTTTTTTCGTCTGTACCATTGTAATACATTATCGTTGGAAAATTGTTATAACCTAAAAACACGATTATAACATTCCACCCAAGAAAAGGTTACTGTATTATCATTTATCTTCACTTGCATTCTTATCAATTCAGCATGACCTAAATAAATAGAAAAACTGTTGGAACGGCAAATAAAATCATACTTTGATATAAGAGTCTCGAGAAATTTGTTATCGCTATGAATGCTGAACAGAATTACTGCAATTGTAAAATGAACATCCATTGTGAATATAAAGAGTAACTTTCAGAGTGATTATGAGTATGAAATTCCATCGAACGATATTAGTAATAGGTGCATTCGAAGGATTCTTACAAATGATCGATAAATGTGATATATAGATAAATAGAAACACTACTAGAATGTCAAATAAAATCATACTTTGACGTAACAATCCTAAGAAACTCGTTAGCACAATGAATACTGTACAGAATTACTGCGATTGTAAGATGAATTTTCACTGCAAATTTAACGAGCAATTTTTAGAGTCATTATAAGTTTGAAGTTTCATCAAATGATATTAGTAATACGAGCTTTTCGCAATCGTGAACGTTTCGTAATGTACATAGAAGTAACGAGTTTACTATTACAGGGTATAGCATTTGATTCTATTGAATTAAGATGCCAAGTTCGTATTTGTACGCTATCAATAATGAGGGACGGGTATTTGGTCTGTCGACGTCTGGAAGCATGTGGCGGGAGTTCAAGTATTTGGGCCTTGAATTTAAACAACTGTCCGCCGTGCCTCACTTTATGTGGGCAATCGGCGGCGATCGTCAAGTTTATGTTCACGTTCATGGTTTAGATATACCGATACGAATCAAAGAGGAAACATACGAAAACGAAGTGTGTACATTTTCATATTATATCTGTTTCCTATGATTTAGTAGGAATGCAAACTATTGAGCATTTTGCATTCACTTTTGCATACATCGTTTTAGTAATTAATCTCTTACGTTATTAATGTATTAATGTTGTATGTCGCATAATAGCGGTGGCTTCCGCTAGAAGGTTTCAGTGGAAGATTATTACCTACGGATCGTTATAATTTTTCAAACCAAGACGGTACGGTTGACCGAAGTAGAGATAAAGTTAAACTACCTTCAATGGCCTGGCAATGGGAAGGGGACTGGCATATCGAAACAACATTAGATGGTCAACCGTTGGATCATGATGTAAATATACGTGTACTTTGTTGTTGTTTAAATGTCAGGTTAAACTAAATGTCTAAAGACGATGTTATTGCATGCATGTAACATTCTGCGTGTATTTTTCTTCCGATACTTTATAACATTATATTATTTGTTTATTTTTTTTATTCATTTAATTTTCAATTATTTCAAGTTCGAGTTTCTTTGGTTGTTTCCACATGGCCTAAGTATCAGTGTAAGTTATTGAGAACTCAGCTTTTAATTGAATTCAATTGTGCTGTATTTGTATCATATAATTTACCAGTCTCTGTTGATGTTTTAGTCATATTTAAATGTAAAATGTAAATTGCATACACACTTAATAGTGAAATGTAACTTCAGTCTCTATAGATGTACATTTCTTGATTGTTAACTGTAGTAAGTGGACGAAATTAATGTGAAAAGTAAGATATGTACATTTATAAAACCAAATGTGCATGTCTCGAAGATGCAAATGTTTTATTTAGGCCTGTTGGAATTACAACACTCAATCGAGGTGTGGCTGTAGATAGAATAAATACTTCTTTATTAACTTTAATTTCTGTTACATGTAGATTTGTTATCAGTTGACCGCATCGAAACCAAGCGTTATGATCACAGAGTATCTAATATTTCAATAGGGATGGACATATGCAATTGATTTTCCGGCTACATACACTACCAAGAAACAATGGAAATCTTGCGTTAGAAGACGTAAATGGGTTCGTTATCGGAGATACAGTGCCATGAATTCATGGTGCGCTATTGCACCACTTCATAAGGATCCGACAAAGGTAGTTTAATATTGGTATTACTAAATTCTTCATTTATTCAATAATATCGTATAATAAAGTGTTCAGAACCGTGAGACAAAAAATACTTTCAATCGTTACAGGAACCATTCATTGACGTCGCTATTGGCGGTAATCAAATTCCTGGTGGCAATCCTGGATTTTTAGTTGTATGGGCGGTAACAGCTCATGGACGGGTATGGAAAATAAATTTCCTGCAGAAGTTTTTATATTAAAAACTGAGCATCTAGGCAGATAATATTAGCATCAGACCCAATCTACACTTTTTCTATGTTTACTCTGCGTTCCTTCTTTAGTTTATGTTTTCTGACTTTTGTTATAAAAAATTATCAACATATTCTTTTACTTGTACTCTAGGTAATGTTTCGTGTTGCTACAAGTACCACGTGCCCCGAAGGTCAGAGATGGAGCGCGATTAAATTGTCAAATGGTTACGAAGTTTGTCAAATTAGTGTTGGCATCACTGGTCTTGTTTGGACGGTACTTATGAGTGGAAAAGCACTTGTCCGTACGGGTATTACCAGAGAAAATCCAATGGGTAAGCGTACTGATACGCACAACATTAAGTTAATGCGTTTGATTTAACGAATGCTTATCAACCATGATAGGTGACGATTGGTTGGAAATAGATCCTCCTCAAAACGATTTACGGTTGGTACAAGTAAGCGTAGGTACAGATAGTGTTTGGGCGGTAACGCACGATGGTAGTGTATGGTTTCGAAAAGGAATTAAGGGAGAGACTAGTGGTGTTTGTGAAAGTTTAGCCACTGGTACAGGCTGGGTGGAAATGTTGAGCAAAATGGCGTTGGTATCGGTTGCTCCAAACGATCAGGTAATATTTACACGTAAATTTATTGCCGTATGGAATCTATAAAGTATTTGCTTAATATTATTACAATTAGTGAGCGGTAGTTGGAATACATTCTTTTTTTGAATGCAGGTTTGGGCTATTGGCCATGAGGACCGTTGCTTATACTATCGTACTGGTATTACACGTTCAGAATTAACAGGGAAGAAATGGAGGTTGATCAATGCACCTCTTCAGTTGAGTAGAGCAAGTAGTAATGCCAGCTTAACGTCAAGTAATAGACACAGTACTTGTGGTACTCCCCAACAACAGCGACACCAAAGCTGGGGTTCTTTGGTAAGCAACTGCAACTATTTTAATTTTTATGCGAAAGTGGCCGCAATAAAATTTATGTATACTGAATGAAAATACAAAAAAAGGTAAACATTTCCAATATATTTTACGATCTAGAATCGACCTCACAGTACCGCTGAGGGCACGACTTTAATTAGAGAGTGGGAAGAACAATCACGGTCTGCTCCAACTCCTACATCTTTAAAATTATGGCAAAAAGCACCAATCGAAAGTGTCACTCCAAAAAATGCTCAACAAACATCGTTCCAAGATATATATTTAGCAGAAGGCAAGAAGAGGTAACATATCTGGCAAGTTATAAAACATAAGAAAAGTATTCACAGATAAAGATGTAGAATAAATGAAAAAAGCAAAATCATTATTCAATTGAATTAAAGACATTTTATATATAGTTATTATTATTTTATCTAGATCAGTGAACTCTTTGGATATGGCTGATTTAACAGAGGCAAGTGTTGCAAATATCACTATATCCAATGAATCGTTGACCAAGACTGGCGAATCAATAGTTGTTTCTGGGAAAGGAATGAGCAGCACAGTTAAGGTTGGGGAAAATTTGTTTCTATATATCATTTAACTGTGTATTACAGATATTCTAGACATAATGATGTTCAAAAAATATGCTTGATAATTAATAATAATTGTTGGTATTTAACGGTATAGATCAACCCAGCTGCATGGAGTCCTGTACATTCAGTTGGATCTATGGTTGGCGTGGAAGCTCATCCAGAAACAGATGGTAGTATATTCGATCCTGATTTAACAGGAGAATCAGGCGTGTACGGTGAAGATGAAAATACTAGTATGATGTACTGGGCTGAATGTGATGTCTTATGGTACAAAATAGAAGCAGGGGCATGCTTCGTCGAGACTTCAAATCCACCTAAGTGGTATAGTGCTTGTGGTTTCTATGCTATTTTATTACCATTTAATCGCAAAAACGTATTTAAAAAAATTAAGAAATTATCTACATAATTTGATTTAAAAGGATTGCTGATGGAAATGGCATCTTGCATGGGGAAACTGCCGAACCATGGAGAATATATATTCTTGAGGAGTTAAGAAATAGATTGAATAGAGTACCATTCGATCTTTCGATATATGAAAAAGCTGTTGAGAAGTATGTAAAAGAAAAAATTCATGACGTATACACTGTTGTAGGTTCCAGTTTTTGTATTGTATAAATTATAGGTCATCTTGGATTAAAACAGGGGATGCAAAGTGTAAGATCAAAGGTAACAGTTTATACATCGACTGTGCTATTGAGTTAGAATGGATAAGTAGTGACAGTGGGTCTCTAGATTCAGGCACGTTAACAATTTTAAATCCGGATAAGGCTACAAGTATTGTAAGTGCAATAAGTAATTTTGTAATTTTGTAATCAGAAATGTTAATTCGTAAATTGACGACATCGTTCCGTCTTGATGAAAGTATCGATGCAATTTTCACGTGGCAATAAAATATATACTTACAAAGAAAGTTTTTCAGATACAATTTCCTGTTTCTGAAATCACATGCGTTGCTTGCTGTAGCGAACCGGGCAATCCACGAATATCACTGCACACTCCACACTTACACCATTCTAAAGTACTCAGATTGCAATTCGCTAGTGACACAGAAATGGAAGATTGGTTAGCACATTTAACATCAGGTATCAATATATATTCTATGTATAATCTATATATATGTATAGTGCTAACTATAAGCGATGTGTGACTTAAAGCGAGTATTTATTACCACAAACTTATATGTATTTTTACAATTCCCTAACAACTCTTTATTAGTTTCATGTCAAATGAATAATGTTTATGGTGTACCTGGACCTAATTCAATTTGGACGACTACAGCGTTAGGTGATATTTACGTATATGATCCTGCTGCTATAGAGGTAAATTGTATGAAATGTTTCTCGAAAAAAGATACAAAAGTAATATACAAACAGCAAATTAGTTCAATAATTTATTTTAATTTAAAACAGGAAAACCAATTATTCAAGGGTAGTTATGTACAAGAATTGGATGTTGCTGGTAAGCACTTGCCATTCGAGAGTATATTACAAAATGGTTTTGGATATGGTAGTTCTCTTGAGATTACTATATGTATTCATGATGATGCTGACAGGTATATGAGAGATTATTAGCTATGATATTTTTTTATGATATGCACATACAGGGTGTCCCATTTTAAATAATGCACTCAAATATCGCCGGAACAGTGCGTTAAATAAAGAAATGTTTCGTACAAAAGTTGTATGGTTTCAGGGAGCACATAAAGTCATGTCACTGATTTGACCTTAGATAGTCGTTTGAAGATTACGCGAAGGTCACCATTAATTTCTTAAATAGAACTCCCAATTTTGTATAGGATATTCTTGTACCTTATATTGAGAGCTTTCCAAAACACTATAATAAAATACTTTTCCCTTAAATACATTTTATGTTATAAGGCTTGAAATTTACAGTACGGCCAGCATGGGTATTACCTAAGGCGATCGACACAGCTAAAATCTTCCATCACGGATCTTGCATTCATTGATTCGATTAACCACCGAAAGAGATGTAAATCGGACTGAGCCACATCCGCGTGGTACATCTTGGGTAATATTAATGCCGGCGGTACTATAACTTTCAAGCCTTACAACTCAAAATGTACTCGAGGAAAAAACATTTTATTAGAGTGTTTTGGGAAGCTCGCTAGGTAAGCTATAAGAATATGCTATAAAAATTGGGGAGTTGTACTTAAGAAATTGATAGTGACCTTCGCGTGACCTTCAAACGACCATCCAAGGTCAAATTAATGACACCATTTTATGTCCCCCTTGATACCATACAATTTTTGTTTGAAACATTTTTTTATTTAACGCGCCGTTTCGGCGATATTTGAATGCATTATTTAAAATGGGACATCCTGCATAACTTCATGCATAAATAAACTCGGATACAGTCTATTAAAAACTGTAAAATGATGACAGTAATATCCTGAATATTTAATTTAATTCTTATATTTCATTTAATCCTGTATTTAATACTGGCATACATGTTCATTAACGATTCCATGATATTACCAGGTTATCGTTGAATCTTGTTTGTTACACAACAACATCTTTAAAGCAGAAAGGCTGTACGGACAGTCACGATGTAGCCCTTCATTTTAATCCAAGACTCAATGAAAATGTAATTGTAAGAAATACATATCAAAATGGACAATGGGGAGATGAAGAGAGAAATGGTGATAATCCACTAAAAGCTGGTTCCGATTTCTCTTTGATGGTCGTATGTGAACCCCAAGGATATAACATTTTCATCAATGATACGCAATACACTTTTTATGGTCATAGAATACATCCACAAAACATTACACACCTACGAATCAAAGGATTGGTGACATTATCCAAAGTATTATATAAATCAACATCTGTACGTATATAGTACTTTGCAATAAAGAATGTACTTAATATATACATATAGCAGATATACTGATTATAATGTAACTGCCATAGGTTATTATTGAACCGATAACAATGTTCTGGAGACAAATTGGTGGCCACTTGAAGAAAGTGGAAACGTGTAGTGTAGGTGTTACCTGGGGAATAGGATATGATAATACACCATGGGTATACACTGGAGGCTGGGGAGGAATGTTTCTCAAAGGTAAAATATTAATTGCAGGGTAACGTGTTAGAACTGTGGATTTTTCAAAAGACACAGTTCGTGTGAAGCGGTATTGAAATTGAAACATAAACAAACCTATAAAATTATCCTTAGGTCTGGGAACTAGTAATACTGGAATAAATGCGATGGTAGATACGCATAATTATTTTGTTTATGAGAATCAGAGGTGGAATCCTGTAACAGGATATACATCTCATGGTCTGCCAACGGATCGCTATATGTGGAGTGACGCAAGTGGTAAACATAAGCGTACTCGAGAGCATACGAAGTTGCTGTCGGTTCACTGGCAATGGGTTAGTAATATTTATTTATAAAAGAGCTTATACCAGATATTTTATGAATTTCTATGTTATTAAGAGTCTTAGGGCATATAAAGCAAATTTTATATTTCAAAAGGTATCAGATTGGATCGTTGATTTTCATACTCCAGGAGGGGTAGACAGAGATGGGTGGCAATATGCTATTGACTTTCCTTCTCAATATCATGGAAAAAAACAATTTACCGATTATGTGAGAAGAAGAAGATGGTTTCGAAGATGTCAATTAACAACCAGTGGACCCTGGCAAGAATTGGGAAATACAAAATTAGTCGACGTCTCTTTATATGTATGCTAAATTACGTTTACAGTAATATTTTTGAAGAATTTCAAATTACAATTTTAATATTTATTCAATTTGATCAGACCGAAGGAAAGCCAGGCACAGATTGTCCTATACATGTATGGGCTGTGGCAGCTAACGGAGAAGCCTTGTATAGGCGAGGTGTATCTGAATCTTGTCCAATTGTGAGTAACGCCGAGAATGTTTTTTAAGAAAGAGAATATTACTATTTTATAATACTCTTTTGTTGAATGCATTTATTTATACAAGGTGAGCACGTCAACTTATTATATTAATGTCTCAATACAGGGAGTCTCCTGGGAACATATTCCAAGCGACCAACCTTTGATAGGAATTTCTTGCGGGCCAAGCAATCAGGTTTGGGCTGTAGGCAAAAATGGATCATCTTACTGGAGATTAGGTATCACTTCTGCAAAGCCGACAGGTATTAGATATTTTAATATGGTAACATATTAAAATCCCGATTATACGATTGACATTTCAAACATTTTTGTTTCTCGTTAGGCAACCAGTGGCAAAATGTAGAACCTCCAGCAGGTGCACAATTAAAACAAATTTCTGTTGGAAAAAATGTTATTTGGGCATTAGATACATTGGGTAGACTATCGGTACGTCGTGAGGTTCAAGCAAGTGTTTTTCCAGAGGGAACATATTGGCAAACATTACCCGCCATGCCAAATGATCCTATACACATAGGTATGATAATTTGCTGATGTTTATTATTATGTTTGAGAATATAAGAAATATTTTTAAAAATAAATTATATTCTTATTTATCCATTTCTCATCGTTTCTAGACATATTCGTTGCTAACGCAAAGCAGGGATTCAGGCATATTTCTGTAGCGAGGGATTTAGGACAAGTATGGGCCACCTCAGGGGCTGGTATTATTTGTAGGAGAATTGGCGTTACAGATGAAAATCCAGCAGGAACAGGTTGGGCAACAGGCATAGGGGTGAGTAATGTATTAATAATTTTTCTTGTTTCATTGTAATAGATCATTCCTCTTGTGCTGTATATAGCTAAAGATGTTATCAAGAAGATTATGTATGCAATGTGTATATGTATATGACGCATACCTTATTATGTCTTTGACAGGCAAACTGGCATCATGTTAGTACTGGAGGACTTGTAAATAAGACCAATTAAATTTACAATAGTCAAGACATTAGTCAATGTCATTTGTATCATTATTAAGATGAACAGGTATGTTACAGTGCAACATTCTTCTGCATCATGTACAAATATTTTTACATTGTTTTTAACACATTCCAATTAGTGTCGTCAGAAATATTTAATTGAATTTATTAATATATCGAACATATTTCAAGTATACTATATAACAGTATTAAAGTCACTTAAAATTCTCGCTTGTTAAAAAAGACATATGGTATAAATATAACATTAACAGCTTCCTGTATACAAAGACGTGTCCCTTGAAAAATCAATGTAATACGCTGCGTATCATTTATAATTCATTAAAAGCACAATATATGTAATATAAAAGATGTATATTATGTATGCAATGATTATAACATACTGCTATTTACAAACTGCGCCAAGCAAATATTCTTAATTTATTAATTTATAAGTGAAGCACTAATAGGTATAAGTGTTGAATGTGGAATAAGATGAGGCTAAATACTACAGCCGGTAAATTTTGTTTTTGCATTATAGTAAAAGTAATGATGTGCTTAACAAGAAGAGTATACTTATATTTTGTGATATATATCTATAATGACATTGAGCCAAATATAATTTGATAACAACTTGAGCAACAAAAAGAGTATACAAACAATTGAAAATTCTTATTCTTATATTTAAATCTCCCATACGTTATAGTCTATGTCTATTTACGTAGAAAAATCTACGTGTATATAATGATCTATGCGTACATAGATTATTGTTTTAATGCAATATTCACGACACCTCTTACATACACATTTATTTCAAAAAAGAAATTTTATTATTGTGTAGAATTGAACAAGCATAAAGTATAGAATTCTGTTTTGTCAATATGTATATTTATTTTCCCTTACAGTCAATTTATTAATTACAATCGTTTATGAGTATGTTAAAATAGTATTCTATTATTCTAAAAACAAGTGAAGTGCATAAATGTGCTATGGACGTTTTGTTCACGCCATATAATTTTTAGAAATTGATTTAAAAGTATACCAAATTGTGCAAGAAAGTATTCTTTAATTTAAGATATTATCCATTTCAATAAGTAAAACTAAGTTGTGTTAAAAAGTTTGGTATAAAATGCCCAAAGGCATTGTATGCATTGTACACAGTTTTTTCACATCAATACTGTCTGTACATTGTATGCTAGAATAATTATATTTTCCGTGTATAACAGTATATCTCGCTTGCACTCCGTAATAACAGTTAATATTGAAATGACGTCACAAGTTGATATTATGTCGATTCATAATAATAAAGTAGTATTCATAACGATTAAAGCTAGTTTGCAGAAGCTATTTTACAAGATTAGTTCAAATTCAATATTGAATGTGATTGTACAATAATCAACATGTTTTCTGTTGTATTTACGTCATTATGCATCATACTGGATGTGACTATTCTCTATTCTTATTTTAAATTCAAACTGCCACTGTTTAGACTCTCTTTTGTAGTATCAATTCTGTCGTATACAATGTAAGATACTACTAGCTTACATAAATCAGCCATTTGAATAATGTATTATTACATTAAGGCAATGTAGATTTTAAGAAGTATATTCTTGAAGGAATAAGTTTTTATGTACCCCACAAACAGGTCTTGCACATTTCGAGATATCAATAACTTGATAAGTAATTTGAAACATTATTGTTATATAAGGCTTGTTGTGAAATAAAGCATCGCGTTATAAGCCAAAAGAAACAAATTAATTTCCGAAACTAAATTATAATGTATCATCTTTATATTGAAATGCTTTTTGTATTATTCCTGTGCACATGTAATACAACTGCATAAATAAATATAATGGACATTGTTTAAATCGATGTAGCAGCAGAATTTATTCGTCCTGAAAAATGAACTCATTCTTTAATTGTGCATAATTATTTACATGGTTTGCATACTATAAAAATTAAATGTGCAATCCAAAATTAAATTTAAAGGAGGGTAATTTTACATTAAGATACTTAACCTAATAAGTTGTATAAAATATTAAATATACAATCAAAGTAAAAATGTCTATATACGTGCATTATAAATATATGGTTATCCATTGTGTACTCACAATATGCGCAATAATGCATTTTTAATAATGCACTTGCTACATAATTAGATTTTATAAATTTGTATATAAATACACATACATAAAAATATTTACACAATTCATTATTTGTATAAATAATTAAATATCCTATTCAAATTCAAAATGTTAAGGGAAATATTATGTAGAATATACATATGAATATACATAAGACAAAACTTGATACTTTAAATAACTGATATTACATAAAAATATTAATATGTTACAATAAATGTCTTCACAACCTGTGAAATAAACATGTAATATAAATAAACCTGCAATTGTATACTCAACACAGAAATATAGCTTTCATATTTAATACATTAAATTACTATCTAATTATTTTATTTATTATTAATATATACCAGATGTAAATGTAAATTAATTTTGGAAATATTTTATTTAATCATAGCATTAGATTGTTAAATTTTTTAAAGTACTGTGTATAAGATGAACTACTGAAATACTGATATTGACTATATTATATTACTCTTCGCAGTTTTCAATGACTCACTTGTGCTAATTCCATATACATGTGTTTCTTATTAACTAGAGTTATACATTCATAAAATATATAAAAATTCATGAATTCATGAAGCGCATGTTTACATTTATATTTACAATCAAATTAACAAATAATTGTGCTATTAATTATGCTAGTGTCAAATAATATCTACAAGAGGATCTAAATTTAAAGATTGCTTATATAGGCATGTCAACACATGCAATTAATAGTTTAATACAAGAATGTATAGTAGTTATATATTGCACATTTTAAAATGATTAATATGGGTCATGTAGTTTAGTTTTTCTGAAATAGTGTTAAATTTGCAATGACAAACTGTCTACATATTTCCAACTCATTTTAAATTTACTGTTTTCAGTTATTACATTCAAAAGTTCAATTTCAATATCGTTGAAATAAAATTCAGGTAGGAAATTTGTCATAAACAATTTAGATATTTGTGAATGCCCTGCATATTTTAGATAGAGGATGCTTTCTTTAACATTAGTTTTGAATAATTTTCACTTGCAAAGATACCGAAAATTCTCTTGTATTATGTTCATTAATTAAAAGATATTTTTACGTAGAATCAATAAAAATCATCTCAAAGTCATGTTTTCCAAAGATTTGTCAAGTGGTCTTTTACATAAGTCAACTTTTCTCTTTTTTACGTCTTAGTAAAAAATACAGCAATGATTCTAATGATAGTAACTAACATTTTCTCTAAGTAGCAGCTTATGGACAAACTTCAACGGTGTTAGTATGTATATTTTAATTAACTGATTATCGCGTATTTAATGATAATAAAGACGTTCCAAGCTAAAACTATTCATTATCAATATTTTGTTCTCATTCATCGTAGAGAGCCTATAAAGGAATATCTAAATTGTTTTAAGAAAACAATTTATCTCAGAAGGCAGGACATTGAGATGATTCCGATACACAAGACATTTTTTGGCATCTTTCAGAATAGCAGATTTATTCAGGATAATAATGTTAAGCGAGCAACCCTGTATATTACATACTTATTCTAAATGGTGCTCAATCTCAATTTCATGGGGTAACTCTGTCTATGAACACAATATACATAAATTTGATGATTCAATTGAGTGTAACATTTAAGGGTGATATACGTATAAAATGTAAATACTGACACATAATGCTCTCTCATATCTAGTACGCTTATACAAAAAAGGCAAATTAAATATAGAATTCATCATCTGAATATGTTGTAAAACACAGCGTATTGTATAATATCAACAACACTTATATGCGAAAATAGAATTGATATTTACTTCTTCGCTATCTGCATTTCCTCTTATTGTTATTCTAAAAGATTTAGAATTTTGTTACAATCCTGACTTGATCCACATTCTTACGAGCTAGCATGTTACTCTCAAGCTTGTCTTTCTTTCCTTGCTCACTATGGCTGAGACCGTAAAACAAATAAATGCAAAAACCTAGAAATGATAAACACCATTAGTAATTGATATCTGTCAACAAGGTAAAATACACAGTTTATCATAGTAAGCATAATGTGACCAAATATACTGATTTATTGATTTATGTAGTGATTTAAAGTTTAGATTCTTCCAAAAGTTTGTATGGGACATTTTTCTAATCTATGAAAAAGAGATTTAAAATAAGAAACAAAATTATGTATGCCTGGTGTCTATTAGTCATATGACGTGTCAGACTTGCACATCTGAATTAGCAATTTTATGAATTTAGAATACATCTTAAACAATCTTTTCCACCATGCACATTCAAGATTTATGTTTTCTTGTTATATCCAGAAGTAGAAAGATTCATAATACAGAAATATTTCAATAATTCAACATTGTTCATATTAATATAGTAATAATTTAATTGAAGTGTAACTCTACATAATTAATGCACAAAAGAATGAAAATGCGGTTGATGGTTTTCTCAACAAGTTTGGTCTACTTCCTCGACAATTTATACATATAAATCAAGCAGTGCAATTTTATTCCATTAATCTGAAGTGGATAAAGTTTAATTAAAAAATTTACCGACAAACATCCACACAGCAAATCGTATCCAAGTAAATGCATCAAGTTGTAACATCAGATAAATGTTGATGAAGATGCTACAACAAGGGACAAGCGGTACAAGGGGTACCTGTAAATCATAAAAGATTATTAATTGCGCCATTTCAGATTTTTATTGTCACCGTTGCTGTTCATGTGTTACTATTATTATTTCTACACAACAAATTTGAATAAGCAGCAATAACGATGTAAATGACTTTCTCACCTTGAATGATATGTCGACTTCCTGAACTGGTTGTCTACCTATGGCTGCTACATTCAATATCATCGCAAATACAAGCACAACTAATATCACAATTATAATTACGCTTTCCCTGAAAAGTTCTGAGCTGGTATTATTAATTATTATTCCGAGAATGAACACAATTACACCTAAAACAATATCAAAGGGTATAATTGCTGTATGTACAATAATGCTGGATGTTGTAGTAGAATAGTTACTTACTGAAAACAACAACGCCGCATTTTGCAACGCCACTAGAAAAATGGGTCGGCTCCTTCTGATTGTGTAAATTGAATATTTGTTTGAACACATTCACTGCTGTTAACTCGTACCCATTTATTGCTGGGATATTCAAAGTGTCAGTGGTGCAGTCCTTTCTCTCATATCTGTAATCAGTAGGCCATTGATCGTATTGTGTTGATATTGGTCTTTTGGTTTCTTTTGGTCTTTTTTAAGACAATATTACTCGTTACAAAATTGGAGATCCATATTTGGATTTGAAATCCCGATGTCATATTTGGATCCAACGATTCCGAAAACTTTAGGATAATCATTTCTATGATAATCCAATTATTTTTCTAAATTTCTGTTCACCATTTGGAATCCGCCATTTTTAATTTTGAAATTCTAATGTTATATTCGTATTCAGCGACTCGAAAATCCCCCGCATACCAATTCTCATAACAATCGATTAAATTTTGATTTTTTCGGTCGCCATATTGAATCCGCCATTTTGAATTTCGAAGTCTGATATCATATTCGTATTCAGCGACTCGAAAAATTTCCCGCATACCAATTCTCATAACAATCGATTTAAATTTTTATTTTTTCGGTCGCCATATTGAATCCGCCATTTTGAATTTTGAATTCTAATATCATATTCGTATTCAGCGACTCGAAAAATCCCCGCATACCAATTCTCATAACAATCGATTAAATTTTGATTTTTTCGGTCGCCATATTGAATCCGCCATTTTGAATTTTGAATTCTAATATCATATTCGTATTCAGCGACTCGAAAAATCCCCCGCATACCAATTCTCATAACAATCGATTAAATTTTGATTTTTTCGGTCGCCATATTGAATCCGCCATTTTGAATTTCGAAGTCTGATATCATATTCGTATTCAGCGACTCGAAAAATTTCCCGCATACCAATTCTCATAACAATCGATTTAAATTTTTATTTTTTCGGTCGCCATATTGAATCCACCATTTTGAATTTTGAATTCTAATATCATATTCGTATTCAGCGACTCGAAAAATCCCCGCATACCAATTCTCATAACAATCGATTAAATTTTGATTTTTTCGGTCGCCATATTGAATACGCCATTTTGAATTTTGAATTCTGATATCATATTCGGATTCAGCGACCTCAAAAACATCGATACTAAAATCATTATAGAAATCTAACAAATTTTTTTTTCCCACACACTGGTGGGAAGTAAGGCTCATTTTCGCCACCCTATTAAGGGGTTAACAACAACGTACTGTTCTGAAGATTTCTCTATTCAAATTAACGTAACGTATCTTTTTAGCCGTTCATCTATTTGACCTTTTGCATAAAACTACTTCATTGCCCATTTGCTTACTAAAGCTTGGTTACTGAAGCAATCGATGTCTCTTATTCCAAAGCAGTAAACAAAATTCGCCATCTGAAGTATGTAACACAAGAAAGTCAGGATGGTATCAGAGAAATTTGCATAATCATCACCTGAGTATGAGAACTGATATTGCCACAATGGTATAGGCCAACAACGTGCCGATGGACATCATATCAATTAATTGATGAAGGTTGAAGATCAAGGTCATCAGACCTATAAAAATCAAGAGTACAGAATGGGTGCCAGCAATCGCGACAACGTTAGACGATAAATTAATTTTCATTGTACATTCATTGTTTATAAATTTGCTTTTCAATTATCATTGGGATGCTAACCGGTGAGCAAGCCAGAAAGCATCGTGCCCAAAATGGGCGTCATGGTTCTTGAATTTACTTTGGAGAGGCCTTTGAAGATAATTCCATCACTTGCCATGGCATAGAGAACTCGTGGCAAGGGAAACATGGCGCCAAGTAAACTCGTGCACAATGCAAATATCGCGCCGATGTTTACAATCCACTTGATCGCAGGCCATCCCATTTGTTGGAAGACAAAGGGAAAGGGTGCATCGGCGTCCTGAAAAGAAAGAGAAAGTAGATTTTAGAGAAAGTCTATCAAATGCATTTAATGCGAGTCACGATCCGTTGTACGTTGAGTAGGATGACTTACTCCTCGAGTTATGAACTATGAGTTTCGCACATTTTTGCAGAATTTTATAACTGATTCATCGATAAATTCTTATTTTCCACTGATACTTTAAGAGCAGCGTTCACGACAGTTTCACCGTATTAAAAAATGGATCCTCAGTAATTATACATGGTGTCCCACCTAACTTAACCACCTTGAATATCTCTTTTATTTTTAATGATAGAAATAAATTTTATAGACAAGAATTGTTTCATGTCAGGGGGCGAATACTCTCCCGTGAAAATTTTTTTTTTCACGTTCATACTTTTTGAGATGTCAAGGTCATCGACATTTTTTTAAATGGAACTAGATATTTTTTTTATAGCGGAGTATTAATAGAGGTGGAGACCTTTCCAACGACCCATTACACAATGAGTTTCACTTGACTTGAGCATGGAAAATTAAAAAATAATTGGAAATGTTATAAATTATGGAATCGTGTCAATGTTCTCTGCTACACTAAAAAATGCCATTTTTCCACCAAAATAACGAAAGCTCGCACAACTGAGGAAAAAGCTCACGATGAATTTCGTAATCAAACTGATAGTAGTACATTTTGAAGCCTACCAGCATTTGCAAATGGACAATGTTCGTCTTGAGGAATACAAGAAACTTATTTAGCAACATTAGTCTCGGCTAATAAATGTATTGAAGTCGATGGACATCATTTTGAGCAATTGTTAAAATAAATGTTTTCTATTAAAGCTTTTCATCATTTATAATATTTGTATTTGACGAATGTAAATGCGAAATGTTCCTTACTTGATCGTAATAGGGCCACATCATCGTCAGTATCGTGGAAATGCTGAAATATGCTAAGAAAATGATAACTAGAGAGAGAACGATCGCCAGGGGTATGTTTCTCTGTGGATTCTTGGCTTCCTCGCCGGTTGTGGCAACTGCGTCGAAGCCGACGAAACCGTAGAAGCATTTTGCAGCTCCGATCATCACCCCGCCGATTCCAAAGGGCATGAAACCACCAGTTCCAGGATTCTGCACCGTCGATGGTATGTCTTCCACTGAGATGGCCCAATTGGCCGGGTTGGCTGAAGCAAAGATAATCGAATAGATTATTAACCGGTAGTAATCCAATTAAAGGGGTGGATTTTCAAATTGCACAGGGTGTGGCAAAAGATAAACGGTGGAATATCTCGAGAAACACACATCGGATCGAAATAAAACAAACAAAAAAGGCGTGTTCAATATTTTTTCGAGATCTATTGAATGATACCAAAACTGAGCCACCTTCTTCTCTCCTTAGGGTTAAGGCAACTTTAAAATCTTAAATAGAAACCCACATTTTTTATTACAGATTCGGATTCTACATGAAAAAATGCGTAACTTCTGTCTGAAACATTCTTTTTCGTTTTGGGACAGGTGACGCTGTAATTGCAAAAAAATCAGATTTCACAATTATCCGAATATCTTGTCTAACTTGAATAACATGTCAGTTTACGTCAGAGTTCCGCGAAGTACTACTTTGGAGGCTCGTACCTCCAAAATTACCCAATGAAAAGTTATTTTATTATAGTGTTTTGGAAAGCTCTCGAGACAATCTACAAGAATATATAACGAGAAATAGTAGGTTCCATTTAAGAAATTGATGGTAACTTTCAAATTACTCTTCAAGGTGAAACCAATGGTACCATCTTACGTCCCCCTCGAAACGATACAACTCTTGCCTGAAGCATTTTTGTCTGTTGGGCTCAGTTTTCGAGATATTTTACTGTCCAAGTTAAAATGGGAACCCTGTATATCCAAAAAATTTGTTTAACACTCGAACGGTTAAAATAGAGCGTTTCCATTCTCATCTGGTCTACCTCACCTTTTATCGATCCTGCAACGATAACGATCAAGATCGTTCCAAGATTGATGACGGTGAAAATATTGTTGAGCATCGAGGATTCTTTCACTCCCACGCTGAGCAATATCGCCAGCAGCATGACCATCGTGAATGCGAAGAAATCGGGATATTCTGACAAAAATGAGATGTTCATTGGCATGACGGAATGCAAAGTCTTGCCCATCACGTTGTCGATGAGAACGTCGATGTAATTGCTGAGACCACGCGCAACACTGGCGGTACCTGTTGGACATTTAAGAAAATTAATTGCAAAAATAAGAACAAACATTGCAGATGCACAAAATCTTCAGGAAAGAAATTTGTTAATTAAGGTTTGGCTTATTCTCGAGTCGTGGAATGAAGCTACAATAAGAAAAAGTAAATATTCTTTTTTCTAGGTACTTTCGATGTCTATTTACAGATGTATGTTCGGTTGAATCTCTTCATTGAACATCAGAGGCAATTACGGTTTTGCTTATCCTCGAGCATACTTAGGTATTAATTAGGCAAATTGTTCAACGAAGCTAAAATAAGAAAAAGTAAATATTCTTTTTTCTAGATACTTTCGATATTTATCTGTAGATGTGTTTGGTTTTTGATCCCTTGAGTCAAAAGCGAAGTCAATTAAGGCTTCGCTTATTCTCGAGCACAATTAAGTATTAATTAAGCAAATTGTTCAACAGAGCTAAAATAAGAAAAAGTAAATATTCTTTTTTCTAGATACTTTCGATATTTATCTGTAGATGTGTTTGGTTTTTGATCCCATGAGTGAAAATCGAAGTCGATTAAGGCTTCGCTTATTCTCGAGCACAATTAAGTATTGATTAAGCAAATTGTTCAATAGAGCGAAAATAAGAAAAAGTAAATATTTTTTTTTCTAGATACTTTCAGCATTTATTTGTAAATGTGTTCGGTTTGGTCACTTTGGTGAAAATCGATGATTGCCGCGTGCGTTACGTGTTTGTAGTTTAAACGTGAATGCTCAGTGTTACACGAGCTCTTTCTTTTACGTACCAATAACGTATTCTAAAATCAAATTCCATCCTATGACAAACGCGATGAATTCGCCCACAGTGACGTAACTGTAAACGTAGGCTGAGCCTGCCTTGGGCACTCTGGATGCGAATTCGGCGTAGCACATTCCTGAAATTTAGAAATATAAGTTAGTGGTTTAAGGGGTAACGCCACTGTAACGGCCTTAAAAAAAGCGTTTTTTTGACCATTTTTTTGGGGCGGAAGGAAAGGTGATAGAGAAATAATACTTGGGGTAGTTATTGAGCATATATTTAAGTATGTTACAAAAAATTTTGGTAAGAAAATATTCAAAAATGGCGACAGTGCAGCAATTCTCCCGATGCATGTCGAACGTGAGGCGACGTGCGGCACGCACTACCACTGGTGCCAATCTAAATCTGGAAAAAAGAAAAAAAATCTGTGTAATCTACATGAGTGTATCTAGTGAAACACGTACGGGATTTTAGAAATATTGATTTTTGTGTAATTGGCGAGTGTTTGAATAAAGTCGTTCAATTTTCACCCAAAAAATAGGACAATCAGTTGTTAATAAATATTGTTTAAATTAACTAATCGAAAAACCCATACGTATTTCACTTTGAAATGTTATTGCAAAGTTGTGGTTTTCGATTTTTAAACAAAGGATCGAAAATGGTTGTAGTTATGCTGCGTGCCGTTTTGAAAAATCATGTTTCGAGAAAAACGCGTTTGAAGTTTTGAAACGTGTTATAGATATGAACAAATGAAAAATTCTACCTTTAAAAAATTTTTACCATTAGTCTGCTATTCCAGGACCATAAAGTTGCCCTTCTAGGTTCAAATTTTCCTCCTGCATTTGTTTCCTGGCCGATTTTATGTTGGAGCGTGCCTCCTTTGCCGCATCTGACAAGGCCTGCTCGGCGTACTTTATGCGGTTAGCATCGGCTTCCATGCAAAAATTGTATGACTGGATACCAATGTCCATCTCCAAAACTTTCATAATCTGTAGAACATTGGTGAGACCATCATTGAAAACACACACAGCAATGTCTGTCGCTATGTTCAACACTTTCTTGCCGCTGGAATACGATTTTGGAGCCAAATTCCAAACTGCTGCATTAAAACTTTCATTGCTATTTTGCGTATAGCTTCCTAAGCAACGGTTTAATAATTCTTCTCGGCTCAGCTCTTCATAAATCGGTTCAATTGCTTTGAAAACTTCCTCAGAAAGCGGCGATTTATGGTGAAAGGTATCCAATAAATTCGCCGCTTGCGCCTTCTTCCAATTGCACCAAGACTCTGAGCACTTTTCGTGCTGCGGATTCTCATCGGTTGACAATTTGTGAAATAAGGTCGCCCAGATTTCATTTTTCATTTTTTCCACGCTATCCGGATTACGGCGTATGGCTAAACCATAATAAATTGTCAACTGATCGATCAATTTGCCAGTTAATTTATTTTTTCCACTCAGGCCTTTTACTTTCTTTTTTAAATTTCTCAAACGGGTCCCCATTCTTTTTTGGACGTGATCAATGCATTCTTTCTTATGTACTTCAAAATTATCATATGGTTTTTTATCCATTATACCTTTGAAAGTTTTGCTATCTCCGTCTCCAATGTAGTTTACATATTTTACACTATACAAGGTTTCAGAACGCTCGAACATCTCAACGACAGCGTCAACCTCCATCTTACCGGATGAGCCTTCATGATTTGCTTGGCATTCATCGGCGTGAGTTGTATACCACTCTTCATATTTCTGTGTTCCTAATGTATTTTTCCAGTGCTCGCATGATTTACAATATTTCGATTTTACCTCGACATCGACGATTTTGCCTGTGAACCATCCAATCAGTGATGTAATTCCGAAGAGCGACGAAAAGCCGCGTTTCCTCCACGAACCATCACCAGAAACAGTAATTCCTTCAAACTGACTATTCTCTTCGCTTTTCTCTTTCTCTTCTATTACTGCCTTCTTCATACTGGCCTGTCGTACGGTTGCCGTTGCGATCGAAATCATATTAACTAATTGATCATAGAACGAATGAAATATCGGTCGTGGCAATTCCATAAACGCACAAAACTTTATAATTCCATTCAGCCCTACTCCAAGCAGGCGCATTGCTAGAACGATTCGACGGTTTATTTCGTATGCGTTCCGTATAAACTTACTGCTTGGTATAACAATCTCTGGGCAATTTGGACAAGCAATAATTATTTTGAAGCCTAAGCCTCGAGGACTTCGTTCTTGAAATGTGACATTTGCATTGCACGTTTTACATTTCACGTGTTCAGAAATAGCAGAGAAAACGGCAAAAAAGTTAATAATTCTGTAGCTGAATCCGTAATTTATATCGAAATCCTCGTCACTGGCTTTCAGTTTCTTAGCAGAGGCACTGACTCCTTCCGAACTGCCCTCAACCTCAAATCTATTTTTTGGACGCCTTGCTGATATTCTGCTCCGATGCCGCGTTAGATATGATGTTTTCGTACCTTTTCTTCCCAAATACACTTTATTAGCACTCATGTTTACTTAAAACACAAAACTGAATGCTATAAAATCACACCTAAGGTATAAAAAGTCAACACTGCACACAAAAATCAGGGTTCGCAGCGAAAGTTCGTACACGTTGCGATGCTTGCTGACGCCAAGCTAACGTATTATTGTTTTGAAATGCTTCTGACTGTACCCAAAAAGTACACTATAGACATCTACAGAGGTTTTGAAGAAGTTACAGGTCAAGAAGTGGAGATTTCTCAACGGGTATAGAATTGGAGCAGGTAAGCCGTTTCGGGTCACTGACGGCGCTACGGGAGGAGTTCGGAATTCCATAGAAAAAATATGTTTTCAGGGATCAGACTTTTTGCTTCATATTTTAGAAGGTTCAAGGTATTTTTTAAGCCAATAAAAAAAAAATTGATTTTTTGAAAATTCTACAGTGGCGTTACCCCTTAAGGACTGGCCAGCTAGTCGAGATCGGATCGCATAATTTTGTAAAGTTCTTTTAATGAATGGTCGTCAATTTATTTGTAAAATAAAAGAGAATTTTGTAGAACTTCGTTGTGTTCGGTGACGAATATAAGAGAATTCGAAAGTTCAAAAATGAATTTTTCTGAAGGAAGGAAACTCATCGAATGACTCGCAATAATATCAGATGAATATAGGTACTAAAAAGATTATGTGCATACGTAGTTTAGATGAGTGAAGACGGCACACAGAGGGACAAACTACTCATTTTTGTGAAAAAATAAAAAAATCTCTAAAGAAATAAGATAGAGACATGAATCTCTTTTTTGGTTACAGTTCAGATGTTGCGGAATAAAGGAAAATCATTGTCGAAGCATCATTCGAATTCAGCGGGTGAAAATCTATAAAACCTCTTTTGTAGAAAGTTAAAAAAAGGATTCAATTCCCCTTCATAATGAAAAAACCTCGACTTTTTCCAAAATTGTAATTTTCGAGATAAATTTTCGAGATTATATCTTCTTTTCGATGCTCTCTCCTTAATCTTGTCTTATTCTGCAACATCTTAGCTGTAATCTCGAAAGAGATTCATGTCCCTATCTTATTTTTATCAAGAGATTCTTAATTTTGTCACAAGAATGAGCAGTTTGTCCCACTGTGTGGTGTAGAGCAGATACGAAAGCGGAAAAATAAGTAAGAGAGAAGAATTAATTAAATGAAGTACCAGCAAATGCGGACGCGATGGCGGCAATGAGGAAGGAAATGCAGACGGCAGGTCCGGCGGTCTCTTTGGCGACACTTCCGGCGAGAACGTAAACGCCGAGGCCAAGGGTAGAGCCGACGCCGAGGGCAGTCAAGTCGAAGACACCGAGGACCCTCGCCAGCTCGCCTTTTCCATCTTGATCATCGTCCACGCGTTTCCTCGAGAGGATCCTCCACAGTCGGCTAGCCATCTCGGGCCGAGCCGTTGTCCTTCGATCCTTGCAGCCTAAATAGTAGAGCACTTTTTAGAATTTGTTGTAAGAAATTGGTGGAAGAATCGGCGTTTGATTATATTGGAGTTGGGTGAAATAGTTCGGAGAATTATTGAACGAATAAATCATTTTGGTGCATGAATCTGTGCCTGCTTATATTGCAATTGGGTGAAATAGTTGGGAGAATTATTGAATGTATCATTTTGGAGGATTATGTTGAAATTACAGAAAATTGTCGATAAGAATGATTTAGTGAATCTAAAAGATGAATCGATATCTGCTTATATTGGAATTGGGTGATATAATTGGGAGAATTATTGAGCGAATAAAACATTTTGGTGCATGAATCTGTGTCTGCTTATATTGCAATTGGGTGAAATAGTTGAGAGAATTATTGAATGTATCATTTTGGAGGACTATGTTGAAATTAGTGGAAATTGTCGATAAGAATGATTTACTGAATTTAAAAGGGATATCGATATCTGCTTACATTGCAATTGGGTGATATAGTGAGAGAATTATTGAATGTATCATTTTGGAGGATTATGTTGAAATTAGAGAAAATTGTCGATAAGAATGATTTAGTGAAACTAAAACATAAATCGGCATCTGCTTATATTGCAATTGGGCGAAGCAGCGGCGAGAATTATTGAGCGAATAAAACATTTTGGTGCATAAATCTGTGTCTGTTTATATTGCAATTGGGTGAAATAGTTGGGAGAATTATTGAATGTATCATTTTGGAGGATTATGTTGAAATTAGAGAAAATTGTCGATAAGAATGATTTAGAGAAACTAAAACATAAATCGGCATCTGCTTATATTGCAATTGGGTGAAATAGTTGAGAGAATTATTGAATGTATCATTTTGGAGGACTATGTTGAAATTAGTGGAAATTGTCGATAAGAATGATTTACTGAATCTAAAAGGGATATCGATATCTGCTTACATTGCAATTGGGTGATATAGTGAGAGAATTATTGAATGAATCATTTTGGAGGATCATGTTGAAATTAGCGGAAATTGTTGAAAAGAATGATTTAGCGAATGAATCATTTTTTGGGATTATATTGAAATTAGTGGAAATTATTGAGCAGAATGACTTGGCGAATCGATAATCTTATTGGATTAAATGTATTGCAATTGTTGATACTATTCATCGAATCAGTCATGTCATTGAATTATGTGTTGCAATTGTTTATATTCGTAATTTGAATTCGACGATGTAATGATCTCGTCTAATTACACGATTCTGTTGAGAATCGTTAAAAATGAATAGTATCATGTGATTATATTACGATTGTTGAAAATTGTTAAAAGTACGTTGCTTAACGAATCGATAAACTTCTTTGATTACATTGTAATTGTTGGAAATTGTCCAAATTTCGTATTCGACGAAACGAACGACGTATTTGATTATAATCGTTAAAAATAATTAAACATCCTTATTTGTCAAATTACAATCACATCGAGTATGTGATAATAATTTTTAATCGTCGTTAAAACGTATTGTTTGTCAAATAGACAATTGTATAGTTAACAAGCAATTCGTTCTTACAAGTTTTCCTACTAAGGAAATTGTACCTGCACGTCACAGTTTTATTTTAGGAAATAAATACATCTGAACAATAGTCGGCTTCTTTTTACAGTAAAAACATTCATTGACACTCGCAAACTGTTTGCTTAGTTGTGTATATGTTTACACGTGAGATTACAGTAGCGACTGTCGCACTTAAAAATGAAAATATTTTCTTTTTAACGTTAAAAAAATTCGCTCGTTTTCACAAATTTTACCAATAAAGCATGCTAATCGGTTACTACGTATTCCTTATTTGCGCCTACAAGTAAATAGATCATGTCTATAAATTAACAGGGAAGAGAAGAATACCAAAAAAATTGCCAAATACTTGTGCTAATTATGTTTCATATTTTAATCAACGATAAATAGCTCTCTTCACTTGTTGTTAATTATACATTTTGCTGAACGATAAATAATTCTCTTCACATCTGCTTAATTATATTTTATATTTTGTTCAACGATAAATAATTCTCTTGACATTTTGTTAATTATACATTTTACTCAACGATAAGTAACTATTTTCACCTTTTGTTAATTGTACATTTTGCTGAACGATAAATAATTCTCTTCATATTTTCTTAATTATATTTCGTATTTTGCTCAACGATAAATAATTTTCGCAAAACGATCGGCAAAGCTTTTCGTATCAGTGGTTTCCCAAACCTTGTGAAAGGAAATTGGACGATAAGCAGAGGAATTTGCGTTTGAGCAAAAGGTTAATAATCTGATATTACCCTACATCGTTAAAGCCATAACAATTACTTTCGAATCCAGGATCAGGGCAATGGCTTACACCTTCTTTTATCGGACGAACAATGGAAACGGTTCGTCGGTATCTTCGTTTTTACGATAGAAATGATAATAAACAGCTTCTCATCTCGCAGACAAATAAATCATGTGTATCGAGCGCGCACATTTCTCGTAGCTCGTTTTATCGTTTTCGATGCCCTGGAATTTGTATCCATTGATGCCACAACCGTTCATCCATTGTCGCAGGATGATCAATCGTCCACGCTGTCGATCAACATTACCACTGGTAGAACGGAGAAAAGGCATACTCGATAAGAAAACTGACGAGTTTGGCTGATTACATTGGTCAACAAGATTTTTGCCCATGAAATGACTTTTGTTAATTTCGAAAGAGTACCTATAAACATGTATTTTAAGACAAATCTGAACTTCGGGTTAGCTCGAGGTTCTTTTGGATATGAATAATAAAATTTAACGGTAGTTTCTTCATTAACGAGTTAACTGCGTTCGAAGTGTATACACGTCAATCCAAATTGTTTATATTTGTGATCATGAACAATAAAAAAAATTTATCATTCGATATAAAAACTAAAAATTAAAACTCAAAAAAAAACATTCCGCAGTTAACTGGTTAAAAACCAATCCCACGGTAAAAATCTTATTTTTCAATTTTTAGACACGACCGTAAAGGGAGTGGCTTATTTATTATTTTTTTCCCCCTAGAACAGCTTAGGAGCCTTTAAAACCCAACGCGAAGTTAAAATCTCACTATAAAGAAGTGGTCTCACTATAAGGAACGCGAAAAGAACTAATTTTTCAGCTAACCATACACATACAATTGTCCTTATCTTTCTTCGCTACTTAAAATACACATAGCATTATCCTTATCTGCAGAACTAAAATACGAAATCATTCTTGATAATAAGAAACATTGCCTTGGACGACTGTTGGGATGTTTGGCGCGTATGTACGAGAAGCTCGACGAACAGATAAATAAAAAAACAATCTTTGGGCGCTTAACACTTTGACTACCTTGATGGTCATATGTTATCAGCCACGGTTTCTCCTGTGGTGTCAAGATGGTCACCGGTGACCTTAAGAAAAATAATTAAAAAAATGATTATACTAATCACATTTTACAGCGTTTTAAAAGATTACATGTTAAGAAAAGATGCACAAAAAAATGCAAAGTGTGGCGCCATGGACAATCCATGGAAATTCAAGCCATAGGCAATCCATGATGGTCATATGTGATCGACCATGGTTTTTCTTGTGGTGCCAAGATGGTCACCGGTGACCTTCAGAAAAATAATTACAAAAATGATTATACTAATCACATTTTACAGCATTTGAAAAGATCATATGTTAAGAGAAAAGACACAAAAAAATGCAAAATGTGACGCCATGGACAATCCACGATGGTCATATGTGATCGGCCACGGTTTTTCCTGTGGCGCCACGATCATTATCGGTTACCTCCAGAAAAAACATTAAAAAAATGATTATACTAATCGCATTTTACAGCAATTTAAAAGATCATATGTTAAAAAAAGAAACACAAAAAATGCAAAACGTGACGCCATGGACCATCCGTGGAAAAACAGCGTGACAGTCAAAGTGTTAATACTTTAACTACCATATGGTTGTATGTGATCGGCCACGGGGTTTCCTGTGGCGCCAAAGTGGTCACTGGTGACCTTCAGAAAAATCATTAAAAAAATGATTATACTAATCGCATTTTACAGCATTTTAAAAGATCATATGTTAAAAAAAGAAACACAAAAAATGCAAAATGTGGCGCCATGGACAATCCACGGAAAATCAGCGTGGCAGTCAAAGTGTTAAACAGTCCATAAAACACAATGAACTTTCGTTGACCGCTCGTTTGATCGAAAAGGTTCTGTTATCTGTTAAATTTATGCGGTCGCGAATTCACGTTGCTTAAAATGGAACGGAAAAATTCACAGACAAATGATCGTGGCAAAGCGTTTTGTTATCCACTCGCACACGCTCGACGGCACGAAAGCGTTGGTGATCGTGGGTAAGCGCGATGGGGGATTCCTCCGCGGGCGCATTATCTTAAATCCTCGTTGCCTTCTCGTTACGGATAATTAGTCATATCCGACCGAGAGCGATTGCGTACGTTACGATGTCGGCCAGCTACGCTGAACTAGAGTGACATTGATTTGCAAAACAGCCCTGGCTGTGTTGAAGTTAAACGAACGAGAAGCGGACGTGGAAGGAAGAAATTATTCCGAGGAAGTTTGATCGTTTATGAGCACTCGAATTAATATTCAGATTACAACGCATACTCCCAAAAGTATTCGAGTACTAATGCAATTTTGGATATTCTGTGAAGTATTTTCGATTAATGACGATAGGGCTTGGATTGGAGTTTCCTTTAAAAATCATTGTGTATTGTATTCTAAAGTTGTATACTTTGTAACAGAACAATTTTCTTCATTTGGAATCCGGATTAAAAAATTTCTATTAATGATGAAAGGGCTTGGATTGAACTTTCCTTTAAAAATAATTGTGTATTGTATTTTAAAGTTGTATACTTTGTAACAGAACAATTTTATTCATTTGTAATCCGGATGGGTACATATCTACTTAGTTTGATTTTAATAACGTTTGAATACTTTTTGGTGTAACTGTATGTGTTGGTATTAAGAGTGATATTCATGTCAGAAGAAATATTTTTGTAATATTATTTAAGGTACTATTTGTTATCCCTATTGACGTTTTCTATTTGATTTTTATGATTGACAATCGTAGACAGTGCTTAAGGCTTTTTGTAAGAGGTGAGCGTGGATGGCGCAAATTCTTACTGAGGAACTTTAATGCTCGAACACATTCGATAAGTATGTATTTAAACCTACATTTAAATTACAACATTTATCTATTTGTATAGAGAGCGATATCCGCATCAGGAGAAATATTTTCTATAGGTATTTCTATTGTTCTTTCATTTTCTATTTACGGTCATTGTTTACACTGGTGTTAACGATTTCTATTTGATTCTTATTATTGCCACCTACGCCCAACGCTTGTGCATTTTTTAATAATCGTTCTTCCTGTCTGCGATTATTCGCACGATGCTTTACGTTTGTTGTTCTAAAATTAGTGGTAGGAAGCATTGGTACCGCTAGCTCTATCATTAGGCCGTTATCGGTCAGTGCCAATTGTAAATTCACGAGATGCTTGGCACGCTTTTGCGATTTCATTGTTACGATTGTTTGTCCGCGGAGGTCAAGCACAATGCAATTGTGCAAGCACGAGTTTGAAATAAAAGTGTTTAAGGGTTCAGTGAATTGATGGATTTCATTCATAGATTAGCAATAAGCTTGCTTGCCTTCTTTATAATCCTTGTAACACTATTTGTCATTTATTTTTGGACACTATAAATTCTAAGCCAAAGACCTTTGTAATATAATATAAAATAAAGTATAAACATTTCTTCATTTCGTCCTCGCGACCCAATATTTTTTCGACACTTTATGCAAAGAAACCTGTTATTGACAAAGGGATTAATGATTATACAATTTGTAGCTGAAGAATTCTTGTTCGACTGAAAAATGATCTACCCTAACACGACACGTCTACTACACTTGACAATTTTCATTCTTCTTCATTATCCAAATTTAGTTTCACTTTAAAAAAAAATATCAAGGAACACTCTGTAGAACTTCATAAATAAATATTTTAGCGCTTTCTTTGATTACTGTGCAAATAATAAGACATTTTAATTGCGAATAAACGCAATTTCTCCAACGAATCGAGATATGGATCGTTTATTTTGAAAGTGGTGTAAGTCCATTTTAAAAAACAAGATTAATTGGTTATAAATAAAAAGTTTACACTAAATTAATCAGAGATTATGCGATATTTCATTTTTTAAGGAAATGGACTTACACCACTTTCAAAATAAACGATCCGTATACTTAATTTGATCTTGGAGCTCCTCTCGAAATGTTATCTTGGAAGAAACAATTGCAATCGGTTGTCACAACTCACAATCAGCGCGTTGCAGACCGCCTGGTTCCAAGTGTACGCACCTTATCGAGAAAATGTCTGCGATTTAGTCAAGTGGTACTTGTTCTGCAGGCCGTTTCAATTTATTCAAGAGCGATCGTTTAGATTATCCTAGATTGTTAGATTACCATCCACTTATCGCGGCACCACTTTCATGTTCGCGCCCTCGAGTTTCGCACGATTTACAAGTGAGCAACATCGATACTCGAGATTATTGTTGTCATCCGAGAGGTGGTAGTGGGAAGTTTTCTCTGTATAAACAAAGTGTTATCGGAATAATCAACGAAGTGCGAGACACGAGTAATTAATTATGACTCGTCGGATTACAGAGATGCTTAATGTTTTTATAAACAAACAATTAGCAGAAAAACGAAGGAGGTGTGGTTTACGAGTGATCGAGGATGGTTTTTAGGATTCAAAGGACGGAAAGTTTCTATGAAGAAACATAGTTCTCTAGAGGTATAAGCACGCTTTTTACTTAACAATAAGAAATTGTCTGCTCTCGAAGCGATTTAGAATTGTCGATTAGAGTTATGAAAACTGTTTTCTCACTATAATGAAAAATAATATTTTATCAAAATGATCAACTAGATTCAGTGTGTAAGTAACCAACGTTGATTCTCGAGACTATTGTTTGGATTAGAAATACTCGATATTTCTCAACACGAAAACAATTTTTGAAGGATTAGAAAATGTTCACTGTAAACAATAATAATAAGAAATGCCTGATCTCGAAGTGATTTGCAATTGTTGATTAGAGTTATGAAAAATGTTCTCTAACAATAATAAAAAAGAAAATCATACCAAAGTGATCAGCGAAACTCAATAACGTAAGTGACCAACGTTGATTCTCGAGGCTCCCGCTTATATTAGAAAGACGATTAAAAAGACTATTTCTAAACGCAAAAACCATTTTTAAAAAATCAGACAATTTTGACCTATAAACGATAATCTGTCGAACTCGATTATATCGTGGCCAATCGAACAAATGGAAAATTTCTTTTATGATTAACACTTTATCATTAACACGCCTATTAATCGGCTTTTCGATTGCCAATGCTTATCGACCGCTAGCCTATTAATCGGCTTTTCGATTGCCAACGCTTATCGACCGATATCCTATTAATCAGGATTAAATTGAAACAAAAGGAATAAGCACAACATACAATGAATAGCGAGAATTTAGCCGGTACTGGGAGTAAATGCGCGCGCGCCTAAGCCGGTCCTTACTGTGTGGCAGCCTCAACCACGACCGGTCGATAAAGTGTTAAGATCGTCCGACGATTATTAACAGAAATAAAGAAAGAAAAATGGAACACGTGTTGTACAAATAATTTTCATTTGGTCATTAAAACTGAAGCACTCTTTATCAAACTCCTCCTTTCCACTTGAAAATATTCAACGAGTAGTAATGCACGGTGCTGACTAGAACGAAAAGGAAAGTCCATGGGCCGTACTCTCATCCGTACTTTAGCAGCGCTCGGACTTTAGATGGGCTCTATACTTCTGCACACGTATGAATGTTCATGTCCACACATGTCTATAAAACGCATCTAAAGTGCGAGCGCTGCTAAAATACAGGTGAGAGTACGGCCCCATGTATCACTTTGCCTACTGACTGCTAGTATTTTTGTTACTGTCTCCTTCTGAAGCTTTTGACCTCGGCATAACAATCCAACCACGCGGAACGGTGGTGACGTGTTCTAACACATACAAGTTTAACGTACCGGGCAGAATATTGTAAACAAACACAGCAAACGTAATTTGTACATCGAGCGAACGTGGCTGTAGTGTCTCTACTGCTAACATTAAGACACAACGAAAAATAAGTGACGAACGTAAATTAAATTTGAGTTTCCTTCCATTACCTTTAACATACCGTGTAATTTGTCTGTTACGTACACTGAACAAATTGTATTCGCATCTTAATAATTTACCCCTTAATTTTACACTATTTTTTACTGAAATAAGCAACAAGAGAATCTTCTTAATTGAACAGTAGAATACTCTAAACAGATTCCTTTAATCAAATATCCTTAACATACCCTGGCAAACAATGTTCATACAAACATATAAATTTATATAAATACATATAAACATACAGGGTGTCCTACTTAACTTTACCACCTTGAATGTCTCTTATTTTTAATGATAGAAAGAAATTTTATAGACAAGAATTGTTTCATGTTAGGGGGCGAATACTGTCCCGTAAAAAAAAAAAAATTGCACGGTCATGTTTTTTGAGATGTCAAGGTCATCGACATTTTTTTAAATGGAATTAGATATTTTTTTTATCATTGAGTGATAGTAGAGGTGAAGACCTTTCCAACGACCTATTACACAATGCGTTTCACTTGACCTTGAGCGTGGAAAATTAAATAATTGGAAATGTTATAAATGATGAAAAGCTTTAATAGAAAACATTTATTTTAACAAATGCTCAAAATGATGTCGATCGACTTCAATACATTTATTAGCCGAGGTATTTAATGTTAGTAAATAAGTTTCTTGTATTCCTCAAGACGGACATTGTCCATTTGCAAATGCTGGTAGGCTTTAAATTTCATGTACTACTACCAGTTTGATTAAGAAATTCATCGTGAGCATTTTCCTCAGTTGTGCGTGCTTTCGTTATTTTAGTGGAAAAATGGCATTTTTTAGTGTAGCAGAGAACATTGACATGGTTCTATTGAGGAAATTGACACGATTCCATCATTTATAACATTTCCAATTATTTTTTAATTTTCCATGCTCAAGATCATGTGAAAGTCATTGTGTAATAGGTCGTTGGAAAGGTCTCCACCTCTACTAATACTCCGCGATGAAAAAAATATCGAGTTCCATTAAAAAAAATGTCGATGACCTTGACATTTCAAAAAGCATGGCCGTGAAAAAAAAAATTTTCACGGGAGAGTATTCGCCCCCTGACATGAAACAATTATTGTCTATAAAATTTCTTTCTATTATTAAAAATAAGAGAGATATTCAAGGTGGTCAAGTTAGGTGGGACACCCTGAATACAAAAGATATCATTATTGGAAAAAGAACTCTCAATGAGATGCTTCACTCTTTATATCGTCGAAAATTACATGATCCATATCTTGGAATTGGAATTGATTGAGAAATGTAGTCATGAGAGAATGTTACAATTCATATGTATTTCTATTACTTGTAAATATCTCCGTTAAATCGCCCAGATTCTCTTCTTCTAGCCACTTTTGTCACTTCTTTATCCACACTTTTTGTACAACACAGCACACATAATGACACAGCACGCGAAATTACGCAGAAGTGCAAGAGGAACAAGATACAGGCATCGACATGTGCCGCACGTGATGTGTAACCTAACTTCATCGAATACTGACACGCATTGTGACGCGACATGCAGATGGATTATTAAGAATATATTTTTAATTTAAGAAGCTATCCTTAAATTAAGAATATATTCCAAAAACCGTCATACTGACAAGAAAGTATTCTTATTTATTAAGAATATCTATTAAGATGAATTGTTAAGTTCGCGTTTTAAGAACAGAATTTGTTCAGTGTAATTACGCAAAAATTAATCACTAATGTCTACTCGATAATCGTTCGCCTTCCAAGAATGATTATGAATAAAGGATAAGTTAAGTTGTATTCCATTGTAGATATTCATGAGTTAGTCGGGTGCAAATTAACTGCCGATAAAGAAAATGTATTTTCCGATTAGAAGTGATGCTGCTCTTGGAAGGCGTGGAAATTCATAAATAGTCAAATATGCTGGAATAGTTCCTTTTTTGCAACGTTTTAAGATTCCTTTTTTTGCTGCAGCAATGAGTCATTAGCAGTAAACTTGAGAAGATCCTATGTTTTTCTGGTTTCGCATTTATTAGGTCATCGAGTGCGCGGCAAGAGTCGATGAATCTTACGCTCTAGCACAATGCCACTTCGAGCTAAATTAATTCAACATTAATTTGTTGCTAAAACAAGCTTACAAGAATTCGTCTCATCCTTAAATCTTCACGAGTATTTTGGTAGACAGTATTTTTAACTGCAACGTTAATTTGTTGTCGAAATACGCTTGAAAGATTTCTCTTTTCCTCTCTGTATCATCCTGAGTTCCTTTATAGACACAAGCGTCTCAAGATCAACGAATTCAATGTTAATCAGTTACTGACAAATTCGGAAAGTTAATCCGTTCTCTTGCAGAGTAAAAGTTCAAGGCCAATTGAAAAGCATTATTAATTAGATCAATCATTGTTAATTCGATGTTACAGAATTTTCTGTGGATTCTCCGTACCTCTTTTAGAAGGCACCAAGTTAAAAAAGAATCAGTGTCGTGGTGGTCTCTTTTCTTCTCAGTCTCATCCTGAGTCCTTTTATAAACACGAGCGCCTCGAGATTAATTAATTAAATTAATTTTTAATTCAATGTTACAGAATTTTCTGTGGTTTCTCCATACCTCTTTTAGAATGCACCAAGGTAAAACAAAAATCAGTGTCGTGGTGGTAT
This sequence comes from Tiphia femorata, assembly GCA_944319695.1. NCBI lineage: Eukaryota > Metazoa > Arthropoda > Insecta > Hymenoptera > Tiphiidae > Tiphia > Tiphia femorata. The sequence goes on from OX090897.1 coordinate 12,119,986, forward strand.
CTCTTTTCCTCTCTGTATCATTCTAAGTTCTTTTATAGACACATGCGTCTCAAGGTCAATTAATTAAATGTGCATTCGTAGCTGATAAATTCGGAAGGTTAATCCGTTCTCCTGCAGACTAAAGTTTCAAGGCCAATCAAAAATCGACTAATTAGATCCTAAGGAATCCAAAGAATTTTGTATGGTTTCTCTGTATCTCTTTTAAAATGCACCAAGTTCAAGAAAAGAAGACAGTGTCTTTGAGGTACCCTCGAAAAGCGCGGAACTCGTTAAGAAAATAATCGGGCAAGGTCGTTTAAACGTTAGTCGCGAAGATTAGTTTGCAAGTAGACAAACGCGAGAATGGGCTGTCCTCGAGACACGCGGAAGCTCGTAGAAGAAAAAATATTCTTTCACGGCCGATTTGTATAACGTTCTAGACAAGATATTATCGCGTAGATTGTGCCGATGTAGAACGAGGCGCGTGCTCGAAACTAATTGCAAACTGAAGGATACACCATTGTCCTTGGCACAGATTTAAAATTGTTCGTACGTTAAGATAGAAAATTAATATTTCGTCGAATGAATATTTCTGCGTTAGAAATTAAAATGATTATCCTGTTTTTTTAGCAGTTGATTGCCCGCGTAGCATGTAGTATTACAGTAATCTTACAGTAATATTATATTTCCACTATAAGTATTATATTACTGGTATATCGCACACTGAAAAGATTGTATTCTTATCTTAAGAATTTACCACTTAAGTTTAGAATATTTCCTACTAAAATAAGCAACAAGAGGATCTTCTTAATTTAAGAGTAGAATGTTTTAAACAGATATTCTTATCAGATATTCTTAACATAGCCTGGTAAAAAATTTGTATGGATATATTTCGTATATAATAACTGGAAACAAAATTCTTAATGAAATGCTTCACTCTTTATATTATCAAAAATTACATTATCCATATCTTAAAATCAGAATTGGTTGAGAAATGTAGTCACGAGGGAAGGTTACAATTAATATATACATGTATTTCTATCACTTGTAAATATCCTCTAGCCACTTCGTCATTTCCTTATCCATACTTTTTGCACAACACAGCACACAAAATAATATAGTTAATATATTCTTAATTTAAGAATATATTATAATAAAAACCGTCATATTGATAAGAAAATATTCTTATCTATTAAGAATATCTATTAAGATGAATTATTAAGTTTGTATTTTAAGAATACAATTTTTTCAGTGCAGTAATATTAAAAAAAAATGTCCGCCCAATATCATGTTACCGAGATAATCGCAGGAATATTACTGTGATATATCACTGTAATATTACTGTAAAATTGTAAGAAATTAGATTAATAGTTTAAACCCGGATATGATGACCATACAGAAAATATGGCCACAGGCTGTATAATTTGCCCAATAATTGATAAGTAGTGCCATTATTGCAGCCATTCTCAAACATAATATGAACATTTTTGAGAATGACTACAAAAACGCACTGTTAAACAATTATTTGGAGAAATTATACAGCCTGTGGTCATATTTTTCGTGCGGTCATTATACCCAGGTTTACCCTATCTTAATGTTATTTTTGTTGTTAATATTACATACGAATGTGCGTATCCAACAAATGTAACCACAATAAATTAACATTTACACCTTTGTGTTTCGTTAAATTAACATGATGTATTGTGATATGTCACAAATATATTTTTCATTAATATTATTCAAACGTATATTACAATGCAGAATAATATATATGTTTTAACAATATGAACGAGAAAGAAAATCGTCATATTGCAATAAATTACTCAAAAGTGTCAAATAGCAACGTTGACATTAAACGACGTGTTCATGGCATCTTAATGACATAATAAAACGTAATGAGACGTAATTAGAAATTAATCTGACATCATTTTGATACTTTGGATTTGGTATATTGCAACAATATTACCTTACTATTACTGTGTAATACTTCTGCATGTAATATATGAGCCGTTTATTTTGAAGGTGGCCTAAGTCCATTTTTTTACAAAAATGAGATATCACATAACATTGAATTATTGCACTAAATTATTCACGAATTATGTGATATTTTATTTTTGTTTAAAAATGGACTTAGGCCACTTTCAAAATAAACGACTCATATAAGTAATATTATTGCAATATTACATTGTCGTATGTAATATTATCACAATATTATGAGCTATGTGAGTGGTACGCACATTAAGGATTGCTTGTGCGTGAGAAAGGAGAATCCAAACTTCGTTGTAAAATTTTTTCAACGTAGTGAAAATAAGGACCTACGTTTCTAATGTTTCTGATAAAAAGAAAGTCACTTACAAAATTTAGATGCATTCTATACATATGCAAAGGTACGTATGCCATGTCTGCACATGCTTATGAAACGCATCTAAAATTGTGAGCCAGTCTAAAAGCCTGGTAAGTGTAGAAACCTATAGGTTAGGGTTAGGGTTAGGGTTGGATTAACCACCGAAAGAAATATAAATCCGATTGAGCAACATCCCCGTGGTACATTTTGGGTAGTACACTGTGAAAAAAAACTGTTGATTTAAAAAAATATTAGTTCATTCAACTAAATGCGGCGGTCACGGGCCATCAAGCAAATAGTGAAGAAATGTCGTGTTAAGGCAAGTAAAACAATTTTGTGATAGCTACCGTGTCTTTGACTCAAATATATTTAATATTTGAACTAATTAATTCATAACCGACTAAACACATTTTGTTGAGTTAACAGTTTCTTTTTCTCAGTGTACTAATGCCGGCCGTACTGTAAATTTCAAGCCTTATAATTCAAAATGTACTTGGGGGAAAAATAATTTATCAAAAACAGGGAGTTCTATTTAAAAAATTAATGGTGACCTTCGCATGATTTTCAAACGACTATCCAAGGTCGAATCAATGACACCATTTTATGTCCACCATGAAACTATATAATTATATTTCATAAAGTTATATAAACTTTTGTTCGAAATATTTTCCTATTTAAGGCGCCGCGCCGTTCCGGCGATATTTGAGTGCATTATTTATAATGGAACACCCTGCATACTTTGAAGCTTTCATAATCTCGTGGAACATTTGTAACAAATCCGGTTAAGAAACACTGATCTAGGTGACTGTCAACTGGATAATAGCCAAGTGGATGACAGAAATTTGAAACCATTTTTTACACTTTCAATTAGGAGGGTTACAATTGTACGAATTTCTTTTTTGCAAATATTCGAGACGATATTAACCCGAAATATAAACACGATTAATGTTTGTGAAGTATCAGGTACAAGCTATGAATTTACGAGTGACCAGTTATTTCCATGTACGCAATTGAAGAAAATGTAAAATCTAGTGGGACTGATAACCGCCACAGCTCGTGCAAATAATAAGCTACCAAAAAGAGTCGTAAAACTTTAAATTGCACGGAGCGCGCCGACTAGTTTGCTAGTTGCTAGTAATTAAATATAATGTGTAGAATTATCATAGCATGTGAACTAACCGGCTGGTACACTCGCCACAATCAGAGCCAGAAAAGTTGGAGACCGGTCAATATTACTATCTCGTTCAATTGGATTTTGTATACATATTTGGCGTGAATATATCGGCCAACAGTTCTCCCAACGAACGACAATTAATAACACTAAACAAAACAATACATGATAAACAAGTAAATATTTGTTCATTTTATAAATTCTTCTTTTTTTTAATGACATTTAAGAAAACAGGCTCATAAATTGTAACATTTGCTGTTTCACAACAATAAAATACCAAATATAGCCATTTCCGAAAGTAAAAAAGTATCTTGTTGATTCGATGCCACGAAGATTGCGGGCAGTAATCGATTGTAAAGGATACCCGACAAAGTATTAATTTTGTTTTCATTATCAAACAATCACAGTGTACGAATGCTTTTTATACTTTCGGTAATCGCTATATTTTATTATTTTATTGTTTTGAAACAGCAAATGTTATAATTTATGAGTTTCTTTTTCTTTAATATTATTAAAAAAAGAAGAATTGAAGAAAAAAAGAAATATTTATTTGTTTATCATATATTGTTCGATAGAATCAAACTTTTTTTTTGCAAAAATGCTCAGTGTACGAATACTTTTTACACTCACTGTATATAAACTTTTCAATGAATTTTGTAAATTATCTTTCTCTAAATTCATTCTCATAAACTAAACATTGCACACTCAAACAGACCTACTAGGTAATCTTTCTTGCGACGCTCTTAAAAGTAAACGGTAATTACATTTAGAGTAACTTACGAGAAATAGTATAAGTTCGAACATGAACGGGATTTTCATGATTTTGAAATATATGCTCAAGTTCTATTCTTGATGCACCACCCATAGATGGATAGACCGTATTATAGGTGCTGCATAAAAACACGACATTCTTAAAAGAAAATGATCCTCCCATATATGTATAAACGATCCTGTATATTATCTTTCTCTAAATTCATTCTCATAAACTAAACATCCACTGCACACTCAAACAGACCTACCACGAGTAATCTTTCTCACGTCGCTCTTAACATTATTCCTACCACGACCGGTCAAATGACCGTTTTCAAAATTTCGTTTAGAATTTCCTATATACAACGTAATTGCATCGCTTTTAAACTTCACGACTTTTCCTAAAATATTGAAAAGTGTATTATACGTATATTTTAGAAAAAGTCGTGAAATTTAAAGGCGATGCAATTACGCTGTACATAGAAAATTCCAATTGAAATGTTAAAAATGGTCATTTGACCGGTTGGTAGGAATAGTGTTAAAAATAAACGATAATTACATTTAGAGTAAGTTACGAGAAATAGTATAATTTTTCTCGCAAGATTCTTCGAACGAAGATTGTTTTAACAACGTCAAAGTGTGAGCGAGGAAAAGTATGATGTTTCTGAAGCTTGTAAATTATTATTATCCGAGCACGTCCATCGCTAAATCGAATGCGAACAGCCACGTATATTGGTCGTCGAGAAAGGATCGTTAAGAAAATGAATATGTGCGTTGGAAATACGCGTTGGTCTGTTCCGGCACGTGCACCCTGACAAGGTGAGAGGAGAATGTAATTTTCTGGCGAGTCACTCTTGCGAGATTTTACCGCCTGATCGAGGAATTTTTCTCTCGTAAACAAAAAAAAAAGAAAATTCGCTCGCAGTTAACAAATAAACGAAAAAACTTAATAAATTCGTTTATTAAGAAATCAATGAATAAAGCGACACCAATGAAAGAGTTTCACTGTTCTTCGAAAAAATCACTCCACCCTAATTTCATCCGCAGTTTAATTTGCCCCGGTTTCGAGTGCGAAATACTAAATATCGTTCTTCTATCACTCAAAAAAAAATAAAAGAAAACCCGAGGAGAAAGCCAACAAAAAAAGTATTTCATTTCCAATTAGGAAATGAAGCAAATCGAATAATCGATCCTTCATTCAAGCGAAGCTCAACAACCGCTGCAGGTATTCCATCGAATTGGCTTGGCGACTGGTTCCAACCAGAGATCATACTTTTTTTATTCGCCAAGGACATTTTCCACCTTGCCGTACTTGCTCACTTTACGTAACTTCTCCACGTCACCACACCACACCACCTCATCCCATTTATCATTGAAAGAAACACAGACTCAAGCGCCAAGTCACACACACACACATACACACACGCACAAAGTACCCGCATTGAGAATAGGATTAACGAGAGCTCCTGGACACACACACACACACACGCGCGCGCGGAATAATTCCACAGATTCCACTTTTCGTCGTGCCCGCGCAAAATTTAAACGCGCTCTTTAACGTGGGCTTATAACATAGGAGTGGCACAGCGGCCTCCAATTTTACGGTCCTCTTTCAGCAATAATTTGGGACGGGTGGGTGTGCTCGTGGCAATCACTGAGAGAGCGAAAGAGAGAGAGAGAGAGAGAGAGAAGGAGAGAGTGGAGTAGAAAAAAAAGAAAAACGATATAAAAGAGAATAATTAAAAATACACCTACCCCCGATTTACACGGTACTTTATTTACACTGTGACGTTGCATTTTTGACACGTCACAAAAAGGGTATAAAATCAGATACTTCACCCTTTCGCCCTTCCGAACAAAAAACCGTTATAACACGATCTCACTTTTACACGGTTTTTAAAATATGGGATTTAAGGAAAACAAAAAAATCTCTCCAGTCAATTAATTCCATTCTGTACTGAATTCCATTTATTCCAATCTAAAAATGGGGGATTCCCCATTTTGTATACATATACAATCACTGTTCATGTGATCTAGTGCAGTAAATTTTTAGCAGCAGAAAGGTGTACATGATTGTGTTTTTCTATTCGGAATTTTTTAAAACTGTATATTTACTGGTTAGTGATAAACAGTGATGGTTTTTGTAGCATTCTTATAGTTTGATTAAAATTTCAGGGGTTTTGCCACGCCAAGAGAAATTAAAGAATATACAAATGAAGAGAGAACTTATATCTTTAGAAAGCAAAATTAAAATTGTAGATCGTCTACATAATGGAGAAAGAGTAGCGGATATTGCTGAATTTTACACCATGAATGTAGCCACAATAAGGACAATAGACAAAAATGAAGACTACATTTATTTTACGTTAAAATAAACGACTGAATTATGCACATTTTAGTTCGTTCTCGATTTACACGGCTTTACGTATAAAAATCTATGGTTTCGATTTACACGGTTTTCTGAGAAATCTATCTTCAGTGTAAATCGGTGGATAGGTGTAAAACAATTTGATGGGTCTGCGAGACTCGATGGAACGTGTCTTGTCAATTGTGAGGTCGACCACGACAAGGTTGGCTCCCAATTAAGGCGAGGCCCATAGAATCGCGGCCCCGTTATTCCGAATTGCGCAACCGATTCCTTTTCACGCGTGAATACGTTGTGAGAATTCTTGATAGTTTCGCTCTTTTTTTTATTTTTATCTTTTGATTTTGTTTCCTTTTCGACACTGGTAAAGAAGGACACTGGTATCGTTGTAAGCTGAAAACGTACCCTACGTAATAGAGGTAAGGTGAGTTTTAGCCGAATCCATTCACAGTGGGCCACTGAAAAAATTGTACTCTTAAAATGTAAACTTAATAATTCATCTTAATAGATATCCTTAATAGATAAGAATACTTTCTTATCAATATGACGGTTTTTGGAATATATTCTTAATTTAAGAAAATATACATCGCAGACGGCACATGTCGATGCCTGTATCTTGTTTCTCTTGCAATTCTGCCTAATTTTGCGTACTGTGTCATTTTGTGTGCTGTGTTGTACAAAAAGTGTGGATAAAGAAGTGACGAAGTTGCTAGAAGAAGAGGATCTGGGCGATTTAACGGAGATATTTACAAATAATAGAAATACCTACATATAAATTGTAACATTCTCTCGTGACTACATTTCTCAATCAATTCCGATTTCAAGATATGGATCGTGTAATTTTCGACAATTCGAAGAGTGAAGCATCTTATTAGGAGTTTTGTTTTGCAACAATTATATATTTTGTATATGTTTATATATATTTATATAAATTTATATGTTTGCATGAACATTTTTTAGCAGGGTATGTTAAGAATATCTGATAAGAATGTCTGTTAAGGATATTTGATTAGAGGAATCTGTTTAGAGCATTCTATTCTTCAATTACGAAGATCCTCTTGTTGCTTATTTTATTAAGAAATATTCTAAAATTAAGTGCTAAGTTATTAAGATGAGAATACAATTTTTTCAGTGGGCCATTCGCAAGATTTCTGGCCAAAAGTAAAAAAATATCACTTTAAGGTTTCACTCCTTAAATTACCAGAAATGACAAGGCATTTTTATCAAAATGAAAGAATAATATGAAGTTATTCGGACTTTTAAGTAGGTAATGATCGTGTTAAATTCGTATTAAAGAATCTTACTAAATCGTAGATATACAGGGTGTCCCGTAAGTTTTGGTCAATAATTGGGAAACGTGTAGACGAAATCAGAATAATGTTAGTTCTTATTGTTAGTGTAAAGTTTTGTACTATTGCCCTTCAAAATTGTTGTTTGCTTCTAATTTTTAAACTGTACATTTCATCTTAATACAATTTTGGGTGTTATTAGAGCGTATGTGCATATTCATTTTGGAATTATAAATAGATCCCCATTACCCCTATTACCGGTTTAGGAGACTCCATGCATTCATTGTTTTTATAGTATAACAACCATCTCGTGAAGAATATTGTTTGTTTCCTTTTGGTTTCAAACGTCTTTGTGTATTAGTTTCAAGTAGATTTTTTACTGAAATTTATTTTCCCGGCTATAGTCTCGTTTTCTGTAATAACAGTAATTTTAGTTAATTTCTTCAGCAAAATCTACTATCCCGTTTTTCATATTCAATTTTTTTATTTAACATTGATTTTACGTGGTATTTATTTACTTATTTATCGCAGAATTAATGTTTGTCGAAACGGCAATTTTCCAATTGCATAAATAATCGCAATAATAATTACAATATATTTATCTATCCGTTTGAGAACTAAAAATTTTCAAACATCTTTCCTAAAAGAGATTTTCAAATACCCCATTAAGCAAACACAGTTGACACCACGCAGCATACGTGTAGCCTAACAAATTGTTTTCTACTGTAGTATCGATAGTCTTCCACCTACTACCCCTTAAATAAATGCGTTCTGTCGGAACAATTACACTTGTTTATTTTTCTCTCGTCAACTGCAAGGCGAAAAGAGGAATTCCCTTGCGACAAAACAAACTCTGAGATTCGCAAATCTTCACGAATCTGGGACAAGCGCTCGTGTCGTGTTTATTCGTAAGCGAAGAAAGTCGTATGAATTAACTGTACGTGAGGCGCATCCTTCCACTCTCAAGGTACTTCTCCCCACCCTCGACAATCACGTTCGTGCGTGGAATTTAAAAAGTAGCCAGCCACGCGCTTCGATCAATGTTAAGGGGACCGTTTTGTCAGACCCAAGAGACTTTATACCGATTTCACTGAGAATTGTAAACAAACTTTTATACAAGGTGCGGTTTATTGACTAATAGTCAATAATTTGAAAACGTGTAGAGCAGTGGTTCTTAATCCTTTGGGCTCCTATGTCGAGTGTGACGCGACATTAGTTCTTATCGCAAGGAGCTTCTTTGTCGAGTCCCAGTCGACATTTTTTCATACGCAGTAAAAATAATTTCAGAAAGATTGATGAGGCCATTTTCACTTTGGAATGATTGGAAAGATATCACCGAAGCTGTTATGAATTAGTTTCTGTGACTGATAATAATCATAGGACTTGTAATATTACCAGTTTGTCACATTAGTTCTCGAGCTTTCAATAGAAGACTTCCATTTTTTTGCTAAAATGTTCAAAAGAAAAAGGTTTTTCCAAATCATTTGGTCTCTTCATTTATAAACAATTTCAACATTAGGTCGAAGCATAAAAACAAGAAAAAGGAAAATAAGTAACTATTTGAGTTACCCAAATACAAAATGTATACATAGAATATTTCGCTCTTGGTTGAAATATGTGTGTTGATGAATCAATAGTTACTTTCAAAAGGAATATTTCCTTTACAACCTACAGCTCGAAAAAGCCATTGAAATGGGGATCTCGTGTTTTTTTCGGATTTTAAAAGCAGTTATATTTATTCCTTCATCCTATACTATGGAAAACATACAACTGGCGAACTAATACATCCAGAGGTTCAATTCGTTAGCAAAATTGTATTACAACTCTATTAAAATATATTGGACAATATACTTGAGGCCAAGGGATATCATATTTTCATTGACAGGTTTTATACAAGTCCTGCATTAGCAACTGAGTTGCACAAACAGAAATGCCACCTTATAGGGACGATGATACCTAACAGAATGGGATTACCACGTTAAATAAAAAAACCAAAGCTGGTAAATAAAACGAGTATTCAATTGAATTTGTTCTTCCTTCATTTATTTAAATTGCTTCCTTTATTATTTTAAATTGAAATAAATTCCAAATAAAACACTTAAAACCGTTAGGAGCACCTGGTAAGAAAATTTAAATATAATTCGGAATGCAAAGGGTTAACCTTCTATTAGTCAGGGACCAATAGGTAAAACTTGGTTTCTTTAGAGACCTCTTCATACTTAGCAGTTTAACTGTTTGGGGCACGGTAGTATTAAAAGTGTCCCACCTTTTTGATGCGCGACTATACATAGTGGGACATCTTTTGACCCACCTCGAAATATTGCAATAGTTACGTGCGCATAGATTTATATTTAGTCTTACTTATGTAAAGCACTTGGTAATACCATCAATACATGTTATAAATGTGTTCGCTTGTGTTGGCAAGTTTCAACATACCAGTACAGGCTCATCAATTTTATTGCGACAATCTGTTTTTTCTGGTTTTATGTGAAAATTTCTGTGCAACATGGGTTTATTTTATTTTCTAAAATCCCGTGCCCCAAAGAGTTAAACGCCAATGAAATATTGGGGCTTACATATGATTTACTAGCTCTGAAATTCTTGACTTAATGTTATTGCTAAAAGCTACGTGCATATCGTCACCTACATTTAAACAATTCCTTTGCTTATTTTTAATAGTGAGCGGAGCACAAAATGTTCACATAAAAAGGACGTTGAAAAGAGCTCACTTTTTAAAAAAAATTAACTAGTTATAAACAGAAAGCTTATACAAAATGAATCACAAATTCGTGATATATCATTTTTTAAAAAAATGGACTTACAATGCTTTCAAAATAAACGATCCACATAATGAATTCTTCTAAGTGGCATGCAACAGAATGAAATAGGACAAAGAATAATAAGGAAAACAAGATGAAACAAAATATATACGAGATAAAATAAAGCGAAGAGAATTATAGTGAAGCAAAATATGAGTGCGAGATAAAATAGAATACGATGAAATAATAATAATAAAAAGTCAGACTTCACCGACCAGTTGGCTTAACGAAAACGCAGGAGTACCGGTACTTTGGCACGTTAACAGGATGCGGGAGTAATTACGAGTAAAACATATTGGTGGTCTCACTTTCTATCGTACCAATCGCTTCCTACCACGCTGGAGTATAAGCACTTCCACAGTGCCGTTAGAAGAGAAAGAAATTCTTCTTTTCTCTCATTGAAATACATTGTAGGATTGCGAAAAACAGTCCGTAATAGTAGTGCACGCACCACTCGAACTTTATCTTTGAAGGTGTTCCTTGTTTCACATTTTTTTTTTAAGATGCCATTCTAAAGAAATTTTTCTACTTTCGCGTTAGCACGACGTGATCGTATATAATGGGTGGATTATAAATTTTCATGCTTTAAAATAGTCTATTGGAAAGAAAAATTACTCTTTAAATACCGCTCCATCACGTGCTTCCACATTATATAAGAATATTCTATATTATATTCCGTAGTATTTCATATTATCAAAGCATAATATCGAGCGATAACACTGGTTAACCAATTTTGACTTTTTTTCTACCCATGAAATCACTTTTGCTAATTTCGAAAGAGTACCTATAAACAGATATTTTAAGACTAATCCCAACTTCGAGTTAGCTCGAGGTTCTTTTAGATTTGAGTAATAAGGTTTGACTGTATTTTCTTCATGAAGAAGCAACTCCATGGCGAAAATCTTGTTTTTTAATTTTTTTATTTTTTTTTTCTTATAGCTGAACATTTTAGGAGCATTTAAAACCCAACTCGAGGTTAAAATCTCAAAAGTTGGCAAAGTTATCATTTTTTGAACGGATCAATGCCCTAGTAAATACTCGCTATATGTAAAGTCAAATTGTGTACGGGGTTCCCAGATAGCGAGTATTTACTAGCGCATTGAGCCATTCAAAAAATAATAACTTTGTCAATTCTTGAGATTTTAACTTCGCGTTGGATTTTAAATGCCCCTAAGATGTTCAGGTATAGGAAAAAAATAATAAAAACCCATTTCTAGCCTGAGGGAACCCTAGGCACGATTTAACTTTACGTATAGCGAGTATTTACTAGGGCATTGATCCATTCAAAAAATGATAACTTTGCCAATTTTTGAGATTTAACTTCGCGTTGGATTTTAAATGGTCCTAGGATGTTTAGCTATAACAGAAAAAAATAATAGAAACCCACTTGTAGTTTGGGGGGGGGGGGACAGGGTTTAACTTTACGTATAACGAGTACAGTAAAACCTGTTTTTGTGCGGGGGATAGGGACCGCATAAAAGAAATCGCATACAAAAAAAATATCGCGTAACTTCATAAGGTTTTCGTTTGCAACACATTTTAAAAAAAACTTTTTTTGTGCGGTAAATGGAAAAATCGCATAAAAACCGCACGAAAACGGACCGCATAAGAACAGGTTTTACTGTATTTACTAGCGCATTGATCCATTCAAAAAATTGTAACTTTGTCAGTTTTTGAGGTTTGGACTTCGCGTTGGATTTTAAATGTTCCTAAGACGTTTGCTTTCGAAATTAGCAAAAGTCGTTTCATGAGCAAAAGCTTTGTGGACCAGTGTAATTGAAGGGTAACGTTATTAGAATTTCGATGAGGATTTCAGTGCATGATCTTGAGTGATCTAAATAGATGTACGGAAGCATAGTTAAGACTATCGATTATTAATTAAATCGTGACCAATGAAATTCGAGCCACGTGACGGTGAAAATGTTAGAAGAGGAGATAATGTTTCGGAAGAATGAAATTTTAAAAACTTGAAAGATGTGACATTATTTTCGTTATTTTCGTTGCAATGATAACGCGAGATGCCGCTGGTATCGGTGTCTAACATTATTTATTCAATTCTTATTATCTTTCTCTATTAGAGCCAACTGTCTGTTTCGTTAAAATGCAGTTTGTTTGGTAATAAATAAATAATAACAAAAGGCCATCAATCGAGCCGATGTAAGAATCTGTGCAATGTAAAAAGAAAAAATTGCGGATTATTAACGAGCGTGTCAAGACAACATGTCTTTACGGTATTCCAAAAATTCACTCCTTCGATCTTTATTTTCCCACGTTTAACGAGCCACGATCGTAGAGCAGAGAAAGAAACGAATAAAAATTTGCAATTCAGCAGAGTTATTTTAAAATCGTAAGCTTCGAGTAGACTTTCCGTTTCCTTCTTTTCTGAAATTCTACAAAAGGTCGAATATCGAAGAATTTTCAAGATTCATTAAATTGTGAATCCTGAAAGGTGCACCTATAAAAGTGTTCTTTGAAGTTGCAAATTTCCATATGAACTTAAGAAACGCTCGAGTAACTTGGAAATTGTAATCGAGAAATCATGTTCTTTCAATTTTCGGATATATTCAAGGAGATCGATAAAAGCTGCGTGTGTGCACTGCAATCGAGCTGTAAATTTCAAAACACTAGTTGAACATGATGAAGGGGAAGTCCAACGGTAAAATTAACATTCAGAAATTATCTTCTGCACTCGGAGCACTCGATGAAAAATAAAATCAAAATGCAATGATCGTTAAACGAACTTCCAAACTCTCATTGTTTATCCCGGAGTAATCAGACACGCGAGTGTAAGATACCAAAATCTTTCACGTGTAATCAAAGCCCTTGATAAAAAATAAACTAAAAATGTAACAAATTAACGTGTGGGGATACGGAATAGACCTTATTGTTTATTTTCGAAACAATCAAACTTGCGAGTGAAAGTTCCCAAAAATTGTCAAGCGTACCGAAGGCTCTCAACAAAAGAAAAATACAACAATCATCTACAAACTTCCAAACTCGTAATGTTTATTTTCGAAAGAATCAAACACGTGAGTGAAAGATACCAAAATTGTTCACGTGTACTGAAAGCCCTCGACAAAAACTAAAATCAAAACGTAAAAAAATCTACAAACTTCCAACCTGTTACTGTCGAAGCAGCTTGGAAGTTTATAGATGATATTTTACTTTCGAAACAATCGAACACGCGAGTGTAATGTACCAAAATTGTTCACGTGTACTGACAGCCCTCGACAAAAACTGAAATCAAAATGCAACAATCATCTATGAACCTCCAAACTCTCATTATACATTCTCGAAAGGATTAAACGTGTTAGCGGGCCTCACCTAACGCGTAGACAAACTTAATTCAAACCTTGACACGACCTTCACCTTGAACCACGACCACATCCTTGAAAAAATGTTTACGAACGCTGAGTGTGTTATGAGATAAAATTCTGTAGACTGCTCGAGGACATCGATTTTCAAAGTCTTCTCGAATCGAACACTTAAATCTCGGTAAGGAGCGACGAAGTGTCTCGAAGGTGAAGTGTAACGATTGTAAAATAATTGATAAGACGGCGACGCACCAATGAACGAATATAAAATATATAATTTCATTACTTATTTGCACGTTATCAGCACGGGGACGATAATTGCATCGATTAAAATTGAACGATCGGTATGATGATCTCAGCAGCCGTAATCAACAGACATTCGAAATTACATTCTTCCGCTTGTTTTGTCCTTTGCACCCATCCTTTGATAATAACAGATGCTTTCTTCTCTTTACCACTGTGATCAGATCGTATTACATCTCTTGAGTATCAGAAGTGGTTGTGTTCCTTTAACCGACGTGAAATGATAATTTTATCTGAGTCGAAGATTTCTACATCACTCTGATTGATTTTCTATTGGATGGTGCTACGGTTACTCCCAAAAGTATTCGGCATTAATAAAATTTTGAATATTCAATGAAGTGTTTCTATTAATGACAAAAGGATTGGATTGAATTTTCCTTTTGCGAACCATTATTTATTATATTTTAAAGTTATATATTTTAAAAGAGAACCATTCAATTAATTCATTATTTAAACCGGTACAGCACTAGTTCAGTTTTAATAATATCCAAATAGTTTTGGGAGTAACCGTATGTATGGTTAGGGTTAGGATTGGGACTTCAAACATTCGCTTGTTCCTTTAAAACTGAACTGACACGAATATTTTCAATTTATAAAATACCACTTCAGTTCACTTCAGTTTTTAAAGCAACTATAATATTTATATTAAAACGTGAAACGATGCTTTGATAAATGACACATCAACAGAAATGAAAAAAATCTGAAAACCTCCAATGAACAATAAACATTATATTCTCATTTTTTCAACAACGCGACTAAGGTACGTGGTTTCTTTTACACGATTGACTTTTATTCGTTTCTTGCACGCTTTACTCACTTTTACTCCCCTTTCACCGTTGTGATCAGATCATGTCACATCTCTTGAATTAGTATCAGAAATGGTCGTGTTCGTATTAAACCGAACTTAAATGATAATTTTATCATTACTTGCAGCTGCAGCACTACTGTACAAGCAAGATCAGTTGAAGATATCTCCATATCACATTTACTGCTCTTTTATTTGACGGTGCTAACAATACCGTCTTATTCCTCAGTTTTCGTAGGCCTACGAACATAGAGGGGCCTACGAAAGTCTAAAAATGAATTTTTAAACATGACTGCACCCTAATGTAACAGAAACAAGATTGAAAATATAATCATTTCCTTTCGTTTGGTTTATGTAAAATGATTCAAAGAAACTTTTAAGAGAATGTAAAATATTAACAATTGATTAATGTGGATATTGAAGTGAAAGGTCCTGAAAGGTCCTTAAAACGGTCCTGGATGCTAGATACATATGTGGACTTTGAAGATTGGCTTGTTCCTTTAGAACATAATTTCTCAACCTTATTTTGCCCACCGCCCACTTTGAGAATATGTTTTTTCTAGCGCCCCCCTAAAGAGAATGTTTCAATGGGAGCAATTATAACGCGTGATTTTTTTTTGTCTCTTTTAGACTATATTTTTTTAGTGTACCCACGCGAGATGTTCTATTGCCCCCCCTGAAAGTCACAAACGCCCACAAGGGGGCGTTATCGCCCACGTTGAGAATCTATGCTTTAGAATGAAACCGATGTGAATATTTCAATTCACAAGATAATTTCAGTTCACGTCCGTTGTTAACTGTTTGAGTGTGAAATAATTTTTTCTGTATCCACATTTGCAGCACAAGAGCATTCATCCATGATGAAACGTTTAAAGAAAAACGTCTTCTCAAGAACGAGTCAGATAAAGTTATACGTGAATTTGTAGAAACGAAGAGTCACGTGTTCAATTAATTGTTGGAAGGAAAATCGTCGGCCAGGATTTTCTCGCAATTGATGCGAGAGAAGACGTTGCAAATAAAGGATAGGATTGGATACAAGGATAAATTGGTTTTAGCTTTCATAATCAGCCGGAATGATTCAGGCACGATATCTAGTGCGGAAATCGTAAGAAGAAATTAATTTGCTCCTTCATCCTTCTTAAATTACCGCCTTGCTTCTACTTCTGAGCTAGTTTTTTGAAATACCATGGGGTTGAGGAAAATCTTATCACAGATTGCTTTCAATCTCGAGGGAACTCGAACTTCGCTAATCTTCAGTTGTTTGAACAGGGTTAAAGAACTTAATAAAGATTTGAATGTGCCGCCATTTTGTAACGGTTCGAGATGGCGATACACAAAGTTTCGTGGCACCAAATAGGTATATACTCGATGTACATACCAAATTTTGTCCGAATCCGTTCAGTCATTTCGCCGGAATAATGGACTAAAGATTTGAATTAGTCGCCATTTTTGATTCGGCCAATCAAAAAATTTGAAAATTTCCGGTAATTGTCATTGCATACGTGTACATGAACGTGTACACTTTTATCGGGATCCAATGAATAGTACCAAAGATATGAATTTTTCGATATTTGAACTTCCCGCCATTTTGTACCGGTTCAAGATGGCGGCTCACAAACCTTATTGTCAACTCACAGTAGTGTACTTGATTTTTGTGCCAAATTTCGTCCCGATCGGTTCAGCCGTTTTCTCGAAATCGAGGACACACACACACACACACACGAACGGTTTTCAGGATGGCGATTGCATAAGTCACTGCCTTTACGGTCGTGCCTAAAAATGTGAATTATTTCAACCAACTCTACACGGAAATAACTGTTTATTAGTTTCTAAAATTCTTTCTTGTTGCTCTTCATTATTTTTGACACTAACTTTGCGGAACTTTTTTTTATAGGCACAATTTGGCATTTAAATGCAAACGATGCTATGTATTTTATGAGTTTAAATGGAAATTGTGCATATGAAAAGAAATTCCGTAATCCTAGTGTTAAGTAATCTTTACGCGTTTGAACAGGATTAGAGAAAAAGAATAAAGTACGTGGAGTCGATATGAATTATCAACAAAATGTAATACAAAAATAACTTTAGAAACAAGAACTGTTAAATAATGTTTATTGAATTCTAAAATTGTTTCTTGTCTCTCTTCACTGTTTTAAACACTAAGTTTGCGGAACTTTGTTTTATAAGCACAATTCGCCAATTAAACGCGTCAAATCGATTATCTAACCTAGTGTTCAACAATCTTCGCGCGTTTTGATAAGGATTAGAGAAAAAGGATAAAGCACGTTGAAACGTGTTTATCCGCGGATATGAATAATTAATGAGAACTGATACAGAAATAACCGAAGCAAGAAGAAGTCGAAGAAGTTTCCGAATTACTTTGTAAAATTATTCATTACCACTCTTCGTTCTTCTTAAATGATCCTTTATTCAATGTCTTCATAAATTACTTGTTTCAAATGCCACATTCTCAAGGAACGCTTTATCTATTCCAAATGTTAGCGAGTCACGACTTTTATAACGTTTATTCAAGCGAACAAATTGCTAATGGCGCACGATTAGAAAGGAGGCTGAATCCAGCGTAATCAGATTTAAACGTGTAAATTATTTATGAAAGATCTCTATCGGAAAAATGAAAGAAGAAAGTCCAAGAGGTTAGTAAAAAAATTTTGCAGAACCATTTGCCGCCTCTTGTTATTTAAATTAAATACACTTCTCGTCGAAACGAATAATGGACACGCTACATTACACCGCAGACTTAATAAATCCTTTAAGAAAAAGAAAATTAAAAACGTCATTTACATTATCATTTGACCCCTACCTTTATGAAACTCGTTTGAAATACCATATGCTCGAGGAATGCCTCGTTAGAAAATAATCTAGGCATTGAGATGAGAATCGAGTTTGCTAATCTTTATTCGAGAGAAGAACTTGCGAATGGGGACAGGATTAGAGAGGATAAGGCACGTAGGCGTGTATTTTACTACTGCCATGACTCACGAACGATCCATTGGGGAATAACGAAAATGGAATAACAGGAAAAAACGTGAAGGAAGATCTACTCGGGAATAACGAAAGGAGAATTACCAGGAAAAGACGTCAAAGAAGAGTTATTCGCGAATCAATTGAAGACCTCAGTGGATAAAGGAGTCATGCCACGAACCTAAAGTTTCAACTTGATTGCAATAAAGGATTTTGATTTCACACAGTAGTAAAATGCTACGTTACTACTTTTATCAACTCGTAGTTTTTTTTTAATATTTAATTCGAGATAATTTGATTTGTTAAAGTGCTAAAATTTGCACCTAGGGAGCTTAAGGAGGGATTTCCGCTTTGGAAACGATCTTTTTTGAAAGCTTTTATTTCTCAAACGGAGTGACATAAACACTTTGAAGCAAAAAATATATTTTAATTGTTTCTTTGACATATTACAAAAAAAAGATACATGAGGTGCTATAATGCACTGTCAAACCTGCTTCTGTGCGGGGGATAGGAACCACATAAAAGAAATCGCATAAAAAAATATCGTATAACTTCATAAATTTTTCGTCTGTAACACATTAAAAAAAACGTGTTTTATGCGGTAAATGGAAAAACGGCACACACAAAATTAGCAGAAAAAAGGACCGCATAAGAACAGGTTTGACTGTCTAGCAAAGTAGCTGTAACTGCTAATATAACATGTGTTCCAACTGAATGGTTGCCACGGTAATTCTCTCCCAGGTTATCTGAAATAGAAAAACGACGTCATTTTATTTATTATTATAGGAGGTTTTGCACGAACCACCGATATTTGAATACATCCAATAATTTTATTTTTGTTCGCAAGAACACGAATGATTTTTATAAAAATCTCGATACTCCATCTTTCAAACGTCACCAAACTTTCAATTTTCTATTTATATGAAAACTCTCGATCCATGCGAAAGCTACTATAATAATGAATGAAATAATATGTCGTTTTTCTATTTCAGATAACTTAGGAGTGAGTTATCGTGGCAACCGTCCAGTTGGGACACGTGTTATATTAGCAGTTATAGCAACTTTGCTAGACATTATAGCACCTTATTATTTTTGTATAATACGTCGACGATATAATTAAAATATATCTTCTAATCGAAAATGTTTATGTCACCCCGTTTGAGAAATAAAAAATTGCAAACCACGTTTCAATTTTCGGTCACCAAAATGGAAATCCCCTTTTAAGCAGTCGATGAAATCACTTGGCCAAAAAATGTGGTATGACACCTTTATCCACTTAGGTTTTCAATTTGTGATATTATAGGTTCCATCTTTGCTTTCTTTTAAATTAAATCAGATGGATACTAATATTCTAAACACTATTCTAGTTGTTGTGATTCATTATTGGAGAACAACGAAAAGAAAATAAGAGGGTAGGAAGTCAATGGAGATGTTCGAGAATCAATTTGTAAAATTATCGTTTTCATCTTTGCTTCCTTTGAAATTTACTCATGCGGATACTATTGCTAACCCGTTCGTCTGAAATATTCGTATCTTTAGTCCACCCTTTATCCAACATTATTTTAAACGCTACTTTAGTTGTTCCGATTTAACGAGCCACCGCAAATTTTTTACACAAATTAACTTTTTCGTCGCCTCGGTATCAACCGAACTCTTATCTACAAGCTACTTACTTGAAATATCCATTATCTTGCACGACATATTTCCGTACATTACTCGCAACAATTAACAAAACTGAATCACACTGGCTTTCAATTCGAGCCAAAGACATATTTCCATGCGTCCACAGAAGTTTCTTTGCTTACAAATTTTACTCGCTCGAACCAGAATACTCTCGAGCGCCATTTTTACGAATACCATTTAAATCGATAAAGAGATTTCAATTTCGAGCCATAGACTTATACTCATAGACCGAGCGTTCTGTGAGAAGCGCTAAAGACTACATCAAAACGAGAGAGCAATAGTGAGAGTTAGAGAGCCTTAAATCAGAGTGACGACAAGGGGCTGCCACTTCTGATTGGTCCGCCATTTTCGATCGATTCCCGCCGAATTTCAAATTCGCGTGAAATACATTTTAATTTCGTCGATATATCATTGCAAACAATGCTCAAATTAATGCATACAGTAGCAATACTCATTGTTAATCGGCGTATAAATAAATAGGGAGTATGAGCAGAGTATTATTTATTATAGTCCTATATTGTCCAACATACATTTTTGCACATTTTGTTATTTAAAAGAATGGTGCATCGCCATCGATTTATTGTCGTAATATTTACGATTCGGTATTACAATTCTTCGTCTATTTAGGCACGACCGTAAAGGGAGTGACTTATTTTATTTCAAATGAACAGTAGCAAATTTACGCAATAATTTTGAACGCATATCATGACAATATTGAAGATGACCTGTGGGAACAGAATCAAACTTGTTAACTAAAAACGTATGTAAGTTAACATTACTCATATTATTGAAATAAGGACTGCAATGTCTATAAATATTTTCCAACCGCAAAAACATTTCAAATGTTCGTTTCATATAACATCACTTTCAGCTTCCCGTCGCTTGTAGGTTAGAGGTGTGCTTCAATTACACTTTTGACACATAGAACAGAAAGGAAGCATAGAACAGAGAAAGCATATATCTCTTTCTCTCTCGCACAATTTCGATACAACATACCGGAACGTCACTCTTGTCGTCACTCTGATTTACGGCTCTCTAACACTCACTATTGCTCTCTTGTTTTGATGTAGTCTTTAGCGCTTCTCACAGAACGCTCGGTCTATGAGTATAAGTCTATGTTTCGAGCACATAGTTGTTCGAAGTAACCAGAACACTTGAAATTGCCCACTTTTCCACATCTTTTCGATGCTTCCAAACACCGTCTACATAAAATCCAACGGATCATTGAATTCCATCGTGTAACTTATAAACTTTATTTTCCACGAATAAACGAAGCGTCAATCACTTCCGGTGTACTTCCGCTTGCGCAGAAGTTTCACCGGTCGTGCTTTAAGAGAATTCCGCGAATTCTCGTGACGGTCGGTGAGGAAGTGGACAAAGGATACTCGTCAGTGAAAACGTCCCTAATGACGAAAGCAACGATTTCTCGTGGGTGCACTGAACCGAAGAATCGGTGAGTGGCCCGGGCCACTCGCGACCGGGACGTGTCGCGAACCGATTCGAACCGATTTTGTACTTCCCTTTCTAAACTTGCCGCGGAATGGAATTCGAAGAAAGTAGTGGAACGCGACGCGCGCGCGCCGCCGGCTTCCGATCGTTCCACTCTGGACGTCTGATTTGGAGTTCTTAATTTTCTTTTTCTCCTTCTTCTTTGCGAGGCTTGATATTTTTTCTCTCTTTTTGCGAGAAAAGCATAAAAGAGCGCCTCCGAGTTCCGATCATTCCACTCTGAATGTCTGATTTGGAGATCTTGATTTCCTTTTCCTGTCTCTTTTCCTTTTTTTTGTGAGGAAAGCGTAAAGAGCGCTGCCAGGTTCCGACCGTTCGATCTTGAATATTTGGTTCGCAGTTCTTGATCTTTGTTCTCTTTTATTGCGAGAAAAGTATAAAAAGAGTGCTTCCGAATTCCGATCATTCCACTCTGAATGTCTGATTTGGAGATATCGATTTCCTTTTCCTGTTTCTTTTCTTTTTTTTTTGTGAGGAAAGCATAAAGAGCGCTGCCAGATTTCGACCGTTCGGTTCTGTATATTTGGTTTGGAGTTCTGCATTTTGGTCTTCTCTTTTTTCTTTGTGAGAGAAGTATGAAAAGAACGCCACCGAGTTCCGATCGTTCCACTCTGGACGTCTGATTTGGAGTTCTCGATTTTCTTTTTCTCTTTCTTCTTTGCGAGGAAAACATGAAAAGAACGCTACCGGGTTTCGATCATTCCACTCTGGACGTCTGATTTGGAGATATCGATTTCCTTTTCCTGTCTCTTTTCTTTTTTTTGTGAGGAAAGCATAAAGAGCGCTGCCAGATTCCGACCGTTCGGTTCTGTATATTTGGTTTGGAGTTCTGCATTTTGGTCTTCTCTTTTTTCTTTGTGAGAGAAGTATGAAAAGAACGCCACCGAGTTCCGATCGTTCCACTCTGGACGTCTGATTTGGAGTTCTCGATTTTCTTTTCCTGTCTCTTTTCTTTTTTTTTGTGAGGAAAGCATAAAGAGCGCTGCCAGATTCCGACCGTTCGGTTCTGTATATTTGGTTTGGAGTTCTGCATTTTGGTCTTCTCTTTTTTCTTTGTGAGAGAAGTATGAAAAGAACGCCACCGAGTTCCGATCGTTCCACTCTGGACAGCGTCTGATTTGGAGTTCTTAATTTTCTTTTTCTCTTTCTTCTTTGCGAGGAAAGCATGAAAAGAACGCTACGGGGTTTCGATCATTCCACTCTGAATGTCTGATTTGGAGATCTTGATTTCCTTTTTCTGTCTCTTTTCCTTCTTCTTTGTGAAAAAAGTATAAAAAGAGCGCCGCCGGCTACCGATCATTTCACTCTGGACCTCTGATTTGGAGCTCTTCATTTTCTTCTTCTCTTTCTTCTTTGCAAGGAAAGCATGAAAAGAGCGCAGCCAGGTTTCGACTGTTCGATCTTGAATATTTGATTTACAGTTCTTGATCTTTTTTCTCTTTTATTGCGAGAAAAGTATAAAAAGAGCGCTGCCGGGTCTCGATCACTGCACTCTGAATGTCTGATTTGGAGATCTTGATTTGTTTCCTCTGCTTTTACGAAGAAGACAAAGAACGAGAACAGAGAGGAAAGAGATAAAAGAAAGACGAGGTTTCGTGCATAACGGTTAAATCATTAACCCCTTCCGCTACGCGATAGTTGTGCACAGGGATTCAAAGCGTCGCTTAACCCTAACCCAAACCGAGTTAATCAAAAAGGATTACTGTACCCTGTACTAACCACAAGGAACGGCTCTTAAATTTTGAGAAACCGTGGTTAACCCACTCGGAACGGGTTACTAGTAAAACAAGACGGTCTAGACAGTCATTTACAGGGCACACTAGTGTAGTGGCCTGAAATAGAAAAGAATGAATCAAATTTACTTACATGGATTTATTTTGAAAGTGGCGTAAGTTAATTTTTTTTACAAAAATGAGATATCGCATAATTTGTGATTAATTTAGTGTAAACTTTTTATTTATAACTAGCTAATTTTTTTTTTTTAAATGGACTTACATCATTTTCAAAAGAAATTACAGTAACCCGTATAACCCGGTTATTTGGGTTACAAATGTCTTCTATTAACACATTCGCGGACGTGAATGCCATAGCATTGATTTTCATTGTGATGCAGAATGACACGAATGCTGTAGCATTCAAATTTTAAAGTCAATTATTTTGAATTTAATTTTGTATAACTTTAAGTTTTTATAATTATTGTACCTGTCAAGGTAATGACTAACTGATTCTTTAGGTATTTTCGTATTATCTTATCGTTTCTCTGTGTATTTGCAAATTTGTCAAATTTCGGATATCACAGCCATTTTAAAAATAAAATGACTGTCAATTTTTGCACCTCGCTGAAACTTTTACTGTCCGCGAACGTGTTAACACTTTGGGATAAACCCATAAATAAACCCATAAATAGACCCATTTTTTTGTAATACAAAAATTCATACAGACTGCTGAAAATGTCCATTGAAACTAGCCTACATGTTGTCATCAAAAAATTTTCAAACATAATGAAAACAAAAAATCCACCCCCATAATTTGAAGCCTTGCAGCCACATATAACCCCTTAAAGAATTCTCATTTAAATCACTACCGAAGAACAACAAACACATATATCAATTGTTTCTTGAGTTACAATTCTTCGGCGAATTAATTAAGGAACAAAAGATTGGAATTATTCTCGATCCATTAGACTTTATAATTGCTACGTTCGCGGAAGAAAAAATAATGGTAAAAATTTCAAAGGTCAAACCCTATCGACGGCGTTCAGATTTCCAGGAATCACTCATATAATAATTCGCCTCTTTACCACGGCAAAAGAAATGAAGTGAAAGGACTCGAGAGCAAATTGCATCACCTTATCTCGTCTCCAATAGCCGTTACTAATATATCCAATACCCACAGCTGCAGAGTAGACTCGAACGATGATTTATTACCGCGAAATAAAGAGATAGAGATCGATTCGGCATGCTAAATCGCGAAGCAAGCGGAAGAGGATCAATTAAGAGAGATCTCGAATTACACGGAGAAAAGAGTGAAGATCAAATTTCGAAAAGCTCATACATCCGATTTTTTAAACCTACATATACCGATGTATTTAGATACGCCGATTACAAATATGAAGATGAAAGTTGGCACAAATGTCACTTTCGAGGTCATTTTCAAGGTCAAACATAAAAAATTCAGTTTTTTCAAGTTATTTCAGTAAGTTTATAAAATATGGAAAAATGTTTCAAACGAAAGTTATACATACCATCGAAATACACATTTTATATCTTATGCACTTTCGCCACAGGAGTGATGGTTTTCGAGAAAAATTAATCAGAAGATGAAGAAATTAATCATAAGATCGGAGTTAGCCTTATTGTTAGTATTATCCAAGACCAACGACGAGGATAATTAATCTTAAACTTCGTAATATCGTGTATTCTTGCACGTAAAACACATTGGTCATTGGTCTTGGATAAGCGCAACTCTGACCTTATGATTACTTTCTTTACCTTTTGATCAATTTTTCTCGAAAACTATACTCCTACAGCAAGAGTGCATCAGACATAAAATGCGTATGTCGACGAGATGTGCAACTTTCGTTTGAAACACTTTTCGATATTTTACAAGCCTATTGAAATAAATCGAAAAAAACCTTAATTTCTCACATTTGAAAATTACTTCGAACGTGATTACCTTTCATGCTCATATTCGTGATCACCGCATCAAAATACATCAATATACGTAGCCTTAAGAAAATCGGAGGTACGAGCTTTCGTAATTTCACCGAAGAATGATAAAAGATTAAGCGAGCGCCCACTCGAACTTGTATCGACGATTAATCGACGAGTGCAAGGAAGTTTTGAAGGAACGTCACAGTCGTCGCGACGATTCTACTCGAAGATAATCTTCCGACAAATATTTGACGAGGTTCCTTCCCTCTTTGTCTCGTGAAACAACGATTTGACGCTTCGAGCTGTTTCGTTGAACGGTTTTAAGCGAGGTCTCATTGCATAATGGCGGCCGAGAGGAGGGATGATTAGAGAATTTGTATAATCTTTCACACTGGAGGGTCCAGAAGAGCCTGTTTCGCGAATGAGGGACGAGAATCGGCCAATGCAAATTGTAGAGAACGAGGTTTCGTTAGTGTCGTGCGATTTGTCGCCCTTTTCTTGTTTCTTCTTCTTCCTTTATCCTTAACCCTCCATGGGACGAATTCTTTTTTTTACATACAAAAAAATTTATTCCATCGAAAATCAATAGATTTATACCTACATATGCGGATTAACGAAAAAGAGGGTCCGCAGAAACTGCCCGTTTTTCCGCCCTCGATTTTAAAATCGACTTATATGTCAAATGATACCTTATAATGAGACATTATTAAAAAAAAAGTTTCACGTTGAGCATACGTCTGGTTTCTGAGATATACCGGGTGTTTCAGCCCACCCGGGTCACCCGATTCTTTCGTAAACGGGACATTTTAGAGATAAATGTTTCAGACAAAAGTTGTAAGGCTTAAAAAGACGTATTCAACGAGAGTAGTTATTTGACCTAAGATGGCATTGTCAGGGACACGTGAAGGTCAACTTAATTTTTTTAAATAGAATTATATAATTTCTCTTGGTCACATCTTATATTCACTAGCTGGATCTTGGTGGTGAACAATGAATAGTTTATGAGATACTTTGTACTTTATATCGAAATGTTCGATAATAAAGTGAAAAATATCTCGCAAACTATTGAATTTTCGAGAACTCTACCTTGATATTTTTATATGCAGAATAGTCGGTGGAATTATATAATCGAAGAAAAATTATATAATTCCATTTAAAAAAATTAAGTTGACCTTCACGTGTCCCTGACAATGCCATCCTAGGTCAAATAACTACTCTCGTTGAATACGTATTTTTAAGCCTTACAACTTTTGTCTGAAACATTTATCTCTAAAATGTCCCGTTTACGAAAGAATCGGGTGACCCAGGTGGGCTGAAACACCCGGTATATCTCAGAAACCAGACGTATGCTCAACGTGAAACTTTTTTTTTATTTATGTCTCATCATAAGCTATCAATTGACATATGAGTCAATTTTAAAATCGAGGGCGGAAAACGGGCGAAAAACGGGGTGTTTCTGCGGACCCTCTTTACCAGTCAAATTTTTCAAACGTCCAAAGCATTTACTTTAACCTCTTCGGCGATGAATTTATTTAAGCTGGAATCAAGTCGGCATCGATTGTTAATTTATTCACTTGCAATGGCGATTCGTCGACAACGTTAACAATATGATCGGAGAACAAGACAGGAATGGAAAATTTGCGGAAAGAATAATACCCACGCGCGTTACGGTAGAAAAGATATAGTTTAACGAGAAACTAAATGTCCACATATGTGACCAAGGGCGTCAAGAGATTAATTAATATTTCAAATTGATGCTGCTGCCAACTGCCATCAATATTGTTATTGGTTATCTCCGAAACATTATATAATTAAGACGTATACGTTATCTTGGAAAGATCCAAAATTGTGTTGTAAAATTTCGATATATTGGTATGCGACCTGAAAGTTACACGGACCCATAGAGAGTTAACGCTAAATGTACCGAAGATTTTTTCCGTATGAGGACATTCCTTGTTAATCGAACATTTGGCTTGCTTTCGATAGCTTTGGTGTTAACATTCGCCTCGGTGCGAGAGCATTTTTAAATGTACGTTGTATGGATATTCAAGGTCTAGATTATCTGTGTATAATGAGTAATTTGTTTGGGTGGCCGTACGAACGGTATTGTTAAAACACTTGGCTTATTGCAACCCGCCAATCCGATGGGTTTAAATAGGAAATTATGGTTAGAACAAAAATTCCGTAATCCTCGTTGAAATACTGAGGGAGAGAAAGCAGAGAAAAATGTAAAATGGGTTTTTAAATAGCGACGAAAAGAAAAAAAGATTTTTTTAATGTCCGACGTATTATTGCGGAATGGACATCGTGATCTTTTTACAATTTTCGTTAGTGGGATCCATCACTCTTTTTCGATTGTCTTTAATATTCGTCTCGGTGCGACAGAATTTTTAATTGGACAATTTTGAAATTCAAGGCCCAGCTTATCTCTCCATAGCTACAGAGTAATTCCTTTGAATAGTCATATCAACAGTAGTAATACTAAGGAAGAGAAAGAGAGAGAGAGAGAGAGAGAGAGAGAGAGAGAGAGAGAGAGAGAAAGAGAGAGAATAAGTTTTCAAATAATGATGAAAAGAAAGAGAAAATTTCTTAATATCCGACGTACCATCGCAAAACAAACGTCGCAAACTTTTCACAATTTTCGTTGTGTCTACGAGTGTTAGGGTGATCTATCGCCTTTTTCGTTCATCCTCACCATCCGTCTGGACGCGAGACACTTTTTAATTGCACGAGAAGACAACCGTATAAAATGGGTTTTTCAATAAAGATGAAAAAAGAGAGAAGAGAATTTCTTAATATCCGACGTATTATTGCTCAACACCCACCGTAATCTTTTTACAATGTCGAGCATACACCTTCTAGTTTCAATTCTAAGCTTGGAGCGCACAGATATGCTGCATTTTTTATTGCCATGTGATA
Source organism: Tiphia femorata (assembly GCA_944319695.1). Lineage (NCBI taxonomy): Eukaryota > Metazoa > Arthropoda > Insecta > Hymenoptera > Tiphiidae > Tiphia > Tiphia femorata. Next base: position 12,147,871 of record OX090897.1, read on the forward strand.
AGGCTAACGACACTTGCCTCCAGAAGGCAAAAAAAAAATCTGTTTGCAAAAGTATGAAAATACGTTCGACACAGTGGTGAGACGAGCACGACTACTCTCTCTCCTTTACAGAATTTGCAACATCAAAAAGATAAACGTCGATTTAAAACTACACAGCACGATGATCTTGTACCTTTACCTTCATCCGCAGCACAATCATACAGAAACAAGCTCCAATTAGTATTCTTTTTTTTTCACCTGCTCTCTGTGGCACAGTAAATTTCACAATTTCAATCACAGACGAGATTATCCAAGTTATCACTGTAAAGTGCGCACTTTAGAATCTAAACGTATGCCATGCGTGGTAATAACAGTGTCAAAGAAAAAAGAGAAAGGTGCTACTCGAGGAACTGACAAAAAACAAAAACAAAAAAAAAAAAAACAATGATTTCTCTAAATACGAGATACACCAGTACACTAACTCGCACCGTGAGCCAATCACATGGAATTTCAATTCCCTTTAATCACAAATGGTTTAAGGACCGCACAATTTCATATTCACACGTGGGCCCATCGCGATACGTAATTTATCATTTTCGTTCTTTCTTTCTTTTTTTTTTTTACGCAATTCTCGTACGACGCCTCATTGGTAATTCGAGTCTGGCACGCGTGTGCACACCGCGGATGTATTTTGCAAGGTAGCTCTCTTACCTAATGTCCACGACGTGCGTTAGATAGTGAAAGAAGCAGGTCAGGCGAAGCTGAATGATACACGGGTAAACTTGATCGATATAGGAGAAACATACGTAGGTCTGGTCGGGAGTGGGTCGACGACGGTCGAACCGGTCGCACCAGAGGACGATCGCAAACTAATAATGTGTTGTAATATCACGATGCTCGGTTCCACCTGTCTGCTTGTTAATAAACTTCGCTCTCCTCCCACCATGGCTTTAAAGAAGGACATCCGCGTTAGCACAGCCAGCGCGTCGGCCTAGAGTTCGTTAAACGCCGTCGAAAGGTACTTGGACGGCACACTATCCGTTTGTTTTTCAAACGAGCACTAATATTTAATATCTTCCAATGGACTCAATCGCTGCAACGTGAATGTGAAATTAATATTGGCCGTGCGAATTGATGAAAGAAAGATGGCCACTTTTGTTTTGTAAATCAGGGATTCTAAGCGTCGCTTAACACTAATCCAAACGGAGTTAATCAAGGATGGTTACTGTACCCTATACTAACCACAAAGAACGGTTTTTAAATTTGGAGAAACCGCGGTTAACCCGCTCGGAACGGGTTACCAGTAAAACAAGACGTTTTAGACAGCCATTTAACACTAGAATTACCGACCAGTCAAAATGACCGGGTGCGTCAATTTTTCACAAGAATGTCTCTTCAACATTAGAACTACCAATTTTGGTTTTCGTATGGGAACTTCTTTTGTTGACCACACATTTTAACAGAGAGAGCGTTTATTTTATCACTGAGTTGCCGTTTACTTTTCTCTTCATACGGAAACTTCTTTTGTTGACCAGTCATTTTGACCGGCTTGGTAGTTCTAGTGTTAAAGGGTACATTAGTGTAATGGCCTGAAAGAGAAAAGAATTAATCAAATTTATTTACACGGATATATGCCACATATGGAGCGTTTATTTTGAAAGTGGCGTAAGTCAATTTCTTTAAAAAGAATGAGATATCACAAAATTTGTGATTAATTTAGTGTAGACTTTTTATTTATAACTAGTTAATTTTTTTTTTTTTTAAATGGACTTACACCATTTTCAAAATAAATGGTCCATGTGTTACTCGCGTTAAAAAGCGCAATATCTAAATGTAGTCATAAACTCACACACACACGACGTATGCGCATACAGACACATTCGAACCGTTTTGCTTTCCGGCTGTCTGTGATTTGGCTTTTGTCGTATTAATAACTGTATTAATTAGTGTAATAATTACTACAATATCTAAATAAAAGTTCAACACTACAATAATTACAGTAACCCGCATAACCGATTAGTTGGGTTACAGATGTCTTCTATTAACCCAGTTACATGGGTTAGTTATGATGCGTAGTACCAAAATCGGTTCCAGTTATGGTTCGAATCTCTGCTCCAAAACCCAATACTTAAATCATAATAATCAAGAATATTGCTTTCACCTTTCGCGTTATTTATGATAATGCATTTTCTAATTTGATTTTAGACTTGGGATAGATATGGATGGAAGATGAATTTTATTCTGACGAGCAGAGAATTGATTTGTGTTCGCGGATAAGTGTGTTAAATTGTAACTTCGTTTGGTAAGATTGATAAATCAAATGATCTTTTAATCACGGTGTTTTTTAATGGAATGTATTTTGTATAATTATGATAGTTCGAATTATTCGTATTTTCTGTTAAATATTACACGCGCAAACTTTTTAAAACGCGCCGAGGTAAGAATATTTGGTAGGTAATAACATAGTAATGTATTCATCTGATTAATCAGTAAAATTAGATATTGATTGGTTTTATCGGAAATTGGTTCTATTAAAAAAAACTATACAAACATAGTTACAAAATTACATACGTCTGAGTTTCAATATACTCTTCTGCTTGAATAACTTGGCAGGTATTGCAAAAATTAGAACAGTCATTTATTTAAGGTATAAGAACTCATGACCTGTCCGTAGACTTGTGATATGTATCTGGATTTGTTGCACAGCCAGGACATGTATGTAAAGATTCGTGAATGAATATTTCACAATCTAAACAAAAAGTTTGTGTACACTTTTTACATGTATACACCTAAAACAAAGACGCATAGTTTGTATAAACATTTTACAGACAGTACTTTGTTCTGTAGATAAAGACATTCGGGATAAAGAATATTTGTACCTTCTTCTCAATGTGAATAAAGGCTTTTTGGCAGCCGTAGCAGAACGCAGGTGTACCTTCGTATGTAACTTCGTTAAATGTTTCAACGGGAAATAAATAATGGTAGGAACGTGCTAAGTGTGGAGCAGAGACAAGAGTAAGGCCACATGCTCTGCATTCCACAGGAAGTTCACAATGTTTACTAAGGCACTGAGGACACAAGTATCCTGTACTCATAAGTTTAACAGACTCGTCAGAACTTTCTGCATGGCTAAAAAAATAATACAGCAATCAGTTTCCACAAAATAATATAAAACGATGTAAATTTAAATTTACCAACCACATGCAAACGATCATAGTCGTGTCATGTGCGGTTGAATGTAAGCCATGATGAGGAAACCCCATTTTTATGAGGGCAGCGTCCAATCTAGTAGCAGCAGGCGGCGGATCTATGTGAGCATTCAGTTGTTCTTTGAAATGTTTATCATCGAGCGCAACACCATGTTCACCACCAGTGGTCGAAGCCATTCTTTTACATATATACAATTCCGCCGCCAATCCTATAACACTACAGCGTATCCCATCTGTTTTCAAGCTCTAAAAGTCATATTAATTCTTTACACAATGGTTCTCCCTTTTCTACGTGAACATGTACATTTTACAATACACACTTGAATGGTTTCGTTTATATCTCCTGGATCACAAGTGGTAAGTGCTCCGATTATTACCAATATCTCCTTACTTGCGTGCGATGGTAAGAGTCGTAGTGATTTTAAAGCAAGATCTACAGAATTTTGTAACGAAGGTTCGCCAGTTACTGGAGTTTGTAATAAAGCTTGCAGTTCCTGTAAATAATAACATAAAAATCTTATTAAATATATTCATTAAATAAATAAAAAACTGTGATATAGAATGGCAAATAAATCTATTATACCCTACCTTTACATGTTTCTTTGAATTTCCAGCTAACTCGCTTATTTTCTCCGCCCTCTTGTTTCTTGTAATAATAATACCTATTTGACTTATTGGATTTTGATAAAAAAATTCTTCAATAAAATCTTCTAAGAGCTAAAAATAAATAATTATCTTAATACATTCGAATTAAGATTATGAAACAGGTACCTAATCTTATAAGTTCCATATAGATATTTCATAATCTGCGTATAATACCTTTACGGAACACATAAAACGCGTTGGCTTTAAATCTTGATTCGACATAGCCTCTGAAGCGTCTAAAATTATGTAAAGATGTCTCATCATTCCTAATCTAGCACCCGTCTTTCGATCTAGTTGTCTTTTCCTCTTGGCATTGTGAATAATATCCGCGACCGACGCCTCCAACGAACCGTGATCGTCTTCCTTGATTGCTTCCCTAAATTTAGGACATATAGTAGATTATCAAATGTTCATAACTTAATATACTTTGTAATATTTAAAATAAACCATGATCGTTACAAAGCGCATCATAGTTCAACACACCATGTTTTCTCGTAACCGGTCTCCCACCGGTACTCCTTTTCCTCCTCATCGTCTGCCATTGTTAAGCTTAAAAACAGAACATAATCCTTAATGTGATTGCAGTACCGTAACACATTGAACATAACGCGTTAAACTATACTTACTTTTCGACGAGTAAACGCAAATATTAACGTTCTGTAAATTAGGTTAATGTTGTTTATATAGCTAAAACCGATAATGGAGTTTCGGTATACAAATCCAAAATTTTAACAGAAATTAAAAATACAGCAATACTCACATTTATCTACTTCATGACCCGTATTTTCAAATATTTATTATCACCATACCCGGCATACAAGCTACACTCTAACAAGTGTAGAAAAGCACGTTCACTCTTTATTACAAATTCATGTCCAAGGAACAATGCTCGTGCATTTGGTGAAGAAAGATACTGCTGCCTCCACCCTGTTTACATATCGCAAAAATAAACACATCCTCGCAACAACAACATAACAAAACTCGTGCCAATAAATAGTATCGCGAGAACCAATGAAATTTTTCAAATGATCCTGACGTTAATTATCATAAACTCGCGTTTTGCTATTCGGAACATCAGCGAATCCGGTGAAAATCGGCGCGAGATTCAAACTTCGGACGAGACACCTCGGAGTAATTAACGTCAATTACCCCCTTATTCTATCGTTTCGCCTCGTTCGCGCGACACGAATCTTCGCCAATTATTCAGCACACTTTAGAGAAGAGTTTCTGATTGTTAGTGCACTCGATAATGTAAAATATCGCGTATCGAGGGTGGCGAAGTTCCCGCCAAAAGATAGACTGTTGCCGTGGCGGGTAGGCACGATGGCGCCACCGTCGTGAGACGCGATCACTGTTTTCATCCCGTCTCGTTCGGCGAACGAGAATTTTCCAGATCAAGAAAATCCGATTTTTCCGCAGTTGTCTCGCGCGTAAGTGATTATCATTGGTTTAATGTAGTAACCGATTAGAATCGGTAGCGGACAAGTGTGTTCGGAAAGCATTCACGTATAGACAGGAAGTGAATAGTTGAGGAGAGTTATCGCGACGAGAGCCATCTTGACGAACATCGGCTTGCTCGTGGTAGACAGAGGACGGAGGTTCTGTCGCGGCGGCAATGGCATCATGCCCGAATAATTCGGCAATTTCTACTACCCGCTCGCCCGTTCCTAGTCAGATTAATTCGCGCATACGACTAAGCTGTTTCTAAGTGATCTGCGTGCACATCACGGGGGCACGAATATCCGTGAGTTTTATTCGTTGGTAACTTACGCCACTGGCCGCGTTTACAATGACTCCATGCTGGCCCTCTCGACGTCTTATCATTTATGCGGGAATTTGTTTAATTTAAATAGAACCTTTATCACAATTGTTCGTCAACGCTTGACTGTAGTCCTATTGTTTGCCGCGCTCGATCATCGCTATGCCGTTGTAATAACAAACGCACAGTTGCGCATCTCAATTAATGTAGTAGCAGCAGTGGCATCTTGTTAAAAAATGTTCGCAGTTCGATTACCACCGGCGTGTTCGTCCTGCATTTTTCACCGAACCCGCGAAACTTCGAACTTCAAAATTTACGTTGGCTCCTTTTTATTTGGATTACGAGGATCGGCGGAGGATCGTGAGGGCCGGCTTTTTCGATATAATTGCGGTGTACGGGCTTCACTTTTTCCAACTTCTTAGAGTTTATGCGGACTTCGCGAATATATCAGAATCTTTTCGTCGATCGCGGAATTTGTCGGGCATGAGATTTTCCGAAATTTCTACAGTTGCGGATGGGCTTGATTAAATTTATATATTTAACCCTTTACACTTCGTTGTCGCCGTTGCGGCGACATTGTAAGACATGCTGAGAATTTTTTCGAACTGCAAAGGGTTAGAACTAAGTTTTGAAAAGCAGATGTATTATGTTTCTCTTAATGTATAGACCAATATTGGGATTTTAATGTTGGAAACTAATTAGTGCCGTTGAAGGGTTTGTTTAAGAAATGTTGTTTGTACATTTTGTATGTTTATTGTGTATTTTGGTTAATGTTCTTGCTTCTCTGTTTAATGTTGATCGTACGACGAATATATACGCACAAATGCAAAATATAGAACTGCGACTTTACCGGCTAATTAGAACTTTCTTTATATTTAGTTATTATTATTAGAAAGAGATCGATGTAAGGTAATATTGCTGTTATATTCGGTGTCTCGTATTAATCTGTTGTAAATAAAGGTCTTATTTTTTTAGGCTACTTTATCGTACGAAAGAGTAATTAAACGTCGCAATCAGCACAATGGAAGGAGAGGATGGCCCGTCAGCCATCAGTAATAATCCGACTACTATTAAAGGTACAATTTTTCTAATGCAATAGATCTGTTACTTTTAGGAATTTCATTATTTCTCACCATTCGTGTCTATTTCACGACTCATATATTGTGTTTTAATGTGGAAAACAATTTAAAATATTTGCAGATTGTAATTTAAATAAGCGAAGATTTTCCAACAACTAAACATGTTGAATAATTTGATCTTAAAAACATATATGTGTGAGAAAAAGATTATTTTGAATGTATGTAGTATCAAGAAAATATACATGTTAATTATATTGTACATAATTAATATATACGTATTACCAAGTTGATTATGATTATACTTTTATGAAGCTAATTTAATTACTTAGTTTAATTGTAAGAGCTTTGTCACAATTTTGGTCTACTTATTCTTTAACAATTTTCTTATTCTTATTTTTTATTATTCTCTAACAACTTTCGTTTGTAATTAGTGAATATTTCATTGAATGAAATGTAAAATGTAAATTTTCTTTCCAAAAACTGTTATCAGCTGCACAAGAAGAAATGGGGAGGTTAGATGTTCTTGTATGTGGACAGTGCCACTCTGTATTTCATTTTATTGAAGAATTTCAAGAACATCGTCACAAAGAGGGAGCTTGTTCACAAGTGTCACACTTCCGTGAAAATAGCAATGTTAGTATGTTTAAAATACATATGCCTAATATTTAAAATTATCAGTTATTAGTGTCTAGGTGTTACTACATCGTATCGCCAATTAACTTTCTCTCACTATCTCAAACAATTTCAGAATGAACAGAAAGCACAAGTATGGGCATTTCTACTTTGGAAGGATTCCCAAATCCAACAAGAAGGATCTGACAGAGATTCCACAAATTCGTGGAAGCTGTATCAAAAGTGGTGCAAAATGGATACGCATATAAGAGATTCCTGGATTGCAGCAGGAAAGACTATTCAAACATTTACAAAAATTAGTAATGCGAAGATGCAAGATCCGCCTCGACAAAATCAAACAGGTGCAATCACCGAAGGTATTTTTTCTACCTTGACACTTTTACTACATAAGAAGATAACATAGATAATTTAAAAATTTAGTTAATCTCAGTTCAATGGAGATTTATTTTTATGGTTTTTGTGCTTTTACATTTTGTGTAATTTGTCTATTTACGTGTTTTAGGGGCAAAGTCAGTTGTCGTACGAAAAGTTATTCGCAATGGACAACCAGAAGAAGCGAGCGAAGCTAAGAAGGAAGCGAGTAAATCTGATACGAAGGGTCAAAAGGGAGCAGAGACTGCTGAAGCTGTACCCGATAAAAAAGAAAAGCCAAGATTGAAGCCATCCATTAAGCCTAAGGTAAGTCGTAGTATACTTGTACATAGTTATTGTCATTTGAAATAAATGAATATACAACCTTTATAATTTTTACATGTATGTATATACCTTGTTTGATAGGGTAAATCCACTAAAGCTACAGCTGATGGTGATGGAGATTCAAGTGATGAGGATTATATAGTAGAAAAGATTTTGGCAAAACGTTTTAATACTAAGAAGAGATGCTCTGAATATCTGCTCAAATGGGAAGGATTTGCTCAGTAAGTTTCCACTTCAATTTATGGCACTTTCAGACTGTAGTACAGAACAGTAACTGTTGTCATATGTTAAATTATGCAAAAAAGTAAATGATATTGAAGAAATGTTTAATAGACTTATAAATATTTTTAATATATTCCATTGTACTACGAGTCTCTGATAAATTTAAAGACTTATGTAATATTACAGTGATCACAATACTTGGGAACCTGCCGAAAATGTAGCAACGTGCAAACATTTGCTAGAGGAATTCGAACGGAACCTTGCAAAACAAAAGGAGTTAAAAGCGGCACAACAACAGGCTAGTGCAAAGGCTGCAGGAGGAAGAGCAAATATGCCAGCACAAAAGACTGTTTTAAAAGCAGAACCCAGCAAGCCTGGCCCAAGTACCGCTGCTCAAGTAGGGTAAGGAAATGTAGTTCTGAGCTTTTCCTAAAGTTACTTTTCGTTTACTTGAAAAGATTGTCTATCTAGATTGTTTACATTGTACTAAACTATATTCTTTTTCATTTTGCACAGACGTCCAATGCGTTCCAGTAAATCCAAGGCAATGGATCAAGTGAAGCAATGGTGTGGTTCTATGAAGGATGAAGACAATGAATGTACGTTTCCGTGCTTGCTGATACTTGTGACTTATTGTGTATGCTTTGCACATTGCAAGTTTTGTTTATATTATTACTACTTTCATACGTCAAGTACATTTCTTTTATATTTTAGTGTTAGGGAAAAGAAGAATGGATTACTCAGATAGCGATTCGGAAGATGCAGGTAGTAGTGCAAAGAGAGCAAAAGGTGAAACTGGGAGCGATGAAGACTGGTCGGGAGAATCGGAGGATGAGAGGATGTTAGGACGAAGTGATGTAATACAGCGTGCATTACATCGTGTTAATGCTCAATCGAATGGATCCAACAGAGCAAGTGTTTCAAGTTCAGATCTTGCTACGTCATTGGGATTACAATCTCCCGAAGGTTCTAAATCCAGCCAACCCCCTGTCTTAGTTGCTAATGCTAAGGGTGTAGTAAAAGTTGATCCGAAACAAATGCCAAATTTAACATCTGGTGTTTATGTTATGTCGCGTAAGGATGGTATAATAAAGTTAGATTCATCACCCAGTGGGAAACTTGCAGTTAAAGGTTCTCCTACTCAAGGTGTTTTGATGGTACAAAATCGGGATAATACTAATGTTGTGAGAAAGCAGGTGATTTCTGCTTCACAAGCAAACTCTATTCCACCGGTAAAGGTAGTTTCCAAAATGGATGGAAATCAAGTAGTGACGCAAATGAAAGTAGTATCAAAGCCTGTTACAGCTAAAGCAGGTAGCGCACAGAAAAATGAACCTATTAAGATTCAACCAAAACCAGATCCATTACAATTACCACAAATTCATGTTGTGACTGCAGTACCAACGCCAATAACGTTGCAACCAAGGCTAAGTGCAGGCATACGTCCCAGTCCTGTTGCAGGACAGCGTGGTGCAGATGGGCGCCCATTGTTGCCAAGACCACCACTTCGCGTAACAACTCCCACTAGTGTACTCGGCATTGGATCTACAATTCGCACACCCGTGAGAGCACCAGCCCCAAGACAGGTGCAAGCGCAACAAACACGTCAAGTACTACAGAAACGTACAACTGTTGTAACGCAAAACAGTACAAGCCCGGGAGCAGTTACACAAATCAGACCTAAGTTTACAGTGCTTAGTTCACAGTCAAAGCAAGTAATAAAAACTGCGGCAAGTCCCGATCAACAAACTAAGCAGTCGCCAAAAACCCCTGTCCGTAAGCCACAATCATTTTTATCTCCACAGCAAAAGATGGTGATGGCAAAGAGAAAAGTACAACAAGAGGCAGCTGGTTTGATTAAACCTAGTGGTCGGGGTCTCTTAGCAGGTGCTCGTACTTCGGTAGGCCGTGGTAGAGGCAAGTTATCAGAGTCTGCCGCAGCTATTACTCCAGGAAATAAACCGAAAGAGAGTAAATTAGCCGAAGGCGATGGGCTTCATATGGAATTCCATGAAGTTGGGTCAGAAGAAAGCAGTAGCGAGGGTGAACCAGACATTCCTCCACCGGAAGGAGAAACAATTACAACTGCAGAGCCAGACAGTCCACCTCGGCCATTCACTTTATGTCCCTTAACGGGACGTATTATCGGACCGGACGGCGAACCCATAGAGCAACCCGCAGAACCGGAAACAGAATCCACACCTGCAACACCATTATCAAATGTAAAAACAGCAACATCCGCAGCAGACAGTGCAGACACATCGGCTACAGCCAGCACTGCAGAATTAGTGTTACCTTCACTGGATTCGCTAACAGAGTGTAGCGGTGGTATTATGAGAGTTGAAATGAGTCCAGGTGGTACAACAGGTACTATTGTGCAAACGACTGAGGCAGCACAAATCAGCTTATCGAACGTAGCAGTCCCTGCACCGGATCTACCTTGTCTAGACGACACAACTGCTACTGTAGTGCCCCCCACGACTGTAACAACTTCACTCACAGAAACGACACCTGCCACCGAGCCTTCGGTGGCCACTGGATTGTCTTCAACAACGGTTACATCTACTACTACTATGTCAGTGACAACCACTGACGCGAATAAAGCAGATGAAAAAATATCCGAAGAAAGAAAAGTTACAGAAGACGCGTCTAATCTAGTAACGATAACAGGAGAAGATGGTGTTGTATATGAGGTAGCTGGCCACGTAAAAGATGGCCAGACCCTGTTAGTGACAAGAGGTGCTGACGGTGAGCAACAATGTGTATATGTTACAACGGAACAGCAAGGTGACGAAGGATCTGTGCTGACGTTAGATCATGCCGTCGCTGAAGCCGTTGCGCAGCTAATCCCTGATCAAGTAAACCTTCCAACTCAATTTTATGTAAAAGAAGGTGATGCTGAAACTGCTGAAAATCCAATGGTTATGTCTATAATGGACAACACTGCCTCTGGCGATGTAACCGGAGCTCAAGAAGATAGCGAGGGTCAGGCACAAGTTGTAGCTCAAGTTGTACAAGCGGAAGAGCCAACTCCAGGTAAAAATGGAATGCGTTGTCTTGAACTTGATTCTTACTGTAATAGTAATATAATGAATTTATCTTTTTATACAAGGTGGCACTAGGAGGGTAGTATTACTTCTACCAGATGGAAACTTAATGATGACTGAAGTGGACGAAGAACAGTACGCCGCACTTGAACTCGATAAGTGAATGCAGATATAATTTTTATTGAGGGTAATTGAAACCTGCATCGAATTACACATTTACATGGAAGTTGTATGTTAAGGACCAGAGACTGTATATATGTAAGAACGATCACTTCATACAATTCTGCCGAATGAGATATCAAAGTTTTCCAGCTATGCAGGTATAGTGAGGAAAAAATAGCTGACATTCTGTAAAAAAAAAATCAGGAATCTACAAACATTATGGAATCTACAATTTTAGATTAAATGCATATGTTTTAGAAATTCATGTTTCAGTGTAAAACAATCTGCAGGTGTTTTAGTTTCGTACATTTAATTTATAATCTGCAGACTTCGGATACATAGATACGAAGATAACATTATCATAACTTTGGAACAACACCACTATACAACGTTTTAAATAAGGCATTGTATTTGTAGGATAGTAAAATATAACCTGGGGTTTTATATTTTCCAAACAAGTAATAAGGTTTGGTAAAACCATTATTTCTAGCATACACAGTCCAAATGTTTTTGTACGCTTAATTCGGTACATATTTGAAGTGAGCGTATGATATTTCAATTTAAACTTGGTGCCCCAAATGTATATGTGGTATGAAACCAATACTTTCATTCACCAACACATTTGTATGGAGATAACGTTAGTTTGTGTCTTTATAAAGTGGTGCACATTTAACAAGTTTAAAGTCGCTGAAGTAATCTCTCAGTTTTAACGATTTAATGCTCTATGTAAAATGCTTATTATGATTTCGTACTGTACATTAACAACAATTTAATCGTGCTAGAAGGACTATGTATGCTTACCTATAGTATAAAATAAGTGCACTCTAATGGAACACTTATTTCTGAAACTATATGGCTTTAAAAATACAATGTTGTTTAATGGAACATAATTGTGCGTCTTATTACTGAGCCTATTCCTTTTCGAGCTATCGTGCATAACATTTAAATATGCAATTTAACTATTTATCGCTTAATGATAACACAACGCTTTCATTCGAAGATATATAAATGTATTAAACTGGAATACTGTGGAAAAATTTTCTTTTTGCATCATTATTACATTTAGAATATAATCTGTATTTCTGTAATTCGCTTTTATTATTATTTCATTTATTTTTATCGTTTTGACCCATACATTAAGATATTTGTGTCGCAAAATTGTAAAGAATGGAATCACGAAAAATGTAACTGTGCGAACGAAAAGGTGAATATATAACAAAGAAATCATATACATCATGTCCTACTGTGAATCGCAACCTGTAGCATAATAACACTTTAGGGTTAATGTAACTTTATGTGAGCATGGTCGACGTCAGTGAAAATCAAAGTTTAAACGGTATTATAAGCGTTAAACTAGATTCGTGTGAGGAACGGAGCGGAAAATAGAGGAGAGAACTAATAAGGTAAAAGGTCAGTTTTCTCTAAGTAAGAACAGATTATTTTACTTTACGATATCTATTACGATCTACGTCTACAGATATAAAATCCTAGTATTTTACGTACGTAACCAATTGTAAATAAAATTCTGATCCTTTATACGAGAATTGTTTTCAAATAAATAACACTTACGAAATTAACAATTACAGTCATTTATCCAAACACTAATTAGCCGTATTTACACCCTTGACCTTCCCTTTTTACCTTTAATTTTAAGCACGTTAAAATTTCAAAATTAAATACTATTTATAAAGTAACAATACATAAAATATAGAATTGAATTTTTTTCTAGTCGAAGTGAGAAGTGTCGCTGCAACATTCATTTGTTAGTTACGTAAATGAACCTGAAGCAAATTACACTTCGTTTCTTTTTTAATGTCTTTCGAGCAGTAAGAAATGCAACTATTATAAAAATAAGGCACAAATGAGCTATTCTATGCACGATTAAGCAAAATTATCAGGTACATGATTAACTATTTATTACATTCTGTGTATTATATTAATGAAAGCAACGAACATTAATATTTTCAAACTTTTCCACGTATTACAAAATCTGTCTGGCCGCATACAGGAAAGTACGTGCAAGCCTCGAAATTTTTGTTCTAAATATACTTTCTCGATCAAAATTATGTTTCGTCGTAAATTAATTCGACAATTCCTTATTACGAAATATTCTCCATCACCAAAATTCGTCACTCTACTGCATTATTATAATTGAAATATATATATTTATCCGAATGTAACAACGGAGTTTTTTTTTAAGTGTCCAAAAATATCACCAAATTCGTACTATCGAAAGTGATATTTCTGGAAATATTTTATTTTCCTAAATAATGTTTTTTCCATGGGTACAAAAGCTATTAAATTCGTACTATGAAAAGTTGCATTTCTGCAAATATTCTATTTTTCTATAAAGTCTCTCAGAAACGACCGAAAGAAAGTTAAAAAAACTTATGATTATAGAAAAAGCATTCTAACGGTGAGATGACCACGCGAAGACGTACAACTTCGATACGCGTTGAAGAGAACGAGAAACCTTTGCAACGACTTTTCTCTGAATTATTGCACGACATTAGGAGAAGTTCGTCTGCGAAACATTTCAGGGAATCCTTGATCAGCAGATCGCGCGCTTATCCAGGTATCCGTTTTCAATTTAATTTTTTTTCTATACAATTAAGATTGCAATTAAGAGAATTAACGTAATGAGTTTCCAAATTTACGGTATCATTGTAATGTTAATTTTAATGTGATGTTAAATCGTAGTTTTGGAACGACACAGTGTAGAAGACAATAAACTCAAGGAGCATGGACGAGGACAGGAGAAGAAATTGGAGGATCTTACATCGAACAGCAATATTTGGTCGAAGTTTGGTAAAAAGAGACTGTTGTCCAAGAAACAGACTGTTGGAATGGGGTATTTGATTTTCTCGAAAACAATTATGTAATTAATCATTTGCACTCGAGAGGAAAATAAGTAACTTTTGTCAGAAACATATCTTTTCCCGTAGAATTCGAATCTGTAATCAAAAATGGGGGTTCCGATTTATTTTTAGTACCATTCAAGAAATTTCAAAAAATATGGGACACGTGTTTTTTATTTTTTCAATCCGATGTGTATTTCTCGAGACATTCGGATATCTGTAAAATCTGATTGGTTGCAATAACAGCGCCATCTGTCGCGAATCGAAAAAAATGGTACAGACAAAAGTTACGTATTTTTACATGCAGAATCCAAATCTGTAATAAAAAGTGGGGATTTCCATTTAAGGTTTATATTATAAGAAAAGAGAATGGGAGTGGCTCACTTTTGGTACCATTCAATAGATTTCGAAAAAATGTTGAATAGGTTTTTTTTTGTTTTTTTCCAATCCAACATGTATTTCTCGAAATGCTCCACCGTTCCGGGACTTTTGCCGCACCCCGTATAACCTTCCAAAATATAAAATCATATATTTTATATACAGAGTGTTTCATTTCAAATAATACACTCAAATATCGGCGAAAGAGCGCGTCGAACAAAAAAATGTTTCAAACAAGAGTTGTATGGCTTGGAAGGGGCTATCAGCTAGTTGCAATGATTTCACCTTGGAGAGTCATTTGAAGGCAACGCGAAGGTCACCCTCAATTTCTTAAATAGAACTCTCTATTTTTTAAAGCATACTCTTGTAGCTTAGCGCGAGAGCTTTCCAAAACACTATAATAAAATATATTTTCCTCGTAAGTACATTTTGAAATCGAGAGGAATTTCTGAAAAAAGTCTCGAGTGTAAAGGATTAATGAACGATGCATTTACCTGCAACGATTACGATTAATTTGCATTATTCGTTTTTCTCCATTTAAAATATTCGATAACGTCAGCCGACACCCACCGAAGCTCCAAGCACACAAGCGAAGCATAATAAAGTGTGATCACCAGAAAGTACTTGTTGTAGCCAAACCATCGCATGTTGTATTTCGAAACTCTGTGCCAAACAGATCGTACAAGGTACGTCGATTAATTATGTGGTGCTAATTTTTGGCGCCTCCTTGACTGGTAAGTTATAGAAAAAGAGTTCCACGGTGTTTCTTTATTTATTTATTTTCTATCATTTTGACTGCGCTGGAAAAGTAAAGAAAATATGAAAAAAAAACATTTTTATGCACATTTCGACTGGCAAGTTGTAGAGAAAGGATTGTGTCAACGTGTTTCTCCTTTCTTTATTTATTTTCTATCAGTTTCACTGCATTCGCAAACTGAAGAAAATGAAAAGAAAGTAATTTTTACCCCGTGTTATTAAGTCTTGCAATAAAGACCTTAATAAAAACATGTTCATATAACTGATACAAGAATAAAAGGATTCTTCTGACAATGAGAAAGTCGCAATTCTTGAAACGTTCGTCAACCGATTAACACTATTTCTACCGGGATTTTGTATATACACTGAGAAAAGAAAAGTGTTGATTCAATGATATCCGTATGATTGGAATTAATTTCGTTGATTCAATTATAATGCGATTGAAACAAATATGGTACACCGTTGTGTCAATTACAGAAGTACTTGGTTCAATAATATAGCATAATTGAAGAAATTTGATTGAACCAATCATATATTTAATTACTTCAATGAAATAAATATTTGTTTCAATTATATTTATTATTTATTTGAATAATACAGCACTTACAAACTTCATTGATTCAATTGCATATGTAGTTATTTCAATCATATAACGAGGATTGTCCCAATTACATAATATGAAATAATATTGTTTCAATTCAATATGCTTTTCATACAACATTATGTATTATTGAATTAATGATGGCCTCATCATTGTTTCACACTATACTTTATTAGAATCAATGACATACAATGTTGAATCAATTACAAATGTTTATGGCAGCCCGTGACACACACGCATGATTGAATCAACGCAATTTTTTATTGAATCGACAGCTTTTTTTTTCAGTGTACCTATTTCGACCAAGAGGCGTCGTTTTGTGTGCAGGATGAGTTGCAGGAATAAGTGATATCTCTAAATTAATTTAACAACTAATATGCGAATAGTGAAAGACGTGATTGAGGAAATATGATTTAACTTGGAAAATAAATTTAAAACACAATTTGAGAAGGTGTCTTTCGACACCTTTGGTAGAAATAATGTTAAAAGCTACACCTAGAAATTGATTTACACGCCGAAAATGATTCGTGCATCGAAAGATTGGAAACTACCTTTAAATAAGTCATTGTCTTTTTTCGGTCGTGTCTAAAAATGTATCAGACTCTTTAGAAATCTGTGATGCTACAAAATGTCACGACAACCTCCGTGAGATTGCAATTAGCACCGAAGCAGTATCGATCGTGCTTCACGGCGAGGTTCGCGGACCTCCACGGCAGAAGAGAAATAATTCCAGCCGGTATGGCCGTGAAGCTGAATTTCTTCTTTCTTACTGATGCTTTCTACGACACTGAGGATATATTCACGGTGCACGTGGAGAATGGACAATCTGTTACAATAAAGCTCGCCAGTTGCAAACCCGTTCCGGTCTTACTAGGTAAGGTTCGAGTAAAAAGAGCACAAATTATAAAACAATAAAGAAGAAAGGTTGGCAATTTTGTGAAACGAATTTTCGAATTCACTGTCTTTTCCACCGTCAATCGTATAGTTCATTTCACATTCGAATTTTTAATGTTTTTATTATGCAGTCACTGAGTCGTGTACGGTAAACAAATTCGAGTCAAAGATCCTCGAGAGTGACACCACGAAGAGCCTTTCGTGGAGTAACAGTTGCATCGTGGATGTACGTATGAATTAGAAAAACTAAATAGTAAGTAACAGTAAGGATAAATGAAAAGAAGAAGGAGATGCGAAAGCTTGGAGATAATTAGTCGAATGATAATTTCTGTTCAGGGTAGCACTACAGATTTCTCGAATTTATCAGACGATTTCGACGAGTCGTTTGAAATTGCCCAAGGAGCGATAGGATCGTTTTTCGAGTGTGGAAAATGCTTCGTGGGTGAAGAAACTGAATTTTCCTTGATGTTTAGAAATGTCGGAGGCACTGGCAGATTTTTCATAATGACCGAGTGGAATTGGTGCTCCATGCACGTAACAGTAATTCAACCATTCAAATATTGTTACAAATGGAAATTTAGTACAGCTATATGTAGAAGTGTAGTAACACTCGATTTACAGAAATATCTAAAGAGGTCAATTTAATTCTGTAAAATAAGTCTTTCATAAATTTCAAACTGTAAAATCGACAATCTCTCCACTACACGTTCTAACGAGAACAAATCAATGTAGAATGTAACAAATACAAACGTGTTGCTGTTGGGTCCTTTTACCATATGGCCTGCTTATTTTCTACTGAAGGCTAAAGAGGAGATGCCAATTCACATTCATTTCTCTCCAGATAGTGACGGTCTTCACGTAAGTTTCGAAACATTATTCGTTACTGCAAACGAGCCTACAAAAAGAAAAAGAATCTCAGCTTTATTTATTCTCCAGGTAGGAGAATTGTTTATCGTTTGCGACAATTGCACAGTGGTAACGGTGGACATCATGGGAGATGGCGTAATGCTGCATCCGAATTATTTTCAATTCAGCGAAGTAAATCAATCCGCAGGGTCATCCTAAAGTGTGAAAATCCCCTAATACTTAAAAAATACACATTTCAAAAAAAAGAAACGTTCGATACAAAAGATACAGGGTTTTTAGTTACGCATTGCACAGTAAAATTAGCATGACCTTGAAGTACACTGTCAAAGTCAGATTAAGGTCACCTTCGATTTCTTAAATAGAACTCCGTATTTTTATAGCATATTCTTGCAGCTTATCTCGAGAGCTTTCCAAAACACTATAATAAATTAATTTTTCCTCAAGTACATTTTGAGATATAAGGCTTGAAATTTACAGTACGGCCGGCATTAGCATGACCCAAGGTGATCGACTAACCAAAATCTTGGCTTCATTGGTTGGATCAACCGCCGAAAGAGATGTAACTCCAACTGAGTAACATCCATGTGGTACATCTTGGAAAAAGATGGAAAAATGCTTTATTATAGTGTTTTGGAAAGCTCTCGAGATACGCTCGAAGAATGTCCAATAAAATGCCAATTTTACTATGTAATGCGTCACTAAAAACCCAATAAGTTTTGTACAGAACGTTTTTTTAAAAGATGTGCATTTTTTAAAATATTAACACTTTGTTGACCGGTCACGCGTTAACTCGTGTTTGCATGGCCAAACGTTGGCCGGAGTTAACTCGTGTCTGCACGTGCATTATTTACTTTAAATTGCGAAACCCAGGGCAATATAGAATATTTAAATAATATTTGTAGAAATATACGTAGAAAGCATAGTCGCTGACAAGAGATAACTTCTGGGTAAAACTGCCGGTCAACAATGTATTAACTCTTTGCGCTCGAGGCGCTTTTCTCTCGGGCGAACCAGCAACTCGAGAGTAATCAGCCGCTCCCGCTTATTTCATGAGTAGCTTATTTCACTAGAAGTAATTTCTTCGTCGTGTTCCATACTTATCGGGCTCAGTAACTTTGAAAGAAATATTGCGATTGGCAAGAAGGGTGAGTTCGAACTAATGTCGAAGACAGAGTCCAACCCGCGGTCGCAAGTATTTTTGAGATAAGACATTTTATCTCAAAAGTGCGAAGACGGTGATTGGCTCTTTTTGTACCTTTTTTTGAAAGAAGTGTTGCGACGTCTATCAGCGTTCTATTATTCTCAAGAGATAACGTACGCATTGAAATACGTTTGTATTTTTGAGATAAGACATCTTTATAGCTATGTAGACACCTCATAAAATGATCTACAAAAGGCCAAGTAGACTTGTCAAGAGATATTCGTTAGGCCAAACACAAATAAACACCGTTACCGCTCAATTTACCGCATCGATTCGAGTGGTGCCTGAGAGGCACCGCTCGAGCGCAAAGGGTTAAGCCATTTCCACATTTTAGGATGATCCTGTATAAACCATGCTCACCGTAAAATTTGTATGCAATCGTACGACCAACGTTTAAATTGTTTTCAGGATTTAAATCAAGTCTCGGGGAGCGAAGATGATATTTACGAGACAGCGCATTACTTCATCGACTTTGGTGCACGCGCTCAATCCGAAATTAGCAAGATTCAATTCCCCATCGAGAATTGCAGGTGATCGAGAAGAATTCGTTATTAACCCTTTCACTCCGGTGCATTTCCGGAGCAAATCATCAATACAGACGGCGTGATATTCGCACGTTAGTCGCTGTGACTGATTCTCCACTGACAAAAACAGTATACGGAGAAGTGATACCATTCTTAGAGTTTAAAAAAATAATAATTGCAGATAAATTGAATCAATTGGCAAAACAGAAAAGGTTCACTGAGAGAAAAGTATATGATATATCTAACTATAATCGCATAGTAACAAAATTATAGTTGTAAATATCATATTTATGGTAAATGTTACCATGATGTGGGTAATAATTACGATAGAGGCATAGTGTAACCAATTATATTATGTTTTTACCCATAATTATGGTTCTTTCGATTAAAAATATAGTATGGTTGAAAATATATAATGATAAGAAGAATAACTATTTTATATGGTTAATATTACCAGAATATTTCATACATAGTGATAGAACTAACTATATTCACATAGCACATTTTACTATACATATGGTAACAAGAACTAAGGTAACAGTTAATAATATAACCATTTGTACAAATCGTTCATTCTACTATATTTTCTATTGTTAAGTGAACTATAAAAATATGTTTGACGCCAAATCTAACTATAAAATATAGTGAGATTATAGTAAACCCAACCATTTTTTTCTCTCAGTGTTGTAGTAAACAATTGCAGAGAGCGTATATTTACGCTCTTCGTATGTATCGATGGATTTGTGAGGGCGTGTATATACAGTATGTCTGATTTAAGTGGAAACAGGTAATTATTTCGTAAAAAAGTAAAGATACAAACAAATTTTTGAAACAAAAGTTGGTCGGTTGGAAAGGGCGCATAATAGGACGTATTTTGTTTTTTTGTGGTTGGAGGTATAAAGAACATTTCAAGGTCATCAGTGTTTTTTTTAAATACAATACAGTATTTTTCTATTCATAGTGTGATAGCGGTTGCCGAGACGAGTACAACGACCTATAATGTTGGTGAATTACGTGCGAGGATTATTGCTGGATGTACAAAAATAAATGATAAAACGCGTAGAAGAGAATTTTTGAGAAGATTGCAATGTTGTATTCTAAATGACGGAGGACATGTGGAAGGAACGGCCAAATACAAAATATACTGAAAAGTTCTTGTTAGTTCTTGTTGTTGTAACTAAATGCTGTATGAAAAATATAAGTGTGGACATGTTTTTTGTTAATTTACAACTTTTTTAAGACCTCGAATAACCTTTCATTATAGGTCGTTGTACTCGTCTCGGCAACCGCTATCACATTATGGATACAAAAATACTGCATTGTATTTAAAAAAACGCTGATGACCTTGAAATGTTCTTTATACCTCCAATCACAAAAAAACAAAATACGCCCTATTATGCGCCCTTTCCAACCGACCAACTTTTGTTTCAAAAATTTTTTTGTATCTTTACTTTTTTACGAAATAATTACCTGTTTCCACTTAAATCAGACATACTGTATGTCTTCAGCAGTGAAAGGGTTAACAATTTACAATAAGGAAAAAACGAAGACCGATGAAAAAATCGAAATTAACGAATGCGCCTGCTCAGTGACTTGAACGTTCACTTCCGGTGGGAGAAGACAGACGTAAGTGAGGACGCGATGTATTATTATTTGGAGAACAAGTTCATGGAGCATGTGAAGATTCGCCCGAAGTGTGGAAAATTTCATCCCTGCTCTACGACTGACTTCACCGTCATCGTGGATTTCTCTAAATTGGATCCTGGAGATTACATGACGCTATTGCAGTTTGTCGATTAACACAGTTGATTTAAGTTCCTTGGTAAATGAACCGATCGATTTTGTGTGATTAAAAAAAAAAGCAAAAGAAGAGGATAAAAATAGCCCGTGAAAACGATTGTTATACAATGCTTATGGAATTTTAGATAATTTTTGTTAAGCATTCTGAGTTATGTTTAGAAAGCTCGATGGACATTGCAGGTTGCTCGAGCGAAATCGAAGAAAAAGTTTGTTCGTTGATCAGTTTGATTATGAAGGAACCATTTTTGTGTGTTTTTAATTTCATTCTCCATTTGTCTTTTACGTAGGATGTCTGCTTTTCAGATTGTACATCGAGGACATACCACTTGCCGCACTTCCTGACGAATTACATTTCAAGTTTCAAAGTGCCAAGACCCAGAGAAGATCGTGCGATAATGTGAGCATTGTCGATCGACGAGAGACTTTAACAATAATGATTCATAATTGTTTAACGAATAGACAATATTTTTATTGTCTTTTAGTCTGTTGACGTCTACTTCGCAGATATTCAAGTTCAGATAAAATGCTTGCCTATGGTGGAGATGCAAATTCCAATGGAAATACGGTACGCTAATGATAATAAAATAATATTTACTCTTGATCGTTGAATTAGGTGTATAGTAATGAATAATCTAATTTGTTTGCAAACTTAATTTTTGCTTTTTGAGAAAGCCGTTAATTATTTAAATTTCAAAATAATTTTAGTCACTCCTAACTGCTTTGCAAGATTTTTTGAAGCGTTTCTGCCGAATTTTCATTGAGCAGGTTCTTCAAATCATCGTTGTCGCACTTTCGTGCGCCTCCAGGGAGTTGTTTGTCGTTCAAACAGAAATCACGGCTTTTGAACCGTTTGAACCAAAATACACATGCATGTATGATACAATATCTTCTCCGAAGAAGGAACAAATCGATTTGTATGCTTTTGCTGCAGTTTTTCCTTGTTGGAATTTCTAGAGAATCTAGGGTCCGATGTACTCCTTATCTGCTGCCATTTCTGACACTATTAATCCACTACCTGCCAAATTGTTTTGTTTGGCATTATTTTGACTGGATAAGTTACATATATGCTCAAAAAAGTATATATCAATATATTGTATTCAATTATTATTTTATTATATTATATTATATTCAAATTATATTTTGTTCTGAAAATGTTTGATATTTTTTTAAAAAATCTCAAATGGGAGCGAAAAAAAACTTCATTTCTGTAAAAAACAATCAACTGAGTAAGTAACAGATAATTACCATAGCCTCTAAATTACATATTTACGTATGGTATTTCATTATAATATAAAAACCAAACCAAATATCATGCTTCAAATATGATACTTCTTTTGTGTTCAACATACAGATGAATTTAAAATGTGTTCACTTGTTGTAGAGAAACAAAACCCAAAATACACAAAATCTGCTATAAACAATATTCACTGATATATATAAAAAATTTAACTAAACAGTCAAACGCACCTAATATATTTTTCGCGCCAAGTGCTGCACGTAAAATTCCAAAATCCCCAAATGGGGATCATGGCAGCTAATGGGTTAAACTGAATATTCTGCAAAGTTATGTTAGGCTTTCCAACTATCATTTTTAATAGCTATATGTCAACATTATATAACCGCAAAAGAGAAGGAAAGTCAAAAATTTATTTTAAAATTAATTTCTTAACTTAAAAAATTGTGGATTATTCATTTCTACACCAAATACAACGAAGAACAGCCAACAGCTTATTTTTTGAAATTAGACAGTTCGTCGTCTCCCTTAATCTCAAGCCTCGGCCAATGAAATGTATCTTCTGTGTATTTTCAGGGATTCGTCCTATCAAGTTCCATCTGTTGAAACAGTGGAAGTTTGGGACAGCAGGTCTCTTCATTCTGGAATGATAGAAGAGTTCCTAAGAAAGTTTAAATTCAACGCCGTTTTGGATACGCCGTTTCACTTGATTGCAGAATTAGTAAAACAAATGATTTTCTCTAAAAACACAGACACGCGTACAAAAAGAAAGAAGACATTTTCCATTTGTAAATTGCGTAATACGCTTTACTTTCTTTTTTGGGTTATTTAACAACGTAGGCTTGGGAAGAGACGCAGCATGGTCAAGATGTTCTGCTCACGTGGCCGCTTGATATTCTTATTTGTAAAACTGTCGTTACAACGGGACTTTTGAGACCTCTGAGGTAAATTTATAAAAGTTTCATTACTTCTCATTATTCTCTTCTCATACATTTTCGGTAACTTCGAAATCTACACAAGCGCCAATTTCAAACACGAGAGTGGTATTTTTCTCTTATACTTCTTTTTCTGATTGAAGAGGCAAAAGGACGGAGTCCCGTAACATTTTTTGGAAATGTGATTTTATCAACTTTTTTAATTTGTTGGGTACTAATTTAACACTTTAACAAGTGAAAGTATCTAAAATTAAATATTTAAAAAAATTAGAAGTGTGGATTAAACACACGAATATTTCAAACGAGTAGGTCACCAATAGTACCCACATGATTTAATTTAGAAGGAAGCAAATATAAAAACTATGATTTCACAAATTAATTCTTGAACATCTTCGTTGTCGTCTTTTCGTGTTATTCTCTTTTTGTTATTCCTCAATAATGAATCGCAATAACTACAGTAATGTTTAGAATAATATCGGATAAGGTGTGAACTAAAAATACAAATAATTCAAACGACAAGGTTCCCTATAATATCTACATGATTTATTTTAAAACGAAGCAAATATAGAAACTATGATTTCATAAATTGAAGGTCTAAGTGGATAAAAATATTATGTCAAATTTTTCGGAAGAGCGATTTTATCGACTTTTTCAGTTCGTTGGGTATTAATTTTATACTTTAGCCCTCTAGGGGCCGAATTTTTTTCTTACATATAAATTTATTTTATAGAATTATTTTCTTTCTTACATTTGTTTCTTACAAGACACTTATGCAATGGAAACTCAACAATTAAACCAATTTATGGAGATTAACAAAAAATTGACCAGGCAAACTTTCCAAACTTGCAAGGCATTTACTTTGATATTTCAAGTTGATGCCAATTGTCATCAGTATTGTTATTGGTTATATCCGAGACATTATATAATTAAGACGTATAAGCTATCTTGTGAAAAACCAAAATTATTTGGTAAAATGTCGATATATTAGCATGTGACCTGAAGCGCATGGAGGGTTATCAAGACAAAATATCTAAAATTAGATATTTAAAAAAATCAGGAGCTGATAAAGGTATAGTAATGTCGCAGTTGGCATTGCACGAAATCAAAACCGTTCGTGATTTACACGAAACCTTCAATTTATAACATAACTCATTCATCCACTTGCCTCTTTGATTATTCTCCATATAGCCCTCTGTACGTCGGTGTCCAAGAAGTAGCGTCATTTTTCATGACAAATGTGTCTTACGAACCGCTTCATTACGAATGGGGAGAACCGGAAGGAACAGATCTAAAGAAAATGGATCTTATTTTACGTCCAGACTCCGGCGACGTGCTGCCGGGAAAAACTGAGAAGGTGGACGTCGTGTTACGCCCTAGGAAGCCTGTTAGTTTGTTATCTCGAATTGAATACTAAAAAAAAAACTAATGATGGTTAGTGGTCGGCACGATCGCCGGGTGCAGATAAGCTTCGCTTTCTGCAATACGCACGACCGCGTAACTCACGTTTCCATACTTGAATTTCCCACAATTTCCAAACGGTTGAAGATGGCGGTACATAAAGTTTCGTGGCACCACATGGATATGTATTTGATGTGCATGCCAAATTTTGTCTGAATGCCCTCGGCCGTTTGGCCGGAATACTGGACTAATGGATTAATGTAATTTCACTATTTCCATTAGTCCAGAGGGGATTCAGACAAAATTTGGCATGCACATCAAATACATACCCATGTGGTGCCACGAAACTTTACGCATGGTCATCTTGAATCGTTTTGAAATGGCAGCAAATTCAAATTGCGGGCAAACGGCTGAACGGATCGCAACGAAATTTGGCATGTACTTTAAGTATATATCCATTTGGTGCCAGCAAACTTTATGTATCGTTATCTTCAGCCGTTTAGAAATGGCGGCAAAATTAAATTTTATTCGAAATTTGAATTTGCCGCCATTTTGTACCGGTTCAACACACACACACGAACGGTTTTCAGGATGGCGATTGCATAAGTCACTCCCTTTACGGTCGTGCCTAAAAATGAAAGCTGACTTGTTGACAAAAAATAATTTCAGGGTATCATCAACTGTTTATCGGTGCCCTGCTACGTGGGCAAATCTCGAAGAGTTATAACGGTCAAGATCGAGTGTCTGATCGAACCTTTTTACATTACTATACACATGCTGTCTACTGACAAGTTTTCAACAAGGGATTCCATTCACGCTGAGTGGAGATGCGAGTGTGCGCATGCCATGGTGAGATATTAATTTAAGAATTTTTCTTTTTCCAATCAGTCATCCAATCAATCAGAAATAAGTTGAAACAAATTATTTCGTAATTTTTTAAAAAATATTGTATAGCCCAGGGGTCGACAAACAATCTGAGCATTGACCCCCAAAAATTTACTAATTTTCTTATGGCCACCCTCTATAAAAAAATGTTAGAAAAGAAAGAAAGAACTGATGTGTTTCTTAAATGATTTATTTTATTTTGACAAAAGCAAGTTTTTATATAAATCAATGAAAAGGATGTGCTTGATGACGCTTGGCAAGATTAGCAATGTGTGGTTCGAAATCTATTAGTATTAAATCGTCTCGGAGGTACACATTCGATTTATTTCTCTGTTTTGTTAAAATAGAATTAACATGACTGAAGCCAGATTCGACAATATACGAGCTTGGTGATGCAATTAAAAAGGGAACTGCCGCATTACAAAGTTTCGGGTATTTTTGCGTAACATTTAGATTCATCGAAAATTTACTCATAATTAAATTATTAAAAAGCATCTTCACTTTATCTTGCAAATTACTGTTGATACTTCCAACTTGAGCAGAAAGTCTACGTCACTGCTATATTGTAATTAAAAATGACATTGGAAATGAAAATCCTATATGTATACTGTGTTGCTGTCAATAAATTTCCGATTGAACAACATCGATATACATCGACCCCTAATTATATTATATCGATATCGTCCACTTTGATG
Organism: Tiphia femorata; assembly: GCA_944319695.1. Lineage (NCBI taxonomy): Eukaryota > Metazoa > Arthropoda > Insecta > Hymenoptera > Tiphiidae > Tiphia > Tiphia femorata. Next base: position 12,174,328 of record OX090897.1, read on the forward strand.
ATCCCTGGTTCAGCTTCTACCCAAGCATATCTTTTTTATTTCTATCCCAGCATTCGCATAAAATCGAGCAAATTAATTCGTTTAAGGGGTTATACATATACACCTAGAGGCTTCGAAAAGAAGTCCTTTTTCCGCATTTTTTTTAAAGAAATGTAATGCGTGTATTTATTTGGGCATTTGCTAACAGAATGTACATTATTTTTACTATAAAAAAAATTAAACTTGGATTGAAAATATTAATAAATAGCGAAGATATGGCAATCAACGCAAGACCTTATTTTGCAAAAGACGTTTTACGGTGCCAACTGCAGATCATAGAGGAGTTATCTGAAACAGACGGGACAAGAAATTTTTTAAAGTTAATGAAATTATCTAGTCTTTGTCGTAGCCGATTTTTAAAATATCGATTTTTAACAAAATGGCGGACAATTGAACTGAAAAGTGCGATGAAGAAAGGAATGATTTTTCCTCAAAAATCGCACTTTTCAGTTCAATTGTCCGCCATTTTGTTAAAAATCGATATTTTAAAAATCGGCTACGACAAAGACTAGATAATTTCATTAACTTTAAAAAATTTCTTGTCCCGTCTGTTTCAGATAACTCCTCTATGATCTGCAGTTGGCACCGTAAAACGTCTTTTGCAAAATAAGGTCTTGCGTTGATTGCTATATCTTCGCTATTTATTAATATTTTCAATCCAAGTTTAATTTTTTTTATAGTAAAAATAATGTACATTCTATTAGCAAATGCCCAAATAAATACACGCTTTACATTTCTTTAAAAAAAATGTGGAAAAACGACTTCTTTTCGAAGCCTCTAGGTGTATATAACCCCTTAAATTAAAACAATGTTTAAATTAATCGAATGTCTTAATAAATCTTACAGTTAGTGACGTCCTGCAATTTTTATAGCGATTAAGAAAATTGAGACGTTGACTTCAAAGTATAAATGTGGGAACGAGAATAATTAGGTGAAATATTCTTTCAACCAATCTAACTTTATCGAAACTCTATTGTATTTTTAGATACCCGTAGGACAACTGCTAGAGATAGAGGAACAAGAATTACACGCGGTGAACTTAAATTCGCTTACTTCGATTGACGACAATGTGTTGGAAAATTATTTCAGAGCACAGATGTATTTTGGCGTTATTAAGGTTTCTAGTAGAATCATAATTACATACCCTCAAATACCCAAATTAATGGCTTAAAGCCTGTGCGATTACACGATGTTGAATTCAGTCTGCCAAGAGTGAAGTTTTGGAGGACGACTGGGAAGGAGAAAGTGTTTTTTGGCGAGCACCATTGATATCAAGAGATCTCATGCCTTTTCGCAAAGTTAAAACTCATCCGTTAACTGAGCGAATAGTTATGAAATTTTTGCGACAACCCTTGTTGAAAGGCAGGTATCAAATTTTATAGACGAGAGCATAAGTGATAAAATTTTATTAATATAAAATTTATGAATTAAATTTGTTTATTAAGATTTTTTAATTCACTTACTTTTCGATTAGCTTTGTCACTTTACGAGTATACGCCGTATCTAAGTGATCAGTTAAATTTGTTCGTTAACATTTTCGAATTCACTTGACTGTCAATTAGGTTTGTAATTTTACGTGTATGTGCCGATTGCTTGCCGTCTGCGATATTTTTAATAAATAAATAATACGGTCGAGCATAAAATAGACGAATATTTTCTTGTTGCTTGAACACACTTTCTCCTTCAATTTCAGTAACATCGAGAACGTTTCTAATTAGAAATGACACGCCAATTCCGTCCAGCATACAACTGTCTTTAAAGAATTACTATGCAATTTACACTGATTTGAAGAAGACTTTCAAGCGCGACACAATAATGTCTATATACAAAAATATAATGGGGCTGGAAGAGAGTGAGTATAATTAGAATTGTTATTTACGCGATATTACGAATGACGAAACGTAATGGCCGCCAAAAGTTTTTAACTATTAACCTAAAATACAACATAAACAAATGGTATTTTAAATATTCATTGCACTTTCTTTGGAGCACTCCGTAACGGAAAGTTCCACATAAAAAGAAACTTTGGTTGTTACCATTTGTAAAAGCAAGTGATTGCAATATTTAAAAAACATTCTCAAATAATTTTTAATCCTCCGATTTGTTGTTAACGTAAAAATATGTAAAACTATCGTGAATTTAGAGCACATAGATTACACTAGTCGACACAATTTTCCTTTTCTTTTTTGTTAAATAAATATGAAATGGCGTACCTTGTAGCATTTTTCCTGTTGATTTCAAATATGCTTTACAAAACATTGTAAAGTGCAGGTTTATCTAGTCAACAGGAGTATAAGGAAATCAAGAACGTATGCTTTAGCTTATGAATATAAGCATCTTACGCTTGCTACTAGAAAAGTCTACCATTTACATTATCTAGGAAAACATTTTGGACATTAGCAGAAAAAATGCTATCAGGTACGGCCTTTTTATATCAAACCAGTATAATAAAGTAAAATTTTATTGACTAAGGAAATACCTTAAAAATCATGTTTTGTATTTCTTTATGCTCTTGTTACTTAAAGACTGCACTCTCCACGACATTTTGGAATACACATTTGAAATCAGTAAGAAAAATATTGCAAGGTACACCAATTCGTAACTACTTAATATTACAATTTTTTATGCACTTGTTACTTAAAAACCATGCCCTCTAAAAATATGATTTTAATCATCTTAATAATTTTGGCGTTCCACAAATTATCCTTCTAATGAAAAGTGTTCCGTAACTTTGAAAAGATTAAGAACCACTGACCTAACAGAATAAAGTAAAATTTGATTGATTCGGGAAATACCTTAAAAATCATGTTTTGCAATTCTTTATGCATTTGTTACTTAAAAACGGTACTCTTCACGACATTTTGGAATATATATTTAAAATCAGCAAGAAAAATGCTGTAAGGTACATCATTTCATATGTGTTTAACAAAAATCATGTTGACCAGTGTTATCATATTCACAATCAGTCACGGATATATATGTAGAACCGAAGATCTATATCGATTAGAAATATTTATTAAATTTTTGCACTCCGCAGTTGATATTTGGGAACGTCTGAAACAGCCTGATGCAGGCTTAGTTCTTTACATTGATCCCGTTCAAGCAGACCTCGAAGCTTACAGCAGTGTCTCCATCGATGTTTACGCATTTGCCGACACTTGGGGAAGCTACACGGATGAAATCAATATAATGATTACTGGCTTGCCTTGTTTAACTTTGGCAGTATTGGTCGAAGTCACAGAATCGCCCATTGTCTTTCCTGCATATCAACATTTCTCTATGCCCCATTGTCGGTGAATCAAAAAATCCGACGAGACTTCCGCAGTTTCGAAATTTAAACAAATTTCTTTCACACGAAACCAAAACGAATTTACAAAGGACGATCGAAATTGCAACGTGTATATAGTATTTTGCAGTAAAGGTTGTAAATTATGTACACGTGTTACACTAAATTCGAGCGATAAAAAGAAAATTGATGAAATCGTAATGATCGAATAATTCATCTGTTACATTTAAATTGCTTAGGTATAATTAATCGATACAATTAACCTGCTGTCGTTAATTAACCCAATGTTGCAATTTCAACGGTCACCGGTGTACTTCAAAATTTAGTGACCATTTTAAAAAATAACTCGTCCTTTAAACATTTGCCTCTTAAATTCTCTCTCTTTAATTCTCGTAAGAGTAAAAGTCAAATCGATCTCGCATAAATAATTCAACCTACACGAGATATCTTTTTAGGATAATTAGATTGAAAAATAAAAAATAAATGAAAATAAATTCTCCATTTCTAGAATGGGCGCCGTGACAGTGGGTGGTAATATGGTAACTCAAAAACTTTTAATCAAGAACACCAGCGTCCTTCCATTGTCGATCGAGTGGCAAGTTTTTCACGTGAATGATGTTCCAAGCAAACCTTTCAACCTCCTGCTGCACAGCTTCACGCCGTTTACGAACGAATTGGCGAATTCTTTGAATGCAACGGCCGACACGGCTATTGAAAAATTGCTGAATACTAAATTGGACACATATCGATCCGACAGCGCCATGGCCGATTTGGATAAATATAGCTCGTCCACTTTCACCGATCTTTCATCGAGAAGATTATGGCGCTGTTTAAGCAGTACCACTAATTCTTCGGCGAATTCGCACGACAGATTGTAAGTTTGGAAAACTTAAGGGGTCTGACCAACCCTGACAGGGTCCAAAGTAAAAAAATTCACTATTTTTTTTTAAATAACTGCAGAGTAGGATTAATTTATCGTTGTATTTTTATGATCGTTTTTAAGATGCACTAAAAACGATAAAAGCACCCGTCCTTTTAGTCCTCTACATCAGAAGCCTCCCTTAATCTGTCCAATTTCAGCACCCGTGGTACAATTCTACCGATAATTGATTTTTTACAGTGCCAATCTGACTGTTTTTTGACACTGTAAAATATACTTATCGCTTTCTATAAAAACAACTGATCGCGATTTTAAAGTAACTGTAAAATGATATTTGATCAAATTCGCGCCGCGAGAACTTTAATTAATTTTTAATTACAGGAAGGCGATCGCAATTATACATGGCGATCCATACAACCGAAAAGGGTGGTGATACAACCAAAAAGTTTCTATATCAAAAAATAAGTCGAAAATAAAGAATAAAATTTTTTCGTTCGAGGTTTTGTTTTCGAGAAAATCCACTTTAAATGGGTATTTAACTACAAATGGATTTGTATTATATTTTTTCTATAGCTGAACACCTTAGAAGCATTTAAAATTCAACGCGAAATTAAAATCTCAATTGATAAAATTATAATTTTTTTAATGGATTATTATTTTTTCCTATAGTTGATCAAGAAATAATAAAAACGCATTTACAGTCTGGGGGAAGCAATCTACAATTTAACTTTACGTATGAGTATTTACTAGCGCCTTGACTCATTAAAAAAATTATAATTTTGTCAATTTTTGTGACTTTAACTTTGGGTTGGTTTTTAAATGGCCCTATGATGTTCAGCTATAGGAAAAGAAAATAATAAAAAATTGAAAAACAAGATTTTTACCGTGGGGTTGCTTCTTAATGAAGAAAACACAGTCACACTTATTCAAATCCAACAGAACCTCGAGCTAACCCGATGTTGGGATTTGTTTTAAAATGCACGTTTTAGGTCAATGTCCCAGTTTCTACTCAAGTCCTGATTTCTACTCACTATGAACTATTCTTCTTAACGTTAATATTTGGTTGATAAAATAAGTTAGAGAAAGATTAATTATTAATTATTTAGATACTCCAGTATAAGTTGCATAGGCTCGTTGCTCGCTAGGTAACAGCTCGTTGTTAAAAATCAATTTCATAATCTGAGCAGTCGTTGTAATCTTAAACGAGTTCAAATAGGGATATCGACCTTATTGATATCGATAAACCGAAACTGTTGTGAATCTGTTACACTTGTATGTGCAGAAATAGGGACACGTTGTGAGTAGATATACGGACACCGCGATTTTTGCCGAGTTGAAATACGTTCATGTCTGGCATTGCATTTAATTAACAATTATTCATAATAAAACTCTTTAAAATGATATTGTTTTAATTTTATATGTAGTACGGCTGCTGACGTGATAAGCGACCAATTTGTTCGCTAATTGTTATTTAAAATAATAATTTAAACTACTGTTTTTAGTATTATTTGTCTAAAATGAGTAGAAATAGGAACATTGGCCTTCTAGGTACTCTTTCCAAATTAGCAAAAGTCATTCCTGTTGGCGAGTGATATGGATATTTCGAGCCACTTAGTAAGAATACTACAAAGTCACTCAGAATTTGAACCAAGATAGTAACCTACACCGAGATGCGTTTCATCACGACAGACTTAAGTGCACGTGTACCTGACGAATATTTAACACTAGATTTATTGAATGTTTTTTATAAACACGATTTCCCATTTGAACCAGTCAAATTGATTGGTTTCGATAAATCTAGTGTTAAAGTCGATTTTCTCGAAACCAAAACCTTAGACGAAAAAATTGTATTCTTTATTTTCGACTGATTTTATAATATATAATCACCCTCTTCTCGGTTGTACCACTAGTTACGAATCACCCTATATATACTTGTAGTGCACGATAGTTTAATACGGAAATTATCATTGCGCCAAAGAGAATTTCTTAAGTTAAATTTTGATTGTTATTCTTTGCAGAGCATGCTGTCGTTTCAGTTGCGATAGACTGTGCAGATGGAATCTTGACAGATTATCTTCTTATGGGGAGCAAAGTACAATTGAGCGTTCAATTGACATTCCAACAACACCACAGCCGGAAGTCAAAGGAGACACAGATTTTGAAGTATCGATTCAACCTTATCGGGGCGAGACAAGCGGTAAATATTTTGTTGTAAGTGATTTTATATATCAGAAACAACGCTTAGTAGCTATTTATTTTCTTACAGTGAGACCCGGTAGATTTATTCGTATTGGTACTGCGATTCAAACGTTTACCCTTTAATGCATACTGTTGCAGAAATATAACATTGCGAATTATGCATCTGATTAGTAGTATCTGTGTAATGAGAATCATTTAATGCATCATTTAATGAGATACTCCTACAATATTACTCTTTCACTCCTGTACACAGTAACTAGCATATGTGACAAAGAATGCATCGTACTTGCATTCAACTGACAAGTTTAGTATTTTAAAAATCATGCATTAAAGGGTTAATAATATAACAATTTTAACTAGGGGGCAGATCCCCCTGCGCTTTCGCTTCGCTCAAGCGCCAACCCCTTCCAGGTCGCCTTTGCTCGCGCTTCGCGCTCGCTTTTCTGCAATAGGCACGACCGCAGTACTCGCGCTCGCCCACGAATTTCAAACCGTTTCGAAATGGTGAAAAATTCAAGTATTGAGATATTATTAAACTATGGGACAGAGACTTCTGCGCTTTCGCTTCGCTCAAGCGCCATACCCCCTGAGATCATCGGATGCTCGCGCTTCGCGCTCGCCCGCGAAATACAGCATTTCTGCAATAGGCGCAAGTGATCGAAACCGGACAATTAAATGCATCCGAACCAAAATTTGACATGTACATCGAGTATATACACCTTTGCTGCGGTGAAACTTTATGCATGGTTATCTTCAACTATTCAGAAATTGCGGCAAATTGAAATCTTTAATCCAGTATTCCGGCGAAATGCTTGCGCGGATTCAAACAAAATTTGGCATGTAATTTAAAAATATACTCACTTGGTGCCACGAAACTTTATGCATGGTCATCTTGAACCGTTTGGAAATTACAGGATTTTCAAGCTATAATTATAAAATAGTGGATTAAAGATTTGAAACTGGCACCATTTCGAAATGGTTGAAGATGACCATACACAATGTTTTGTGGCACCAAATGAGTATATACTTGATGTACATGCCAAATTTTGTCCGAATCCGTTTAGCCGTTTTGCCGGAATAGTGGACTAATGGATTAATGAATTTTTCACTATTTCCATTAGTACAGTATTCCGGCCAAACGGCTAAACGGATCGCAACGAAATTTGACATGTACTTTGCGTATATATCCATTTGGTGCCAGCAAACTTTATGTATCGCTATCTTCAGCCGTTTAGAAATGGCAGCAATGTTAAATTTAAATTACATTTTTTTCAAATTTTGAATCTCCCGTCATTTTGTGTTGGTTTAAGATGGCAACTCACAAACCTTATTGTCAACTCACAGTAGTGTACTTGATTTTTGTGCCAAATTTCGCCCCGATCGGTTCAGCCGTTTTTCCGAAATCGAGGATGTACACGGACACACGCACGCACGCACACGAACAGTTTTCAGGATGGGCGATTGCATAAGTCACTCCCTTTACGGTCGTGCCTAAAAGCTCGGTAAACTGTATATCAATTGTATAAATTAATTAAATTATTCGCAGACAAATGTGGTGAAATTAACTTTCAGCTGAGAAATCTTAATCTACACATACAAGATCACTTCACCACCCTCCGTGTAAAAAATGCATTAAATTCAATAAAGTCTGCAAGAGTCATGAAAATCTGAGAAATCTATGGAGTAGACAAAGATCATAATACTATTAACTTCTTTTTAGATCCACCCGGAGGAAATATTCTTGAAACCGAAAACACAAGCTTCCATCACCATCACTTTACAGGTCGACAAATTTTGCGCGGTTGAAGGTGACACCGTTCTACGTTCTAATATATTGGGCTTCATACGGATCGCGCCACAAGACAAGTATGCTCATTGCCAGATTCAACTGTTCTTTCAATAAATAAATTTTCATGTATGCATATAAATAAACGTAGATTCGTTTCAGATATAAAGAAAATTATTGTACGAGACCGGATGGTCCCACGTGGAAACGATTAGAAGTTCTTCTGGAAGGTTATATCGTCAGACCATATCTTTCATACGATATCCCACTGATTGAAAGAACTTTTATTTTTTCTGCGGATACCGTAATGCTGAACCCCAAAAAGAGAAAGACGTAAGATTACGTGTGTTTCCACTTGAATTCTATTTATATAAATCAGAGATTCGAACTGTCGTTTAATCCTATCCCAAATCGGGTTAATCAAGGAGGGTTACTGTACCTTATACTAACCACAAGGAACGGTTCTTAAATTTTGAGAAACCGCGGTTAACCCGCTCGGAACGGTTTACTACTAAAACAAGACAGTCTAGACAGCCATTCAAAGGGCACACTAGTGTAGTGGCCTGAAAGAAAAAAGAATTAAGGGGTGAGGGCTAGTCAGCATTTTCAAAAAATCGTGTTTCTTTTTTTTTGCATTTTCTCAAAGTACAGCATTGCAAAAGGGTCATTTTTTGGTGCCGGAATAGATGATTCAATGTGAGTCCAAAAATAATTTTTTTATTTGCATGCCAATTGTACTTAAAACTTTAAACGCGTTTTTCTCGTAAGCACGTTTTCAAAGTCGGTGATGACTGTAACTCCAGAACAGCTTGACCGATCATTTTGAAATTTGTATCACTTATTCTGTGCGTAATTGTCCCCTGGGTGGACGAAGGATTTTAATCGGCGGTGAATAGTTTTTTTTTTAATAACTGAAAATATGAGTGAAATTTTAGTCGAAAAACAAGTTTTGACTTTGAACATTTGCCATTTTGTAAAAATTCGAAATTTTCATTAACCCTTTGTCCATCCTGGGCCCAATGTGATTTACTAATGATCCCCGTTAATTTTTTTGGTTTTAAATGATCTAGTGATGATCACCGCGAAACACCTTTTTTTTTTTAACCCTTCGCAGACTGACTGCATCTCGCTTATTTATCATTATTTGTCAATGAAAATTTTACTGTAGCTACTAGAAATATTGATTATTCATATGGGAAAACATTTTCCACTGAATAATAAATCATGTTTGAAAACAAAAATCCCGAAAAAAGCGTTTTTTTCGGCGTTACTAATAGCCCTCACTCTTTAATCAATTTACATGGAAATATTCCACATATGGGCCATTTATTTTGAAAGTGGTGTAAGTCAATTTTTTTAAAAAAATGAGATATCACATAATTTGTGATTAATTTAGTGTAGACTTTTTATTTATAACTAGTTAATTTTTAGGCACGACCGTAAAGGGAGTGACTTATGCAATTACCATCCTGAAAACCGTTCGTGTGTGTGTGTCCGTGTATATCCTCGATTTCGGAAAAACGGCTGAACCGATCGGGACGAAATTTGGCACAAAAATCAAGTACATTACTGTGAGTTCACAATAAGGTTTGTGAGCCGCCATCTTGAACCGGTACAAAATGGCGGCAAATTCAAATATCGAAAAATTCATATCTTTGGTACTATTCATTGGATCCCGATAAAATTTTACACATACATGTACACGTATACAATGACAATTACTGGAAATTTTCAAATTTTTTGATTGGCCGAATCAAAAATGGCGGCTAATTCAAATCTTTAGTCCACTATTCCGGCCAAACGGCTGAACCGATCCGAACAAAATTTGGCATGCACATCAAGTATATACTCATTTGGTGCCACGAAACATAGTGTATGGTCATCTTCAACCATTTGGAAATGGTGCCAGTTTTAAATCTTTAATCCACTATTTTATCATTATAGCTTGAAAATCCCGTAATTTCGAAACGGTTCAAGATGACCATGCATAAAGTTTTGTGACACCAAATGGGTATATTTTTAAACTACATGCCAATTTTTGTTTGCATCCGCGCAAACGTTTCGCCGGAATACTGGATTAAAGATTTCAATTTGCCGCAATTTCTGAATAGTTGAAGATAACCATGCATGAAGTTTCACCGCGGCAAAGGTGTATATACTCGATGTACATGTCAAATTTTGGTTCGGATGCATTTAATTGTCCGGTTTCGACCATTTGCGCCTATTGCAGAAATGCTGCATTTCATGGGCGAGCGCGAAGCGCGAGCTTCCGACGATCTTAGGGGGTATGGCGCTTGAGCGAAGCAAAAGCGCAGAAGACTCTGTCCCATAGTTTAATATCTCAATACTTGAATTTTCCACAATTTCGAAACGGTTTGAAATTCGTGGGCGAGCGCGAAGCACGAGTGCCGCGGTCGTGCCTATAGCAAAGCTTTTCTGCACCCGGTAAAGCGAGCGCGAAGCGCGAGCACAGGCGATTTGGAGGGGGTTGGCCCTTGAGTAAAGTGAAAGCGCAGGGGGATCTGCCCCCTAGTTTTTAAATGGCAGGTCACACAGGCGACAATTAGAGACGAATTGGTGTTTTGATACATAAATGAATTGTTTATTTTGAAAGTGGTTAAGTCCATTTAAAAAAAAATTAGCTAGTTATAAATCAAAAGTGTGCACTAAATTAATCACAAATTACGTGATATCTCATTTTGTTTAAAAAAATGGACTTACACCACTTTCAAAATAAACGGTCCAAATCATGCAGTCGATCAATTTACGATGAACACCCTGTAACGACGATTAAGTGCTACACATGGGCATAAAAAAAGCGTAATAAGTACCTGAACCGTTTACTTTGAAAGTGGTGTAAATCCAATGAATAAAAAATGAACTAGCTATAAACAAAAAGTTTACACGAAATTAATCACAAATTATGTGATATCTCATTTTTTAAACAAATGGACTATCTCTAAAAGAACTTTACACACTAAAATCTGTAAAAATGTTATTAAAAGTACGTAGGTATTATGGTTACAGACACAATGATTAAAAAATTGTTAATGAGGGTAGTTGGTGAATCTGCATCTTCAAAAATCGTCGTTTATATTCGATATACGAGGTTCTATTGTAATTATTTTAAGGATCATAATTACAACGTTCGAGCTTTAAAAGATATCGTTTCCACAAACCGCAGTGTGCGTAAGACCTTTTCCTTTCGAAATTACAAGAAGGCTGGCATTTCCGTGAGTTTCCACGCGGATCAACCGTTTGAGGTCGTGTCGATAACACGCAAAGAAGATATTGGTTTTCCAACACAAGAAAATATATTTATTGATGTTTTGGAAAAAGTTGATGTAATTATTGAAAAGTATTTTAACACATTAATGTTGACAGCTCCATCTCTATTCGGTGAACCGAAAAGTTCTGTTGGATTTTTATTAAAATTTCAAGTAAAAAATTCGACAGAATCTTTTAGTATACTCAGTAAATTGTACGTTAATGTTTCACTTACAAATAACTTCGAACTTCACTATTTAATGTAGGTACAAGTTTGTTGTTCCGTTGATAGCTTGTTAATCAAAGAACTGATGGATGTATGCAAAGATAAATGCTTGCCAAACGCAACTATTATGCTCGATGGAGCGTTATGCATACTACATTCAGATAGAAGTATTCAGGTTGTATTTTATCCAATGTATTTATCCAATATAATTATTTTAATAATTTATTCTAGAATTATGAAAATTTATTTTCCTTGTAGATATAAAGTGCGCTTGTAACATAAACAATCGTATTTGCATTTGCAGGTAATCGACCTCGTAGTAAAAGTGCATTTAATTTCGTTAAATGTACCTTCACAAAGTCTTAATTTTGGACATGTGTACGTGGGAGATGTGAAACAAATGATTTTGACTATTGAAAACCATTCAAGTAATTTATTTGAAGTAGCACATTGTTTCTTTTTTTTTCTAATGCGTTCAGTAATAGTAATGTATACTTTGTCTTGTAGATTGTGCACAAAAATTTAAGATACAGAAAATATTTGGCAATTCTGACTTCAGTGTTAGCCCGAAAAAAGGAGAGATTTCAAGTTGTCATGTAAATGGACATTGTATATTAGACATTATAGTTACATTTATGCCAAGGTTTGTGATATTTATGTGTTTCTTATTGAAAAAGAAATCATTCCAGATCTATATTACTGTGATGTTATCTAATCTATTTCTTTTTATAAAAAGCAACTCTGGAGAGGCAATGGAGAAACTAGAAATATTAACTTCAGTTCCAAGCTACAAAATAGAGTGTGATCTTTGTGGTCAGGGAACTTTAGATCAAAAGTATCATATTCCTGGTGCATAATATCTATAAAGTAATTAAAAACTTGATCACATTTGATACAGTCTACGTGTAAATACCACGAGTAATAAAGTATAAAATAATTTTAATACGTATCAATAAATGACGTACATGTATTATTTTACAGTGAAGTATTCTTCCACAAGCTTAGTTTCAAATAGAACCGTTTTTATCTCGTGCAAGATTTTTCTTAATAAAACATGCTATGAAAAAACCAACAGTCTCACTCTCAGGTCCAAATCTACATACTTTACTTGATTCTTGCATCGCTAGTCCATCTATACAATGCCCTGGCGCACCATACTTTTTTAATCCTATTTGGTCTTGAACAGATACTAACTCCAAAAAGGGAAATGTTCTTAGCGCCCATGATACAATACCTTCATTTTCTGCTATGGTAATAGTGCAGGTACTATACACAAGGGTTCCAAATGGTTTTAGCAGACGGACAGCCTATTTAGAATAACCTGTATTATTCTCATAGCTATTGGACACGTTTGATTTTTATTATAAAGGCTTACTACTGAAAAAAGCTTTCTCTGCAATGGAACATAAGACCTTAACTGTTTAACAGTAATTGAATTAAGAAGTTGAGGTCTTTGTCCTAATGCGCTACATGGACTATCCAAGAGCACACGATCAAAGGTATTTTCCTGGAATGGTGGACCAGCGGTGACATCTGTAGTTTCAGTATTGGAAATAGCTTTTGTAGAATCACAACAATATATCTTTACATTAGATGCATTAAACTTTTCGCAATTCATCCTAAGGCGAGGTAGCTTAGACTTATTTTTTTCCAGTGCGATTAACGTGCCCTAAAATTAATTGAACAATGACAAGCATGTATCGTTATTATGGCAACGTACAATGAAGAAATCATTAAATCTTAAGCAAGTATCAACCTGTCCCTGCATTAAATTGTATATATGCGTTGTTTTATTTCCTGGAGCTGCGCACATATCGAGAATTCTTTCACCTGGCTGCGGATTCAAAGCTCGAGAACAAAGAATGGATGGCAAGTTTTGCAACAAAGCCCATCCTTTTGGAATACAATCGTCATTTAATTGTGGAAGTTGAGATATTACATCAGTCATATATACGGCCACTCCACTGGAATATTTTATTAGAATGCAAGCTGCTCGGGGATACTAACATCAAAGGAAGTGAAATAACTTTGCAATGACGATTGTACAAAATAATTACCTAGGGCTGACTGTATTACTCCGAAAGAGATTTTCTCTTGTTTGTTTAATAATGCCATTACCCAAGAACATTTTATTATCATCCGGATATGGCTTAACTAGACCTTTTTTACAACATCCTACTACGTCCGCATAAACGCTTATTTTATCGTCAACGGCTAAGCCTATGAAAATGGTTCGAGACATACACTGTACCTCGAGTTTCTAAATAATAACTATTAAAGCTGTATAAAATAGTAGTACCGTGAGGAAGACCTATTACCCCAGGCGCATAAACATGAGAACCTCTCAAAACAGCTGCTCCACAGGCTGCATCAACAATCACTTCCGACGAAGATTTTTCTGCATTAAAATCTATAGGGTCTGGCCAACTATGAATAATGGCCACTTCGGGTAATTCGGAAATTGTTGATATACGTGGTAACTGTGATGCATTCTGCTAAGTGTAACTTCGTATATTTAATACAATTACACGTATTAGATAAAGTATATGCATAAATATAAGGACACTTGCTAATCATGAATTGCATTAAATATTACGATTACTCGTATTTGTCATTGTTTATTCGTTATTAAAGTGTAGACGCAATAATTACGTCATACGCAATATAATGTAGATATTAACGTAATATATAGATATTAACGTAAAGTGATGCGATTTCATTTTACCTGTATCAGTAAATCGTTTATATGTTGAATAACATCTACAGTCCTAACCTTTAAAGTATTAACTCTGTACGTAATATTGTTAGGCGTTTCACACATCCATTTGTGTAAAGCGTGCAACTTATTCTACAGTAATGAAAAATATCAAATCGTGAGAAACGCTCCAAACGAAAAGCAAATTTTCACGTTACATCATAAGCTACCTGGGCATCAGTTTCCTCTATACAGGCGTCATTGATTATAATTCTTCTCAAATCCGCTTTCAATTCATTGTGTATATCAGATGCGTACTTAAACGGAGTACTATTCATAGACGGGAATTTTACCGCGCAATTGTCACTGGACGACGTCATAACAGAAATAAACTTCAAATATACAACGTGCACAATACAAATAATAATAAAGTATAAACAGCACGGCAACGCCGCGCGGTGTTTTTGAACGTCGAAAAAAACCTAACCTTAAAATGCCAAATAGTATTGCCGGGGAATACTCGCGAGCACCGTATCGGGCTCTTGAAAAATTCGTTATCGGTAGTCCATCCTTGTTGCGAGAAAAAAATGCATTCTCATGAGCATTTGCCTTTGTCTTATTACGAGATTGGAATCGGCTGGAAGAAGGTCTGTCCCGGAATAGTTTTTGATGAGTTACCGAACGTGCTTCCTATCTCCATCTACTGGCGCGTAAAAGCACTTGGATAGAACTCGGTTGTCACGTGACCGTGCCGATGACCAATAGGAAAATTTCAAGGGCCCTATACGTGGCATAAGGCATAAGGCATGAATCCTTTCCACGTCCGCCATTTTGACATACGGTACTTTTCGGAGAGTGTTGGTTTTATGTTTTATCGTTTCTCGTGAAAATACACTTTTTTACTGAAACGTAAGTAGAGCAAGTGGGCATACATGTGCTACGTGAGATTACGAGAGGGCTCGATAGTCAGGCCAAGTTTATAAATAATGGAAGTTTGAGCGGGGAACCTTTGGCGATTCGCTGTGGGGAGTAGGTCGAAGGTGACAGACAACCGGGTGTACGCAGTGGCTTCTTAAACCGCACAATATCCTCCGCCTCCCTCGTAATACGTCGTTATTGCCATTTTAACTAGGCGATCACGCATTCGAAAGTGCATAAATTGCCAGCAAAGCGCACTAAACCGATCATTAAGGGTATGCTAGTCCGATAATCATAGCGATGTATTAAAATGAGAATCAATAGCGGGCAGCGTGAGCATCTCGTGTGTGCCTCAACATTTTTTTTTCTCCCCTTCGTTAAAGTGGAACGTATGATTTGTATTAATTTGGAGCAGATCATTTTTTATTCGTGGCTAACAATCGAAACTGGCTCAGGTTAACTTTTCGAATTCTACGACGGAGCATAATAATCCAGTGGTCGCGTTCTATTCGGGAGTGTGAGCTTTGCGTGGATAAATTCAATTTTTTTTTTTTCTCCTCCCCGTCAAACGTGCCTTCTGTTCATTGATGCGTGTGTGGCAGATATCATTGAATCATTTCATTCTACTTCCTTCACGTGCACATATATTTCGTTAGATGGCGAAATTTTGGCCTTGCTTTCCATTGGTTTAAGATAACATACTTAATTTTGTTGTTTATTGATGTGTGTACACGATCACACAATGCTGTCCTCATGTGTGCGTTAAAAGGCGATGATATAATGAGCATTATTGTATAGTATTAAGCCAACATATTTCACAAATATTTCTCCGTTCGTTCGAACATATTAGTCGACTTTGCGCTAATTCCTCGAGGTAATTATTTACAGCAGGGGAAGAATATTAACCGTTTCCTGGGATTTTTCTAAATTTGCTCCTTTTTCGATATCGTACATCGACGTTTCTTGAATTTCTAAAGCTTCAAACGTGTAACGACGCTACATTGTAAATTGTGAAGTTTTTGTTTGATGCGTCCAGTCGACCTGACGATTTATTCATCGTTTGACTCATATCTAAACGGAATTGTCATCAAGGTTGCTATGATTTATTTTGTTTCAGGCATATACACAACTAACACCAATCATGGGGAATATGTTTGCATCGTTGTTCAAAGGCCTCTTTGGCAAAAAAGAGATGAGGATTTTAATGGTAGGGCTTGACGCAGCTGGTAAAACCACAATTCTGTACAAATTAAAATTAGGGGAAATTGTTACAACAATTCCCACTATAGGTAAGAGTGCCACCTCAATTTGTATTCCCACTTTCAAGCAATTATACGGAACGAGGGATAACGACTATCTTTATTAGTGCTTTAAAATAATCGTGCGGAATGACTAATAACTATGTTTCTTGTGCTTTTACATTTAACTGGGATCGTTTAAATTAACATTGAGATTATTCCTTATTTACTTGGAATATAATACTAATTATATTATATTTGTACTTTGCAGGCTTCAATGTAGAAACAGTTGAGTATAAGAATATAAGTTTTACTGTATGGGATGTCGGTGGCCAAGACAAAATCAGACCCCTATGGCGACATTACTTTCAAAATACACAAGTATGTAACTTACTACGACCTACGAATATTAATACTCATTACGTTACGATATAATAAATATCCAGTGAAAATTCATAGTGCGTTAAAAACTGTTTGTTAATTCGATGTAGTTTTACCATTTTAAACAATAATATTATGCGTTCACGAGATAAGAATTAGGTGTAGCATTTGATACGACACATCCTATGGATACTATACTGTATTGTATGCGCTTCTATTACAGGGACTGATATTTGTGGTGGACAGTAATGACAGGGAACGTATAGGCGAAGCACGCGAAGAATTAATGAGAATGTTAGCAGAAGATGAACTTAGAGATGCAGTACTTCTAATATTTGCTAATAAACAAGTAAGTAATTTTTGAAAAGCAACAAATATGGAAGTTTCAACCGTAGATTAATTACTGTTAATTCGTGTAGTGAACTCGCTTAACAAACTAGTAGTCCTAATAATAAAAACAATAAATAACACTATCATTGCCATAATAATGTTCAGAGAAACAATATTTTATGTTGTATTAAATGATGCGTTAGTTATTATTTGTTTTGCAAATTATGTTTCAGAATTTAATATTTTTATATTAGCCGAGTTATGATGTCTTTTTACTCAACAAGTATTTGTTTCTACCTCGAGCTTGTGTCATTACGTATTATTACGATTTGTTAACGCGTGT
The DNA here is from genome assembly GCA_944319695.1 of Tiphia femorata. Taxonomy (NCBI): domain Eukaryota; kingdom Metazoa; phylum Arthropoda; class Insecta; order Hymenoptera; family Tiphiidae; genus Tiphia; species Tiphia femorata. The sequence continues at coordinate 12,191,916 of OX090897.1, forward strand.
GTTTTGAAATCCTACGATCTCTTAAGAATGTGTACCTTACGTAAACAATATTTCAGGATCTCCCAAATGCAATGAATGCAGCAGAAATTACTGATAAGCTGGGTCTGCATTCTCTGCGTAATCGTAATTGGTACATTCAAGCAACGTGTGCCACAAGTGGAGATGGACTTTATGAGGGTCTTGATTGGCTCTCAAATCAGCTCAAAAATGCCAACCGCTAATCGGAACGTTATTTTGTCAACATTCAGTTGCTATATTAACATCATACAAAACAGCTGCACACCTGTCCCCCCCTTCACGAATGAGTAAAATCATAAAAACGGTAATACCAAGTGCAAACTTCAAGATTTAATGGGTTTTGCGCGGATGATGAAAGATTATCGAAAGTTGTCACTGTGCCAGGAAGTTTTGGGGGGAGGGGAGTGGGGAAGCGGTCGTGAGCACACAATCGAACGGCCACACAGGACTATTGCCTTGTGCAACTTATTATTATAATTATTATTATATTAGCATTATAGTTACACTTTTTACACAGAGATACCACGAGAATAAGTGGAAAACTTGAAGTAATTGTATTAAAGTACCTAATTCTGAAACATACAATACACATTGGTTAATTGATAATTTAAATGATATCTTTGAAGAAAAATTTTAAGAGCAAGGAAAAGTGAAGTACCCACGGTGTTGTCAGTTTGAATGCGTTGGACATATTGATTATCATAATGTAGCTGCATATTGTACATTACATTATATAAATACGATGATAAAATGTGATCAATAGATGATGAGAGAATGTTGCTCTGTCCACTACATTACGAATGTCATATCGGCCCATCAGTTGACATAAAAGTGCAGAGTATGGTAACTGACGGTGCAATGACTTACTGTTTCTAGTTACAAAAGTTTGTTTCTATTTTTTTAAGTTTTCAGTGATAGACTTCAAAAGAAAAAACAAAAAAAGAATACAAAGAGGAATCTATGCAACGTGGTTGTCTCATTAGTTTGATATGAGCGGGCATGGAAGTGGCATCATCCCTCACCTACTTATAAATAAAGGCAACAGTGAGACAACCATGTATATCTCAGTGTAAAAGAGATATCATTTATTTATTGCACCTTGGTAAGGTAAATTAGACTATCGTCGACATTCCGAAATTATGCAGTGAACGCGGCAGAAAATCCAGAAAAGGAAAAAATCATTAAAACCACAAAAAAAAGAGAAAGAGAGAGAGAGAGAGAAACCATTGGTAAAAAGAATTATCGAAGAACAACCCTCTCGTATCAAGGGAGACAGGCCTCGCAATTTTAAAGCCAGCAATTATGAGCTGGCATGGCATTTTGCCAAATAACTTTGAAGCCATTTCGCAAAACCCTTCACATCCTAAATATTTTTCCTGTCCTCAAGATACCATTGTTTTTACAAAAAAAAGAAAAAAAGAAGAAGAAGAACTTCCCTCAATCGATCGAATCGCCTTTTCGTCATATGCGAAAATTCGTATAATTATGTATGAATGTTTAAACAATTTGTGAAATATACTGTAATTGTGCTTTATGTAGTCTATGTGTTATTTGCCATTGAATAGTTTATCTTTGGTTCTGGCTAATTAGTATACAACGGTCCCTCTGAGGATACGGCGGTGTTGTACGCATTTCGAAAACTATTTGGGGAGGAAGAATGTTGCTAAATGCGATTAACAAAGAGAAAGGAAACAGTCGCAGGCAACTTAAAAACAATTCTAAAACTAATCGTTTTGTGTTCAACACGCGTGTATCCTTACTTCAGACGATGGTACTTCAGTAACAAGCACGATTACTTTTTCACTTTTAAAGACTGCGGATCGTCCATGTAGCATGTTTCATTTTAGCGTGTTAAGTTTTTCTTCCCTTTTAACTGTTAGTTATAAATTTAGTGACGTGAAGTAACAACCTATAGCTGTAGTCTCGTCTCCAAAAAAAATTGGTCTACGATTTTAGTACTAGAAAAATGTGTAACGGCTTTCCTTTTTTAATTATTCATTACGTGTGTATGTTTAACAATTAGAAAGTATATATGCCTTTCCACGGGAGGAGAATTTTCCAGTTCTGTTTGAATGAAAATAAAGATCATGGTGATTAATGAGAATGGTATGATTTTATTGCAGTGTGCGTGTTACGGAATCTCTTTTGCTATAGAATACGTCACTACACGTGACTCATTCTACACGTAAGAAATGTACACGTCACGTTCACGTAACGAATCCGGTAGAAACGGCCAATCACTTTTTTAAATAAGTATATTCTCTTATTAATTTCGTATTACTCCACAAAGTTTCCCCAGTTGGCTAATAAAATTTTGTACTATCTGTTTTACCGAGGTTAGACGGATATCAACTATTTGAATTTCAAAGAAAATAATGAATATGTAATTATTGGTAGCCATTTACATAAAAATTTTCCTTTTATCTTAATAATATTTCTAAAAATTACCACTTGGAAAATAGTAATTCTAGTATGCTTGATATTATGTCTATATATTGTTAGTGTTTTTTAGAAAATGAGTTGCAAAGCGATATAACGACAAGCAGCCGCTATCATCTTTGGCTGCAAATGAACATGTGTGATAAGTCAGCACTTGCTAATTACATCTCGGAAGTACATACTTGAAAATTTGTAATCTGTCGTTTGAAAGAGGTTTAATCTTAGATATACTCACTTTAAAGTGTTCAACCCATTGTAAATGTATTAACAAGATTTTATTATTTCATAAACCAACCATTCGTTTGCTTATACATATAACTTTTAACATTGTTCGTAGATCGGTGATTAATTATTATCACAATTTAAAAATTAAGTTATTAGCATTCATCGAAACATTGTTTCTGGCTAAATTTTGTTTTATCCAGTTCAATTTCGCTATTTCAAGTAACTTTTTAAATAATCATCACAAGAAAATTTAAGTAGATTAGGTAATGGACTCTCTTCACTTTAAAATGGATTTACTTAAGAAATCATTGGATCATTTAACAAAATAGCAGTTTTTGCGTGTAACCAAAGATATTTTTCTATTTTCGAAGAAAAAGCAAAATAAACGAAAAAGCGATTCGCGTACCGTAAGCTTCCTTCATATTACAGCCTGGTTAATACAGCCCCGTATAATTGATTTACAGTAACGGCATAACTACAAAATAAGACCCCCCAAAAAATACAATGACAACCTTATCTTTATCCTCATTCGTTCTAAATAATTCCAAGTATAAATAACAATCGGTAGAGGATACAATAAATCAATATAATTAGATTTCTTTTTACAAAATATTGTTTTACGCGATTGCCATTTGCATGCTTCTTGTATTATGATTCTCCAAATTTGTCCACGTGCTCTATAATACGAGATGGAGTTGAGGGATAATAAGTTTATTACCAACTTTTATATTACATTGCAAATGAATTTTTACACGACATTGTTCGCATAGTTTTTCAGCTCGGTATGCATGTACGTTGATGTACGTGTAAAGAGAGAGCCTGCCGTCCAGCAAGATACTTTTTATTCACATATGTTTAAAATAATTTTTATCGTCAATTTACAATTATACAAAGTCACAGGGCGCTTAGAACTGCATAAATCTTCATTTTCTCGACTGGGAAAGCTGGCCGGACGAGAAAGCATAAAGGCCTAATGATTCGTGATTAAACGTTAATGATCATAATCATGATGGACAGGCGGTGAGGGAGCCGATGATTACCGTTTAGTCCGGAGTTGAACGTGTAGGCCAACATAACCTTACACTACCGACATCCACGATAAAATGGGTTAAATACTTTGAGACTCGTATTCACGGCTTGCTCCTATGCCTGACCTCGGTGTCTTGACATTTTCCAGCAATCCAATCTTCGTCGTGGTTACATTTAAACTTTATTTACATCTATGCGCACCAATGCACAGCGGAGGTATTGTCCCGGTATCAAATGTAAACTCACAAATGTGTGCCGCGAGTAAATCCGGTTTCACGGTGAGTACCACTCGTTCGTATTTCTTCCATGAATAAAATTTCCCCAACCGAGCAGTGCGTTTAGTCCACGGTACACCGCGTAAATTATTAACTTTTTAACCGATCGGGTGGAGCCAATCTCGTAATCTCGATTATTTACGAGCCTTTATGTCGTTCACAACAAAGTGGGTAACGCTCGATATCGAGTGATCGTAATTCGCGGGCTTTAAGATAAGAGGAAGGTGTAATAGCTGTAAGTGCCGGCTTTAAAATGTGAAAACTATTCGATAACTTTACGTGGGTTGCGCAAAGCGATTTTACATAGTCTTGCGGCAATGACGCTTCCAAATATACAATCAATTGCTGCAGTTAATTGGACACGAGCCACGAGGTGTAGTTCTTTCCTAACTGTCGGATAAGTAATTGGTGTCGCGTGTGGTAGTGTCTTATTTAACTACAAATTAGAGACCAAAGGGAACCTTATCCACGTGACAATAACGGAAAAAAAACTTACAACTGATCAAAAATCAAGTTATCCTTTGATGTTGATTGAATCTGGTACACGCGGCACATAGGACGCACCCCTGAAATGTGAAGTTCAGTATTTACGCGTTTTGTAAATCATCAATTGTCGATTGTATTCGATTATTTCTACTTACACGCTTACTTACCTCTTGAAATTATCCGCCGCGAACTAAATCTCGTACGAGTCGATCGTCACCTACCATTTTAAGTTAAAAACGATCTATTATCACTTTACAGCTATCCTGCAGCCTGCGGTACTATACATTCAATTTTTTCTAATCTAACCTCGCACTACACGAATTCGCAATATTATGCCTGTTCCTTATTTCTGCCCCGGAACTGAACATCACAGAATGCAATATATGGTTAGGCATTATACACACATACATTTTCTGCACTTTCTGGCGAGTTTTATCTCGATGTAGCGATAAAAAACACGCCACTGCTATTGGAGTAATTAATTCTTCTTGCGCCAAATAAATGAGAGAACGCGGTTGGCTCGAAGTTCAATTGAAAAACATGCCCTGATTCGTTAATTCTTTCGAGCGATCCTATTGGATATCGGCGACCGATTATATTGCATATAAACAGTTACAATTCTTCGCGCATTTGAAATCGGTGTACCTATGTATTTAAAATTTATCCGAGATTTCAACAATATACACTCCACAAAGTTAATGAAAACGCATGGTACTGAGGTAAATCGAAGACCTGCAAAGAAGAGAAGAAGGAGAAGAAGTCAGTTGAAATTTCGCCAACAGAGCAACAGAACACGCGTGCCTCGAAAAAATTCGTCACCGCTCGCCGAAAGATGTCGCTAGCGATTGGAAAAGGATATCAACAGGGACTACGAGTTGCACTGGTGTCGCGTGCCAATGCAACAAAGTTGCGATCGTGCTTTTCGGAAGAGTTATTAACGATCTTCGTGCGTGTCGAAGGTTTGTTTGTAGATACGTATCGCGGACAAGCGGCGCCAGCATTCTTCTCGCCGGCAATAACGAGCCGTCTGCAGCTCGTCATCTTGACTTCTGCGGATTGCGCGCGCTTTCACAACTCCCTACGATCGAATGGAAGCTGCTGATAGCCGAATAACCGTATATACACGACGGGCCGCAGTGGAGAACGGGAATACGCACCGCGTGGAGGAGAAAGGGAGGCACGAGGGTGAGTGAGAAATTCCTACGTACATTGCGTCTATTTCTGTAGAGCGCGAAAATGCAAGGGAACCAGACTCTGTATTTGTCTTTAACGGTCGGGGGCCCTGAAATCGATTGCAACAGCTGCGATGTTTTTTTTTTTCCTGCACTTTGTTTCATAGTTCGATTTGGGATAAAGTGTGGACAGGCAGGATGATTTGGGAGAAATTTTCTGGAAGGACTCTCTTAACGCGTTGTTCGGTGAGTACGTGTTTCTTACTATTGCAGTATTTCGCGCACTTTCAAATTTACGGTGTTGTTTATTCTCGAAGTATCGATTGTGAATTGATTTTGGTGAAATGCGTACATTGTAAATGCTTTACGTCTTCGTTACCTGGTACTTAGGTTTATTTATTTATGTATTTATATATTTACATTATATGTGTAATATTTATTATATGTTAATCGAGTGTTAATTACTTACGTACAACACGTACTGAACTACGCGCTACGTCAAAAAATTAACAACCAATAAAATGAAATAGTAAATCGTACTAATGAATTTTATTTCAAAAAATATACAATATTTAGGAAGGTTTTCTAGAGCTTTGAATGAATCAGCGCAATACGGTTGTAAAATGTACATTTGAAATGCAACGATACAAAAATATGGCAACTCTCACAGTAAGTATAACAATTAAAGTAATATACAGGGTGTCCCACCTAACTTGACCACCTTAAATATCTCTCTTATTTTTAATGATAGAAAGAAATGTTACAGACAAGAATTGTTTGTTGTCAGGGGGCGAATACCGTCCCGTAAATCAAAAATTTTACAAAGTCATACTTTTTGAGATGTCAAGGTCATCGACTTTTTTTTAAATGGAACTAGATCTTTTTTTTATCATGGAGTGACTGTAGAGGTGAAGACCTTGAGCATGGAAAATAAAAAATAATTGGAAATGTTATAAATGATGGAATCATGTCAATTTTCTCAATAGAACCATGTCAATGTTCTCTGCTACACTCAAAAATGCCATTTTTCCACTAAAATAACGAAAGTTCGCACAACTGAGGAAAAATGCTCACGATGAATATCTCAATTAAACTGATAGTAGTACATGAAATTTGAAGCCTACCACCGTTTGCAAAAACCGAGGCTAATGTTAATAAATAAGTTTCTTGTATTCCTCAAGACGAACATTGTCCATTTGCAAACGCTGGGAGGCTTCGAATTTCATGTTCTACTATCAGTTTGATTGAGAAATCCATCGTGGATAGTTGTCCTCGGTAATTGTGAAAGCTTTCGTTATTTTTGTGGAAAGATGGCGTTTCTTAGCGTGGGTAGAAGAGAAGAAGTTTCGATCGTACAGTTCAATTAAATTTCGTGGCACAAAAATGTATTGAAGTCGATGGACATCATTTTGAGCATTTCTTGAAATAAATGTTTTCTATTAAACCTTTTCATCATTTATAACTTTTCCAATTATGTTTAATTTTCTATGCTCAAGGTCAAGTGAAAGTCATTGTGTAATAGGTCGTTAGAAAGGTCCTCGCCTCTACTATCATTGCATGATAAAAAAAATATCTAGTTCCATTTAAAAAAATGTCAATAACCTTGACATTTCGAAAAGTATGACCTTGAAAAATGTTTGCTTTACGGGACGGTATTCGCCCCCTGACAACAAACAATTCTTGTCTGTAACATTTCTTTCTATCATTAAAAATAAGAGAGATATTCAAGGTGGTCAAGTTAGGTGGGACACCCTGTATATTTAAATGCAAATGTAGAGAAAAACGACAACTGCAAAATTCACCTAATATACTCGGTGCGTTTAGTGGGATATAGTATATAAATACATACAAGTACAAATAAAACCACACTTTACAAGCATACACGGTATCCCATTTTGAGACTGTTTCGCGGATTACGAATTATTTATAAGTTGAAAAAATGAAGTTTCACTTGCTTTCACTTCGATTTAAATCAAGCCGTCTAAAAACAACGCTCGATGTTTGCAAAATAATCTGAAACTGACATTATCTTAAAGAATAAAGAGAACGTGCCCGTAATCTCTTTAGAACGTGCGATCGTTAAACCGTTTCGATCTAGCTCGATAATGGCCGCTCGTACGATCGATGATTTACGATGTGTGAACGTATTAAGGATACAGGCAATAATAAAGATTCAATGTCGCGTTAATGCAACTCCCTTTTTATGCTGTGATTGGCGCCGTTTCATTCTCAACCCAACCGGCCATTAACGGTCTCGCGATTTCATTATTCTCCCAAGATAGGCGCGCGCGAGACATATTGACAAATTGCAGATGTCGCGCAGCGCTTCTCTCGTAACCGTGAAAGAGTAACTAATGTGAGAGGCGACCTATAACCTGGCACGAATGAGCCTCTCGAGAAACGGGCGCGCTAGCCATCTACAAAGTACGGTAATGAAGAAGGTAATAACGCAAGAGCATAGTTCCCTCATTACCGAGGTGGCTAGAAAGTAATGTCAGATTTCTATTTCAATGCAGTAGATGGTGTTCTTGTGTTTTTTAATATTAGATCTCATTAGGCTTCACTGTATACATATTTTTATTCGACAATTTGGATTAACAGGTTCTTAGAAAATGCAGCATGGCAAATAAAGTGGATATTCTTTTATTTCTCTTTTGAGCTTGTCGAGGGCGAATTAAAGATAAGCGGAACTTTATTAATGAGGGAATAAATGTGTAATTACAATCAGGTCAGCTTGAGTACTTTGGTAATTCTAGTGTTGATGTCGTAAATTAGATATTATCACTGTGCTATGTGTATTTTCTTCAAACAAGTGCCCTTCAGATATGTAGGAAAGGAGCACAGTTTTATGTTATAATTTATTTTATATAATATTGTATTATACTTACATATTTTGATGCCAAGCAACTTATGCGTACAGTCAAACCCGTATTTACCGCATAAAATATTTTTTTTTTTTAAATATGTTGCAAACGAAAACTTATGAAGCTTACGTGATATTTTGACAGAATAATCTGTCCTTACTTCTCGTCCAATTCCGTACTTTCTATTCACTCTGTTCTTTATCCTCGTCGACGAGGAGGACGCAACGCGCGCCGTTGAAAACGCGTTCCACAAAATTCCTCGAAATTTACACATAGGGTTGGAGAGTGGTAGAAGGACGGGTAAACCGTCTGAGTGTACACTGTACACGCCGGTGTTTTCCCTTCGACGCGTTCTCGGCCAGTTATCAATTTTCCTCGGACACTGGAGAAATATTATTCCAAGTCTGGGGCAGAATTGTTGCTGCACATATACGTGTGGTAAGTAAAATTCCTAAGGGGTTCCACCGCGTCGTGTTGCTCGACGTCTCAGCGTTGAGAAACCACTTATTTTCGAGGGGGGTCGGAACGAATTCTCTCGAAGCTCCTACCACCGTATCTCCGACGATCCATCTACACGATCTTTTTCTCTCTTTCCTTCTCTTTTCACGCTCCGACGGCGATCTCATCGCTTTCCTCGAAGAGGCTCGTTGCGTGCGTGACATTCGAGCAGCCTAGAGACGGGATACATTGAACAAAAGTTATTGATGCCTTGCTTTTTTTTTTTTATTTTTAGCCTCGAAGTCAACGGTGATGTGTGGACTACGTTGGATGTAAAATGAGTTGTCTCGAATGTCGGCGTTTCCACGAAAACGCGCAAGGGACCAGGCAAAATTGGAGAAATGGTTGTAACGATGGTTTATTACGTTGGGATGAAAAGAATTTTTTTTCTTTTTTTTTCATATAAAGGAAGAAAATCAAAATGACTTGTAATCGTCGCAAATAATTTTTGGGATTATTCCATATGTTACGAAATTCAGAACTTAGTAATTGGAGTATTGAAAGATAGGATATTAAAGGTATTTATATTTTTACATTGATTATTTTTAGGAAATGGTGTTTTTACAATCGAGTGGTCTACTCTAGGCATATTACTGTGTCAGCCCAAAACTGCAACGGAATCTTAGGTTAAACTGAGTATTAACATTCCAATTATCTATTTAATTATTCGAATAAGCAACTACCTAACCCTACAAATAACTAACCTAATCAAAACATAAAGAGAAAGAATATAAATCAAAGTTTAACCTCTTCTTAGCAATGGCAGCTCGTTGAAGTTACAGGTCCACAATTAGCCCTTCTGGTATAAAATAAAAATCCCATTTCTCATTAGTCCCGTTCTGAACCTTTTCTATATTTAATAATTTATCAGTGACAAATTAAATTATATTTAATTCGCGCATAAAGCCGCAAGATAAATTACTCTCAATTCAGAATAACCGCATAAAAATGTAAAAACTCTCATAATAAAGCAGAAACATTCATTCTCCAATTTGCAAATCGTCATCGCTTCTCTTTGCTTTTAACAAATGACAAAAAGCATGACAAGCGTCGAAAGAGCGAGATATATTTCCACGGTGAATTTCATATCTCTTTCATTGTCAGGATGTTTCATCCTAGAAGGAGTAGGAGGTCGAATAGGTGGAGGATGAATAGGAGTGGGAGGAGATTGTATAGGTGGAGGACGAGTAGGAGTAGGAGGTCGTAGAGGTGAACGGATCAGTTGATTTTCAAGCGGTGCGTGCATTTCCTGGAACGAGCGTCGCGCGACGAGATTAAGCCCTCCTCCTCGCGGCATCTTTTGCACGATGTTGCTGGCGCCGCTCGTGCCATTTCTCCTCTGCCTTCAAGGTAGGACACGGAGCGAACACTTCGCGGGCGTAGGCGACAATAGCGCGAGCGCCATGCTCGTTTTAACTTCGCCACGGTAGATTAGATCCGACTGTTGCCGTGGCGTCTCTCCAGAGGGAGTTGTCGCGTTCGATCACATTGTCCCAGAGAACGCGTATACCTTGAATATAGGGGAACAGCCCCTATATCAGACCATCTAAGAAAAGGGAAGTATAAAGCAATAATCCGAAGTAAGTATTGACACGTTGTTGACCGATCACCAGTTAATTTACCAGTAAATTTACAGTACGGCCGGCAAAGGTGATCCACTGGCCAAAAGCTAAAACCTTCCACCACGGATCTTGGCTTCATTAATTGGATTAACCGCCGAAAGAGATGTAAATCAAACTGACAATGAGTAACATCCGCGTGGTACATCTTGGAAAAAGATGGAAAAATGTTTTATTATAGTGTTTTGGAAAGCTCTCGAGGTACGCTCGAAGAATGTCCAATAAAATGGCAATTTTACTATGTAACGTGTCACTAAAAACCGTATAACTTTTGTACACAACGTTTTTTTAAAAGATGTGCATTTTTTAAAATATTAACACATCGTTGCCCGGTCACGAGTTAACTCGTGTTTACATGGCCAAACATTGGCCGGAGTTAACTCGTGGCTGCACGTGCATTATCTACTTTAACACTAGAACTACCAAGCCGGTCAATATGACTGGTCAACAAAAAAAGTTTCCATACGAAAACCGAAATTGGTAGTCCTAATGTTAAAGAGAAATTCTTGTAAAAAATTGACGTACCCGGTCATTTTTACTGGTCGGTACTTCTAGTGTTAATTTGCGAAACCCAGGGCGATATAGAATATTTAATTATTTGTAGAAATATACGTAGAAAGAACAGTCGGTGACAAGAGATAGCTTCTGGGTAAAATTGCCGGTCAACAATGTGTTAACTGGAAAGACAGTAGTAACTACTATAAAGATGTAGTAAACACTTAATCTTATTGAAGTGACTTTATTATTTTCGAAGCGGTTAGAAATGCGTGTTTTGAAAGTAGTCTCGAAAGTCCAATTTAGGAGACCGATTTCTTAATTTGAACCACGTATCTTCTAAATTGGACCATCTGTTTTATCTGGTTTTTGAATGAAAATAATTATCGAAATGAATGAAACAGAAAGTTATGTAAAACACAAATAAGTCACTCCCTTTACGGTCGTGCCTAATTAAATCAAGCGGATAAACAATTCACACAGTCGTAGTAGTGATGATCTCCATCAGCGCATTTGAATGCATTTAACACTTTGACTGCCATGTCACCCGAATTGGGGTGCCTGATTATAAACCATCTAAATAGGTATTTGGAAATATAATTAACGCTTTAGATGGTTTAGTTAACTGCTTAGTTAGCAGTCACCAAAATTCAAGGTGGCAGTCAACGTGTTAATGCTTTTTCCATACTTCCTTCTTCCCACTGTCCAGATTTACCGCATTTTGACATTTTTCCTGCAAAAAAGCACAATTGTTTTAAATTGGACCGGTCCAAATTAGGAAACTAACTCAAGATTTACTTTTCAACGGTGAAAACAAAAAATATTACACTTTGCTTTAAACAATTGATATCATATAATATTCTATAAATTTCTCAATATGTGTATCTAAATGCAGCTAAATTCTACTTACCGTATATATTTTATACCTTAAACAACCTGCATTTGTTAATAGATCTGCGTGCGTACTGACAGAACATTTCTTGTTTGTCAAGTTAGTTTTCAGTTTGTAAGTTGCACGTTTGTAGGAGGTGCTGTAATTACATTTTGACAGAAATGTTTGCTGATAAGATGCGCTAGATACTATCAAGCCGTAGAAAAATATATTGTCCCAATTAGGGTCCGTTCTCCTAAGTGCATTTGAGTTTTCTGGACCACCTACACACACAGGCGTACTGAACAAATTTTTTTTTTCTCTCCATCAAGGTTCATGCGCTTTTCGCTCCCTCCTGATCGCACTCATGTACACCGGATAGCGCGAGCTAATTTTAACACGAGTGTTTGCATTTTGGTTTTGATTCTCCTCTGGATGGTCGGTATCGATTGACGATTCGATGGAGAGTTTGGGTTGTTGGGATTGAAAAATATGTATGGATTTCTTGGTATTTGTTGTCAGTGTGACTGAAACGTATAAGGATTGGTTTGATTCTGAGTATAGACGAGCATCGGAATGCAAAGGAAATTATGGAAAGGCAAACTTGTGGAGTATGGAACGAAATTACTCAGCAGACTTATTCTAAATTATGCGTAGAATGTGTAAGGATTTTTTTAATTTGAAGACAATTCAGTGAACTGATTAAAAGTGCTTTAAAATCCTTACACACATTCTACGCATAATTTAGAATAAGTCTGCTGAGTAATTTCGTTCCACGTGCTGTTGATTTTTAGCTTTTTAAAAATATTCTTGCATCCTCCATATGGAAATCTGAGGTGGTTATTTATCTTCGCAGTCTATTTAAGATTAATTCTCCTACAGTCTTCATTGCTTCCTTTATTGTCGCGCGGTTCATACATTTTTAACTCTTTGCACTTGACATTTTCCCGGTGCCTTTTATATTGTCTCCTCAGAAGGGACAACCGAGTGCAAAGGGTTAAACATCCTGTCTCACTTTATCGTACATTCAGAACTACTTTCCTCCCACCTTACATTTTTCTCACATTTTTAGACATTACATATTCCACCTCTTGTCAGACACTCCAAAGTATAATAGTGTTTTCATATTACATCTTTCCCATATTTTCCACCTTATATCTTTCTCATACTTTAAAACGTTACCTATTCCACATCTTATCAAACACTCTAAAGCATGGTAGACTTTTCACATCACATCTTTCCCATATTTTCCAATGTTGCTCCTCCCTCATCTTATCATACAGTCTAAAACAGACGATGCTCAGAGAGAGCTTTTGCACGGAGAGGAGTGCAAATAAACGTAACTTTCTTTCTTCTCCTCTCTCTCCCCTCTTTTTCTCGCACAAAACACCTGTCATCTATTTTATCCTATTCTATCACTCGGCCGCATACCCCGTGCGTCTTTTCTCAGCTTCTCCCTTTTTCATTCTCTCGCGTCCTCCTCCTCCTCCGCTCCTTCTTCCCTCGTTACGCCTTCGCTCGTTCGTCGCTCGCACGCGTGCGTACGTATGCGTAGGCGCGAGTAGTGTCATAAGAACGGCGCCAACATTCCCATCGTCGGCCGACGTGCATGTGCCATAAAACGCTTCGAGCGCGTCAACGCGTTCCACCCGCTTGCACGCACGCGTTTACACACGCGCATGCGCCGTGCTCGTGTACTTACGCATGCGCACACGTTCATATACTTACACACACACGCGCATGCGCCGTTCTCGTATCTGACGCATGCGCATACGTTCATATACTCACGCACACGCGCATGCGCTCACGTTCATACAGTCACAGACACGCGCATGCGCAGACGTTATATACTCCCACACACACACGCGCATGCGCCGTCTCGTATACTCGCGCATGCGCACACGTTCACATACTCACACACACGCGCATGCGTCGTGCGATTGTGTGCTCACGCATGCGCACATCGTTCCACACATGCGCGCGCATGCGTACACGCCTGGTATCTCAGTGGCGCGTGTAGGTGGCGGCGGCGAGACCGCATAAGTGCATAAACATAAATTAGATGTATATCTAATGCAACTCGGTGGAATTGCGGCTTCGTGTCGCGTACGCGCGTGCGCGCACGGGTAAGCGCGGTATGCCGAGTACGTTTAATTAGCATAATGTTTAATACGCATAATTAGCCCATTAATCGACACCGGATCTCGGGCGAATTGAAACCGGCGCGTCGACAGTGTTGCGCGCATGCGCGGATCTATCGGCGGGGAGGAATAACGGCGCCTGTATTCATCATATCGATTCAGTAATTTATCGTATTACGGTATTCCTATGTCGTTATCGCCCTGTGTCGGGTTATTAGCGTGTCAGCGTGTACGAGCATGTATTTAACATGAGCTGGGATATTTATCGGATCGGATTCCGTGGGGTAGACTGCGAATAAAGTGTACAAGTTTCTCTTGCGAGTATTACGATTTTCGACGCATCGTAGATTTTTTTTGGCGAATGAGTCGCTCGGTATTTCTTGCTCGAATGCTTTTCGCGAAAGTCCGTAATTGGCAAATGTTTCTTGGATATCTATGTTTGATCGATGGGTGCGACCAAGGTAAACTATTGTTCTCAATGGGTAAACGTGCTTTTTTTTTAACTTGGATGTAATATATAGAAAAATTAGGGTATTCTAATCACAATAATATGGTACATTTAAGCATAAACGCTATATACCTTCGGTGTCTTTTTAATATTAACGTTCTTTTTATTTAATCTTGCATACATCCATTTTCGCCCAAATGTTTCTTAGTTTTTTTACGAATCGTGGACTTATTAAATATTCAATATAAAGCCGACGAAGTAAAAACCGACTCAACTAATTTACATAAGGAAAAAAAGACTGCTTCTGAATACACGAAGCAGAAAGATAATATACATGCATTGCATACACCCCATGAGTTTTGTTATAAAAAATTCTGTCTACTCTCGTAAATTTCTCCGCGATTTTCTTTTATTAAGAAATGGTAACGATCAATAAGGTACTCGGAAACACATCAGGTTTGCTGTTGATTACTGCTGCACACTTATTGTTAGAAGTACAATTTTCTTCCTTACTTTTTGTCGCCTTTCATGTGCGTGCACTTTAAAGGCGACTTGAGACGAGCTTACTTACCCCTGCGAGTCAAGCTTAATTTTAACGAGCGTTCGCGGTTACGGCGTGTCTGAGAGTGCGCGACGATCGATGCACTCCAAGGAATGCACTCGTACAAAGTGCACAGGACAGGATGGAAGGGATAGGTGGCAGATGTCGACGCTTCTCGATGCACTCGATGATTTTAAGGGAGCCTGTTTACGAGATGAAAAAGTTTGCCATTAACAATCTACATTCGTATCCACGTGTAAAATTCTGACTATTATTTCTACAAATGAACTGTCCTTACTTTTCGCCCAATCCTGTACTTTTTACACGCTATTCTTCACAGTTTAATGGTAAACAAGTTATTAATACCCGAACCTGGTATCTGACTATTATTTCCAGAAATAATCTGTCTTTATTTCTCGTTCAGTTCAATATTTTCTACACGTTATTGTTCACAGCTTAATGGTAAACATGTTATTAGTAAAGTTCATTAATTAAGTTGTTAGTTATTAAACAAGTTATTAATGCCCGAATCTGCTACCTGACTACTATTTCCAGAAATGATCTATCTTTATGTTTCCTTTAGTTCAATATTTTCTACACGTTATTGTTCACAAGGTTAATGGTAAACAAGTTATTAATACCTGAATCTGTTATCTGACTATTATTTCCAGAAATTATCTGTTTTTATTTTTCCTTCAGTTCAATATTTTCTACACGTTATTGTTCACAGGTTAATGGTAAACAAGTTATTAATACCTGAATGTGTTATCTGACTATTATTTCCAGAAATGAGCTGTCTTTATTTTTCCTTTAGTTCAATATTTTCTACACGTTATTGTTCATAGGTTAATGGTAAACAAGTTATTAATACCTGAATCTGTTATCTGACTATTATTTCCAGAAATGATCTGTCTTTATTTTTCCTTCAGTTCAATATTTTCTACACGTTATTGTTCACAGTTTAATGATGAACAAGTTATTAATACCCAAATCTGCTATCTGACTATTATTTCCAGAAATTATCTGTCTTTGCTTTTCGTTAAATCCAGTACTTTCTACGAGTTATTCTTCGCAGTTTAATGGTAAACAATTTATTATAACAATATATCTACGTCAAAAATTAAAATCGTGATCCATTGTGACATTACAAAGGAAAAAGATTACAAACGGTAACAGATCTTCAGGCTAATTTAACGCAGATGAGTAAAAAGTTCTGGAATTTTTTGAAGCAAACTATCGAACGTTCTAGGAAAAAGAAATATCCCAAGTGCTTTTTAGTATTCTGAAAATGCTTACGACGTACGATGTATAAGCGATCATTATAGAACTTTCGAAATCAATTGGTTTGCCTAATAAATCGCTACCTTCGATCATTTTATCCTTGACATAATTGGAATCCACTGATAATCCCTTTGCACGCAAGTTCCACCCAGTTAGTTAGATCGCATAGTGCATATCAACGTCTAATTATCTTCTGATGAAACTGAATTATTTAACGGCATTTTTCATTCTTCGCGATAAAAGCAAGGCCAGTGAATCGGAGAATGCACCCTTTCGAGTACTCTCGTTTTTAAGCATTCCCGTGCTAATGGAATGTTACAGGAAGAATTTAATCAAACGTTGAAACACTTTCCACAAAATCTTCTAAGCATGCTATCAACAAGTGCTAAACCATACAATCGCTCTACCTTAATACCTCATACTGGATCTTTTTTTTCAAAAGCAACAAATTTGTTGGGCTTGTTTGGAAGTTATTAGGTGATTTGGGACATAATTATTTAAAACGCCTGAAAAACTTCCTTTCTTTTTTTGGGCAGAATTACATAAAGTATTTTCAACGTACCAAAAGTATGCTTAAACTTGGAGCGTACGTGCGATATTAGTCACAAATTTAATATTTTAAATATAGATATTGATCTTTTAAGCCAGAGTACATTACAAACGTGCGCGAGGTTTGAAGGGGTTAATTGGATCATCGAAAAAATCCCCTGCTCTTGCAGTTATCTCACAATAAAATTACTACAAAAATAGAGTTTATTCTTAATGCGTAGCATTTAAAATCACGCGGCAGATCGCTCGGAGAGAAAATTTAGCGTAAAATCGTGCGAATAGCTTTCGGAACGATTGATCGACGAGCTTTTACCACCGGTCTCCTCGTACTGCGTCGCACCGTGCGCCAATATTTCGCAGTAAGAATAAAGCTTCCTGTCGTAGTCTACGAGAAGAAGGGCACTGGTGGCACGAGGGTGGAGACGGTTGTATTTTAGAGAAAAGTAAAAGGCGGGGCGCGGCAGCTTGGTGTCTTTCATCTCTCTAGGGCCCACTTATTTGCAGTTACTTTACCTCCCTATAAATTCATTTTTGGACGGCGCGCAGATGGCACCACACCAAGGCATCTAATCGAAATATGATTATAGTGGCGCAGTCTCGTGGCGCGTGCTTCCACAAGCTTCTTCTTCCACCTCTTCTTCTTCCTCTTCTTCTTCTTCTTGGGTGTCGGTGAAGCGTTCTGCGCCATTGGCGAGCGTTCGGCTCTCACTGTGATTTAAAATTGCTGGTGGAACCAGTGTTGTGGATAAATCCCGAAATTCACGGACCTTGGAAATAAAACGATTACGATAATTCTCGTGAGTAGATTGCCCGAGGCGCTTACAGTAATTTTGCCGAGTGCGCACTTGCCTAGAATCCTCCGGATCGTTGTTATTCGGGTGATCAAAGGAATCTAGGTACTTGAGACACAAGACTTTTCATTGATTTGTTCGAGTAAATACAATGGATTTGTTGATCTTATTGTACCTTGGTTTTTTGCTTACATTTTTCTAGGGATGTGTCGGATATCCGGTAATCGTTAAGATAGCAAGGCACCATTAGTATCCGGCAGTATATCCAGCCGAAATTTTGTATTCCAAATTGATAGGTTATACTATCCATATGCAATTCTTTATGAGAAATTATTACAAGAATAATTTACAGCGATTGGCCCATTTCTTAAATCTTACGGCATAAATGAATGCGTATTTTTTTTAGCTGGCCAAATTCACTTTTAGTGGGTGAAACAACCCTTTAAAGTTTCAGCATAAAAGTGCTAGTTTGGAAATTATGACAGATAAAAGAAAGCTTCTTATGGGAGTGGTTTATAGCTTTTTACGTGCAACCGGAGAGTGTTAAGAAATTGTTAAAAAAAATGATTTATTTATGGTAAAAGAAACTATTACGACTTCATTTTAGAAAGATATCAAATTTTCTATAATAACAAAAGGATACCAAAATTTCCTTTGGGAATTTTCGATTTTTCATACTTTTATGACATACTAAAACAAAATGCCAAATAGTAAGTTCGTAGCTTGTTTAGTTCTCCGATAGTTCACGCTGAAACGCTAATCCGGACCGATTTTGCTACTGTATATCGTAACTAACCCAACTAATCCGGTTAATAGAAGATATCTGTAACCCAAATAACCGGGTTAACCCCGATTATACGGGTTACTGCAAGTATTGTAGTATTTAACTATTATTTAGATATTGTAGTAATTATTACAGTAATTAATACAGTTATTAATACGATGAAAACCAAATCACAGACAGTCTGAAAGCAAAGCGGTTCGGATGTGTGTGTGTGCGCATACGTCGTTGCGTGAGTTCATGACTACGTTCAGGTATCGCGCTTTTTAACACGAGCAACATATGTGAAATATATCCATGTAAATAAATTTCATGAATTCTTTTCTTTTTCAAGCTACTACACTAGTGTGCTCTTTAAATGGCTTTCTAGACTGTCTTGTTTTACTAGTAACCCGTTCCGAGCGGGTTAACCACGGTTTCGCAAAATTTAAGAACCGTTCCTTGTGGTTAGTATAGGGTACAGTAACCCTCTTTGATTAACCCGGTTTAGGTAAGGGTTAAGCGACGGTTCGATTCCCTAGTGTGAATATGAACTGCGAAGCTATACATTTCTACACTAAAAAGATCGTATCCTGAAAAAGCAATAACTAATTCTAAAAACTTGTTATTAAAACTCGCAATATTACGTCCACCAAAATTAATCTCCGTTCGAGTAGCGAGTGCTCGAATGGGAGAATCCTACACTGAAAAAATTGTATTCTCATCTTAAGAATTTAACACTTAAGTTTAGAATATTTCCCACTAAAATAAGCAACAAGAGGATCTTTTTAATTTAAGAGAAGAATGTTCTAAACAGATTCCTCTAATCAAATATTCTTAACAGATATTTTCATCAGATATTCTTAACATAACCTGGTAAAAAATTTGTATGGATATATTTCGTATATAATCAATGGAAACAAAACTCCTAATGAAATGCTTCACTCTTTATATTGTCGAAAATTACATTATCCATATCTTGAAATCAGAATTGGTTGAGAAATGTAGTCACGAGAGGAAGTTACAATTCATATGAATTTCTATTATTTGAAAATATCTCCATTAAATCGCCGAAATCCTCTTCTTCTAGCCACTCCGTCATTTCCTTATACATACTTTTTGCACAACACAGCACACAAAATAATATACTACTCAAAATTACGCAGAATTGTAAGAGGAACGAGATACACAGGCATTGACATGTGCCGCACGCGATGTGTAACCTAACTTAACCGAATACTGACACACATTGTCTCGTAACATTCAGATGGATTATTAAGAATATATTCGAAAAACCGTCATATCGATAAGAAAATATTCTTATCTATTAAGAATATCTATTAAGATGAATTATTAAGTTTGTGTTGTAAGAATACCATTTTTTCAGTGTATAGAACGCATCTAAAGTCCGAGCACTGCTAAAGTGTCGGTGAGAGTAAAGTATACATACACATACATATAGTGTTTCGTATTGTACTGTCTATTCGTCTCGACGATGCCGCTATATTGGACGATCCGAAATAAATAAAAAAATATATTACTAAAGTATATTGCATTTCCCAAAGATCGACCGACGATTTTTGCGACATCATTGTTAGTTTATAAAATATTAACAACTTTGTTAGCAAAAGTTTTGCGAACTCATAATTGACATTCGACAATCCTCTTCGGGTAAATCTCAGCAAATTTAAAAATATATCCATGTAAATAAATTTGATTAATTCTTTTCCCTTTCAGGCCACTACGCTAGTGTGCCCTTTAAATGGCTGTCTAGATCGTCTTGTTTTGCTAGTAACCCGTTCCGATCGGGTTAACCGCGGTTTGTCAAAATTTAAGAACCCTTCCTTGTGGTTAGTATAGGGTACAATAACCCTCTTTGATTAACCCGGTTTGGGTTAAGGTTAAGCAACGGTTCGAATTCCTGCTGGTCAGACTGGTCATACCCCTTAAGAAATCTGTAAAGTTTCACTGAAATCGGCACCGGGTCCTAGGACGTGTTTTCTTCGTAAATACAATAAACACTCAGCAAAATACACATCGACATCGCCAAAATACATCAGCTTAAAACACTTCTCTAAGAAGATACCAAAACACGTATCAAAAACAATGCAAAAGAATAACTTGAATTTTCTTATCCGCGCATTCCACCGTTTTCTCATGCCGATACCTTCGCCGTGTGAGAATCTCTCTTTGTGAAAAAATTTCTCACGTCGAATATCAGCCGACCACGTCGTTTTAGACAGCAACGGAAGGCATGAGACGTGTGTCGCGTTTGCGCGAAGACCACGAGGTCCGGTCTTTGGCGAACGAGCTTACCACCTATGCGGCCATATTGCTGATTTATCGAAATGATAAAAACCGACTCCGTTATCGGTGGTACACGTTGTACGTGACCGGCTTTATGGCTAATTCCGCGGCACAACCTGCGCCACCCGTGCGGGCGGGCAGTTAAACTCGACACCGGCGCCGTTCTTGTCGTACGTCGTGGATTTTTCACGGGCACAGGCGCTCTCCTCCTTCTCCCTTTCTCTCGCTTTTACCCAATCCACCACCTTCTGTTCTCTCTCTCTCTCTCTCTTTTCTTCTCACTTATACCCAATCCTTCTCTTCGTCTCGCGCCACAGCCACGTCGGCGCGCGTTTTGTTTTTAAAGGGTTTTACGCGCAGTTTTACCGACCTCAGTCCCTC
Source organism: Tiphia femorata (assembly GCA_944319695.1). Lineage (NCBI taxonomy): Eukaryota > Metazoa > Arthropoda > Insecta > Hymenoptera > Tiphiidae > Tiphia > Tiphia femorata. Next base: position 12,213,106 of record OX090897.1, read on the forward strand.
CTCGCGTACACTGTAAATGCTATAAATTTCCCTCATCTTTCTTCTCCACATTTCTCTCTCTCTTTCCTTTCTCTCTTTTCAATACGAAGGTAAGAGACCAAGATACCTCGTGAACAGAATATTCTCTCTCTCCTCCTCTCTCTCTTTCTCTCTCTCTCTCTCCACCTCCTCTCTCTCTCTCTGTCACACACACACACACACACCTTCATTCACTCTTTTCACCCTCTCGCTCCTTCCTTCATCCGCCTGCGGATTTATTTTAGGTATTTTATAGCGAAGGGAAATGCGCGCGGGTGCTCGCCTCCTACCGCGGCACCGATACCCTCTTTATTGGCAATTAGTGTACCGGAGAAGGCTCGCTGCTCGTACCAGAAGGGACTCTCTTGGCGCGCCAGAGAAAACGGATATTATTCGTCGTGGACCGTCTCAGCCCGCAGCCGCAGCCGCGTCGAATCGGCTTCCACCGCTCGTAACTCACGACACTGGGCGCAAGCGAAACGCCTTTTGCCTTTTCGCGTAACCGACGATAAGGTTGCGAGTAGAAATCTGTGGAGAGAGTTGGCGGAGAGCGCGTGGGTGTGAGAAATGTTGAGGTGGTTTGTCGAGGGATGAGAATTTGCGAGAGAATTTGAGATTAGGTGAGGACGCGATGTCAAGGTTTTAGGTTCGATGGGTAATACCCACACTGAAAAAATTGTATTCTTATCTTAAGAACTTACCACTTAAGTTTAGTATATTTCCCACTAAAATAAGTAACAAGAGGATCTTCTTAACCCTCTATGGGCCGAATTTTCTTCTTACATATAAAACAATGTATTCCACCGAAAATCAATAGATTTATACCGATATATGCGGATTAACCAAAAATTTACCAGGCAAATTTTTCAAACTTGCACGGCATTTACTTTGATATTTCAAATCGATGGTGCTGCCAACTGTCATCGATATTATTATTGGTTATCTCCGAAACATTATACAAATTAAGATGTAAACACTATCTTATGAAGGACCCACGTTATTTGGTAAAACATCGATATATTAGTATGTGATCTGAAAGTTACACGAGCCCATAGAGGGTTAATTTAAGAGTAGAATGTTCTAAACAGATTCCTCTAATCAAATATTCTTAACAGATATTCTTAACATAGCCTGGTAAAAAATTTGTATGGATATATTTCGTATATAACTATTGGAAACGAAACTCTTAATGAAATGCTTCACTCTTTATATTGTCGAAAATTACATGATCCATATCTTGAAATCAGAATTGGTTGAGAAATGTAGTCACGAGAGGAAGATACAATTCATATGTATTTCTATTATTTGAAAATATCTCCATTAAATCGCCGAAATCCTCTTCTTCTAGCCACTTCGTCATTTCCTTATCCATACTTTTTGCACAACACAGCACACAAAGTAATATAGTACTCAAAATTACGCAGAATTGCAAGAGGAATAAGATACAGGCATCGACATGTGCCGCACGCGATGTGTAACCTAACTTAAACGAATACTGACACGCATTGTGCGGCGACATTCAGATGAATTATTAAGAATATATTCTAAAAAGCGTCATATCGATAAGAAAATATTCTTATCCATTAAGAATATCTATTAAGATGAATTATTAAGTTTGTATTTTAAGAATACAATTTTTTCAGTGCAGCCAGAGACAAGGAATATTAATATTCCCGCAAGCTTTTATTGATCTTTCATTTGAATTCCATGCGAATATTCTTAACACATTCAGCACCGGCGGCATACACTGAAAATAAAATAAAATTGAATAAAAAAAAAATGTAATTGATTCAATTACATTTCGACATCACGGGCGACCACTAATATATACAATCAATTTAATAATATGTGTAATTGATTTGAATTGTAATATATTGAATTGCCAGAATAATATATCATCTTTGAACGAATTGCACAAAACGTTGAATTGATACATATCGAATTGTAATGCAATTGCTATGAATGATTGAAATAATATCGTATAGTATTCTTTCAATGCTAATTTCTATTGGATGTAACCGTGCGGACGTTCTGGTTTTCGCGATGGCGATTGCATAAGTCACTCCCTTTACGGTCGTGCCTAAATATTAAAACCAATAGAATTAGTTTAAAATTGGCAATAAAAAATTCGAACCAATGATACGTTACGCTTGGTATGCGTCAAAGTTACTTTTAAGAGCAAAATTAACTTTTCTCAATGTTAATGAGATATGTTTTCCAACACATATCTCGCAAACAAAATGCGCGGGTACAAAAATCATTTATTCGTTCCATTCACTGCTAGCAAAACTTATTTTTCCTGCTTCTACGATAAGTATCATCCAAGCATATGTTACTCGACTCATGATAATTAATTCTAATTATATGCATAGTTTCTCAAACAAAGTTTCCTGTAACTAATAGAAATATAATATTATTAACATATGCATGTTATGTAGAACTTTGCAGTTTCTTTATATTATATTTTTTAGCTTTTAGTGATACAATATAATAATGAAGGATTAGTACTTTCATTACAAAACCCACGCCAAAAATTGTTTAAAAAAAGAGAATTGTTAAGAGGATCCGAACCTCTGCGTTATTTTTTAGAATCCACATTTTTTCACAATTTTAATTTTAATTTTCTTCGAAAATCCTGACTATTGCGATGAACTTTTTTACCAGGAGTTTCGTGCGATACCAAACTACAACGTATTTCTTGCTGATCAGATTCTGAGGAAGAGATTTTTAGTGTTCCCTTTGTTAGTGTCAACGGACCCTGAGGATTAATTATATGTTGGATCTAATTAATATTTTCATTAGTTACTCCATTGGCTAAAGTTACTACGATTAATAAAAGGCAATTGTCAATATTAAGTTAATAATTTGCGAAACATTAATGTAATTATAAGGAAATTGAAAGATCCGAATCAGTCATTAACTTGATCCACATTTTTTCACAATTTTAATTTTAATTTTCTTCGAAAATCCTGACTATTGCGATGAACTTTTTTACCAGGAGTTTCGTGCGATACCAAACTACAACGTATTTCTTGCTGATCAGATTCTGAGGAAGAGATTTCTAGTGTTCCCTTTGTTAGTGTCAACGGACCCTGAGGATTAATTATATGTTGGATCTAATTAATATTTTCATTAGTTACTCCATTGGCTAAAGTTACTACGATTAATAAAAGGCAATTATCAATATTAAGTTAATAATTTGCGAAACATTAATGTAATTATAAGGAAATTGAAAGATCCGAATCAGTCATTAACTTGATTCACTAAAATGATCGTTGTACGTGATATTTGTAAAGGAAGGTTTGAGAACACGTGGAGGCACATTGAAAATATGACACATTTGAAAGACATTGAATTCTATCCCCGAAGAAGAAGCACTCTATTTTAACACTAGGTTTACGGGACTTTTTTTATAAACGCAATTTTCCATTTAAATCCGTCAAATTGACGGGTTTCCGTAAACCTAGTGTTAATAATACTGTTCGGATTTGGAAAATAAACTGTGGGTGTTCCGGTTCGTGAAATCCGGGGTCCATGGCCCGACTGGAGTTTGGGAGAACTGTTTGAATTTCTAGAGCTGATGTTACTAAACTACGGACCGGAAGTGAGAGACTGGCTTGATTAAACTCGACACAATGTGCCATCAGTGGAGTCCGGAGTGCATAGAGTTTAACGGTGCGCTAGGCAAGCATGCCTGTGTTATCCTTGATCCTAATGGCTTCTCTTGTTTACTTACACAAAGAGACGAAGCAAGAGAAAGAGAGAGAGAGAGAGAGAGAGAGAGAGAAAGAAAGGGAGAAGCTGATTTATTTCAGGGAGAAAATATCTGGATAGAAGTCGTGTGGCATGATGGTGCGCGAAAAACGATTCGATCCGGACGAGATTAGAATCGAGCGTGTTCGATTCCTCTCACTTTCACGCGCACTTTCGCTATCTGTTTCGCTCTATTTTAGTTAACTTAATGTACGGAAATAAGATAGGGGCGTAGCTTGTGAAATCGCAGGCAGAGCATGTTGAAAATAAATTCAATGTGGTATTCGAGGTGGCTTGTAGGAAAAAGATTCTTTCTCGGGAAATAATAAACTCGAGCTTGGACAAAGAAGCAATTTACGATAAGAACCTTCGGTGAATGGAGAAACAAGAGTATTATCGACGTATATGCGAAGGCGCGATTTTACTCGTAATTTTATGTAACTGACACGTAAAATGCACTTTACTGTAACGCGCGGTATTTTATGGAAATTATGTTCGAAGGTGTTTCGCACTTACTTTTACTTGGACTAATACGGTCTAACAATACTCGATTACGAATGTCTTCTATCGGATTAAAAGTTTATTCGAACATTATCGTGTCGAGGTATGTTAATACTAACGGATAGGTGGAGCGAAAGGATGGAGAAAAAGGCGAATGTAGGATAAGAGAATGGAAAGGAGCTGATTTGCCTTTCCTCCTTTTTTTAGTTTTCCGTTTCTTTTGCTCCTCCTCTTCTTGTTCGATCTCCTACTGATCCTTATCTTGCGTTCTGCGTCGTATTCTATAAAATATTCACCTTATTTTCTCTCTTGGTGCTAATTTTCATCCTTCTTCTCATTCCTCTTCTCATCCACATTAGCTGCTGTCCTTTTGCAGCTGAAATGAAATATTCAAATCAGTTCAGTTCAACTCATCCAAGCATATTCTCGTCTACTTTAGATAATCCAATCAGATTGATGGATACGTCTCAAGTGATGTGACATGAGCTGATCGCAGCAGCAAAAAGCAAGCGCCTATTCTTCTTATCCTTCTTTCCGTTTTCTCCACCTTCCCTTTCCTCGTTATAATCTTTATCTTTATGTTTATCTTTATCTCCTGTCATTTTATCCTTGTCGTCATCTTCCTCAGCCTCATCCTTTTCAATCTCCTCGTCCTTCTTCTCACCCTGCTCCTCCTCATCGCCGTCTTTACCCTTCTCCTTTTCACCTCATCTTCCACATCCTTGTTATCCTCATCCTGCTTCTAATCTTCATTCTTCTCATCCACCTCGTCGTCGTCATCTTCACCCTTTTCCATCCTCACCTCATCCTCCTTCTAATCTTCATTCTTTTCATTCTTCTCGTTCTTCTCATCCGCCTACTCGTCATCTTTACCCTTCTCCTTTTTCACCTCATCCTCCACATCCTTGTTATCCTCATCCACTTTCTTATCTTCATGCTTCTCATCCTTTTCATCGTCCTCCTCGTAATCTCTAACATTCTCCTTCTTTACCTCATCCTCTACATCCTCGTTATCCTCATCCTCCTTCTAATCTTCATTATTCTCATCCTGCTCCTCATCGCCTTCTCATTTTTCACCTCATCCTCTGCATCCTCGTTATCCTCATCCTCCTTCTAATCTTCATTATTCTCATCCTGCTCCTCATCGCCTTCTCCTTTTTCACCTCATCCTCTGCATCCTCGTTATCCTCATCCTCCTTCTAATCTTCATTATTCTCATCCACCCCATCATCGCCATATTCACCCTTTTCCATCCTCACCTCATCCTCCTAATCTTCATTCTTCTCATTCTTCTCGTTCTTCTCATCCGCCTACTCGTCATCTTTACCCTTCTCCTTTTTCACCTCATCCTCCACATCCTTCTCCTCATCTTCCTCCACTCTCCACTCTCCTCACTCTTCAACCTCTCCACCTTCACCTCCTCTTCCTTCTCCACGAGGAGAACGTGGGACGGATAATGCCTGCACGGCTCGTGTAATGTACGCCTCGGCCTGGCGGCGCCGGCGCCTGCATATATACGTTTGGTCTCGCCGCCCGCCCGGCGAGTATTTATAGTATTATTATTACAGTGTGTTTACGCGTCATGGCACAGATTCCCCCTCGGGACGCCGTTCTCCACGTCTCTCCACCTCCTTCTCCTCATCTTCGAACCAATATGGGCATACCTAGGGGGAAGAACGGAGCTGCTGGCTGCTGGCGCGCCAAAATTTCGTTTTTCAACGGGCATTCTCGTCGCGCGGCAATTTTCGCGCCATCCTAACCTACCGACGGCGTTTTCGTACGCGATAAATCACCCGCGAGCGCCACCGGCTCGACGTTTTACCTCGTAGACGTCGAGATGAACGTCGACGGCCAATCATCGCTCTCTCGTACGCAGACGAGTGGCTTTCTTAAGTTAGGCCAGTCTCCACAGTGTATTGTTTGCGGTACATTGTTACGGATGCATTCGTCAATGACATTATGCTTAATTGGATTAGGTTTAGGGGGTGAAATTTGTGCGAGCGTGAGTAGAAATACGCCTGTGGATAAAGGATGAATGGTGGATAGATCGGTTCATTGTATTGTAAAGAAAATAGGTCCTTCTTGGGGATTGGATTTTTAATTTCTCGGGTGATCGTGCGTATGCTATTCTTTGCGTTTTAATAGATTTTTCGGTGAGTTTATTACTGAACATTTTAAAAGCAAATGAAATTGTTTCTTCCTTGAAAAGGAAGCGGATGATTGAAATGACATGTGACCTACTGGTTCCATTAGTCTAGCTTCGGTCGTCGACTTACAGTTGATAAGCCTTCGTCACATGAACGTTGCAACAAAGACTACGACACGTGAAATTGATTTCAGAAAGCATCGTTTCTATAATACTGATTTCTACTGAAATAGGAGTGCAGTTCAAGGTGCGGTAAATTTATTACTTAACATTTTTAAACAATAAGAGAATACTTTATCCTCTATGGAAAGCAAGATCTCTTTAACACTAACGAATTTACAAGCATCTATTTAAATGCGTCAAATGGACGTTATAAACACACGCATACTTATTCCAAAATACTTATTTTTACCGAAATAGTTCTGCAATTCAAGTTCTTTTGGACTTTTTACCGAACATTTTCAAAAGAAACAAAAATGATTTCTTCCTCGAAAAGGAAGCGAATGATCGAAACGACTTGTGACCCACTGGTTCCATTAGTCTAGCTTCGGTCGTCGCCTTACAGTTGATAAGCATGCATCGTACGACTATTGCAACGAAGACTACGACATGCGAAAACGAGATCGAGACAGGGTTAACGGTCGCTCCCGTGGCACCGCGACGCCAAGATCCAACGACAAATCTAATCAGAATACGCGCGTTTCTTCTTTCGACTCGCTCCAACGACCACCGTGGTCACTTATTTATTAGAGCATTGGCTGCAAATGTCGCGACGCCTGACCTGCCAGTAATATTACACGAAGCGTGGTGAATTTTTCTTCTAGATAAGCATCATTTGTCACGTTGTATCGCCTAGTTAGTAGGTGATCATGTTATCCAGTTTACTTTACTCATTCCTAATGATTATTTTGCTCGAAGGTGCATGTCGAATGTCGTATATTTAATACAGGTACTTGTGACCGTTATTGCGAAAGCTGAAAATCTGGAAAAAGCAGACTTTGTCGTTTACCTCGTGTTTCGTTCGTTTACACAATTTTTATAATTACCAATAGATTTACTCGTAATACTAACGTACCGATTAAAAAAATCATCGTACGTAGATCTGTATGGAAAAGTTATTATTTGCGCAGCTTTCGTAATTACGTAATTTTTTAAATTACAGGTGCTTACACCTGTTATTCGGAAAGGAGAGTAACGCAAAAATCCGTGAAAGTCTATTGGCAATTACAAAAATTGTGTAAATAAAGGAAACTCGATAGATTTTCGCGCTACGCTATAAATATTAACAATCCGACATCTCTCATTTTCTACACATTACATAAACAACAACAAAAAAAGCTGTGTACATCCGCACAATTAGCAACCACCATTCCAGAATCCACAGAAATCACAATATTCAGAAAAAGCCTACTACGCGTGAGTCGTTAGATCATACGTCATACAATTCGAGTTGGCACTCTGTCTTGAAAAGAAATTTACTGCAAGCTTGCACGCGCGTTATCCATCCCTTGCGCAAACCAAAAACAGTCGTAAACAATTCTGTTGACGGCTCGCAAATCAATTGTCTATTATACGTAGTCGTGGAAATATCGCTCATCGACAAACACGAGGAAGAATGGAGGGACAAGAAATGATCGAGCCTCTCGATCGTCGAACTACGTGCTAAATCTACGCGTACGCGCTGCGTTGGTCTTCTGGTGTGCGCCAGCTAAAGTTCCACGAACGATTTACGAGGGTGGATGGTTTTTGGGCGCGACCAAGGCTCGAGCCGAGGCTCGATCATCCGCGAACCGATGCTTCTTCTCTTCCTGTTTGCCTCAAGATCGAGACGCCCGTTGGCCCTTCTCTCCTTGGCCCAGGCAACGATCCTCCGGACGCGTCTCTACTTCTTCTTCCTCTCGGGCTCGAGGAGAGAATTTTACGCAATTGGCGCCGTTCCAAGAGGCGCTCACTCGTGGATCGCGAATGTAAAGGGAGATCGCGGAGAGGCGAAACGGGCGCGGCCGCGTACCGTAGGAGAAACAGGAAAGGAGAACGAGAGGAATGAGAATAACGTTCGTTATGCTCAAGGACCTAAAGGTCCCGGCCACTTCAGGAATTTCGCGAGAGTCGAGAGAAGTTGAGGAGATTTTTTTTTGGAGGTTTTTTGACCGTCAAGGGAAATCTTGAGTTTCGCGAGGATAAGTCGGTTCCTTAGTATATTGCTTTTCTTGACTTTTGTCGAGAGTAATATTCTCAAGGTGTTGTTTAGAAATTTTCGGTAGTAGCAAGAAGTTGAGAAATTTCTTTTTTTTTTGGTTTCTTGATGGTGAAGGGAAATAGGTATGTTTTTTTTTGTTGAGTTTCGTTAAAAGTAATATTCTGAAGGTGTTGTTTAGAAATTTTCGGTAGTAGCAAGAAGTTGAGAAATTTTATTTCTTTTTTTGGTTTCTTGATGGTGCAGGGAAATAGGTATGTTTTTATACTTGAGTTTCCTTAGAATAGGTGCGTTCGTTAGTATGTTTTTTCTTTCTTGACTTTTGTTGAGAGTAATATTCTGAAAGTGTTGTTTAGGAATTTTCGGTAGTAGCAAGAAATTGAGAAATTTTATTTCTTTTTTTGGTTTCTCGATGGTGCAGGGAAATAGGTATGTTTTTATACTTGAGTTTCCTTAGAATAGGTGCGTTCGTTAGTATGTTTTTTCTTTCTTGACTTTTGTTGAGAGTAATATTCTGAAAGTGTTGTTTAGGAATTTTCGGTAGTAGCAAGAAGTTGAGAAATTTTATTTCTTTTTTTGGTTTCTCGATGGTGCAGGGAAATAGGTATGTTTTTATACTTGAGTTTCCTTAGAATAGGTGCATTCGTTACTATTTTTTTTTTGACTCGAGTTTCGTTGAACGTAGTATTGTGAAGGTGTTGTTTAGGAATTGTAGTGGTAAAGAGTCGAGGAACTTTTTTGAGGTTTTATGAGCATAAAAGAAAATTGATTGTTTCTTTTAGGTCCGTTTCCGCTAGTGGAAATTAAAATTAAGTCTCACTTAAAGCCAAAATTCCGTTACACGAGTCATCGCCTACAACCGACATTCGATTTTAAGTACAACTTAATTTTTAAGTTCGACTCGTGCAACCGGGCCTTAGTTTGTTTTGTTAGGGTAGTAGTATTCCCATGGAGTTCAGGAATTTGCCGTAGTTGTCAGGATTAGAGAAATTATTGTGAGGTTTTTTAAGCTTGAAGAGAAATGGATTGATTTTTTTCCTTCAGTTTCCTTGAATGTAGTATTCCGACGGAGTTTGGTGAAGCTGGGCGGAGTAACAGAATGTCATTTGAAAATTCGTTATTTCTCATTTTTTCTAGGACTTGTGTTTTATTTTTTTTAGATAAGACATTAGTCTGTTGGATGTTAATTTCGCGGTTTTGACTGCCATGTCATCCGAATGTAGGCGATGGTTTCAGTGCTTGATCATAAAACGATCTAAATAGGTATTTGGAAGTATAATTCACGCTTCAAATAGTTAAATAAACAGTCACCAAAATTCAAAGTGACGTGGCAGTGAACGTGCTAAAGAAATTTTTGAATATATTTGAAATAATACTATTTTGAGTTATGTCATTTTCATTTTGTGGAACTGTAGCACGTGGCTATTGCAAAATTAGCAAACTCATTTAGCGCTTATTCTTTCTTCGCCCAAATGAAAATCAGCTGTCACTCGTGATTAATTTGACAAAATAATCACCTACTCCAAGCATGACCTCAATTATCTCCAAAATATGTACTATTTGAATTTTCAATATTTCCCTTATTTATCACAGTGCAAAACTCAATCCTAAATCCGAGCATGATCCTCGATTATTTTCAAAATGTATACTTTCTGAATTATTCCATCTTTCCCTTATCCATCTGTGAGTGCAAGCTGCAACCGTAATAATTTCCACACATTTGCAACTATTTGAAATCGCCTTCTTACCAACTTTACATTCACCTTTTTCCTTCCTTATCCCTTACAAGGGAAGGCGCCTTCTCCCGATAGCCAATCGATTGAATATGCAGCGATTTCCTCGAACCCATAAGAATCGAGTTGAAACCCCGATCGGGCCACCACTTGGCCAACCGTGTCTCGGCGCTTTCCTCAGAAGCGTTCCTCACTCGGGTGGGTCTCCCGATTATTCGAATAGGCCCGCTCGTGCCGGTGCTCGCACGACTTCGCGTCGCCGGGCGGCGCCGTGCAAGTGGCTTGACACTCGCAAGGCTCGCACCAAGAATGGGTAATGGCGAATGTGCCGCTTAAAGACATAATTACCATGTAAGTGCGTACGCTTGCCCGTTGCTGATTTCGCAATCGACGCGATCGAAATAGAAGCGGGCGACAGTCGGCGTCGCTGGCGATTCCACTCCGTTCTCGGACTCGCGTGAGTAGCAGGATACTCGAGCGAATCGGGATCGCGATCGTGACTATGACGATGATCGTAAATGTAATTATAACGGAGGTAAAGATCGCGGTGAGATGATCACGACTCTGATCGTTACTAGGACGATGATCGTGAATGTAATTATAACTGATATAAAGATTGCGATGAGATGATGACTATCGCGATCGTGACTATGACGACGATCGTGAATGTAATTATAATGGAGGCAAAGATCGCGGTGAGATGATCACGGATCCTGATCGTGACCAGGACGATGATCGTAAATGTAATTATAATGGATACAAAGATCGTGATGAGATGATGACTATCGCGATCGTGACTATGACGACGATCGTGAATGTAATTATAATGGAGGCAAAGATTGCGGTGAGATGATCACGGATCCTGATCGTGACCAGGACGATGATCGTAAATGTAATTATAACGAGGATAAAGATCGCGGTCAGATGATCACGATCCTGACTATGACGATGATTCTGACTGTAATTATAACGGATATAAAGATCGCGATGAGACGATGACTATTACGATCCTAACTATAACGGCAGGACGATGATGGCGAATATAATTATAACGAAGAGAAATATCTTTATGAAACCGTCCCCGTTTGTGTACTCGTAGAAAAGCGGGCACGTGTTGGGTGGCCGCCCAGCTCCTTAAAAGGAACAATCGGCTCCGATGCTGCAACGGTACGGTTAGGGTGCCCGCTCCTGTTGGCTGATATTTCAATAGAAAGTATTCGTGCCTCTTTCAATCGAACGATCTTTTCCACAATTGGCTATATTCGCTGGTTAGCGAACCACCGGACTATTCGATTTATTTGTCGAAGCTTGCTATCACTTTTTTGCCTGTAAGTGTATCTTTTATGGCGCCACTTTGCCATTACCCTCCATGCAAATGGGCTAATTAATTCTTATCTTAATACTTCATTGCGCGGCCTAATAATTTCTACTTCCATATCTTTATTTATGCGTCGACTTATCTGCTTTTAGTCCTGGTTTTTTATTCCGGCGAAACACGTTGATCTCTTGTCTATTATTAGCATAATATTGTTATTTATATGTGCGACCCGTGGACAGCTACTGCAATTTATAAATAGATCTTAAAATTCTCTCTTACTCCAATTAGGTTCGCCGATGCGAAACTGCAACATTCTAACCTACGATACATTCTTTATACCAGTTCTCTATATTACCAGTATTTGCGTAATAGTGTTGTTTACACGTGTCTTAAAAATATTCTATACTTAAATTAGATTTTCCGATCGCAATCTGGGACATTCCTAGATACGACGAATCCTCTATACCATTCTCAACCTTATTTGCACGACGTTATTGACAAGTGTACCTAGATGGCATTCACCATCATTTTTAAATCTATCTTAACGACATCTTAAAATTACATCGCACATCCTCCGCAAGAATGACATCGTAAACTTTCCACATAAACCAAACATCCTATGCTCCATTCTCTATGATCAGTCGTACCGTGCGCCATTGCATTTATAACAAATAAATCAAACATCCTAATGACATCGCCAACTTTTCACACATAAACCAAACATCCTGTGCTCCATTCTCTATGATCAGTCGTACCGTGCACCATTGCATTTATAACAATTAAATCAAACATTCTAATGACATCGCCAACTTTTTACACATAAACCAAACATCCTGTGCTCCATTCTCTATGATCAGTCGTACCGTGCACCATTGCATTTTTAACAATTAAATCAAGCATCCTAATGACATCGCAAACTTTTTACACATAAACCAAACACCCTGTGCTCCATTCTCTATGATCAGTCGTACCGTGCGCCATTGCATTTATAACAAATAAATCAAACATCCTAATGACATCGCCAACTTTTTACACATAAACCAAACATCCTATGCTCCATTCTCTATGATCAGTCGTACCGTGCGCCATTGCATTTTTAACAATTAAATCAAACATTCTAATGACATCGCAAACTTTTTACACATAAACCAAACATCCTATGCTCCATTCTCTATGATCAGTCGTATCGTGCGCTATTGCATTTTTAACAATTAAATCAAGCATCCTAATGACATCGCAAACTTTCCACATAAACCAAACATCCTGTGTTCCACTCTCCGTCAACCAACCCCACCGTGTACTATTGCATCCCATCTGAATCATCAACAAAGAGCGAACTTCTTCCCTACCTCCTCCACTTCTCGGCACCCGCAAAGCTCCCAATTTTCACTGTACACAATGTGCTCCGCCACGGGTGACCGAGCAGGTGTCCTGCTGAAGGTACCACCACCATCCGTTCGCGCCGGATGATCGTCGTAAAACCATCGGCCGAGATTTCCCTCGAGGCGAGCGACAACTGAATTACCTTGTCCCTCTATTTCATTCTCTCTTAATAGCTCCTACAATTCCGCTACAAGTTCCGACAATTCTTACCTACCGAGATCGGTTCAATTGCACGTACCGTAAGATGGTCACGCGCGCGCACCCCTCTCGATTCGTTCGCGCGCGTACGTGCGTACGCCCTCGAGCAAGGGATTATCCTCGACCAGGATGATGGTCCCCTTGCTGGGTGGCGATGGCGAGAAGCGCGCTGGAGGTCGCGGTGGCAGAGAACTGCCCAGGTGAAACTGGTGGTGGCCCGTAGGCAGGGCCGGCCACGGAGAAGGCACGAGGAAGAAACTTCAATTGGAAGAGGAGAAGACAAGAAACGATGAAACCAAAAATGGGACCAACGAGATTACACTTAACCGAAATGTAATTTTAGTGACTGACTTTGAGCCTTCTTTCATAAAAACGTTTTTCCGTGAAACGTGTAGATTAGTCTGGGCCCTATAGTGTATTCTTTAGCACCCGGGCCCAATACTTCATAAGGCCCACCGAAACAAGAGAAAGGAAAGAGAAGAATACGCGCAATGAAAAAGAGCGACAACTGAATCTTGCAAACTGAACTTGAGCTTTGTGCTTTAAAAAGATTCGATTGCGGTGTGAATAAATTATTCGGGGCCTTCTAGTGTTTCTCGCGCCTAGGCCGCAAGGCTGTATAAGGCCCACTAAACACGCAGAAACGGAAGGAACGCGTACCCTGGAAACAAAGGAAACTGAATTACAATTGTGCAAACTGAACTTAGCTTCGTATTTATAGACCCAAGGCTGTATAAGGCCCACCAAAGAAGAAGAGGAAGAAAATAACGCGCACAATGAAAAGAACAATACGTGACACTTTTTTAGCTGTTGCAAAGTGAGAGAACGAGAAATTTTCAGTTCACTGAAATTAATCTAAGGGCGGTACGAGGCCCTGTAGTAGACATTTCTTACACTCAGGCCCCTTTACAAAGAATCCCGGCCCTGGCTCGCTGAAAGAAGGTAAGGGAAGTGAGGTGGAAGGGACACACCGTAACTTTATTCATCCTCGCACCTTCGCACCTTCGCACCCTCCGCTTTGCTTGGCAGTCTCCTTCGTAGAAGCGGGGACATTGTCTTGGAGATTAATGGTACCATCGTGGGCCGTTCATTCTGGGGCCCACGGGACGTCCCCGTGTCCGTCGGGTGTCTCGAAGATTTGGTCCTTTGTGCGGCACCCTCCCGCTTTCTTCTCTCTCTCTCTCTCTCTCTCTCTCTCTCTCTGTGTCTCTGCGTCTCTCTGTCCCTCTCTCTCTCACTCTCTCTCTCTCTCTTTCTTTCATTCTCTTTTTCTTTTTCCCTTTAAAGGGCCAGAAGGGAGAAAGGGATCCGTGGAACAATCGCAAAGTCGGACGAGACCACGCTTGATCTTTGGATGTTTCTCCGACGGAAGCTCTCGTCGTTTCAAAAGAAATTCATTGATGCTTCCGGATGTCGAGCCCAAGGCCCATGCCAGTGTTCGTTCAATTGAGAAAATCTTCGACCCCTTTGGTCGAGCGCTCGTTTAAGGCGTGCCTTAAATCGGAAGTGGGACTATTTGTTCCTCTTTCTTCGCTTTTCCTAGTTCTCCCTGTGCTCCGTTTGGTTATCTGTGATTTATTGTTTGTTCCTTTCTGACGATTCTTTCGAGGGGTATGAAGTCAAATCAGAAGGTTCGATCGGTTTTTCCAGATATGCTGGGTTTTTCTCATTTATAGAATTTTGTTGTTACCGTTTCTTTGTGAGACAGCAAGAATGAATTCGAAGAAATTAGTAACGTGGTGTATTTGATCGCATTGAGTTTCACCTGTGCCTTTTTTTTCTCGCGTACACTCCCCCCCACCCAAGATCGAAAGCAACAGTTTATTTATTTATAAAATCTTCTCGTTTTTGCGTCTTTCTCAGATAACAACGACATTTAATTTAATAGATTTGTAATGTAGGGTACTTGATTGTATTGAGTTTCACCTTTGCCTTTTCTTCTCCGGTGCTCGGCCCTCCTACTCCACCCAAAATTGGAAGCAGCAGGTTATTTATGTATAGAAATTCTACTGATTCGACTTCTTTGGGAGATTACAAGATTACATTCTCGTAAATTAGTATCACAGTGTATTCAATCGTATTGAATTTCATCTGTGCCTTTTCTTCTCGCGTACACTCCTCTCCCACTCCACCCAAAAGTGGAAGCAACGCTTCTGTCCTCTTACGTCATTCGGCTTCCGACCCACTTATTAATGAACGGCGGACCAACGAGGCTCCCATAGCTATATACGGCGCGAATCAAAATCGAATCACCACCGCGCGCAACACAGGAAAGAATCAAAGACAAGCGGGTATCGATTAATAAGGAGAAATTCGTATGAGAAGTAAAAAAGAGGAAGCTATATCGGGAAGAGAGATATTTGAGAAAGTCGCAAGAGGATTGGAAGGAAAAGGAAAAATCTCACTTTCTTTATTCATTTTACAATACTATTTTTTAACCTCTCAGAGGCGAATTTATTTAACACTATTTCTACCAAAGGTGTCGCAAGACACCTTCTCAAATTGTATTTGAAAATTATTTTCCAAGTTGAATCGTTCTTCCTTAATTGCTTATCACACTATTCGTATATTAGTTGTTAAATTAATTTGGAGGTGTCATTTTCCTACAGTTCATTCTGGACCCAAAAAGACACCTCTTGGTCGAAATCGGTATATACAAAATCCCGGTTGAAATATTGTTAAGCTAGCATCGATTGTTAATTTATTCACTCGATGTCCTTTGCTATAGCGACTCCTCGACAATGTCCATTTAAAAACATAGCACGAATGGAAAATTTACGAAGAGAATAATATGCACGCGTGTTACAGTGGGAAATGAATAGGTCAAGATGACACTAAACGTACACGTGTGTGCCAGAATTCTTGAAGAGGTTAAAATGTAAATTGCAAAAGTTGCAGATTCAAATACGATTAAAATATTTCTAACGATTATTATATCAGAGAATGAAGAACTTTTAATGCAGAAATAACAAGAAGCTTTACATTGTTTTAATCGATGGAAATAAATGAAAGGAAAACGACACATTCCCTCATAATTGATTACTATATCGTTATTTCTTGCGCGAGATTATAACACAGTAAAAATAGTAATATTGTTTATACAAACAAAACCGTGTTATTAAAATTAATAACTATCGTCGTGCCTACTATTAAACTTAACAATCTAGTTATGAAATTGAATAAGAAGCTCCCTAATTATTCCTCTAATTACTATTCCTGATTAGTCCTAATTATCAAAGCAAATTCAAATCCATCTCAAGACCACTTTGTTTACTTGTTAAACAACGCGTTCAAGCAAACGTATTAATGAAGAATACTGTACATTAAGTACGCACAATTCACCTTAATAAAAATAAAGAACAAGCTAAAAGTAAAGCAGGGTGATGAAACGAGAAACGTAACGTTTTGCGACACCGAAACGCGCCAGTTAATTACCACGAGCGTAACAATCTTTGCTCTCCTCCCTTGCTCCTCTTACTTCTGCATCTTCTCAATATTTACTTACCTCTCACCCAATTCAGATCCGCCTCTTTGCGTTCGGAGATTAAATGCCGTAATGATCGCGTTCCTCTTGCTCGCTCGCGATCAGACGATGAGATAATAACGTTCGAGATCGGTTCTCTTTCTTCTCTCAACGAGGATCGGCTCAAAGTAACGATGGGTAAATTGAGCAAGAAACGTAGATACATCTAACATTGTAAATTACGAACATTACGAAGAAGTTAAACAAGTGGATATAAAAGGGTTTGATTGCATCGTTACGAAATTATGTGTTATATGGTTATCGAAACTCGATAATCGAAAAGATTAAAGAAGCGCCTACAGAAATGTTGTTTTAACCTTGTTAGAAGAGTGAGCAGAAAAATGAAAATAAGCAATCTTTTTCGCAAGTAATATAAAATCCGAAAATCGAGAATATCGTAGATTAGAATTTATTAGAGACACGTTGTCAATGTTTAGAAATAAAATAATGCTGGTTCTAAGGATAACAAAAACCATCGATTTTGAACTGTTTACATTCTAGCCTGTTCAATAATACTCATTTTCTATCCATTCATGTTCTAATGAATAATATACTAAAGATAAAAGAATATGCTAAAGGTTAAAGAATATTCTAAAGATTAAAGAAGTGCTTATAGAAATTTGTTTATCCTTATTAGAAGAGTAGTAGTAAAATCGAAGGAAATAATCTTTTTCGTAATAAAAAGTTCAGCTCTAGGAAAAAATAATAAAAAATTGAAAAACGAGATTTTCACCTTGGCTAATAAGTAGTCCCTATATGTAGGTTCCCAAAGACACGATATGACTTTACGTACAGCAAGTATTTACTAGCGCATTGATCCATTAAAAAAACTATAACTTTGTCAATTTTGGAAATTTTAACTTCGCGTTGGGTTTTAAATGCTCCTAAGATGTTCAGCTAGAGGAAAAAAATAATAAAAACCTATTTGTAATCTGGGAGAATTCCAGACACAATTAAACTTTACGTATAGTGAGTATTTACAAATGCCTTGATCCATCAAAAAATTATACCTTTGGCAAGTTTTTAGATTTTAATTTCGCGTTGGGTTTTAAATGCTCCTAAGATGTTCAGATATAGAGAAAAAAATAATAAATTACGGTCGTGCCTAAAAATTGAAAAACAAGATTTTTATCGTGGGGTTGCTTCTTAATGAAGAAAATGCAATCAAATCTTATTATTCAAGTCCAAAAGAACCTCGAGCTAATCCGAAGTTGGGATTAGTCTTGAAATACACGTTTATTGGTACTCTTTCGAAATCAGCAAGAGTCATTTCATGGATAGAGAAAAAGGGAAAATTTGTTGGCCAGTGAGAAAAGCTCTTTGCAATTCAATCGGTTCAATAATACACATATTCTATCGATGCTCCGGGAATATTCATTTTTCCTCTAACGCGAAAAGGAAATTGAAGCAGAAGGAAAAAGCAGAGCGTGTTTTCGGTACGGCACGAAGAATACGAGACGAAAGTGGAGAGGAGGCGGGCATGCATCGTCGCGTTAAATTAAACCTAAGGTCACCTCGACCTCAGACAGCGATATATCGGCTCGCGTCGGTTCTCTATACGCTATTAGAGGCATATCTGATGTCCACGAGCAGTCAGGCCTGACGGAGGAGAAGCAAAATCGTACCTCGGCCCGCCGACGTCGTTATTCTTAAATTCGCGTGGCTCGTCGTAGCTGGCTTCGTCTTCGTCTCGATTCTCTCGTGGAAGATTAAGAGAGAGAGAGAGAGAGAGAGAGAGAGAGAGAGAGAGAGAGAGAGAGAGAGAGAGAGGGGAAGAATGAAGTTGGCTAATTGAAAATTACAATGTAGGCACTCTGAATAGTTTCTTTGTGATGCTACTGAAATACGAGTGGTTCAGTTTTGCCAAAGTGATTTCACGGAGAGAAAAAAAAGAGAATGATACTAGGAGAAGTTGCTACACTGAGAGAAAAAAATGGTTGGGTTTACTATAATCTCACTATATTTTATAGTTAAATTTGGCGTCAAACATATTTTTATAGTTCACTTAACCATACAAAATATAGTAGAATGAACGATTTATACAACTGGTTAACTATTATTATTATTATTGGCATTATTAACTATTACCTTTGTTCTTGTTATCATATGTATAGTAAAATGTGCTATGTGAATATAGTTAGTTCTATTACTATGTATGAAATATTCTGGTAATATTAACTATATAAAATAGTTACTTTTCTTACCATTATATATTTCGAACAATACTATATTTTTAGTTGAAATAACCATAATTTTGTGTAAAAACGTAATGTAGGTAGTTACACTATCCCTCTATCGTAATTATTACCGACATTATGGTAACCTTTACCATAAATACGATTTTTCCAATTATAATTTTGTTACTATGCCATTATAGTTAGAGATATCATATACTTTTCTCTCAGTGTAAGTACGAGAAGTGTTGCAAACATCAAGGTGCTGCGGTATTAGAGTTTTATAGAATTTCGAAAGTGGAAGTGGTCATTCCAGTAAATGAGATAATTTATATCAGTTTGATGATGATTTTTGTACGAACGAATTTTGAAAAAGGAAGGAATTTATTTCGGTTACAAAAGATTGCGGAGTAATAATTTAGACACTTTATAAATAAAGAGACACGTTATAAAAAGACTATTTGCACGGTGCTTGTATGGAGATGCGATTAATATTAATTTATGAAGGACGCAAATGAATAATGTACAGAAATCTCATATACTATTAGAAACGGACGTAGTACCTTAGAGCAAATAGAAAGCGAACACACGTCTGAAAAGAAAAGAGCAAGAAAATTTGCGCCCTTTTCAGAAGATCATTTAAAAAGAAATTACCGAATGCCCTCGGAACTACTTGACTTTTCAATATTAAATATAACTAGAGATCTTTTTGGAACTCTTGCTTTCTATAACAAAATTAACCTTAAAATAAGAATTATGCAATATTCACGGAATACAGTAATTCTCATTTATGAGTAGTCACAAGGGAAACGATAAATTAATGAAACGGGATGGATGATAAAAAATAACGAATGAAGAAACACGTTTGTAGTTTTTCTTACATTTTCAAAGAAGGAGAGGAAAGTGAAAATCTTTCTCAGATGGATGATAAAAAATAACGAATGAAGAAACGCGGTTGTAGTTTTTCTTACATTTTCAAAGAAAGAGAGGAAAAAGAAAATCTTTCTGAGATGGATGATAAAAAATAACGAATAAAGAAACGCGTTTGTAGTCTTTCTTACATTTTCACAGAAGGAGAGGAAAGTGAAAATCTTTCTGAGACCACTCGAGAGTATATGCATCACGATTTCGACTCTTCCCTCTCCTTTTTACTTTTCACTTCTTCTTTCTTTTATTTTTCACTCAGACGAGCATATCTCCGCTCTCCAGTCTTCTTCTTCCTTTTCTCTCTTCTCGTACGCGCTTCTCGGAAGTCTGGGAAATCTTCGTGCTCGCAGCCACGCGTCACTGCTCCCATAATTTTTTTATCGCGCTTTTATTACCCTGTTTTTCGCGACGGACGGACGGACGAACGAGCGAATCTTTTGACCTAAATTTAAACGAAGTAAAAACTGCGTGCGACCGCTCCAAGAGAATCTCCTCGGAAAAATTCAAAGTGACCAGAGTCAACGAGAAGTCCCGTCGGGGGTAAATTAAAATTTTCATTTGCACGTTTTATGGATTACTCGTATTTCACTAATTTATATTTCGGAGATCGATATTATTGTAGCGGTTAATACGACATTCGGTGTTTGCTATTTTATTGACTGCTTCTCGAGAATCGAACATCTATCTTTTTGTATGCATTCTTGTCTTCCTTTTTCTTGAAAGAAGATTTTTTGCTGGTAAAATCCCAGATTCTTATTTAATCCTTAAAAACTATTGCAAAAGTATGGTACATTATGAGAAAATTTCACTGACAATTAAGATTGTAGTTGTTGGAGTAGCCTTTAACGAAATTACTTATTTTTTTCCTGCACGTTCTTTTAATTACATTAAATTACATATAAATTTGTTACTTTATTCGTCGCAAGCTCCACGTTCTGTACTTTTACTGTCTTTCTATTTGAACGTTTTTCTCTCGTTCTTACTACCCAAATATATCTAATAATAGTACCGAGAAAATTGTCAAGCCTAAAAAATAATCAAATCAACCCCATACATTTTCTACAGAACTATGGCAAAAGTATGGTGCATTATGAGAAAATTTCACTGACTATTAAGATTGTCGATAATTCCCTTTTGGAGTAGCCTTTAACGAGATTACTAATTTTTTCCTGCACGTTCTTTTAATTACATTAAATTACATATAAATTTGTTACTTTATTCGTCGCAAGCTCCACGTTCTGTACTTGTACTGTCTTTCTACTTGAACTTTTTTCTTTCATTCTTACTACCCAAATGTACCTAATAATAGTACCGAAAAAATTGTCAAGCCTAAAAAAGAATCAAATCAAGCCCGTAAATTTTTGTACAGACTGATTGTCAAACGATTCTCTCATTCTTGTATTTTTAAATGTTGCGCAAGGCTTGCGTAATTCTTCGTGGCCACTTTGGAAACTGTTCAGCTCAAAGTTGCAGATGATTGTAAATTTCTTTCTTCTTCTGTTTTCTCCTCAACTTTTTTCCCATCCTCTCGTGCTCTCGTGGCAGCCTGAGGCCGACCTCGAGAGACCCCGGCGCATTATGTGCCCGTGTAATGGGATTGTGCGACGAGCTTTGCAGCACGTCGCGACACGTAGACGAAGAAATGTTGCTAAATCGGCAGTTTATTATAGTAGGGGTCTTCGCAACCGGTACAATCAATCTTCCGGTATCTCGGCCGACGGATCTCAGCGATCCGCTGTCACGCGAGCCAATCCAAAGACACTCGAGATCTCGTTGCACTCGCAGAGTGCATTATGCGAGGAAAATTTCTCGAAAGGAAATCTTGCTGAGTGATTTTTACCGGAGACTTTTACGGCCAAGAGTATTTTCGTTAAGAGTTTAATTCAATATGTTCATTTTTACAATTTGTTCGCGTTCAAGGGAGGATTTTTTTTTAGAAGTCAAATTTGAGCGAGCATTCACACAGAAATCATTGTTCTTGTTTTTTTTTTTTTTTGCAGGCTGTTTGTAAAAAAGATTTTTTCAAGGAAGTAAAGTCTAATGTACAATTCAGATGGAAGACTTTTGTTAAGTATTTGATTGTATTAACAACATTTTCGATTGTTCAAGTAGGTTGTGCCCTTCTAGAGGAGAATTGCTCAAAATGTCTAATCAACCTACAATCTTTTACGCATTCAAGCAGATTTTGATTTTTTTATTGTTGCGAGTTGTTTGTAAGAGAGATTGTTATAACGGAAGTAAAATTTAAGGTGGAATTCAGACAGAAAACTTTTGCTAAGTATTTGAGCGTATTAGCATTCTCGATTTTTTAAGTAGATCGTACATAGAATTGATTAAGTAGATTGTTTAAGTGGAATTGCTCAAAATTGGTTACATTCTGTTCGGCATTCAAATAGAAATCATTATTCTTTTTTTTATTGTTGGAGGTTGTTTGTAAGAGAGATTGTTTTCGAGGAAGTAAAATTCAAGGTGGAATTTAGACGGAAGACTTTTGTTAAGTATTTAATTATATTAACAACATACTCGATTGTTTAAGTGGATTGTGCGCTTCTAGAGGAGAATTCTTCAAAATTAGCTACATTCTGTTACGCATTCAAGTAGAAATCATTGTTCTTTTATATTGTTGCATTTTGCTCGTAAGAGAGATTTTTTTCGTAGAAGTATAATTGAATGTGGCATTCAGGCAGAAGACTTTTATTAAGTCTTCTATTGTATTAAGAAAATCCTGTATTGTTTCAGTAAGTTGCGCGCTTCTAGAGGAGAATTCTTCAAAATAATCGAAATTCCGTTATGCATTCAAGCAGAAATCATTACGTCTGTTTTTTTCGCTACTCAAAGATAAACCGTGGTAGCCAAAAAAATTGCGACTTTTATTCTGGCAAAAGTCACTATGCTTGGCTGCATGCAGAACAGGTTTCTATTTTAACTGTATGTTGAAAATGCAATTTAGCCGATCATTTGACTTTTAAATTGCACTGCTTACAAAACTATCACTTTACACTTAACGATTTCTGCTTGAACGATCATGATCTGGAACATGTACCTATTGTACGCAAAATTCTTAATTTCTTTCGTCAACAATTCTATATGAACATGTTGAAAGTGATATTAAATATTTGCAATTATCCTGTTGAGTATTAAAAAAATGATATTCGCGCAATTCAGCCACTAACGCGAATTGTTGTTAATTTTGTTTGTTTGTAAAATGTGCTTGGCCAACTATCGGAACGCATCTTTTCATCGTTGCGTTCTCTGCCGACGTTCTCAGCCGAGTTGCGCCGTCAACGCTCCCCGTTGGCCCAGTTTCAGATATATAAGTTTATAGCCGGCGCGTACAATTTTATTGCCCGCTACTCTTTTCGTCTTCCGCCCTCCTCCGCATCCCGCGATAACTCTGGAAATTATTCGCGCGTAGTGAGGGGTTTATCGTTGTTGCCCCTTGCATTGGACCAACCACGAGGATCTCTTCTACAACGTGGCATGCACGATGAACTGCGGTAGTGCTGAGTGTATTTGTGTCTAGCGAAAAATTAGACGCTCTTGAAAAATAATAAAACCGAATGAATAGGATTGTAAAAGGGATATATAAGTTTCCTTTTCTGTTAAGATGTTAAACTATTAATGATTAGGATTAAGGTTTTGGGGTATCAGTGATAGGTTCGTGTTCTATAACTGATAGAAATTGAGGTAGTGTTGAGTGTGTTTGTGTCTAGCAAAAAATTAGATGCTCTTGAAAAATAATAAATTCGAATGAATAGGATTGTAAAAGGGGTATATAAGTTTCCTTTTATGTTAAGACGTTAAACTATTAATGATTAGGATTAAGGTTTGGAGTATCAGTTCGTGTCCTACGATTGATAGAAATTGCAGTAGTGTACAGTGTATTTGTGTCTAGCGAAAAATGAGATGCTCTTGAAACATAATAAATTCAAATGAATAGAATTGTAGGAGTGTATAAGTTTCCTTTTATGTTAAGATGTTAAACTATTAATGATAAGGATTAAGGTTTTGCGGTATCAGTGATACCTTCGTGTTCGTGTTATACAACTGGTAGAAATTGCAGTAGTGTATTCGTGCTTAGAGAATAATAAAAGCTTGTAAAAACATAATAAACTCGAATGCAGAAGTGGTGTATAATTTTGTTTTAATATTGATAAATATTGATAATACTGATAAAAATGTTGCTCGTTGATGCAAATATAAAAAACACAGTTGAAAGAAAATACCCCTTTGGAAGGTAGACAATTATATAGGCTGTTATATTTTCAAAATTCCTTATAAAGCCTTACTATGTCGTGAAATTACATGTGTTCTACTTAAATTAACTTAAATGAATCTAATAGTAACATTTAATTGAAGGCGATGTTATATACTTTGCAATAAATTATTAACGATATATAAAATGAGTAAATTAATCATACCTACATCCTTTCTTTGGAAGCAACAATAATTTTTATTCTCCGCAAAATCCTGATCACGCCTATACAACTGATTATTTGTTTAATACTTCTCGAAAACACTTTTCCATTGTTATACACTCTTGCATTTATCGTTAAACTCTTCTCAATAAGTATTCTTTTCTCTTTATCCTACTCAAATGAGACATGCATCCTTTTTTTGTAAACAACAGTAACTTTAGTCTTAACACAATCCTCATCGGACCTATACAACTGATTATTTGTTTAATACTTCTCGAAAGCACTTTTCCATTGTTATGTACCATTGCAATTATCATCAAACTCTCCTTAATAATTACTTTCTTCTGTCAGTCTTCCTACTCAAACGAGACAGTTATCCTTTTTTGTAAACAACAATACTTTTGGTCTCAGCATAATCCTTATCAGTTCTATACAACTGAGTATTTATTTAATACTTCTTGCAAACACTTTTCCATTGTTATGTACCATTGCAATTATCGTCAAACTCTTCTCGATAATTATGTCCTTTCTCCCTCTCTCCCCACTCAAACGAGACATGCTCGAGACGCTCTCACTTCAGATAAATATTATTTTCGTTCATTCTCTCGCTCCCTAACCTCCGGTTACATCATCGAGACGCCACACACTTCCTTCCTCAGTTACACCGTTCTCAGCGCACCTCCGTAAATCAAAGCCTTGCCCTCCGAGCTGCCGTCCCCATTACCCACTATTTTTAATTCGCCAATCCCATTACGCGCGCCTATTTAAAAGCACCAGTGACACAACTCTTCATCCCTCGCCTCATTCACCACCCAGTATTTTCAATTCCCTCCTGGTTTCGACTCGCGCGTTTAGGTGCTTGTTTGTAATAAATATTTAGCGATGTCTCTATGCAGGACTAATCTCCATTTAGAGTCGGGTAATGTTGATCGTCTTAGCTCCTGCTGGGGATGGGACCGAGAAAAAGATAGGGTGGAGTTGATCAGGATTCTTCTCGTTGTTCTCAGGTCTGGATTAAGACATTTAGAGACTCTGAGCAGGGTGAGTATAGGTTGAAAAGGATTATTTGATTTTTTTACATTGACGTAGAAACATACATTTGTATTGGCATGGAAACACACATTTGATTAATAAAAGGGTTGCAGTGAAATAATAAGAGTAAGTTTCTCAGTTTTCAAGGTTGGATTAAGACCTTTAGAGACCCTGAACAGGGTGAGTATGGGTTGAAAAGGATTATTTTATTTGTTTATATTGACGTAGAAACATACATTTGTATTTGCATGGAAACACACATTTGATTAATAAAAGGGTTGCAGTGAAATAATAAGAGTAAGTTCCTCTATTCTCAGGGTAGGATTAAGTCCTTTAGAGACCCTAAACAGGGTGATTATAGGTTGAAAGGGATTATTTTATTTGTTTATATTGACGTAGAAACATACACTTGTATTGGCATGGAAACACACATTTGATTAATAAAAGGGTTGCAGTCAAATAATAAGAGTAAGTTCCTCTATTCTCAGGGTAGGATTAAGTCCTTTAGAGACCCTAAACAGGGTGATTATAGGTTGAAAGGGATTATTTTATTTGTTTATATTGACGTAGAAACATACACTTGTATTGGCATGGAAACATACATTTGATTAATAAAAGGGTCGGAGCCAAATAATAAGAGTAAGCTTCTGTTCTCAGGGTTGGATTAAGACCTTTAGAGACCCTAGTATATTGATTCTGGGGTGAGAAGGATTATTTGATTTCGTTATATCGAGAAATTCGCGTAGAAACATACATTTGATTAACAAAAGTAAAAGATAATAACAGTACGGGGCATGTAAGGTGGCCCGGTGATCGTCAGGGTACCAGTAATCGCCATGTTCACGTATTAACGACATATTATAAAGTTTTCTGTCGATCGTGCGGCTCTCTGATATTTTTGTTGGCCCCGAGGAGGTATGTACAATGTTGTATTACATTGTGCAATTCGTAAGTACACGAATACAATACTGATTAAATCGATTATGTGTAGCAATCGAATCTATGCGTGATTTCGATCGGATGTTCATGTTGAGGTTAATATACACCGTTTGACATTTCGCGTAATCTTGGAATATTCGGCGATTCGCATGAGATAAATTGAGCTTCAAGTTATAAATGGAGATCTCACTTTTACGTACAGTATCGCAAATTATTGTTTCATGCAATTTTCATACATTTTTTTAATATGACGAGCACTGGTTCATCGAAGCACGCAGGCATTCGAGTAATCGTCATACCTGTCGATTACTGAGACTAGGTAGAACGGAAAAAAATCTTATAAATCTATTAATAATGTACCCAAAATCCAAATTAATAATTAGGGCCGTAATTGTTACTTTTTACGCATTCCACGGACCAATAATCGTCATAAGCATAGTCCAGTTAACAAATAGATACGCAAGCAAATAAAGAGTGTCGATCACTGGATCATTTCTATGTCGATAACTAGATGTGTCTAGAACAGAGATGAGCACTACTCGAATAAATAACCACAGTTACAATTCTTTTCTTTTGAAATCGCTATTAATAATTATTTAAAATTTATAATAATAATTGTTCGAAAACAACAGTAAAAATGATTATTTCTTTGAAAAAATAATATAATTTATTTTCGCTTGCAGCTCTTACTCGTAATTATTTAATCCAAAAAGTATTTTAAGTGTATAAAGAAAAATAAGAGATATTTCGGAGATATGTATGTGCAATTGTTAATTTATATGTAAAACAAATATAATATAATTATAATTGTTAATTTGTGTGTGTCCGGATCTTTCCATCATTCTTGCATGCTACAGTTAAACACGTGTGGCGATTGGTGGGACGATCCATGATGATTACTGGACCAACTGTCATGACGGCATGGCGATAACTAGTACATTTATGCCTTCCAACCTTTACGAAGGATTTTCTCAAGAACGGCAATAGGTACGAGAATTTTAAAGCGACGTTCTTATTCGTAACAAAAAATACTGATTCAGAATAACCTAAAATAACAGTTGTTCAGATTTTAATGCGAGCGATATAAATTTACAAAGTCGAGTGTTTTGCTTAACGTGACGATTACTGGGCCAATCACCTTAATGAATAAAAGTGAAATGAATATGGAAATATCCGTGTTTGAATTATTTTTTATTGTATTCATATAGATGGGAGAGATATAGAAATTATCGAATTTACATTATACACAGCAAGATCTGGCCAATGCTTTGAGATACAAGCGGTCGCAAATTAAAGTCAAATTTTATTTTTCAAAATAAACAAACACTTGCTTACAATTAGCAAAGTGGAAAATAAAATTGATTTTAGCCAACATTTCCGTAGTGCCAGCTACTTTTCTCGATACTGTAAGCTCTCGGCGCATGCTTATTTTGCCTAATGGTTAATACAGGGCATGCTCCTTCTCCTCTTGGAGATGGTAGCCGTGCCACCAAGAGGGACAATACGAGGGCCCCTCCGCATTCCTACGTCCAACTACAATGAGCATTGTGCGAGCGAGTGAGCGCGTGACATTATAGGTGACCAAAGCAAAGGGGAGCTTGACTTTATTTTCTCTTCTCTTTATTCTGTTGCTCTTCTTCGCCGTCTTCATTCTCTATCCTGTTCTCCTTCTCTTCATTCTCGTTTGCGTCTTCATTTTTGATTCTTCAGCCTATTTTCCTTCTCTTCGCTTCTTGGTCTGCATCTTCATTCTTGATTCTTCATCCTATTTTCCTCATCTTCCTCATCTTCATCTTTATCTTCATTCCTCATGCTCTATCCTATTCTTCTCCTCCTCTTCCACGCCTTTGTCTTCATTATAGGTGACCAAAGCAAAGGGGAGCTTGCCTTTATTTTCTCTTCTCTTCATTCTGCTGCTCTTCTTCGCCGTCTTCATTCTCTATCCTATTCTCCTCCTCCTCATTCTCGTTTTTATCTTCATTTTTGATTCTTCAGCGTATCTTCCTCCTCTTCGCTTCTTGGTCTTCATCTTCATTTTTGATTCTTCATCCTATTTTCCTCACCTTCTTCATCTTCATCGTTATCTTCATCCTTCATCCTCTATCCTATTCTCCACCTCTTCTTTCTCGTTATTGTCTTCATTTTTGATTCTTCAAACTATTTTCGTCCTCTTCGCTTCTTGGTCCTCATCTTCATTCTTCATCCTTCATCCTCCATTTTTTTCTCCTTCTTTTCTTCCACACCTTTTCCTCATCTTCATCTTTATCTTCATTCCTCATGCTCTATCCTATTCTTCTCCTCCTCTTCCACGCCTTTGTCTTTATTATAGGTGACCAAAGCAAAAAGGAGCTTCGCTTTATTTACTCTTCTCTTCATTCTGCCGCTCTTCTTCCTCGTCTTCATTTTTGATTCTTCAGCCTATCTTCCTCCTCTTCGCTTCTTAGTCTTCATCTTCATTATTGATTCTTCATCCTATTTCCCTCGTTTCTCTCCGTCGTCTTCATCTTCATTCTTCTCCAACACAAGAGAAGCAAGAGGGTGACTATTTATTAAATACGTTCGAGTTCTATGTTCCTCCCAAACTTGTTTCAGGGTACAGTAAACGCAATTCTTCTTGATTTTTTCTCTTCTACACAAGACAAGGGAAAGAGTACCATTGTTAAATACGTTCGAGTTCTACGGTGCGTTACATCCTCTCCTAGCGGACCTCCTTGAATAGAAATATCACCGTCCTTGTTCATCTGCCTCCCTCATTTTCGTTTTCTTCGTTTCTTCTTTCTCTCGTCCTCTGATTTTCGTCCTCTCCACCATTCATTCTCCTCCATTTTTCTTTCTGTCCCTTTCGATCCCTTAGCTCGGCGCCTTTTTTTCTTTTTCTTCTTCTTCTCCTTGCGAGCGGCGTTGCTCAACTTTATTTCTGCTCTATTCAGACGACGAATCTATTAGATTTGTCATTTCCGATTATGAATAGTCCCCAAGACCCTTTCAAGTCCCGTCCATCCCCTTTTCTTTTGCAGGGTCCTTTCTTTTCGGGGGTTCTTTTGTTTTTTTATTCAAACGTTCTCCTTCTCCCATTCCTTGTCTTCCTTTTCGTTTTTCTATGCGAGGATGATTGTATTTCCATATCATGGCTATTCACATTCCGCGCGTTCGGATTTATGTCAAGTTTGGAACGTTATGTTATGTAAGAATTATTATTACAATTATTTGAAGATTTATTGGCGAATTAATATTAAGCTCGCAGATAAGACACAATGTTAATATTAACTAATCTTGCGATATTTGTTTATTTATATGTCTGTTAATTTTGTTTTTTGGAATTATTTATTAATCCTTCTATCTTGTAATTTAATAATACGCGCAATTTGTCAGTGTTGTATTGTGTATGCGGAAACTACGGTGCAAGGGAACAAGTCACTATCAAAGAATACTGTTAACTGGTTCGATGTTAGTTGGAACCATATTATCTGATATACATAATTTATTCATTTTTGCAGAATGCGTTCTGCACTGTTAATCACCGTGAGAATGAAAACTATTTTGACTCTACAATTTTAGCAATGTGCATATCAAATTCAGTGGTATTCTAACATCTACGCAATCAGTATGTCATTAAAATAAGTAAACACCTAATAGCATTCAGAATAAAATGAATCTAAATCTAGCTTGGAAGGCAAATCGAAATCCAAATTCTCCTTTCTCTCCTTCCTCTCCTATTTCTCATTCCAATTCTTCTTCTGTTTCCGCTTCAACTTCGTCCAATTCTTGTCTTCTCGTTCTTCTTCTTCCCCTATAACTCCCCGTTCAAATCTTCGTCCTCTCTTCATCTTCTTCTCCAGCTTCTCCTTCTACTTCTCGTCCTCTCATTCTTGTTCTGCTCTAGTTTCTTCTTCTACTTTTCGTCCGCTCTTTCTTGCTCTTCTCCTCAAGATTGCTCCCTATTTCAATGTTTGCCTTGTCCTTCTTCTTTTCCATATTTTCCTTCCAGTTCTTATCCTCTCCTTCTCCTTCTTCTTCTCCAAATTCTCATTCTAACTTTCATCCTCTCCCCTTCCGCTTCCCCAGTTTCTCTCATTCTTCCTCTTTTTCTTCTCCAGTTTCTTCTTCCAATTCTCGTCTTCTCTCTCGTTCTTCTTCTCCCCCAATTCGCCATTTGAATATTCGTCCTCTCCTTTTTCTTCTTCTCCATATTCTCGCAGTTCTCATCCTCTCCTTCTCCTTCTTCTCTTCCAACTTTCATTCTAACTTTCATCCTCTCTACTTCCGCTTTTCCATCTTCTCATTCTAACTCTCACCCTTTCTCTTTCCGCTTCCCCAGCTCCCTCTTTCAATTCTTATCCTCTCATTCTTCCTCTTCTTCTTCTTCTTGTCCAGTTTTTTCTTCAATTCTCGTCTTCTTTTTCGTTCTTCTTCTCTCCAACTCTTCATTTCAATGTTCGTCCTCTCCTTTTCCTTCTTCTCCTCCAACTCTCACTCTAACTCTCATTCTCTCTCCCTCCGCTTTTCCATTTTCTCATTCTAACTCTCATCCTCTCTCCTTCCGCTTCTCAATCTTCGCCTTCCAATTCTCGTCCTCTCTGCTTCCTCCAAACTCTCATTCTAATTCTTGTTCTCTCCTTCTTCTCCACCTTCTTCTTTCAGTTCTCGCCCCCTTCTTCCTCTCGAGCTTCTCCTTCCAATTCTGCCTCACTTCCCCCTTCCACCCTCACTTTCCGTCGAGCCCTCCTCTTCTTTTTCTCTACTCCTCCTTCACCCTCTTCTTCTCCTTCAGTGCACCCAGTGGCTCTTTTTGCTCGATACGTGGCGCAGACATACCTGCAGAAACGCGAGACGCCGCGTCAGAATTCGATCGTAAAACCGCACAAAAGGGGGACACGACCGATGCGCCTTCAGGATGGAATTGAATTCTCCTTTGTGTCTCCTTCTCTCGTCATGTTCCTTCAGCTATGCCACCACCTTCTCCTCCTCCTCGTTCTACACCTCCACCTCCACCAGTGAGAATCTCATGCGACTCGCCTCGTTTCTCTCGTAGACACCTCGTCTCCTTTCAAATTCGATCGAAGTTTTCCAAAACACGGACAAGAGCGTACAAGTGGCAATTTTACATCATTTCGTCTATGAGTCAAGCGATTTTGCGTACCGATTATAGAAAATATTGGTAAAATTGTGTAAGGAAAAAGCTAAATTTTTGTACGAGAGTCTATTCGGCTAGAGAGATTCTTTTATAAACTGTTTTATTATGTACAGTATAATGCCTTTGTATAGCCATTTGCATTTTAATGCTTTCATAGTTTTTATTAATTTTTTAACGCTAGTTTACTTTAGTTTCTTATTTTGTTACTTCTTTTATTGATCGCTATTCTTATTTTTCTTTAGATAACCGATAAAGTTTGTTTAATTTATTTGTTTAGGTGCATTGATTCAAATTTTTGTGAACATTGAATATTTTTTGGCTACGTGGGAACCATATGTAAATTACAATCGAGAATTTGATTGAGAATAATTCCTTGCCGTTCGAGATAATAATATAGTTTTGACAATATTCATTCTTATTGCTAAATGTCGCATCATTGAAAATTCCACAGTGCACTAGAATTATCTGTGTGCTTTATAATCATTATCAGAGAACAGAATGACTATTGTACAATTGTTCATTCTCCACTATAAGGTGAATGAATGTTTAAAAAACTTCACTTTCATTCAAATTATCGATATGTCCTGGTCCTTTTCACGATACTTTATTAGTTTAACATTTTACTTTAACATTTGGAACATTTTTTCGATTGAATTACGAACGTTCTTTTAACTTTTAACGTTATCAACGCTAATTATAGTTATCGATGAATTCACTCGATAATCTGTTGGCAACAATACGAGAAGCACAGACGACACAAGTGAGGACCCTGTGGCCTTTGCGTCGCGACGGCCGGCGCCTATAAATTCGTCCCACCGATGTTTTGAGTGTCGAATGCTTCTCCGAAGTATAAAGATAATGGACGCCGATCTTTATTGCGTCAATTGCAATTTTACTGCCTTGTTTTGAAGATGGTAATGGGGTCCATCGGTTTCGTGCGTGGCGCGGAGCGAATGAAAGCTTCGAATATTCGTATGTCGCCTGCACGACACACGCGCATGGGCATGGTCAATCTGCGAATTTTAAATACGTGTCATCGATCTGTTTCAAGATTTTCTAGTAAGAGTAAGTGAAATTACTGAAAGCTGAATATTTGCGAATATAAAACTATCTTTGCAGCTTAACTGTTTGGGGCACGGTGGTATTAAAAGTATCCCAACTTTTTGATGCGCGACTATGCATGGTGGGACATTTTTTGACTCACCTCGAAATAGTTACGCGCGCATAGGTTTATAGTTAGTTTTACTGATGTGAAGCACTTGGTAATACCATCAATAAATTTTCTAAATGCGTTCGCTTGTGCTGGCAAGTTTTAACATACCAGTACAGGTTCATCAACCGGAAGTTTTTATTGCGACAATCTTTTTTTCCTGCTTTTATGTGAAAATTTCTGTACAACATGGGTCTATTTTATTTTCTAAAATCCCGTGTCTCAAACAGTTAACCCCCTAACCCATCAATTAAAAATTCGTAAGCGGTTGTTTTTCCACCAATTTCTTTAATTCTCGATTTTCTTAAAATACAAAAGAACGTTTAAGAAATTTTGAAAAACCTTAAGTGGTCCAAGAGGATAATTAATATTTACATTCTTATTTGAGAGCTTATTTATGTGTAACCGGGTAAAATAAAGTATAAAGAAAGGTTTATAAACTGGTTGTGCTTGATGTATCGACTTAAGATATCATTTACTTCGTGTTCCATGTGAAGATTAAATAAGCTGAAGAAACTTTTGTTTTGCATTCATCATTGCTCTGTTTATTAATTGTTATTATTAGTGAAGGAAGAAAGAGCTTTCAGTATTATTAAGCCTTTGTGAGCCTGCTGGAGTCTGAAAGGCCCGACACGTTTCCAAATAATTTTAAATAATTTTGATTTGATAAAACTGTTGTTTATGGGACCCCCTCCGATGACCTTGACCTTCACATATGTTATCAAGGACACCCTCCCGAGTAACATGCAAAAGGTTTTTTGCAGCGGTCATTGTTTGTTAACAAGTTATTAACAAATAAATTCACGGGTTCGGATTGGCCTTTTCCTGCGTGGCGATGACTTTGACCTTGACATATATTTTCAAGCTCACCCTCCTGACTAACAATCCGAAGGTTTTAGTCGGCGCTCATTGTTTGTTAAAAAATTAGGCGAAACAGTAGAAGCTATGGAGATTGATCTAACCAGAAAGGCTTTCCACGCTCTCAAGTTAAGATTAATCTGCATTAACCTCCAAGGTCATTGTAAACAGTAATCAATTATTATTCAATTTATTGGGTACAAAGAACTCATAATTGTGTATGCGTGCCGGTGTAAGAAAAGCAATAGAATTCACAGTTCGCTATCTTACATTTCGCTTATAGAATTTCAACTTAGTTTATTTGTTAATAACTTTTCAACAAACAATGACCGCCGCAAAAAACCTTTTGCATGTTACTCGAGAGGGTGTCCTTGATAACATATGTGAAGGTCGAGGTCATCGTAGGGGGGTCCCCTAAACAGCAATTTTACCTTTTTTATTACCAGCCTCACGGATGGTTAAAAACGTGTTTTGTGCAGTTAATTGTTATTCTAATTACTCGATCTTGCACTTGTACTGTACGTATCAATCTCACTCTTTTTTCCCTTCTTTCTCTCTCTCTCTCTCTCTTTCTCCCTCTTCTTTTTTTCTTTTATGCTCATTCACTCAAGTAGGTATCCTCGCAACACGCATTTACATATGTCGAACACGATCACCCGTAGGATCCATAGTGCACGCACGGGGACGTCTCACATTCAGGCACGCAAACGCCGAAAGAACGATGAATCGTATGCTGATTATGCCAGGATTAGAAGTTCTATAGGCGACGTCGCGTCGGGTCTCCTGACTTGAGATTGCAGAGAAATGAAAAAAGAAAAGGAATCGTATTCGAATTGGGTGGGTGGAGAGGACGATGAGAATAAGAAGAAGGAGAAAGAGGCTGAGGATGAAGAGGTGAAAGTGAAGGAAGGGTAGCTAATCTTGAGAGAATCGCAAGATGAGAAGAATGAGAATGAACGAAGGAAGAGGCGGCATGTAATTGTAAGAATGAACGAAATTGTAATGAATGAATGAATGAATGAAGTTTATTTAGCTTTCTCAGCTATTTGTGCTACATCAATATACATGCTTTGTACCATATTATTATTGTCGTACATTAAGTGTCCACTCTTTCACTTTCCTTTTAAATTGCTCCACTCTCTCACATTCCCTAACTTCTACTGGCAGCTCATTATATTTCTTAATCCCTGCGTAAAATACACTCTTTTGCTCACTACTTGTCCGCCGAAATTCCATTCTAATACTGTAAGAGGGAGTGACTAAATGAGAAAAGGAGATTAAATGGAATTGGGGACAAGAATGAAAGAATTAAAGAAGAAGCAGTGTCTAAGAACGAAAAGAAGAGATGTAAAAGGAGGTGAAGTAGGAGAAAGGGAAATAAATGTAACAAAAAAAAACAAGAATTAAAGAATGAAGAAAGAAACAGTATTTAAGAACGAAAAGAAGAGATGTAAAAGGAGGCAATAGAGGAGTAAGAGAGATTAAATGTAACACAAAACAAGAATGAAAGAAGAAGCAGTATCGAATAACGAAATGAGAAAAGAACGAGAGAAGATGTAAGAGGAGGTGGAGATGACACTGAACCTGAAGAAGGCAAGAATGCAAAGATGAAGGAAAAAGCAAAACAGTAGATGTAACAAAAGATAGGCAAGGAGGTGAAAGAGCGGAAACAGAAACAAAATCTAAGAAGGACAAATAGAGAAAGAATGAAGCAATTTTTTTTCTAATAACAAAAACAGGACGAGCTGTTCGCCTGAACCTGAGGAGGACAAGAACGAAAGAAAGAAAAAACGAAGGAAGGAAGGAGTAAGTACCTAAGAACGTGAATTTGAGAAATGCTCGCCCAAAAAGAACTAAAAATAAGAAGACATAGAAAAAACAGCAACAACCAAAAACAAAAGGAGCCGATGGAAAATGACAAGGAGAGAACTAAATGTAACGAGGACGAAGGAAGAAACTATAACTTAAGAACGAGACTTGGTGGTGGTAGAGAATCGTAAAAAAAGTGAAGAAATGGAGAAGTAAACTGAAGAAGGACGAAAATGAAACAACGGAGGGAAGAAGTGGTATTTAAGAATGAGAAAGGACTGGAAGGGAGAAAGGTTGCAAGAATCGGGAAAAGGAGATGGAGGTGGCGGCTCACAAAATCTCCCGTAAAATTCGCTTCGAGGCGGAAGATATTTTTCTTGGAAACGAATTCAGCGCGCGTCGTCCACGACGAATGTGCATCCGGCTTAATGCCCGCTGCAGAACGAAGAATGCCGCAGGTATCTCACGTGGAATCTGCGAAAGGCGTCGTCCCTCTCGCCTTCGAGTCTCGCGCGCCACGTAGAAGGACCTCCACCTCCTCTTCCATTTCTTTCTTCTGCTTCTTTTTCTCCTAGTCCTTTTCTCCTCGTTGTTTCTTTTTTTTTCTGTTCCTTGCCCCAGTGCACGCATACATCGTCGATGCAATCGTATCTAGGATTCACCCACATCGAGAATAGAAGAATTTTAAACTAATGGCTTTGGAACAACGGATCGATGCTTTGTTTGATATTCATTTATTGGGGTGAGTTTATTGTTGCGAATTATTTGGATAGTTACCAAATGATAGATACAATGGTATTTACTTGATTTGTTAAATGGATACTTTTAACTGAAGCTTTTGTTTTACGCAGATTCATTGTTTCTATTAAATAAAATATTTATCCGCTAGGTCGTATCTGAAAGGATCTAAATTTCTTTTTAAATTGATAAACTAGTTGGATAGTCGGTGAGTTCGTGCAAGTAAAAATTTATTCTATTGTTGAAAGTTTTATCCGAAACAATTTACAGTTGCGCGCGATGCATTGAAAATAAAAATTCACGAATTTCCTCCACTACTCCAGTAATACAACTGTATAGTTTAATATGTATTTATTTGCCTTAGTACACCATGGACAATAAAATAAAAATTCACGAATTTCCTCCACCACTCCAATAATATGAGTGTACTGTTTAATATGCATTTGTTTACTTTTGTACGCCATTTACTAAAAATAAAAATTCACGAATTTCCTCCATCACTCCAGTAATATGAGTGTACAGTTTAATATGCATTTGTTTACTTTTGTAAGCCATTTACTAAAAATAAAAATTCACGAATTTCCTCCACAACTCCAGTAATATGAGTGTACAGTTTAATATGCATTTGTTTACTTTTATAAGCCAATTACTAAAAATAAAAATTCACGAATTTCCTCCACAACTCCAGTAATATGAGTGTACAGTTTAATATGCATTTGTTTACTTTTGTAAGCCATTTACTAAAAATAAAAATTCACGAATTTCCTCCACAACTCCAGTAATATGAGTGTACAGTTTAATATGCATTTGTTTACTTTTGTAAGCCATTTATTAAAAATAAAAATTCACGAATTTCCTCCACAACTCCAGTAATATGAGTGTACAGTTTAATATGCATTTGTTTACTTTTGTACGCCATTTACTAAAAATAAAAATTCACGAATTTCCACCACCACTCCAGTAATATGCGTGTACAGTTTAATATGCATTTGTTTACTTTTGTACGCCATTTACTAAAAATAAAAATTCACGAATTTCCTCCACCACTCCAGTAATATGAGTGTACAGTTTAATATGCATTTGTTTACTTTTGTACGCCATTTACTAAAAATAAAAATTCACGAATTTCCACCACAACTCCAGTAACACGAGTGCACCGTTTAAAATCCATTCATCTACCCAACTACGACCATTCGTGCCGCGATCCCCGGCTTCCTTCTTTTCCTCTCCCATTTCTCTCTATTCTTCATCCTGCACCTCCTCCTCCTTCTCGAAACAACTCACCCACCGTCGGATTGCCAACGAAAACCCAAGCGCCGAAAAAAGAAGAAAAAAAAGAATCGACACCAACAAGGAGGTGGCCAGACGTTGTCGACAAACTGTCCCGCGGATTTTTACAAGCCCTTCGGTAATTAGTCACCGGAGGCCCGTCTCCTCGAAGCCGGTTTCGTGATGGTTTTATCACTCTTCTTCTCCTTCCACTTTCATTCTCCTTCTTCTTCTTCTATCTCTCTCTTTTCTCTCTTCAATCAGCACCCTCCTCGTCTGACGCACGGTAAACGCGAAAACAAAGACATACGAAACAAGAAGAAGAGAACGCGAAAGGAAGAAGAAGAGTATGAGAAGGAGCAAGGCGACGCCGACGCCTTCCGTTCGGTGGCCAATTTTACGAGCGGTTTCTCTCTATGGTCCTCCTCACAAGGAAACTGCCAGAGGTATCTCCTTCGGATTTCAATGTCGGTGAAATTATTTTTCCCCCTCTAATCACATTTTTCCTCGGAATTATTACTTCCAAATCGGTAACACCGTCTCTTATATTCATGTTTTTTTGACTGGTATAAGGGGTAAGGCTCTTAGGAACTTTCCGATCCTACTTCCTTGACAAATATATAAAAAAAAAAGAAAAAAAAGAACGGATTTCAATGTCGGTGAAATTATTTTTCCCGCTCTAATCACATTTTTCCTCGGAATTATTACTTCCAAATCGGTAACACCGTCTCTTATATTCATGTTTTTTTGACTGGTATAAGGGGTAAGGCTCTTAGGAACTTTCTGATCCTACTTCCTTGGCAAATATATATATATAAAAAAAGAAAAAAAAGAACGGATTTCAATGTCGGTGACATATGTTGTAATCTAGACCAAAATAAGGGACATGTTTTTTTTTTATACGTGCCCAATCGCACTTTTGAGGGGTGAAACACCCCTTTGAAAAAATCAGTTTTCTTCTTTCGGATTAAATACCGTGAAATCTATACGAAATGGAAGAAAATGTTTTAGACGAAAGTTGAACAGTTTCAAAGGCGCTTAATAATAGTTTTATTGGTTATTTAAATAATATTAAACTTTTCGACTTACCCCTTCCCCCCTCATAATTATTTTGCAATTTCAGAATTTCGTTTTCACCAAGCGAAAGGATATTTTATTCCGAATTCATTCATAATGTAATAATGTTACTTTCCGAAATACGGACTTTTCGAAAAATAGATGGAAATGCCCGCGTATACCCGTAACGCGCTATGCGCAGCGATTGCCAGTCGCCGAAGAAGAAGAAGAAGAGCGCGCGACGGTGTCGGCGAAACTATCACAGCTTATAAGATATAATTTTAGGTTAAATAAAAAATTCGGTTAGACTGTATTATTAAGCACACAATTACCTATAATTTTATCCTTTACACATTTTTGCTAAAGTTAATGATAACAGAGCCATAAGCACCGAGCAAAATAGCAAGAAAATGATTTTCGCGAGATATCTAGTTAGCCATGCATTTTTCTAAAAAAGAAAGGAACAAAAAGCTCACTAAATTGAGCTCGTAAAACTGCAATTCTTCGGTGGTGAATTTTACGAGCGATCTCCCTCCTTCGCCTTCTCAGCCGCCGAAGAAGATCGCGCGAAACTATTATAGTTTATAAGATAGAATCACAGGTTAAATAAAAAATTCAGTTAGACTGTATTGTTAACCCCTTCCGGTAAAATGACGAGTCTAACTCGTCATTGGTTTTTCATGCCATACCGCACAATGACGAGCTACACTCGTCATGCGACTAAAGGTACTGTTGAATATGATAATTAATTTAGTTTAAAATTTGTAGTGTACTGAATTTGGCAACACTTTTGTTTTTTTTAATCCTTTGACTGCTAAAGGCGTATATACTCGTATACGCCTTCACAAGTCCATCAATATATACGAAAGGCGTATATGTACGCCCTCACAAATCCATCAATATACACAAAGGGCGTAAATATACGCACTCTGTATTTTTAATTTATTTGCCATTATTATTTTTTAAACCCTAAGAATGGTATCAAATTTTCGGGTACTGTTTTGGTGGACAACCATTCGCAGCAACTGACATACGAAAATCGCGCCGTCCATCTTGATGGATTCGTCCTAAAGCGGGCCCCAGTCAAAGGGTTAAATAAAAACTAAATGGTTATTTCATCCACAGTTTTTCATTATTAAATCGTACCGGAAGGGGTTAATCACACAATTATCTATAACTGTAACCTTTACATATTATTGCTAAAATCAATGATAACAGAGTCATAGACGCCGAACGAAATAGCCGTACATTTTTCAAAGGAAAAACAAAAGAAACTCATTAAGTTGAGCCCGTAAAAGTGCAATTCTTCGGTGGTGAATTTTACGAGCGGCTTCACTCCATGGTCCTCCTCAGTCGTCGAAGAAGAGCGCACGACGGTGTCGGCGAAACGTTTAGCGCTCGTTCGTAGGAACATCCCTGTATATCTCGGTCCAAACCAAAAAAAGAAGAGGAAATAAATGAGAAAGGAAAGAAAAAGCGAAACATTTGCCGTCGGTGATAGTCAGAATAACAAATACGTCCGCGCTCTTCTGTAGATCGTGGTGCGTGCGTGCATGTGCCATTCCGCACGCGTGCATGCGTTAACGCAAAGTGGTGGACGCTTGCTAAATTCGTCGATGATGCGCCGGCCAGTGCGAAAGTCGACGTCACCCGATCGCAACAGTCGAAGGGAAACGAATGCTCGATAAGGAGTAAATGAAGGAGCGAGAATAAGATAGAATGAGGGAGAACGAGAGAAGAGTTTGTGGCAGGTAGATTGGGAATTCACGTGCGTTAACTCTCGTGCTGAAATGATGTTTTTTGGCGTAGGGTTGGA
This sequence comes from Tiphia femorata, assembly GCA_944319695.1. Taxonomy (NCBI): domain Eukaryota; kingdom Metazoa; phylum Arthropoda; class Insecta; order Hymenoptera; family Tiphiidae; genus Tiphia; species Tiphia femorata. The sequence continues at coordinate 12,253,256 of OX090897.1, forward strand.
AGCGTGTGTGCTTTTCTTGGGAAAGGAAAAAATGAAGGTGATGATGGACAGTGTTAAGATCGTTCTTTTTTTTTACAACTATGTAGTAGGCATGTGTGTGTGGTTTAGAAGTGTAACTAAACACCCTATGAATTTTTGATTTTGTCTTACATATAATTAGTATTATGCTCGTACTTTGAGTAACTTTAAAAATAGGATACAAACACGTGGGTTAAATTTGTATACATAATAATAAATTATGTACCTTCGTGAATAATATCCATGGGATAAAAATTATTGGAGCACGGTATAATCAATTTTGTAGGTCACTGCGACATAGCAGTACTAATGCCCCTACACGCAGCTCCGAGAAACGTCAGATATCGGCAAGTAATTCTTATCGAGAAAGCAAGGCACATAAATATAATAAGTAAGGTATTATTGTAGGGTCATTATACTATGTAAAAACAGTGATAGTGGCAGCTAAAAGCACATTTGGATATTCGGACTTTTGGCCAACTTTTTGATACAAATACTCCACTATGCAGTGGCGCAACGGTGGCGAAAGTTATAAATCCAGCTTTAAACAAACAAGGCTGTGTTACCGAATGTGCGAATAACTTTATGGACTAGGGGTTTATGTAGACCGCAGAAATGTAATAATTTTTTATTGTAATAGCTGGATAGAATCAAGTAGAATCTTCATTGTAGCCCGAACAAAAAGTCCATAACGAATAAAGAAAAAAAATAACAAGTAAAGCGGGGAAGCATAATATAAAACACAAAAGATCCAATGTCATCAAATTGTAAATAGATCTGAAAGTCTTCTCACCGAATATGATCCAAATATCATTGTACAGAATCATATCGGCAATCGAACAACTTAAAACAATATTTATTACTGCAAAATATTAACACTTTCTGTACCAACAGTATCCAAAATATAATTTCTTAAAAATTTCCACGTTTCATCTCCTCCAAAATTCAATAATAATATTTGCAGTCAATCACAACACTCTTCGTATACCTCCGCAAATTGAGAATATTTACAAAATTGAATACCCCTTCTTTGCAATTGATTAAAAGCAAAAGGAAAATGAAAAGCAATTGGTTGAGTATACGAAGGCCTTCGCGCTTGATGCCAATTGTCTTCTCCACGATTGAATGACATCGTGGCTTAGGTCATTGGCTAAGAAAACAGAAGCGGATTATTTTTCTGCTTTTATTATTGTTGCCTCGCGTATGCATCGCGCGTGCGACGCGTGCGTCGTCCAGGCGTATTTAACGACGACGTCATTTGAACGTGTCGCGAATTGAAGAAGCACCCCTCGATGTAAAACCGATCGTGCCTTTTCCATTCACGGCAGCCCATTCACTCTCGCTCGGTAGAGCCTTGTAGTGCGAGAATTTCGTCGAATGCGCGCGCTCGAAAGAGAAAAAGGAGCCGCTTGTGACGATTTTTGGATATCAGAAATTTTTTTGATATTTTTGCCGTAAATATTCTTTATATTTTAGGAAAGTTTCGATCGTTTTGTGTTTTTACTTTTATTATTTAATTCGTTGATTTTCTTTTCTTTTTTCTTTTTTAATTGCGAGAACATGAAGAAATAGGGTGAAGAGAATTTCGTTGAATGCGCGCGCCTGAAAGTGAAAAAGGGCTCCTTGTGACGATTTTTGGATATCAGAAATTTTTTTGATATTTTTGCCGTAGATATTCTTTATATTTTAGGAAAGTTTCAATCGTTTCATGTTTTTTACTTTGATTATTTAATTTGTTGATGTTCTTTTCTTTTTCTTTTAATTGTGAGAAGATGAAAAAATAGGGTGAGACGTACTTCATAATACTTATTGCGGATTCTTTGATTAATTTTTATGCAACCGAAATTCGAATTTGGTTTTTGAAGCTTTGTAGAATTAGAGTCCGTTGAAATTACTCCTACATTTTTTACGCTGCGGTTAAACGACAGTATTAATGAATGTTTGGTGAGTCATCAAGTTCATATTTTTTATTTGAGGCACTCAGATGCCAAATCAGTTAACTCCACTGTTTGCATTTTTCAAAAATTTAAGCACCAAATCACGCAATTGACTTCCTACTTCTTATATTTGTAATATAATTTGTAAAACAATTTGTGGAGATAATCGATTTGACCTGTGACCGGCTCATTTATAGCTTATAACTTGGTCGTATGCGACTGAGTTCATTTTGTCGGTGTTCAATCATGTTTTTGGTCGTTTTCTTTCCTCGTTCATATTGCCTCGCGTTTTTGTTTGTTGTAAATTACATTGCTTTGAGGCAACCATAGCAGAATAAGAAATGCTGCTTTTATTCCATTCTTATTCTTTCGTTCTTTATTGTAATGTTCAAAAAGATTTAGGTACCTGTTCACATCTTTTTGTAATGCGCGTAAATTGTTTTTGTACGCGAATATTAATATGCGGTGAAATGGAAGATTAAAAAATAGTAATATTTCCGATCGAGCCAGAATTTGATAATAGGGCAGAACTGTGTATCTGGTATAAAACGCTTGCTATTTTATTATACTTATTACATTGATTATATTTAATCTTCAGCTACGGTGAAATAGACTATCAGAAAGTAGTATTTCTGATCGAGCCAGAAATAGATATGGTAAATATGCCGATCAGGGGACCAGGCTCCTACGACCTTGACTTTGATATATGCTATCAAGGACATCCTCCCGAGTAACGTGCAAAAGGTTTTAGGCGTCGCTCGTTGTTGATTAAAAAGTTATTAACTGAAGAACTACTGAAATTGATCCTTCTTTCACAACGTTCACGCACTTTCCTAAATATGGTATGTGTCGGTAAATGTTACGTTTAGCGGAGCATGCTCTTTAACTTTTCCCTAAGACAAAATTGGCGGTCTCCTCTCCAAAAAAGATATTCAATGTTAAAGTTGAAATATAAATGTGATCTAACCAGAAACGATTACCACGCCTTGAAGTTTAGATTATTTTTTTATTGCGCGGACGTGCCGTGCCTAACCATTGCACCGGCCTAACTTAACATAACCTAACCTAACTCTTTTAAAGTTTAGGCAGGTTGAGTTAGTTAGGCCGGTGCGGTGGTTAGGATTAGGATTAGGTTAGGATTAGGGTTAGGTTAGGCAGGTTATGATTAGGGTTAGGTAGGTTAGGGTTAGGTTAGGTTAGGACAGGTTAGGTTAGGGCTAGGTTAGGTTAGGATTAGGATGGGTTAGGGTTAGGTTAGGATCCTAACCCTAACCTAACCCTAATCCTAACCCCTAATCCTAACCTAACCCTAACCTAACCCTAACCTAACCTAATCCCACTTTCACAACGTTCACACACTTTCCTAAATATGGTATGTGTCGGTAAATGTTACGTTTAGCGGAGCATGCTCTTTAACTTTTCCCTAAGGCAAAATTGGCGGTCTCCTTTCCAAAAAAAGATATTCAATATTCAAGTTGAAATATAAATGTGATAAATGAAGGAAGATTGATCTAACCAGAAACGATTACCACGCTCTGAAGTTTAGATTATTTTTTTATTGCGCGAACGGGCGCGTGAGCGCCTGTGCCGTGCCTAACCATCGCACCGGTCTAACTTAACATAACCTAACCTAACTCTTTTAAAGCTTAGGCGGGTTAGGATGAAAAAATATGCGCAATGAAAAAATAATCTAAACTTGAGAGCGTGGTAGGCCTTTCTGGTTAGATCAATTTCCATTTATCACACTTACATTTCAACTTTAACATTGAATATCTCCGCCCCCCCTCCCCCCGGAGCGAAATCTGTCTATTGTTACTCATGGTGGGTTCTTACAAATATCTATCAAGATCTACATAAGTGAGTGGCGTGGAATAAATTACCCTGAAATACTCACACTTTTTACTCTCATAACTTTTTAACGAACAATGAGCGACGGCTAAAACTTCTTGCACGTTACTCGGGAGGTTGTCCTTGATAACATATGTCAAGGTCAAGATCGTAGGAGCTTGGTCCCCTGATCGGCATATTTACCATAGATATAATCGAAGTACCTATGTACTCTATCTAATACATTTGCTATTTTATTGTACTTATTATACAGGATGTCCCGCAACAGGTGTAATCCTGTAAACCATGTTTTTTGATTGGCCGAATACAAAATGGCGGCGAATTCAAATCTTTAGTCCAGTATTCTGGCAAAACGACTGAACGGATCCGAACAAAATTTGGGATGTACATCAAGTATACATGAAACTTTGTGTATCGCCATCTCCAATTCAGGTATGGAATGATTTTATCTTGGAACCTCTTACGCGAGCACGAATTCTGAACTTCACTTGCGTCTATCACAGAAATGTTGAATTTTTCACAATTTTGAAACAGTTTAAAATTCGTGGGCGAGCACGAAAGGTGAGCTACGCGGTCGTGCCTATTGCAGAAAGCGAAGCTTTTCTGCACCCGGTAAGGCGAGCGCGGATCTGGAGGGGGTTAGCGCTTGAGCGAAGCGAAAGCGCAGGGGGCTCTGTCCCCTAGTTCTTATATGTTCTTATTGTTTCTGTCGAATAAAATATTTTTAGAAAAGGGCGCAACAATTATGCACCAACCCAATAGTAACATTTCTGATTAAACCAAAAATAGATAATAGTGAAAAACTGTGTGTCAGATCAAATACACTTGCTATTTGATTTAATAGTCAAATAAGAACGCCCCATCCTTAATATTCAGGAAGGAAGACACAAATCGCATATTCAGCCGGACACGTGATATTCCATCAAAGGTTTCTGCAAAATATTCGAAGGATGCTGTTCAAGTAGAAACACCACAGGTAATTCTTAGTACCAAGTCTACGGTGTGTCGCTCTCCTTTTTCCATCGTAACATTAATCTTGCGTTACTCATTCGACCATAAACGCAGCAACCTCCTGACATTTATTCCACCGCGTGCGATCTCCACCGATAAAATCCCTTCTCCTAAATAAACGCAGCTTCGTCTAAACGCGTGCGAGCTTGACTAGGCAATATACTAAACATACTCAGAACCAGCGGTTCTTCTTAAAAGCGTGCAACGCCTGTAGCTGCATTCGCACGAGAAAGCATTTATAGAGGGGCGAATGCGGACGATTTTTAATTTTTAATATAAAATTTTGCACTATGCCGTGTAAACTTTTACAGGCCACACGTATTTTTCCTAAGGTTTTTCAAAAGTTTCGTATAAAATATTGTAAGGGTGCGAGTGTAGATGATTTTTAATTTTTCGAATACAATTTTATGCTGCGCTGTGTAAAAGATTTTCAGATCATATGTGTTTTTCACATTTCTCAAAATTAATGTTTAAAAATACTACAGGGGTGCGAATACAGATGATTATGAATTTCGATTGTAAAAATTGATACTGTGCTGTGTAACTATTTTCAAAAGTGACTTTTGAGATACTACTTAATAATATTGGACACCACTTATCCTGGACATACGCTCTTTATTAGTTAAACTTTATTCGCGTATCGCCTTTATACAATATCTCTACAATATCAAAAACTAGTAAATAAATGAAATTTCCTAACGAAAACATTGAAACGCCTTTTTCACGAGGGTGCGAAAATATCCTCCAAAGTCCAACCCCTTGCGGAATTATTTCCAAAGAGAAGCAAAATAACACTTCCAAGTCAAATTTCCTTTTATCATTTACATTCTGTCATATGCCTTTTACAACTGAATGGCGAATTTCATCGAACCAACATCAAAATTCTTTTACTCGCCTTTTTCCAAGACAAAAATTCTGAAATTATTTACATTCTGTCTTATCCGCAATTTTACAATCAGCTAACGAATATCGTCAAACTAGCATCGAAAGTCTTTTGATTCAATTCTGGAATCACCGCCACCGCGTCGATCGTTTAAACGTTTCGTGCCTGGTGAAACGTATACGTCCCAAAACTTCAAAATTCATATCTTTCGTCAAAAAAACAGATAACGATCTCCAACTAGACTTACTTCAAAGATCACGTCATGAACTATTGAAGAAAAATACTAGCAAAATTCTAAGTTTCATCCCTTCGTGTATATATCCCCTTAAATAATAGCAAAATTGAGTAAAAAATAAAAATATACATATTTTTCTGAAGTTTGATTCAACTAGACCGAAACTCATTTTTTGGAGATTTTGCGGGGTCGCTGATTACGAATCCGTGGTCAAAAATTTAAAATTCAGAATGGCGGATCCAACATGGCGGACAAAAATGCTGCGATAACAACCGATAGAAAAGAGAAAATAACCGAGGAGAAGTAGGTGTCAAAAAATGAGTAAATATCCACTGTGAAGGCATCGTTAACGAAAACTACCAGTTGCGAAGACCATTCAGTAGTCCTTGTAAAAATATCCGATATCCAATTACTAAATTTCACTTTTTCATCCGCCATATTGTATCTGTTATTTTGAATTTCGAAAAGTCGACTACGAATTCGTAATCAGCGATCCCAAAAGTCTCTAAGAAATGAGTCTCGCTCAGATCGAATAACAAAACCATTTTCGTCCCCCATATTGGATCCGCCATATTGAATTTTGAATTTTCAACTGCGGATTTATAATCAGCCACCTCGAACATTTATAATAACATGCGAATCATACGTGAAAACATTAGGCAAAAAAAGCAGGCACGAGAGGGTTAAAAGGTTAAGAACCGCTGCTCTGCTCAAATATGTCGCCTCTAGCGAACGAAGAAGAAGAAGAAGAAAAGGAATTTGGACGATGCGGAGCTTAACTTGACTTCGAGCGGCGGCGTCCTCTTGAGGTCCTCCACTCGTCTCCTTCTTCTGCATCTTCATCTTCATCTTGAACCCTCCTCTCCTTCTCATTGGTCGTCTACTAACGCGGATATCTCGGCAGATGTAAATTTCGTAGCGCGCCGGCCGTACGAGCAAATGTTAACGTTGCTGCTGGACCACGAGGGCTTTATTCCTTCCGCGTTTAATTCGAGAACGGAGACGCGAGATCGGCGTAAAGCACTGGAGGCTTCGTCGTGAGCGCCGCCGAGAGACGGCCAGACGCGACAGAGAATCCCCGTGTCGAGTGAAAAGAGTCCTCTCCTGAGGCGAGAACGAGAGAAGCGAGAGACTGAGCGAAATTGTGAGGGTTGAAATTCTTGATTTTTGACGGTGGGTAATGGAGGATGGAAAAGGAATGGTGAGATGGATGGACGAATTGTTGGCTTAATTAGGGAGTTACGAGAATGTAATTGGTAGGCTTGGAAAATTGCGAGGGCGATTGTTCTTCGGTGTTTTTCCGTGACGGAGGGAGAAATTATGTCTGCCTATAGCTGCCCCTCCATTTAACCTCTTCAGGGAGGATTTTTTATGGTGAGAAAAAAATTACTTTATTTATTTATTTTTTTTTTTTACGTTTTGTTCGTTTTATATCAGTAGAAATTCTAAAAGTGACAAAAATGGGGAAAATAATACAAACTCGCAAGAGAAAGTAACGTCCAGATTTGTAACCGCTGGGCGTTAATGGTAATTTATGAGTGAAATGATTTCGTACATTTCGGGTAATACCAGTTTTTCACACTTCTCACAAATGTAACGAGTTCAAATTAGTGCCCTCTATTTCACGTGTACACGAATACACGTGTGCACGTGTATTTAATTCTTTCTTTTTTAAACACGAGTATCGGGTACCCGCGTGTAATACACGAATACACGTATTACACGTGTATTTATTTAACGAACACTTCAAGAATTATGAGAACATTTTGTTTCTAAGAAATATAAAAAAAGTGTCGTAGAGATAGAAGAAATATCTATATATGCAAATACATACAATTTGGCACAAGATGTAAGATGCTGTGATAAAAATTTCTTATAGTTATCCGTGTACACGTGTATCTACGGATATCCGTGATAGACATAACGTGTAGCACGACAACACGTGTCACGTGTACCCGTGTAGTTTAAAACACGGTTCTGACCGGGAGCTCTAGTTCAAATGTAAACACGTCAACTTGACGAGTTTTCGTAATACCAATATTAACATCCTACCACGTATTTCACATTCGAAACAAAATTCTAAGGAAAATCAGCCAGAAATTATTCAGTCAAATTCACCCGTATCGACCCAAATCTTCCTCCAGGTCGTCAATCGTTAAAATTAACGAAAGATGAAAGAGGGTTAAAGTCACACGGTTGGATGAGAAGCGTTAATGAGGACCAAAGATAAAGTAAATGACACGGAACTGTTAAATAAAAGTGATGCCACTAACTCTATGGAATTTCCTTCATAACCACGATTTTCCATTTAAACTCTGCCAATTGACCAGTTTCCCTAAATCTATCGTTAACATTCTACCGCATATTCCACATTCGAAACAAAAATCCAAGGAAAGTCAACGATAAATTCTTCACCCAAATTCATCCGTATCGACCACAATCTTCCCCAAAAAAAATAATTGTTATATACATATATGTATACTTATAATATGAAACATCTTTTTTCGAATCTTAACATTGCATTCAAATGTTAAAATTCGTAGTACGAGCCTCGTAGGTATATATGTACATATGCATAATATATATATCTTACATAAAATGAAGAATGTAAACAAACAATGGGAACATTTTCTTCACTTTCCTTACGTTTACATATAAATAGATGCCTCGATCGAAACCGTGTTTTCGCACCCACAGTTAAAAAATGTTCATTTCTTGTTTCCCATCTGAACCCGAATCGCACAATAAATTCTTCATATCTATTCGATAAAAGTCTTTCGATGGATAAAAAAAGGAAAAAACATGCAAAAAATTTCTCAAAAATGTTTGAAGTGTTCGTGAAATAAATACACGTGTTAGTACGTGTATTCGTGTATTACACGCGGGTACCCGATACACGTGCTTCAAAAAAAACGAATTAAATACACGTGTACACGTGTAATAGAAGGTACTAATTTAAACTCTCCAAATTTACGAGTTTTCCTAAAACCTATCGTTAACGTTCTTCCACGTATTTCACATTCGAAACAAAAATCCAGGGAAAAACAACGATAAATTCTTCACCCAAATTCACCCGTATCGACCCCAATCTTCCTCCAGGTGGTCCACTAAAATTAGCGAAAGATGAAAGAGGGTAAAAGTCACACGGTTGGTTGAGAAGCGTTAATGAGCACCAGAGATGAAATAAATGGTATGGAACTGGCAAATGAAGGTGCCGGCACAGCCAAGAGAAGCGCAGCGTGTCGGCGACGTTTAACGCGCGAGGACAGGGACGATTTTGCAAATGCCGAAAGGCTCTACCAGCCGCTTCCGGGAACATATTTAACGGCCTTTATACATCTGTAGGCGATGATGGCGCTCTACAGGTGATCCTCCATCAGACTCCGCTCGTTAACCGGCGCCTCTCGCTGTGCGCGCGTCTCCTGGCGTCTTCGTTCGATTTTTCGATTTTTCCTCTTCTCCTTCCTGCCTGCCCATATGGTACGCGACGATCTCTAAAACCGCGCGACACCACGGCCGCAGAGACTGCGGCTACTGCGGTTTATCCGTGCGTTTCACTTCGGCTTATTTTCTTTTCCTTTCTTTATTCTTTATTCTTTCTTCTTGCTCTCTCTACTTTGTTCTTTTCTTTTGGTTTAGTCTCCGTAGTAGAAGTTCACGAGGGTACGCTATGGTTGATAAAGGTAGGGTTTTCATGCACTTGGAATTATTTGATTAAGTCACTGTGCTAGGATGTGTAATTTCTTTTTCCAGACGAATTTTTGAAAGTTTCTGGACAAGGTGGATTAGTGCACAGGTTTTTTGGTTTTCCAGTAGAATTATTTTTAACGTGGCGAAAATGGGATTTGTGTGCATTTGGAATTGTTTGAGTAGGTTACTGCGGTTGGATATGTAAGTTTCTTTATTGGCATTTTTGAAAGTATTTGGCTAATATGGATACTTGCGTAGGTGCATCCATGTACAGGTTTTCTTGTTTCGCAATAAAATTGCTTTTAACGTTGCGTTCACAAGATGCGCGCGACAAACGTAGAGAATGATTCGTGCAACAAGAATTGCGTAAAAAGTAATTTTTGTCATTTGATCAAAACGAAATTTCACTTTAGCAAAACGCTGTCGTGGATTAAATTTTTGTTTAATACCAATTGCGCTCAGAACAAGAGCAGTGCAATGACGAGAATCGACGCTGCTTTTGGTTGAGCTGTGAAGTAGAGTTGCCTTCGTCGTTGGTTCTCGATGGTAGGTGGTGCTTGGACAAGAGAATGGTAGTGGTAAAGGGAATCGCGATGGTTCCTACCACAACGTTGGTAAGTCGCCAGTGGGGGCCAGCACCCACACGCGTGCCCATTCAGACCGCACATTTCTTCTTCTTCTTCGTATTCTTCTTCTTCTGCTCCAACGGCACAGTCATTCGTGACACCCACCGCGATCAAGGTATCACACCAAGCGACACGAGTTCTTTCAGGTTAACCCTTGCTCTCCCTTCTCCACTCTCCTTTCTCTCCCTCCTCCGTTCTTTCTTTACCTCCTCTACTTCCCTCTCTTCTTCTAAGCCTTTCGTTCTCTCTCTCTCTCTCTCTCTCTCTCTCGTGTGCGCCATAGAGATGTAACAGGTCATATGCACATGCGTGTAGATTTACACGTGCGCGCATATTGTTAATCCGCCAGGTATGCGCTTGTATACAAGGGTGTCGAGTGTGTTTTTCTCAATTACAGAAATTTCCACGCGTTAAAATTGTCAAGCTTCGTCGCGCAGTGTTTAAAGAAGTGGGATATAAGTTTATTACGCACTCCATTTAAATTCATGCCAGTAATCAGTAATCAGAGAATTCATGTTTACGAGCGCGGCAATAAACGATTATGCGAAATTCATTAATAAAGGACTGTTTAAATAATAAAACGTTTCGATTCACGGTGGGTTTTGCGACCCGCACGTGCGCGTCATAATTCCAAAATTCTAATATAAATAAAAAATTTCGTTAGGCTCTATTATTAAGCACACAATTACCTACAACTTTCTCCTTTATACATTTTTTCTAAACTCAGTAATAACAGAGCTACAAGTATCGAACAACAAAATTCTTTTTGTGAGACATCTAGTTCTTTTCTCAGTACGAGGATAGTTTCCAAGATCCTCGTAGTAAACATCCGACAAAAACTCATCTTGTGTTTGAATAAGGGAGCGGGAGCCAAAATGTGTTAAATCACTTACACATTTTAAGTAATCCGCCGCGCGCGTATTACAATTCCAAAATTCTGATATAAATAAAAAATTCTGTTAGACTCTATTATTAAGCACACAATTACCTACAACAACCTAGTAATTACCTAATATAACTTTCTCCTTCATCATAGGCGGCGCCAGAACTATTCATGCGGGTGGGCCACAGGTGGGCCAATATTTTTATGGGTGGACCATATTTACCTCTACGATCGAACTTGTACCACTTTTTTTGGTCTTTCTTTTAATATTAATTTTAATTTTTTTTTTTCGTTTAATATTAATTGTAGAATTTTAATTATAACAATAACTTCATATAAAGAAAGCTGAAAACTTAGACAGAATAGGACAGCAGAATTATGCTAAAATTTTAGGGTGGGCCAAAGGATGGACTAGCGTATTTTTAGGTGGGCCAGGGCCAGTGTTGGGTAAGACACATTAAAAATTTATCTCGATACAGATAGAGATACGCGTGAAAAAATGTATTTAGGTATAGATACAGATACTCGGATACTTCAAAAGTATCTCAGATACATATCAGATACTTTTAAATTATATTTTGTCGTAATAAGGTAAATGCCTTAGTAGTGACGCTTGGAACTTAAAACTTAAGAAATAAGAAATTAGAACAAATTAACAAACATGTTAGTTTATGCCAATAATAAGATTATTTATTTATTAATATTTTATAAAAGGATAACATATTTTTTTTAACCTACAGACAAAAAATATGTGAAAACGTATCTGAAAATGTACCTGAAAACCAGTTAAGATACTATATTTTGTAACTAGATACAGATACAAATACTCAAATTCGGATGTACCTCAGATACAGGCTTAGATACACAAAATGTATCTAGATGCGGTATCTAGATACATATATCTATATACTACACAACACTGGCCAGGGCCCACCCAGGCCCACCGTTGGCGCCGCCTCTGTCCCTCATACATTTTTTCTAAGCTCAACAAAAACAAAGTTACAAGTACCGAGCAAAATAAGAAAAACATTATTTTTGCGCGGTATATAGTTCTTTCCACATTTAATCATCTCTCTATCTCTGATACTTTCCAAGATCCACGTACTAAAACTCACATAGGACAAAAACTCACCCTGTATTTGAATAAGGGGCGCGAGCATGCGCGCTCGCGCGCATGCGCCATAATGTGTTAAATCACTTACACGTCGCGGCCCTCCTGGGCGCGCGCGCGTGCTCGCGCGAGCGAGAGAACGCGCGGGCGCCGCTCGTGTATACGTACGCGTGCACTTACACGCGAGATTGGGTCCCGTGGTCGGCGGCTGCTATCCCCATAAAAGCGACGGACTCGACCGGCCTCCGGACAGTTGTCATCGTTGACTACGCACCGGCGCGACGTGACTCGTCGGCGTGGCGCCTTCCCGAAAGAGAGGGATCGCGAGCGTATACTCGCAGTCAGTTAGTTAAACACCTATTCGAAAACTTTCGTCTCGAGCACTTGCTCCCCATCTCGTTCCGCACCTTTATTGACATCGTTGACCGTTTGACATCGTTCGTATATTACGTCGTTAAAAAAAGAGAAAGATCGAGAGAGAGAGAGAGAGAAGGAGAGAGTAAATAAGAAGATACCGCGATTTTATTGGCAGAGAAGCACGTGCCACTTCCAGGAGAGTAGATTGTGAGAAATTTGTCCCGAGAATTCTCAAGAGAGAGAAAGAGAGAGAGAGAGAGGAGACTGCCCTTGCGGAGAATCCGCAGACAGGGAAGGACGCGCGGAGTCTATATTTATAGATCGTCCACGATCTCTTTACGGACGAGATAACGAGGGCCGATTATCGCCGGCTTAATCGCCACTGCGGACGTCTGCCCGCGATATCGTCCACGGAGGAGAGACTATCGTCGGCGAAGACCACGCAGGAGAGCGCCCGAGGTGGTCCTCTTAATTTTTATTTCACCGCGCACGATTCGAAGATAGAAAGATTCGAACCCGTCTCCGGTTCCCGCGTCACTGAAGCGGCACGTGACTGAAAGACGAGAGGAGGGAGCGAGAGAGAAAAAGAGTGAAAAGGTGGACGAAGGTATCTCGTTGTAATTTGGAAAAATTTCTTGAAACCGTTATAACGAAGATAAAAAAGAGAAAAAAAGGATACTTTTGATTATACTGTGGAGGACATTTACTGTAACAGTGACCCGTGCTATGAATCATTGAAGAAAAGGAAAGAGGAGGATATTATCATTGCGAAGCATCGAAGCATTTCCCAAAGTGTCAAACATCCGGTGCGCAGACATTTTCCAGAAGTCACGTGAAAGCATCCTGTGTAAGCATAAGAAATTGCACCGTATAAAAATAGAAACATACGTTCCGATCGTAACAACATTCGAAGCCCAAAAATTCAAGATTACCAGAGGCGAAACGACGAAGGAAGGAAAGTGAGCCAAATATAAGGAGCTAACGGGAGCGTGAGGCTCGCAATCGCAAGAAGAAGAAGAATACGAAGAAGCGAGAGCGCGCTAATACCGGCGAGTGCCAGACAGAGCGACGCTTCCGCAGACGGAGCGTAGTCGTCTCGAATACCGTGGGACGCACACGACGCTTGGAATACGTAAGCTCGTATAGTCCGCGCGCAGCATACCTCCAATCACGCGCGTGCGCGGGGTGGGGAAGGAGGAGGTTAGTGCGCATGCGCGAGCCGATTGACCAGTAGAAAAGCTTATGACCATTGCGCATGCGCGGACCGCCTGAGCTTTACATCGAGCCTCACATCGCGGATACAGCTCGAGAATTCGAGCGTGTTTTACTCCGAGTACACAAACGAGAGGAATAAAGAGGAAGAGAGAGAGTGAAGGAAGGAGAAGAAGCAAAAAGGAGGAGAAAGAAGAAAGCAGCTCTTCTTACACGTGCATCAGTCACATTGCCTCGCTCAGTCACGATCGGTTCGGTCAGTCACGCGTCGGTCGATGTCAGTTGCATACCGGTGTGTTGCCGTGCGTCTAAGAGAGGGCGGTAAAGAGCACGAGGGAGTGGTAAACTGCGAGAAAAGGCGCGAGTGGCAAGTATCAAGGAGCTAGTCGAGTCTCGGCGTTCGTGGCGAGCAAATATATATACATTCTACCCGTAAAATACAGATGCGCAGGCGCGGGTGCGCATTGAAACCGGCTCGCACTTTCTGCGCATGCGCGATGCAAGAGCTTTCGTATTCGCTCGCGCACGCGAATCAGGAGTGAAACTGGTGTCGATGATCGTCCAATAAGATCACCGGTGAACCAGTGGGGTTGGATTCTCCGTGTGTGTGTGTGTTTTCTAACCTCATCTCCTCGAAGTGACGCGCCAATATCGCGGGGACGAAGAAGCGCTCGCGTTTCACCTGAAGCGCGTAGTTTATGGTCGATTGATCTCTCGGAGTCAGTCAGTCAGTCGGTCGGTCGGTCGGTTGGTCGATCGGTCGGTCGGTCGGTCGATCGGTCGATCGTCCCGAGGTTGCTTTTCGAATTAATTTACGAAATTTGGTAATACTCCCTTTGAACACGGTGAGAAAGTGTTAAAAATGATTGTCTTAAATCGACGAGAATAAGACCGTCGAAGTTTTGTAAGTCGAGAAGTTTCAACTGTGCGAGAAGTGAGATACGGTAAGGAACTCGTGAAGTAAGGTAGCAGAGGAAAAAAGTGCGGAGCGAGTGAGAGCAGTGATTTCTGCAAGACGGTTAAGGTAAGAAGTACCTGCCAACGATCTTTCTCTCTCTCTCTCTCTGTCGTTCTCTCGCGTGTCGGTTTCCATCTTTCTCTCGCGTTTTTCTTGCTCACGTGCGTACGCCGGTAGATAGAGAAGTTAAACGGAAAGACGAACGAAGACAGAAAAAGAAATATCCGAGAAATGACATTCGATACTCCGTGAAATTCGATACCGAATATGCGATAGGATCGGTAAGAAAATGTTGGAGAAGGACGCACGGATAATAACCTATTTAACCGTCGAGAACTCGTGAGCTCGTTCGACATGCGTTAAACGGTTGCACGTACGATAATCTCGCGGCCGGTATCCCCGGTAAATATACGCATCGATCTGGATCGTTCTCGCCCTCCACCTCCCCACTCTTCTCGTCCACCAACTCTCCAATCGCCGCGCGTTCCTCGCGTCTCTCGCGTTTCGCATTCATTTCGTTTCCTCGTTCCTTCATTTCTTCATTCGCACGTTCCTCCTCGTTCCTTATTGTCGCGTCTCTCGCAATTTTAATTCGCTCGTTCCAAATTCGTTTTCCTGTCCGTTTGTTCCGTCGTTCCTGGTTCATCCGTGTTCGAGTGACTTTCTAGTTTTCGCGTATTCCTCCGTTCCTGTTATACCCACGTTCGTAATACTTCTCGTGTTTCGAGTTTCTTATTCACTTTATTTCATTCGCGCATATTTGTACGATCTCGCGCCTCTCGCATTTCGCATTCGTTCGTTCCGAATTCGTTAATTCCATCGTTCCTACTTCACCTGCGTTCGTGAGATTTTGTACTTTTCGCATTTCCCATTCCTTCGTTCCTGTTATATCCGCGTTCGTAATACTTCTTGTCTTTCGTATTTATTTCGTTCCGTCGTTCCTTCATTCGCGCGTTCCTCATAGACAAACGCACGAGAATTCGTGACAATTCGTACCATCTCGCGCCTCTCTCATTTCGCATTCGTTCGTTCCCTGGTTCGTGCCACTCCATTCCCACCACACAAGCGTTCGTACTATGTTTCGTATTTTGTGTTTCGTATTCCCCCGTTCCCTCGTTCCAGTTTCACGTAGCATTCACATATCACAATCCCCAGGTCCTTTTAAAAACACATTCGTACAATTTCTCTTATCGCACGTGTATTCGCACTCGTTCGTTTCCTCATTCACGTTCCTTCGTTCCTCCTCCATCGACATTCCTACAGTCTCACCCTATTCATCTTTCATACTTACCTTTACCACGCTCCTTAACCAGTTAACTGCGGAGTTGTTCTTTTCGACTTTTAATTTTTAGTTTTTACATCAAATGGTAAGTTTCTTTTATTGTTCGTGATCAAAAATATAAAAAATTTGGATCGACGCGTTAGTTAACTGGTTAACGCAATATTCTTCGACCTCACCCGTTAAATAACGTTTCACATTTAATTATTCCTTCACTCCTCTCACTTCTCCCAATCTCTCGCTCACACCCACCATCCTATTCGCAAATTCTCTCGTTCCTCGCTCCGTAAGTTTCGTCGGCGGATCTCGCGCCTGTCGGCTTTCGCATTCGCTTCGTTCCCCCATTCTCATACCTCGTTCCCCCGTTCCTCCTTTACACACGTTCGTACTCAGCTCGCGCGTTGACTCGCGCGCAACGTGCGCCGCTGCGTGCCGCGAGGAGAGCCAGTCGTCGAGAAGCGGTGCCAGCGGAGACACACACTGCACCGGGCGGTCGCGGTGCCGAGAAAACGAGAGAGAGAGAGAGAGAGTGAGTGAGTGAGTGAAAACATATTCCTCGCATCACGGAATACTCCTTTTACGTGCCTTAATAAATACACAGATACCACTAAAGCAAGCTGAAACAATAAAATAGTCAACTGAGAAATCCGAACAATAGAAACAACAACAAGCAACCGTCACGATTACATAGTGCCTGTGAAACACGAAGTGTTCTACGGGGTGCAGGGGTCATTGTGTCGCGGAAAGTTTCGTGCAGTGAACGGTCCTTGATAGACCAAGTGTCACCGGTGGGGTCCTGGGGCCTCTCCGGTATACGAGAATAAGAAGTGAGAACGAGATACACATATCCAAGATAGATAGATAGGTAGATAGATAGATAGATAGATAGATAGATAGATAGATAGATAGATAGATAGATAGATAGATAGATAGATATATCGCTGTGTGAGCTGAACGAGAGGGACGGTGGAACGGCACGCTATTATATGCGCGTTGAGAGGAGAGGTAGCAGTGGCGCGAGTGCCAGGGACGAGAGAGCGATTAGAGGGCTAGAGAGAGAACGATTGAGAGAACGATTGGCCAGTGTGTGCCCGCTGCTACTTCTGCTGCGTGCGTGCGCGAGTGAGTGAGTGAAGGAGCCGTTAAAGGAGGTGGAGTTGTGGTGGTAGAATAAGAAATAAGAAGAGGTGAGGTAGAGGAGAGTGGGGTAGCTGAGAAAGTGAGGGAGAACACCGGGGCGAGATGCATTTTCACGGCGGTCCCCTGCTGGCGATTCTCTCGCTGATCCTCGCCCTGTGCCCTCCGACCCTTCGCGCCCGCAGGGTGGCGCCATTAATGGAGGACGACCTGGCGAGAAGGCCCCATCACGCTGCCGGTAAGTCGACATTGTTTTCGACCTCTATTTTCACCATAGGCGGCGCCAGAACTGTTCACGCGGGTGGACCACAGGTGGGCCAGCGTTTTTATGGGTGGGCCGTATTTATTATATATTATGTATTTACTCGGTGATATGGTCCCATCACGCTGCCGGTAAGTCGACATTGTTTTCGACCTCTATTTTCACCATAGGCGGCGCCAGAACTGTTCACGCGGGTGGACCACAGGTGGGCCAGCGTTTTTATGGGTGGGCCGTATTTATTATATATTATGTATTTACTCGGTGATAAGGTCCCATCACGCTGCCGGTAAGTCCACATTGTTTTCGACCTCTATTTTCACCATAGGCGGCGCCAGAACTGTTCACGCGGGTGGACCACAGGTGGGCCAGCGTTTTTATGGGTGGGCCGTATTTATTATATATTATGTATTTACTCGGTGATAAGGCCCCATCACGCTGCCGGTAAGTCGACATTGTTTTCGACCTCTATTTTCACCATAGGCGGCGCCAGAACTATTCACGCGGGTGGGTGGGTTGCAGGTAGGGTTAGGGTTTTTATTGGTGGGCCATATTTATTATATATTATGTATTTACTCGGTGATAAGGTCCCATCACGCTGCCGGTAAGTCCCCACATTGTTTTCGACCTCTATTTTCACCATAGGCGGCGCCAGAACTATTCACGCGGGTGGGTGGGTTGCAGGTAGGGTTAGGGTTTTAATGGGTGGGCCATATTTATTATGTATTATGTATATTTGTTTTATTTCTTGTTGCGTATTACTCTTTATTATGTATCAGTTTTTGTTCGATTGTTTCGTCGTGTATACTAACGTTTGCTGAAATATGCTGAAATTTTTTAAAATTTTAAGGTGGGCCACAGGTGGGCCCACCGTTTTTATGGCTGGGGCATATGTATTATATATTATGCGTTTACTTTTTTTTCTTATTGCGTATTACACTTTATTATGTATCATTTTTGTTCGATTGTTTCGTCGTGTATACTAACGTTTGCTGAAATATGCTGACATTTTTTCAAATTTTAAGATGGGCCACAGGTGGGCCAGCGTTTTTATGGGTGGGCCATATTTATTATGTATTATGTATATTTATTTTATTTCTTGTTGCGCATTACTCTTTATTATGTATCATTTTTGCTCGATTGTTTCGTCGTGTATACTAACATTTGCTAAAGTATTAGGGTGGCCCAAAGGATGGGCCAGCGCGTTTTTAGGCGGGCCAGGGCCCACCCTTGGCGCCGCCTCTGATTTTCACACTTTCTGTGCCGCGCAGGCTTGCTTCTTGTCTGCTGCTGCTGCTGCTGCTGTTGCTCCTCGTCCCTGCTCGACTTCTTCTTCTTTTTCTCGTGGCGTATCGCGTTATCGCCCAGAGACTCGCGATACGCGAAAACTTACGCGCGAAAACCCGTCGGACAGACGTTCACGACCACCGACGACGTTCCGACGGCAGAAGTTTCTCTCTTATCGCGACCTATGTGAACCTGGCACCCGACTTTAACATATCGAAATTCTTTTTTGTTGCAATCGAAGAACATCATTTGTACCCGTTTGTACCTCTTTTCTTTTCGTTTGTACCTGGAAGAGTTCGGAGATGGAGATACTTAAAAATTTTACAAGAGGCTCAATCTGTTCTATGAAGATTGATCTATCTAGAAAGCCTCACTACACCCTCGAGTTTCGATTATTGGTTTATTTGCTTTATGAAGCAAATTAAGTAAGTGAAGCAAATAAATCATTAATCTAAATATCAGGGCGTAGTGAGGCTTTCTAGAAAGATCAAGCTCCATAGATAGACTGAACCTTTGAAGTACAAACGAAAACAAGGACAGTACAAACGGGTTCAAACGATGCTCTTTCAACTGAAAAAAAAAAAAAATAGATATCTTAACGTCGGGTGCCAGGTTCACACTGGTGGATGGGTTGGACAAGGCAAGGTGACAAAGGGTGTTATTTTGGGGGGTTTTGAAAAAAGTTTGCAAGTAACTTGGTAGGTGAGAAGGAGTGGATGATTTTCTTTGGAAATGGCGGAGTTGATTATTGAGTTTGGTTGAAGGTTTTCTTTCTTTTGTATTTGTGTGGAGGATGGGTTGGACTGTCAGGTGGGGGTAGTTTTGCATCGATGAATTTTTGCGCTATTATAGTTGTATTAGTTAAGAAGGCATATGTGATTGTTTGATGAATATCTAGGTTGAAAAGCTTCATTCTCCAAGTTCACGTGGTTTAAGGAAGATTTAAGAAAGGAAAATATCTGCAAAAATTTTGTGGACGATGGAGTGCACGAATATTTGATATAGTGAAATCGGTAGATGTTAGAACATTTTTTTAGAAATACTAATATATTTAATAATGGGCGAGAAAATTTGGCAAGTGAGATATCTGAAACGTTTTAGCACCATAATGAATTGTCGAAGAAGAATGTGCCTTTTATAAAATAAGCCGTGTACGTTGAAATTGATAGAAGGTCGTTTTCGGTATTTATTTATTGCTTGGTGAAATAGGGACCAGTGGGTTCTTATAATCAAATAAACAATAAGTTTATATTTAGATTTACATGATAGTTAATATATGACAATCTTTTCGAATCCATCTTTAATTTGATTATCGATCTCATCAAACTGTAGTGCAATATATTGAAAATATTTCTAACGAATGATGTCGTTACTCGCGAGCCTACTTAGGGCATATTGTTCTTTACCTCGAAAATGTAATTTTACTAAAGCAATTCAAAAAACGAATGCAGCACTGACCTATATTATAAGAAGAGAATTGGAGCTTGAAATTATTTGCGAACAATTTATCGTTACTTCGGCACACAAATTTTGTTGCAAAACCTACCGTCATGCGTAAAATCACGTGACTTGCAAAA
Source organism: Tiphia femorata (assembly GCA_944319695.1). Lineage (NCBI taxonomy): Eukaryota > Metazoa > Arthropoda > Insecta > Hymenoptera > Tiphiidae > Tiphia > Tiphia femorata. The sequence goes on from OX090897.1 coordinate 12,273,564, forward strand.
ATATTGGTATTTTTGAATTTTCTTTGCATCGTGGCCCTGCCTACTCGCTCTGCGGTAGGTAGCGGTAGACGAGACAACGAGCCAGGAAGTAATGTACCGGTTCTTAAACACCTCGAGGTGACCCAGATGTTAAAACGAGTTAATAGGTGTGCATTGTGATCGCGCGCGCGCGCACGAAGCCATGCGCCTGCCCTGCGGCACTGAAGTTGCTTCGCGAGCTTAAGCGGATGCCTCGTTATCGCGAAAAATTCCAGCTATCCCGACGAGAAAAATTCTGAAACGCGTGAGAAGATGGCATTTGGTGTCACGAAAAATTTCAAAGACCAAAACTTTTGATAAAAAATGAAATTATTAACCGTCGACGGTATACCTTGATGAAAAGAATAATTTAAAAAAATGTATCACACGTCGGCTTATCGTGACAAATTCCAGTCATCCTGATGAGAAAAATTTTAAAGCACTTAAGAAGATGGCTTTTGGTATCACAAAAAATGTCAAGTACCAAAACTTTTGATAAAAAAAGAAATTATTAATCGTCGACGGAATACTTGATGAAAAGAGTAATTAGAAAATGTAGCACACATCTGCTTATCGTGACAAATTGCAGCCATCCCGACGAGAAAAAATCTAAAACACGCGAGAAGATGGCTTTTGGTAACATGAAAAATTTCAAGATGAAAAAACAAATTATTAACCGTCGACAGAATACTTTGACGAAAAGAATAATTTAAAAATGTAGCACACGTGTGCTTATCGCGAAAAATTCTGACCACCCCGACGAGAAAAATTTTAAAATATGTAAGAAGGTGGCTTTTGTTATCATGGAAAGTTTCAAAGGACGAAACTTTGGTAACAAACAAAACATTCTTCGACCAATACAGTAATATCAAAATATAGGACACGTTTATCACGAAAAGTTTTGAGCGAGCGAAAAAGTCAGCCGAATAAAAAAATTTTGAAGTTCTTAAACGCATGGTTAATTATCATAACAAAATTTTCTTTTTAGTCAATACGCATATACGTATGTTCAATTTTAACAAAATTGCGAGGCTGCAAGGAATAGTAATATGCGAATGATAATAAATGAACAAACTTATCAAGAGACGAATAAATAAATAACGAATTACTATAAACAATAATAACAGACGTAGGAGTAACAGATGAACTTATACAAAGACTGTTTTAAAATATTCTCCACCTGCTCCTATTGAAGGGAGAAGTGAAATTGTCGACGTTTTTCAATTCCACATTTTCAGTCGTCTCGATACTAATTCACCTAGAGATAAATCAATATAAATTCTTCAGATAATACGTGAAAAATTCCACTGATACCGGACAAATACAAATTGAAACGGAACGACATAACCCATTTAACATTTCCTATTTAAAACACATATTTTACTCACCTGCGACAGCACAGCGCGCACATTTCTCGCGTCTCTGCATATTGCATGAACTCGCGAGCAAAGTCGAGCTATTTTGGAAGGAATGCTTAATTAACTCGCGTCGCACGACAAAAACGCGCGCGGTTTCGAGCAGAAACGAGCGGGCATACTTCGTCGATTAATTTTCTCGATACGAATCGATCGACGCACGATTCCGGGCGCGCAAAAAGCAAGAAGAAAAAAAAAAGAAAATCTAAAGGCGGGCGACACCGAGTTCACGGTTGATACTATCGCAACCCGTTCGAATAGAAAAAGAAAATGGAAATCTTGCAACGTGGAATGCACGAGCCTATAGCAACGACAAAAAACACTTAACAATTTCAATAATAATAGGAAAATTAATACATTGGAGAATTTTTGCATTAACGCAATTGACTCAATTTGAAAACCCCACCAATGAAAATACACAACGCAATAACGACTTAAGAGTTAAGGAAGGATGACGATAGAAATGAAAATGAAAATACTAATACTAATACTAAGCAGAAAGAATAATTTTCGTTTGTGTTAAAACAACGATTTTTGTGCTATTATAATGTATTGAAACAGAGGAAAAAGAAACATTCTCTTGACAGTGAAGGAAGCGTGACGATAAAAATGAGAATGAAATTGAAAATATTAATATTAAACAGGAAGAATAATTCTCTTTTGCTCGACGATTTTCTTTCTTAATCTTTCCTCCCTCTTCTCCTTCCTTTTCCTCTTACTTTGCACTTCCTTTAGTATTCTCCTCGCTCATTTCTCTCTTCTTAAGTTTGCTTCTTCTTCTCTTCCTCTCACTTCTCGTTCCTTCCCGTCCAACACCTGCTTAACGCACCGCGACGGGCGCTAATCTCAATTAGTCTTTATTGCCGGGTTGGCGACAGTGGCCGACAACGAGTTTTCATGCGCGACTCCGCGAGTTAATGTTCCCGCGCAACTCGACCTCACACGATCATTCCGGATATGCAAGGAGCGAGGAGAAGCCTTCGCCGGCGAGGATGAAGACAGAAATGAAAGAGAGTGGGAAAGAGAAAGAGACAAAATCGCCTCGGGCTAATGTCCAGCGCGCATCGGCGATCAAGGCTTTCATCAGAAGGATAAACAAAGTTTTAAATCTTGTTGCGACGCTTTGCAAGCGTCGTTGTGATTTTAGAAAAATCGACGATTTGACAGAACTTTTTATTGCACGTTTTTTCTTTCTACAGTCAAATTGATTATCGGTAAATCAGGTCGATTACTAGGGTGCGTGCATGTAGACGAACTTTGGAAACTTAGATATTTTAGTATCCAGATGTTATTGCGTTCTTATTATATTTTGGTAATCTTAATGAGTATTATATATACGGGAAAATATGAAGAATGCGATGATTAGAGTATGTTTTTCTTGAAAAATTCGAATTCAACGCTGAGTATTTATTATTGGTCACGAGTCATCGTAATACCTCGTGACTTTACTCTAAAATTGTTTATGCACCGTGTACTTTTTTAAAGTAGTCATTTATAATGAATATGCTGGTAAATGACGAAATATCATTGGAGATAATACATAATAGTCCGTGTTATAAATAATATATATTTATGTCTTCAGCTAATCGGCAAGAAGGGATTTGGTTTACATATTTCCTTAACTCTCATCTAGTCATTTCTCTACGCACAAATTAACACTCAGTCCCATACTTATCAAATCTAATGTCACAACTATTATCATATCAATTATAACATATCAGCCTTACATACTAATGCATATTGGCACCACCCATTAATCCAGACACACTTAGTCCGTGTTATGTAACGTATTAAAAAAAAGAAATACCTATAAGGAGGATTTATTTGTGAGAACGTTATTAGCGAGCGTGTGTCTATAAGATCCGTAGTTTGAAACGTGTTAATGCCACTCGTTGTGCGAGAATGAAGAAATGTGAGGCGATACCGATCCCACAAGCGATTTCTCGCGAATTCGGGGCAGGGTCGTCTTCGTAGGGCCTCCTGCATCGCGCGAGCACCGAGGCCCTCTACGAGTAAATGAACCGATTATGCACGTGCTCGCGGACTACCTCTTTCTCGCAATTCACTCGTTCTCGTTTCATTCGATCTCTCCTCTTGCTCGTTTTCTCTCTCTCTCTCTCTCATTCTTGTTTTTCATCATTCTTACTTCTTGTTTTTTTTGTTGTTCTATTTCTCGCTTTTTTCGTTCATTCTCTCTTTCACATTTTAATTCGTTCAGTGTCTATTTTATATTTTAATTCGTACCGTTCTTCTCGTTCTCATTTTCTTCCATTCTGCCCCTTTCTCGCTCTCTTTCGTTCTCACTCTCTGTCTCTCTTTCAGTTTTACTCTATTTGCTGTTGCGAGCTCTTTTTCACTTCTTCTCGTTCACCTTCATTCTCTCTTTTACTCTCTCCCTCCTCTCTTTTAGCCACTTTCAGCGTGGCTTTAATTCTCAGTCTCTTTCGTTTACTTTCTCGCTCGTTCTCTCATTCAGTTTTACAGACGCGGCCTCCTTATCGCCTTCTCTCATGCTCCTTCTTGCTTTTTCAGTTTTCCTACATCTCGTTTATTCCTTCGGTTTCCTCCTCCTCCTCCTTTTTATTCAATTTCATTCCTTCCAATTTCTCCTCCCTGCCGTTCTCTCTCCTCTTTGAAGACAGAAGATTTCTCATTCTTATTTCATTCTTACTCTCACTCTCTTCTTCATTCACTTGCTCCCTCTCTTTCTCTTCATTCGTCATTCTCTTACTTTCTCTTTTCTTTCCAATTTCATTTCTTCTCTGTCTCTCTCTGCCTCTCTCTCTGTCTCTCTCTGCCTCTCTCTCTGCCTCTCTCTGCTTCTCTCTCTGCTTCTCTCTCTGCCCTCTCTCTCTGCCCCCCTCTCTCTGCCCCCTCTCTCTGCCCCCTCTCTCTGCCCCCTCTCTCTGCCCCCCTCTCTGCCCCCGCTCTCTCTGCCCCCGCTCTCTCTGCCCCCGCTCTCTCTGCCCCCGCTCTCTCTGCCCCCGCTCTCTCTGCCCCCTCTCTGCCCCTCTCTCTGCCCCTCTCTCTCTGCCCCTCTCTGCCCCTCTCGCCCCTCTCTGCCCCTCTCTGCCCCTCTCGCCCCTCTCTGCCCCTCTCTGCCTCTCTCTGCCTCTCTCTGCCTCTCTGCCTCTCTCTGCCTCTCTGCCTCTCTGCCTCTCTCTTTCTCTCTCTCTCTCTCATATCATTTACTTTCTATTCGCTCTTTCTCACCGATCACTCCCACCCTCTCTTTCTCTTTTTCTCTCTCGTTGTCTCGTTCTCACGCTTCACGATCCTCGCGGCGAGATTCGCGTTTAATTGGCCGCAGCCCCGAGGACAACGCGGGCCTTGTACGTTAAAGAAGTTTAGCGAGCGAAGGCGCGTTTCAAGTAGGTAAATCGCGCGGCGGGCGGACCACCAGGCCGCGTGCATCCTCATCGTTTCCTCTCCTCTTTCATTTCCTTCTTCATCTTCTTTTCCTACTTCCGGAGCACGCAGTTTCATAACAGTCTGTTCATTTTCCGATAAACCACTATTCGCCAGCTCGAACGAAGGTCAAGGTCTCCTTCTTTATCTTCTAAAAAGTGTACTCAATTTTCTTTGAATTTCAGTGGAATAATAATAAAAAGCGTGCATTTCGAGATGTAACCACATAGGAATGTTTCAGTGTAATTTTTAATGGAGCTTTAGTCGCCTCCTAAATTATCTGTCGTTTTTTCTCTCATTTTGGAGCAAGATGTTAGTTTGTTAGTTATCTCGTTATTATACATTTGCGATATTAACACACGAAGTTTAATGAAAGATATGTTTCTTGAATCTTTTTTTATACAGGTATTTAAGTACAAATTTTAATGGAGTCATCTTTTGAAATTTCTTTAGTATTTTGTCTTTTTTTGGAGCAATGTTGGATTGTTAGTTACTTCTTCATTATATATTTATTGGTATTGTACGTACAAGGGGTTTAATGAAATCATTTTTTTTCTATACATTTTTTTTACGTGCATATGTTACGGGGAATCTCTTTAACGTGAGCATTTTCTAACATGGCCGGACATTCTATAGAATGCCCAATTTTTTTGGCAATGTATATAATTATATTTCTTACCACGCTCTCAAGTTTGTTCTATATTTGTTCCCTACGCTTTTAAGGGTAGATTATTTTTATTCCTTATTGCTCGTAACACTGTGCCTGATCATTTTACAAAATGCTCACATTAAACATATTGCCCGTGACATATAATTTAACCCATTCGCGGCATTTGGCAAGCTGTGGTCGATTATTATTTTTTTTTTTCGGAGTACGAATCATATGACGAGATCAGCTCGTAATGCTGCACTGCTCTATATGTATATAATAAGTGACTACCTTTACGGTCGTGCCTAAAAATGCGTGCAATTGGTATGTATACTGTACAAATGCTTGGAATTCTAAGCTTGACATTCTACTCTTGGCTATTCTAAGCATGTATTGATAAATATGACGTCAGTCGGTTAAGTGCAATCTGTAATAGAGCTTCCCTCGCTTCCCCACTTCTTCGGTTTGGTTTTTTTTCTTCGGTCAGCAAAATCACGTACTACAATCTCTTTCACTTTCACGCGCTTCTCAATACCTTTTCGTGAAAATTTGCGTGCAACTTTAGCGAGACGCAAATTAATTATTCTTATTTTCCACGTGCGGCATTATCGCATCCCAATACCTACACTCTCTTCTTACGTAGTCAACTTATTCCCGATACTTCAATATTGTGCATGTCAATAATAGCGCGATGAGGTCAATATCCTCTGCCCCTTCACATTTTTTACGACAGTTTTATCATGCGTGGCGTCACGCAAGTCGTACCACAGACTCCAATAAAAAGCTCATATTCCATTGGATTGTTTGCATCTCGCAGAAAATACAATTGTCCAATGAAGAGCTTATTATTAGATAAAGTAAATTAATCGTAGGTGCCGTGATACTTTTTAAATGCGTTCTTCGTTTTGGAGCGTAAAAGACGAAAAGTGTTCTACGGCCACCAGCCCACTTCCGGTTTGATGAAGAGCTTATTATTAGATAAAATAAATTAATCGTAGGTACCGCGCTGTTTTTTAAATGCGTTCTTCGTTTTGGAGTGTAAAAGACCGGAAGTGTTCTACGGCCACCAACCCACTTCCGGTTCGATGAAGAGCTTATTATTAGATAAAATAAATTAATCGTAGGTGTCGTGATACTTTTTAAGTGCGTTCTTCGTTTTGGAGCGTAAAAGACCGGAAGTGTTCAGCGACCACCAGCCCACTTCCGGTTCGATGAAAAGCTTATTATTAGATAAAATAAATTAATCGTAGGTGCCGCGATATTTTTTAAATGCGTTCTTCGTTTTGGAGCGTAAAAGGCCGGAAGTGTTCAGCGACCACCAGCCCACTTCCGGTTCGATGAAGAGCTTATTATTAGATAAAATAAATTAATCGTAGGTGTCGTGATACTTTTTAAGTGCGTTCTTCGTTTTGGAGCGTAAAAGACCGGAAGTGTTCTGCGACCACTAGCTCACTTCCAGTTCGATGAAGAGCTTATTATTAGATAAAATAAATTAATCGTAGGTGTCGCGATATTTTTTAAACGAGCTGTTTGTTTTGGCGCGCAAAAGACGTAAGTGTTCTGCGACCACTAGCCCACTTCCGGTTCGATAAAGAGCTTATTATTAGATAAAATAAATTAATCGTAGGTGCCGCGATATTTTTTAAACGAGATCTTCGTTTTGGCGCGCAAAAGACGTAAGTGTTCTGCGAGCACCGCCCTACTTCCGGTTCGACTTACAAAGCACTCTTTTCCGCTGACCTCGGGCAAGGTCAAGGTCTCTTCTTGCTCGAGTGTCGAAGATCGAGGTGTGTCGCACGTTCTGCTATCTTCCACGAATCGATTAGACGTCGATCGTTGATCGTTGATCGCTGATCGTTATCGATGACGATATTTTCTGCGAATTTCTTCCTAAGAAAGAGGACTAGTAGATCGTCGAGGCTTCTTATCGAGGTGAATCTCGAAATGGATCGATTCTATCGCGAAGTACGTCGAAGCAAATCGATTTTATCTAATCGTGTCTAATCGAAGACCCGAGGATCTCAAATTGGGTCCTTTCGTTACGGTTCTCGATCGCTGGAGCATCGTGTTTTACATTTTGTTTTGATTTGGAAAGGGTACAACGAGGTTGGGTTGTACATTTTTAAGAGCATGTCAATGTTAGCCTTTTGTTTTTTTATTGGATATTTGCGAAACGTTTATTTCATGTTGTTAGTTAGTTGTGGGTAGTTAGATTTATTTTAGGTTGGTTTAAACTGTCTTTTACTATTAATAATATTTTAATAATAATATTTATTCCTCGCAGTCTGTTACGTATGCTGCGTGTTATGCTGCTTTCTGTGCCAATAGTTAGTGCAATTATTTTTCATTTTATCTTTATATTTAGTTTTTAACTGAATATTATTATTATTTTTTTAAAACATTGGTTTTTTAAGTAGATACCTCATGTAGACCGTCAGTTTTGTTTAGTATATTATTGATAAGTGTTAGCGAAAGCGTTGTATCCGTTTAAAATATTGAAGATCTCTCGTTTCAAAACAACCGAGGAATTTAGTTATTAGAAGGTACGTAGTTTCAGTCTGTTTTATGCGTCGGTGTATACTAATATTTTTAACACCCATAATATACAATCATATTAACCACCCAAGACTAAATTCAAAAAAATCGCAAACAAATCAACCTCTATAATCAACAACATCTAATCAACCACATAATATTCGATAAAAGAAAAATAAAATCCAAGGAAGCTTCAATTGATCAAATACAAATTCCTTTACAACTCCAACAAACCTCGAATGCCATACGCGGCATACCGTGCTCCCGGTGAATCTTGTTTTCATTCCAATCGCATGGCCCCTTCAGTAAACAAGTCTTCAATTTCTATATAGTCTATCCCGTTGGATGTTTTACAATCTCACGCGAGAGGCGAGACGTCGCGCGGCTGTCTGTCCATCTGTCGGCAAGCGCGTCTCGTGGATCATTTCGATCGATCAATCTGCTCTCGAGTGCTGTTCTCAGTTTAGAGAGAACGAGAGACAGAGAGAGAGAGAGAATTTTTGTCGTTACGAAAAAAGGCGCGTGGTTCGTTGCACCCTGAAAATAGAAAGGAATCCCGCGCGCCCGGTGACGTGCGCTTCGACGTTTCGTCATCTCACTCTTCATCGCGTCCTCTCTCCTTCTCTCTCACTTCATTTTCATCTCTCTTTCTCTCTCACTTCATTTTCATCTCTCTTTCTCACTCTTTCTCTCCCTCTCTCTCCATCTCTTCTTCTCCTCGAATCTTTGTGCAACGGTGCGAGACGAGACGAGTGGCTGTGAGCTCGCTTGCCGTCGGCGACGCGTCGAATTTTTAATTCCGCGCTACTCACCTATAAATAGTATCGTCGTGATTCGAGAGTCACCGCCACCTCCTTCTCCTCCTCCTCCTCCTCCTCTTCGTCGTCATAGTCGACCACGGCCGTCACGTGAGCGCACCTAACGAGTCGTCCCGTGAGTCGCGTGGGTCGCGCGAGTTCTCCACCGGGTAGAGAAGTCGCGCGACCGTGCGCGCGTGCTCTTCATATTTCGATTATGTCGTTGAGGACGAATAATGTCCGTCTTCTCCAACGTGGTTCAAAATTTGAACCGAGTTTAAACTCCGATCAATGGTATCTTCCGTTCCACCAATTTTTGAACGTAAGTTCAATGCAATTGAGCGACGTTCATCTTAACACATTGTTACCTGTATGAACCTGGCACGCGACTTTAAGATTTCGAAATTTTTTTTTTACAATCGAAAGAGCATCGTTTGTACCCGTTTGTATCTCCATTGTTTTCGTTTATACCTCAAGAGGTTTCGAGATAGAGATACTTAAAAAAATCGCAAGAGGCTCGGTCTTCTTATGGAGATTGATCTATCTAGAAATTATCCTGCAAATTACCTACGCCTTCAAGTTTCAACTATCGGTTCAGTTGGTTTATAAAGCAAATAAAACAAATAAGGCAAATGAACCAATAATCGAAACTTGATTGCACTCTCTTGTGAGGCTCTCTCTACATGGATCAATCTCCATAAGTAGACTGAGCCTCTTGTAAAATTTTGAAGTATCTCTATCTCCGAACCCCTTGAGGTACAAACGAAAACAAGGGAGGTACAAACGGGTACAAACGATGCTCTTTCGATTGTAAAAAAAAAATTTCGATATCTTAAAGTCGGGCGCCAGGAAAATTTTGAAAATTCTGTATCTCTGAACCCTTCGAGGTACAAACGAAAACAATTGAGGTACAAACGGGTACAAACGAGGCTCTTTCGATTGCAAAAAAAAATTTCGATATCTTAAAGTCGGGTGCCAGGTTTACACAGGTCACATTGTTGACCGGTCAGGAGTTAACTCACGTTTACATGGCTAAACGTTGGCTGGAGTTAAATCGTGCCTGCACGTGCATTATCTACTTTAATTTACGAAACCCAGGGCAATATAGAATATTTAAATAATATTTGTAGAAATATACGTAGGATGTATAGTCGGTGACAACAGATAGCTTCTGGACAAAATTTCGGGTCAACAACGTGTTGAACGCTAATTTTTGGCTGGTTAACGAATTTAAATGGCGTTCAAGCAGAAGACAATGCGAAACACCAGTATTTGAAGACATATATACAGCACATAGATGCATACTGTATATCACAACAAAGAATTATTAAAATGCATTAATATCATGCGTACAAAGTCTCAAAAATCTAAGAAGTCAGCTAATGTATTTTGGACTGTCTTCTCCGCATACACAAAATTGAATTTCGGCATGGCATATACTCAGGATACTATTTTGTCATCATCTGGTGATTAAGATAGCATAAGATACGTTAACAGAAGACCTAGAGGATTTACATTACGGATGAATTACTTTGGTGACTTGGACGAAAAGGAATTTAAAATGAGATTTCGCTTGTTAATAGAGCAAACTCCGGAATAAATAAAATTTAGCGTAAAAGGTTACATGCCTGTATTATTTTCATATATAAATACTATTAGGTTAGGCAATGATTCGTTCGGTAACAATACGCTTGTTGTATTAGCTGTGCGCCAATCACATCACTTGAATATGAATTAGCAGACATAAGGTGTACGTTCAGTTGATCCGAATGAAAATAAAGTTCATGGAAAGCGAAACTAGTTGAGTGAAGATTAAACTGTGTTGAAAACTGAATGCTCATCTTTTGAATCCAATCTTTTGAATTCAATTCAAAATTCAAAGGCAATGCAGCGGAACAGTTTCGCATTCCACTGAACGAATATATTGCACGCCGCAGACGCGTTGGAAGTTTAAAAAAGAAGCTCGAAACAAGATGCAAACTCGTGCGCGTGCTTCACGCGATATTTTTGTGGGCGGCGCGGCCGATTCGCGTTGCACGCGCGATTGATGATAACAATAGGATCATTCACGAGCCACGCGTTGCTCGCATTCCAGAGTCAAAATAGCTCCTTATTGTATTTATATTATTAACATCCTGTTCGTATATTGACATCGGTAATATAAATAACAGTAATGCAAATGATTACACTGGCTAATAATTTCGAAAGAGTACCTGTAAACGTGTATTTTATATATTTTCTATACAAATTTTCTATATTTTTGAGCATGACCAATAAAAGAAATTTACCATTCGATATAAAAACTAATAAGTCACTCCCTTTACGGTTGTGCCTAAAAACTAAAAATCAAAACAAAAATTCTGGAAAACTGGTTAAGACTAATCCTAACATTGGGTTAGCTCGAGGTTCATTTTGGATTTTTTGAATAATAAGACTTGATTGTATTTTCTTCATTAAGAAGCAACCCAATGTGAAGTCAAAATCTCAAATTGACAAAGTTATAATTTTTTTAATGGATCAATGCGCTAGTAATTACTTGTCGTAAAGCTAAATCGTGTCTGGGGGTACCTACGCATAGCGAATATTTACTAGCGCATTGATCCAGTAAAAAAATTATAACTTTGTCAATTTTTGAGATTTTAACTTCTCTTTGGATTTTAATGCTCCTAAGATGTTCAGCTGTAGAGGAGAAAACAATAAAAAATTGTAAAAGAAGATTTTTACAGTCGGGTTGCTTCTTAATGAAGAAAATACAATGAAGTCTTATTATTCAAATCCAACAGAACCTCGAGCTAACCCGAAGTTGAGATTAGTCTTAAAACACGTTTATAGGTACTCTTTCGAAATTAGCAAAAGTCATTTTATGGGCAAAAACCTTGTTGACCAGTGTTATCGGTTAGAATATGTACAGAATTTGGATAAGTTAGATTATTTCAGTGATTTTATTACGCGTCTCAATGACGAGATGAGTATCCTGTTTTATTTTGCAATCATTTTGACGCATTAATATCAAAAGAGTAATTTGCTCGGATTGATAATAAATTCCTTATATCGAATAGTTATTTCTTACCGTTCTATATGCGGTACAGCACATTCAAAAAATTCCGTCGAGTAATTGTTCAAATTTTACCCATTTTTTTAATTGTTGCATCAAGTAGGAGACATAAACAATAGTAACAACGATGATAAATTAATTATGCTGATATACGAATACAGCAAAATCACTAGTGAAACAAATCCGACAAAAGACTCGTGTACTTTTCACAAAAGACAAGAGATCTTTTCTTCAGATCATTAACCTTGGAAAGTACTTTCCTCCCCAACATTAAGAATTCCTTTTACAATTTAGACAATCACTCTTAATTCAAAATTAATTTTCCTTTTCATTGCTATTTGTCCATTTACACAGGGCTGTAATTTTTTTTTCATATATCCGTTCTACTTAAAATTAGATCGATCTTTCATATTTTCTACAAACCCACGAAAGGACTAACCAATTTAGATTGAAATTAACCTGCATCAATTGCAAATTAAACTTATTTGCCTTTCTAGCCGAGCACGAGTATCTTATGACATTAGACGAGCGTGAGCCACGTGCTTTTCCACTTTCAAAAATTCATCATTCTCAGGAGATTAATCGGGGCGGAGGAAGCGACAAGCGAAAATAATCCAAAGTCTCTCTCTCTCTCTCTCTTTTCTCAAATGGTTCGCTCGTCTCTCGCGTTTAAGAGAGCGAGCGAGTAAAGAGGGACGATCGGGCTCGCCCAAGACGTATCTCTGTTTGTCAGATCGCGTCGCTAGTCCGGATTCCGCGTGCTCCTCCATCCTCGTTTATTTTAAGACAGTCACAGACACCCCTTCGCGATTCGCGAGGTAAACGTTCCACCACCATAATTTTCCTCGCGAGGGAGAATTTCGGAAGGGTTAATGGAGAGGCAAGGATTGAGAGGGGAGGAATGGAGAATTGAAAATGATAGCCTCCTCTCCACTCTGCTCACTTTGTCTTGCAATTATTAATTTCGCACGCCTGCAGATTCTGGCGAACGCTTATATCTTTGCGTTTTCCTCTTTTCGCCAAGAGAACAGTTTGCTTTCTCTCCTTCTGCGAATGAGGATGTATTAAAAATGAAATTGAGGGGTCAGCTGTTCTTCTTTCTTAATAATTTAAATTTGTGTTAATATACTAACGGCATTTCAATTGTCTCTTTTTTTCGAGCGAATGACACAACAGTAGTTCTACCGTTGTATAAAATTAATTGTGGTATCGATTGCGGTAAGCTAGCTTATGCATATTTTTTTTATTTGATTTTTCATATTCGATTGTCGGTCTGAAACATTAATTCTTCGTTATTTCATGATAATTTACATTCTTTATAAAGTCTCAATTGTTCGTGCGTCACGTGAATTTATAATTAAGTGTGTAATTTTACTGTGAAAATAAGCAACATTCGCTCGAACGAACGCACGAGCCATTGCACCATTGCAAGAAGTAATATCTACTTAATTTCGAAATTTTAATCTCTCGAGAGATCAGAGAAAACGACACGTGCGTTTACTCCAAACTTAATACCTTATATACTCTCCATCTCACTTTACCTCAAACTTTCACTTTTCTATTTTGTTCCTTGCATTTTCCTTTCCGTTTTTCTCTATCTTTCTCTCTCTTTTTCTCTCTCTACCTCCGCAATTTTCCTTCGTCTCCCTTACCTTCTCTTCTTTTCGCTCTGTACGACTACAGAGTGGGAGGAAGGAAGGAAGGAGAACGTGCATGCACTGTCGTGGAAGAGTGTGTGGTGAAGATGAAGAGAGGAGGGAGAGGACCGCTTATATTTAGACGGACTGCAGACACAAAACGACTTACCTTCACCACCAACCATCGCTACCCTACTACTACCGCTGCTACTACTAGTAGTGCGACTACTACTAGCACAGTTCCGTCAGCACACCAGTAGTATTACTACTCTATAGTTACCCTACTATAGTTACACTATACCGCAGCTACAGCTGCTAGTACTACTTCTATTACAGTTGATACTACTATCTGTCGTTACTATTGTCATGACTAATATACTATAGGTACAGGTATTATTACTAGAATTACTATTAGTACAACTACTACTATCCTAACCCTAAGCCCAACCCTACTACTACCGTCACTGTACTACACCTACAGCTAATACTATTACAGGTACTATTATTATAGGTACTATTAGCACAACTACTACTGCTACAAGTACTACTTTTACATTTCATCACCATCGCCATGACTACTATTCCTATTACTGCTACTATACTGTAGGTACAGCTACTGTTAGAGAAATTATTCTTAGTACAGTTACTACTATTACTATCCTACTACTATCGTTACTATACTACCAACTATACTTAATACTATTACAGTTGATACTACAACTTTATCGTTGCTGTCACCGTCACTACTATTAATGATACTACTATACTACTACTTCTGTTGATACTATACTGCAGCTACAGGTACTATTCCTATAATTACTATTCTTCTTCCGCGTGTCCTTCCCCTCCTCCTTCTTTTTTTCCTTCTCACAGTTTCGTCACTCTTCCTTCTCCCTTTCTCTCCACTTCAGCACTCATCCTTTCTTTAACTTAGCCGTTCGATCACAACCTTCTCCTCCTTTCGCTTTCTCTCTCTCTTTCTCGCTCTCTTATCTTCACTTGTGCACACAACCCTGTTTATCCTACCGTTTCTTCTTCTACTCGCTCCTTCTCTTCTATTATCCTTCTCATGTTGCAACTTCTTTTTTTTCTCTCTTCTTTTTCTCACACCTTCCCTTCCACTCCCTCTCTCACCTCTTCTCGTATTCTTTCTTTCTCGCCTTTTCCATACACCTTTTTCACGAACACCCGTCCTTTCTCGGTCTCCATCTTTTGCACGTACCTACCTGCTCTCCTTTTCCCTTTTATTTTTTTATCTATCTCTGTTTTCCTTGTCCCTCCCTTTCTCCTTTATTCTTCAGCTATCTCTCTTCGCTTCGTCTTTTACCCTCTTTCTTCTTACCCTACACGTATTTACACGCGCACTCGAAGCCACACAATGGACTCACAGGGAGAGAGTATACCGAAGGGAGAAACTCGTCAGGTACGCCATTATTTCTTCACTCCTCTCTTCGTTCCTCTTCGAGCACTCGCCGTGACGATAATCGAGAGCAACGCCACATCTCTCTCTCTCTCTCTCCATTTTACACACGAATACACACCACTCAGCGGCTAGAAAAACGTGGAGCCCCTCAAGCGGACGATAATGTCGAACGACGTGCTGCAAGACGTTGACGTGCGCTCGCGGCACCTTCTTCTTCTACTTCGACCGCATCCACAAGACGTGAGAAAGAGAGAAGAAGAGAGGATGCTTGCGTCGTCGATGGCTAAGAAATTAATGTTTAGTTATACGTGCGCGCGAGTCTGCCAGCCCGACGCGTGAAATGCATAACGGGCCTCGTTAAGAAACTTGTGCGCGCGCGCGTGACGCTTGTGTTCTCAGAGGAAGGTTCGTGGAGGTGAAGATTGAGATAAAGATATTTCATAGATAGGTGAATGACGAGTAGATAGATATCGATCGCAAAGAATACATTTACTGCTTGTTTCTAGAAGTAGGATCCTCTTCAAAAATGTTGGTGTACAATTAGAAGTTTTGTTTATTAATTGTTTGTTTTGTTATCTGTAGTATCCGGTTTAAATTTAGTTCTCCAGTTTTCCGCTGGTTATTTCAATTTTAGAGGAAGCTTCGTAGAAGAAAAGTTAGAGATAAGGATAGATAGATTGGTGGATGACGAATAAATGATAGATGGATAGATGTTGATTACAGATATTAAATTTATGGTTTGATTATACTCTCTGGTTTTATTATTTTTGGTATCCGGTTTAAATTCAGTTATTTATTTTTGAGATTATTATTCCATTCTCAGGGGTAGGTTCGCGAAGGAGAAGTTAGAGATAAAGATAGATGATAGATAGATAGATAGATACTGATCGCAGACAATAAAGTTACGGTTTAATTCCACTAGCGGGATCCTCTTTAAAAATGTCGGTTTGTAATTAGAACCTTATTGATTATTTGTTCTGTTATCTCTAGTATAAGGTTTAAATTTAGTTTCGTTTTTTTTCCATTCATTATTCTGTTTAGTATTCCGAATAGATGATGGATAGATAGATAGATATTGATCACAGACAATAAATTTACGGTTTCTTCTTCAGAAATGTTATCTTTGAAGCACGAATCAACAAGCATGTTAATTATTTGTCTTGTTAGTTTCATTTCACCGAATGAACTTGCTACCTTTGTTCTTGCACCGTTTATCCTTTCATACCTCGATAGGAGGTGTTAATAACAATATAAAGTAAGCTTTTTCTTTATTTTATCTTATACTCATTATAGTTAGCATAACGATTGATCTTTTTAATTAGCTCAAATGCATTATCTCTTAATTAATCCTCTATATATTAGTACCTATAAACTTCTTCGATTATTTTGAACTAATCAATTAGATAACAAATAAAATACAAATAAATACAATCTTAATAAATCCGTGCTCAAATATCACTCGTTTATTTCGAAACAATAATTTATCTTAAGCTATCGTAAACACGATTTTTCTAAACAAAATTTATTTTAAAAAACTGTACTTGTCATATGTCCTATCAGCATTGGATTCTAGTTAATCCCCTGCTATCTTACATTAAAATCGTGCACGCTAAACACACGGTCCAACAAAAAAAGCAGTTTTTTGTTTCTCTGGATGTTTCTCTGAACTAAATCGAGAATACTGATTCCAAATATCGAAGCCGTTTGTTTGAATTCTAGTTTTCAAGATATCCTCAGTTTTGTTTTTCACTGGTAAGTAACGCGTAATAACGTCATTTTTCCGTTTAATATTCATTGCTTTGCTTTTGTTGATCTAATTATGCGTTACGAACGACATATTTGTCCACGTAACAGTTTGGTCAGGTATTAGGGTTAAAATCATATTTAAGAACGGGCAACGACGACTAGACGACTAGCCTGTTAACTAGCCAGTATCGCGAATGCGCAAGTGAAAGCACAGCACTACTTTAAGATCTTGGAAACCAACTACACCGAATTGTCGTTATATGGGCAAGTATGTTGTTCGTGGTATATAATGCAATTATAAAAAGGAAGCAATGAATATTAAACGAATAAATGATGTTGTTACGCGTTACTTACCAGTAAAACACAAAACTAAGGACATCTCGAAAACTCGAGTCAATTCGAACAAACGGATTCGCTTTTTGAAATCAGCATCCTCGATTTAGTAAGAAGCAAGTTCCGTTTACAGGGAAACAAAATCACGGTTGATTAGTGACATCAATCGACAAACGCAATAGAATTATTTTTATCAAGTGGACACGCAGCTTTCTCTTGTTCATCTTGTTTCTCTTGTTCTTTTCGGGCGCGTATTCGTCGCACGTCTCGATATTTGCGAATCCGCCCGTGCCAAGCAGACCGGACGAGGCACGGCAGGATACGCGAAACAGATTATCGTGCTGGATTCGTATTACGATACCTACTATACTCGAACAACGAGGCCTGCGGGTGGGTGCGGCCCTCACCGTCCACCGCTCCGGCAGAAATTCGACGCGTTCGCCACCGAGGTCGACCTCGTGAGCGCACCTCGGCGTGTCTACGTCACTTGCTCGTTTCCTCGTCGCCTTCTCCCTTCGATGTGGGATTCTCTTTTAGTTTTTATGGATTTTTAAAATTGCTAGATAAAATGGTATTCATTGATTATCAAATGATGTAATTTAAGAGAGTTGCAAAAGTACAGTGAGACATTAGATTTTCAGTTTTAGTTAATGCACGATTCTCACTGAATATTGATGGATTTTTAAAACTACTAGGTAAGGTGGAACTTGTTGATTCTTACATTGTGTATTTTGAGAGTTAACAGAAGTGCAGTGGGATATTAGATTTTCAGTTTTAATTAATGCATGATTCTTGCTGAATTTTGATGGATTTTTAAAATGACTAGGTAAGATGAAACTGGCTGATTATCAATAGCGTAATTTAGGAGATAAGTGCAATGGGATGCTAGATTTTTAGTTTTAGTTAATGTATGATTCTCTTTTAATTTTGACGCATTTCTAAAATCACTAGGTAAGCTGGAATTCGTCGATTATTAAATTGTGTATTTTGAGAGTTAACAGAAGTGCAGTGAAATGTTAGATTTTCAGTTTTAGTTAATGTATGATTCTCACTTAATTTTGATGGATTTTTAACATTACTTGATAAGATGGAACGGGCTAATCATCAGATAGTACAATGTAAGAGAACTACAAGCGTCCAGCTGTTAGATTTTTAATCTTAGTTAATGTATAATTCATTTTTTCTAAATATTTTTTCGGCTTGTTTTTTTCTTGGTTATGCGGTTAGATTTCTCCTCAACGAGAAAATTGATGTATTGATAATTAACCTCTTCAGGGACGAATTTATTTAAGCTGGTATCAAGTCGGCATCGATTGTTAATTTATTCACTTGCAATGGCGATTCGTCGACAACGTTAACAATGATCGGAGAACAAGGCAGGAATGGAAAATTTGCGGAAAGAATAATACGCACGCGTGTTATGGTAGAAAAGATATAGTTTAACGAGAAAGTAAATGTCCACATAGTGGCTAAGGGCGTCAAGAGGTTAAGAATAAACTGGAAATTGAACGTAATTTGAGTATATTCATTAGGAAATATTTTTCAAATATAATAGGTTAATTTTTAATCAAGTTTTCTAGATTTCTGTTTCTGAATCTAGATTTCTGTTAATTACAGAAATTCGATTCATATACTGTATTAAATTAATCCACATTGTTTCTAACAATTAACGCTTAATTCAGCGGACATTTTAATTGCCGCAGGCTAATTCTATTCGAACTTTCCAACAGTTTCTACGATCTACAATAATCGAACAATTTTCTGCACATTGTACCAGGTTGCATGCTTGACCATAAATATTCGAGAAAAGAAAAACGAGGGGTAGAAACTCGCGAACGAACATGGTTTCGCCATTTTCTTGCAAATCGTGCAAACAGATGCGTGCAAGAATGAAAGTAAACACACCTGACCCGGTGCTCTCGTGCTCCTACCATTTACCGCTTTCGAGAAGGCGAGAAAAAAAGGAGATACAAGAGGCTCCTCCCTCCATGACTATCTTCATAAACACGCAGGCGGAGTGAATGCACACGCGAGAAGGAAACGATGGAAAACGAAGAATGGAGATAACTAAATTGAAGAAAAAATAAATATATATCTCTTCGAGAGAAAAATGTGAAGAATGCTTTGTCGATTTTTCAAATAATAGAAAAATAATCGACGGATAAATAAATAATCGAAAATCTAAGTGGATAAAGGTGTTATGTCACATTCTTTGAGAAAGTAATTTTATTAAGTGTGTCAGTTCCCTGGGTTCTAATTTGACACTTTAACACTATGTCTACCACGATTTTGCGTATACCTGTTTCGACCAATAGCTGTCTTTGTACGTTCAGTATGAGCTGGGGGAAAATGATTCTACTAAATTAATTTAACGATTAATATACGAATAGACCAAACAGTAATCGAGGAGAAATTATTCAACTTGGTAAGTAATTTAAGTTAAAATTTGAAAATGTATTTTTTAACGCCATTGGTAGAAATAGTGTTAAAATGATTCTGGTAAAGTAATTTAACAATTAATATACGAATGGACCAAACAGTAATCGAGGAGAAATTATTCAACTTGGAAAGTAATTTAAGTTAAAATTTGAAAATGTATTTTTTGACGCCATTGGTATAAATAGTGTTAACAAGACAAAATATCCGAAATTAAATATTTAAAAAAATCTCGAGTTGTTGAAGGTAATAATGTTGGACTTACCACTGTGCGGAATAAAAACCGTTCATTACGATTTACTCGAAACTTTACATTTTTGGGATACCACTTTAATCCACTTCAGTCTTCAATTTATAGATATATTCTCAGAAATGAGCTTATGACCTTATCAAGCCTTCATACCACGGATCCAATATTAATTATTACAGTGCTTAAATATTCCTATACATACGTCACCGTACAATATTAAATTAAATTAAAAAAAAAAATCAGCTTCTTCGTCAGATCTGAACAAATAACCTCAAGAATGCACAAAATCGAAAACATTTTCAATCGTTTCTATTAACACTAGATTTACTGAAACGAGCCAATTTGACTCATTCAAAAGGGAAATCGTGTTCATAAAAAATGTTTCGCAAATCTAGTGTTAACAATTTTTCATTCATCACTATGGATCTAGGATCAAATGTGCTTTTTCGTTAAAAAAAAAAAGAAGAAACAAAAAGGAAAAAAAGTATCCTTTTCCGCAAACAGAACTGTTTGAGAAAGAAAGCAGGGTCCGTGGACACGAGGAGAATGGAAAGAGGGTTGATCCTTCTCGTGGACTTCATGAATGTAAAATTACGATGGCGTTTATTTGTCGGCGGTTTTGCTCCTTTAGCGGCTGCGCATACACCCAAGGTCACCAGACGCAACGAAACGAGATTCCTCGTTACGTATGTGCGCACGTCGTTCACGTAGAACGCGCAGTGGCGCACTCAGAATTTAATCTCGTGGAGGGGTGCCAATTGTGGCGTTAGAAAAATTCTTTTTCACTCGACCTCCGTAAAATTCATCCGGAAAATTCAACTGCGAAGCTTCATTTTCCAAACATTAAAATCCACTCTTCTCTCTATTCGATACTCGAGCTCTTTAACCGCACAAGTGGACCTTTTGAAAATGAATATGTCGATTGGACATTAACACTATTCCTTTTCGACCGGTTGAACGACCGTTTTTAAAATTTCGATTAGATTTCCCATATACAACGTAATTGCATCGCCTTTAAATTTCAGGATTTTTCCCAAAATATACAGTGAGCGTAAACAATTTTTGTACACTGAGCATATTTTTACGAAAAAAAGTTTCATTCTATCCAACGATACGTGACAAACAAATAAATATTTGTGCATATTATAAATTCTTCTTTTTTTAATGATATTAAATAAAACAAACTCCTAAATTGCAACATTTGCTGTTTCAAAACAATAAAATAACACAATATAGTGATTTCCGAAAGTACAAAAAGTATCTTGTTGATTCGATGCCACGAAACTACGGGCAGTAATCGATTCTAAAGCATACCCGACAAAGTATTAATTTTGTTTACATTATTAAACAATCACAGTGTACGAATACTTTTAATTAAAGAGAGGAACATTTTGAGAATTTTTTTGTTGTTTTTCGTTTTCTCCTTTCTTCTTGGTTTGATTTTTTTTTCTTTCCTTCTTGTTTTCGTTTTTGGCTTTGCCTTACGGGGTACCAGCTCCCCAACTGAGTGCGTCACTGACAAACGCGCCTGTGTACGCGACACGGGAGCCGCCACCTCCCTTCTTTTTCTTTCTTTCCTTCTTCTTCTTCTTCTTTGCCGCTTCCACGCCCGTGCGAGTCTCCTACGAGACTGCATTAAGCCGGTTGTTCTCCGTTTTTACGCCCGACGCGGCGTCTCGTCCCTTTTTCCTATATCCTTGCAGGTTTCGGTCGGTGCCGACGAAATCACTTCCACGCTATATTTTACGCGCGTCGATCGCGCCTTTGGCTCTCTTTTTTTTTCTTTGGTTTTATATTTTTGTTTCTCTTGTTCTGGCTGGTTTCTTCTTCCTTCTTGAAATGATCTGCTCCTTGTAGTTATTCTTCTTTTTGTTTCTCTGTCTCTCTTTATCTTTTTGTTGTCGTTGTTGTTATTGTAATTGTAACTGTTTCAAACTTCAATGATTAATAAGGCACTTTAAACGTTGGAGTACAATAAATAAATAGATCTCTCTTTTCTTTGCTCTTTCAGAGTTTCTTGTTTGTTATTCGAACGTTACAGCGCATATTGGCAATGAGCACACGTGACAATTTGAAAGTAAAGTTTAATGTTTACATCGCCGCAAGAATCGTTTAACACTTCCATTTAAGAAATAATCATTAGCAATCGTTATCATAAATCATTCTAACGATTAGAATTGGATCGTTCCAGAAGTATTGAAGAAATGAATTTCTTATTATTGAACAATCATTCATTTTCAGTTCATCGTTATTTACGACTTATTTACTTAATCTCTTAGCGCACTCGCCCGAATTAAATCGGGTTTAACGAATTTGGAATAATTTGTCGAAAATAAAACAAATATCGTGGTCACGACACTTTCTATCTGTCTCACCTTCAGATTAGAAGTAATTAGAATCGAAGATGGGAGACAAACTAAGCAAGAGGACTAATTGCAATAAGATTCTGTAGAAGTAGGAGCGCGCAAAGATGCATGTACTATGAAGATGTAAAATTATATAATGCATTACCGGCTGAAATAAGAAGGTGCGAAAGAACTGATATGTTTAAGCGATTGTTAACAAATCGTATTTGTTGTATATGAATTTATCTAGCAGAAAAATAGCTGAGAAAGCTAAATAAACTTCATTCATTAATTCATTAACTCGTGAATTAAGTAATTAATTAATTCATTCATTCGTCACTTAATAATTCATTCATTCATTCATTCATTTTCTCTCTCTCTCTCTCTCTCTCTCTCTCAGTTTACAATCTTTCCACTTTTCTTTGTCGATCGGTGTCAGCTTGAACGACATGTGTAGCCTCGTGTCGGTGAGCAAGCGCCCGCAACCGGGAAGTTTAGAATATACAGCGCGATGGTAACTCGATACACGACGGCGTTCTTCGATCCGCGAAACCTTCTGTTCCCCGTAACATTACGCTAATATGCCTATCGTATGATCGAGTATGCGTGCAATGAACGCCATAGCGAAAGTCTTTATAATCTGTGCCAATTCATTTCGAAAATGTTCTGGCTTTCTCTCCTTTTTTCTCCTCTACCGTAAAGGGAGTCATTAATTTTGTTACTTCTCAAGCGATTCGCACATCAAATGAGCTCGTAACGGAGTCTCTATAAGTTTATGTATTTTGTCTTTGATTAACTATAAATTATAATTTGTCGTATTCATTTCTCGAATCATTCTTGCGCCTAATGTCCAAGACCTTAATTATTCCTTTTTTTAATAGTCTTTAATCGAAGTATTTTCAATTGCATCGATTTCGTCCTATTTTCTCATTCGTTCGATGCACATCACGATTTTTTCTTCCACACGAAATTCGATATCTTTTGAACGATCTAACAGTCAAAATAACAATAAAACTATTATTATACTGACTAGGTTTAATTTAATATACCGCTTTAAAACTAATACAATTTTATTAAAAAATTCAGTTCTGTGTAAGTGAATTAACTTCACGATTGAATGACGCTGTTCTGCAGTTACGAGCTGTTACCACTGTGAAAAACAATAAAATGTGGCAAGTAGTACAATTGCGCAGAAAATTCAGCACACGTACGCTGTACGTCATTTTCGGTATAGGAGAAAATGGTACGACTTCCGTATCCGGCCCTCGCCCGATCTTAATAAAATTTTATTGGTACGTAGCACTTGCTAAATGCAGTCGAACGCCATAACTGCGAATTTAAGGAAACGCTTGATTTCCGAGATATTGAATTACGGTTTTAATCGCATTTAATTTTTTAGATTTTTACGTAAAAAAAAAACTAAAATTCAAAAATGTTTTGCTGAAATATTTTATTTTATTAATATGTTTTATTTTATTAATTTTACCTGTAAAATTTTATTAAGATCGGACAAGAGGCGGATACGGAAGTTCAGCCGAGAAAATGACCGAAGACGTATATTGCACGTAAAAATCGCGCGAGAGGTTAATGAAGAAAATACAGTCAAATCTTATCATTCAAATCCGAAAGAGCCACGAGCTAACCGGAAATTGGGATTAGTGTTAAAATACATGCTTATAGGTACTCTTTCGAAATTAGCAAAAGTCGTTTCATGGGCAGAAAAAAATGTCAAAATTTGTTGGCCAGTGTTATTAATCCGCAATCATCATTTTAAAACCTCAATCTCCATCCTCGTAAATTCTCCATGCTAAAGCATCGCCAAAAATACCGAGGATGGAGGCAGACAAAAATCATTCGAATCACCATTACACGCCCATTTACTCACCCCTTCGGAATAAATTCTCTCGGTGCTAAGCATTAATTCTCGCTGCACCGCGACGCGCGTACTCGCGGGTCGATCTTATTCCTTATTTATTAGCCGTGCAAAATCTTGCCCAACCCACGGAGACGCGCTGTGCTTTGCATTTCCACTGGCGACTGCGGGGCGAATGCGACGAAGGATGGAAGAGAAGAATGAGACGAAAATGTGGGTAAGAAAAGGATGAGATGAGAGAATGAGAAAAAGGTAAAGGAAAATGAGGAAGAGAAGAAATGGAGGAGAAGGAGAGAATGTGTGGAAGAAGAAGAAAATGAGGATGTGAGGAATGAGAAGAGAAAGAGAAAAGCAGAAGGTGAGAGGATGAAGGAGAGAATAAGTGGAAGATAAGGGCAGATGAACGAAAAGGTATAGGAAAAAGAAGAGAAGAGAATGAGAAAATGTGAGAAGCCGAAAAGGAGGAGAGAACGAATAAATGAAGAGACAAGAACAGAAGAGAAGTGGAAATGGATGAAAGAATGAATTAATATGGAGAAAAGGAGAAGGAGAGGCTAAGAAGAAGAGGAGGAGGAGAAAAGAAGAGAAGAGAATGAGCGAAGGAGAGAAGAAGAGAAGGAGAGAAGGAAAATGAGAAGGAGGAGACGGCCGTGACATCGCGCGACTATCAGGACACGGAGGATGATCACTCGTTGGCCGTGCCCTCTCGGCCAACATTGTACGCATTGTATGCAGATCCTTCGAACGAATTACCCGCGTAATCGCCTACGACGAGGAATGCGTCGCGACCCAGCCACCTTTTGTCATCGCGTCATCTCTCGTCGAACCCTACGCTCTTCTCTCACCCTCATCTCGTCCTCATTATACTTTGTATTCCGCGTTCTTCCTTCTCATTTCATTCTCCAGCCAGCTCATTTACAATCTCCTCTTCTGTTCTATTCTACAATTTCATTCTGTCGCGATAATGATAACTAGGGTCGTGCATCGAGCTACATTGAATTGTCTGAGATGATTTTTTCTCGGATGGGTTTACACGAGGGTAGGGTTGTTAGGGAAAGTTTGGTGGTGTAAGATGATTATTTTTTCAGTGTTTGATGGTAGAGGTATTTGAACTTTTTTTTTGTGGTATTAGGGACATTTTGGTGGCGTCTGATGAGACTATTTTTAAAATGTGCATAGTGGAGATATTAGAATAGTTTTATCTAGGGTTATTAGAGAGATTTTGATGGTATCTGATGAGATTATTTTTCAAATGTCGATAATGAAGGTATTAGCAAAATTTTAGCTGGGTTTATTAGGGACAGTTTGGTGGTGTAAGATTACTATTTTTTCAGTGTTTGATGGTAGAGGTATTTGAACATTTTTTGTTGGTGGTATGAGAGACATTTTGGTGGCGTCTAATGAGACTATTTTTAAAATGTGCATAGTGGAGATATTAGAATAGTTTTATCTAGGGTTATTAGAGAGATTTTCATGGTGTCTGATGAGATTATTATCCAAATGTCGATAATGAAGGTATTAGCAAAATTTTAGCTGGGTTTATTAGGGACAATTGGGTGGTGTAAGCTTATTATTTTTTTAGTGTTTGATGGTAGAGGTATTTGAAATTTTTTTGGGGGGTATGAGAGACATTTTCGTGGCGTCTGATGAGACTATTTTTAAAATGTTCATAGTGGAGATATTAAAAAAGTTTTATCTAGGGTTATTAAAGTGATTATGGTACCATCTCTTCAGATAACTTTCCACGTGTTGGTGATAAAAATATTAGACAGATTTGAGTTAGGGCTATCAGACCAATTTTGGTGATGATCCAATGAGATTATTTTCCAAATGTTAATTATACCTAAAGACAAACACAGTTGTAAAATTTCAAGTGGGTTTATCAGGTAGACTGACTTTTCTGCCATTTTAGAGGCACGTTACTCTACTAATTTTTCTATCGTGCATCGAACAATCACATTTGTCCTACCAACCACAAAAGTTTTGCTATCGCTTAGCACAAAAAAAAAATCTCACAGAGAGTAGACGACCTTACGTCGAAATCGAGCAGAGAAACATGCAACGAGGATCCTTTTGAGAAACGAAAAAAAAGCCCACTCGCACCCGATTCAGTCTTATTTTACAGCTCCCTTTCCATTCTCACTTTTCCACCTCCGTACTCTTCGCTTCTTTTGCTCTACGTTCTTCTATTTTTGCTTCTTCTCCTCTCTGCGAACGAGTGGCTTGCATCTTTGCCTGGAAGACTATTACGTATGGAGGCGGCAGGCCCGATTTGGCATCGAACGTCGTTTCTTATCGTCTCTTCGAGGACACGGTATCGCTCTTACGGGCGGTGCCCTTGTCGTTCTCCACCACCGTCTCGTCCTGCTCCTCTTAGTCCTCTTACAAAGTCGTCTTAGTCGTCGAGTACGAAGGACGACGTCGCGTAGGCGGCCAGACGGTCGCGCCATTTATTTCTCATTTTCTCCTTTTCCTTCTCCTGCTCCTAGGAGAGACACACCACTCGTGTGCACTGGAGAATCTCAATGGTACTGATAAATGTTTCAGGCTTGACTCCCTGTTACGAGCAATCGCCGATATTTTCTCTAGGCGTTAGAAAGGAGAAGTGTTTTAAGATAAGCAAGTGTAGAGAGAAGTTCCTTTTCCTTCTTTCTTTATTCTTTTTGGATAAAGTAAGTAAGTGGGTAGATTCTTAGGCACGGTGCGCCAGTATAGCGGCTTTCGGGATTTTGAGACGTAATGTCGTAGTGGAAATCGTCATGAACGGCTTTTGTGCCATCCGTGGCCAGACATGCCACACAGAGCGGCCATTTACGCGACTCGCGGCAAAAATTGTTTGTTCCTGAAATATGCAATAAATGCCCATGACAACTGTTTTATATGATATTATAATAATTAAGAATTATATATTTATTGGCCGGTTCGTAAAACAAATACGTATATTTAACCAAAATAAGTATTAACTTAAAGTATTCTCGGACAAATGAATGGAAGTGTTTGTAAGTAATTGCTTTTAACCCTTTATGGGGCAAATTTTGTTCTTATATATAAAAAAATGTATTCCACCGATAATTAACAGGTTTGTACCTATATATGCATATTAACAACAAATTTACCAGGCAAATTTTCCAAACTTACAAGGCATTACTTTGATATTTCAAGTTGATGGGGCTGCCAATTGTTATCGATATTGTTATTGGTTATTTTTCAAACATTATATAATTAAGACGTATACGCTATCTTGTGAAGGTTGAACCACTAGATGGTTGAACCACCATCTAAAAATAAGCCGTTCAGCGCACAAATCGATTAACTCCATAAATTATGTTCAAAATTATGTTACAAATATAAAAAGTAGGAACTTGATCAAGTGCTTCGATGCTTAAATTTATGAAAAATGCAAAAAGTGGAGTTAATCGATTTCGGCTCAAATATGTCTTACTATTAATCGTCTTTATAATTTTGGTGCTCCGCAAATTATCCTTCTGATCGAAAATATTCCGTGACTTTGATAAGTTTAAAAACAACCAACCCAACCGAAGCCACTGCCATAGAAATATGTACCGCGCACAAAAATGCCATAATTTGGAGTTTCGTCGAATAGCGTGCCACCATCTAAAAATATGATCTTAATCGTCTTACTAACTTTGGTGCTACGCAAATGATCCTTCTAAGCAAAAGTGTTCCATGACATTTAAGAGTTTAAGAACCACCGTCATAGGGAGTTTACCCTCGTCCACCTCACGTGTCCACCACTTTCTCTCGACCATTCAATCATATCCTTCAAGCGGTTCGACACGATCAACGTTGTATTCCAGTTTAATGCACCATCATCCCGCTTATTTATTAGCCTCACTGCCACCCCCATCCTTTGTCGGACCGTGTTAAGCCCAACGGCCAAAACATTGTTGGCACGCTCCTGGGTACACGACTGGCGATAAATCACGCATTCGCACGGGCGCAGGAGGAAGGGACCGCGAGAGAGCCAGCCGTGATCGGATTTCAGTCGAGAGTTTTGAAACGAGAGCGGACGTTGTAGTCAGGCGTCGTAATCGTGAAGGTGCGACGCGCGAAAAAAATCATAATTTAAAGATAATTGAAAGAGTTTCGATTTTGGAATATTTCATGTCTCCTTAACCAGTTACCTGCGTTCGACGTGCATACACGTCAATCCAAATTTGTTATATTTTTGATCATGAACAATAAAAAAAAAGAAACTTACCATTCGATAAAAAAGGTGCTTTCCTTTTACAAGTGATCTGATACGATCTGATATTTTGTGATCTGAAATATTCACATCACTTCCGTAAGTGAATGGAACAAGCATGTATCAGTTCGATCAGATCTGGCAGTCATATTTCTCGTCTCCTCGTAATTGTTTCGTGGATTTAGTTTCACACCAGTTCATTCCAAAATATAAGTAACCTCAAAATTTGCATGTACGCTTACATTAGTTTGTATGATTGATAAGTCACTTCTTTGTTACAATATGTGTTTATTAATTGCGCTGAAATTGCACAAATGCAACGCGAAAATAACCATCTCACAGTTTTGAAAAGTATTTCCTAGTATGGATCAATAGGAAGCGAGTAACCGCAAGTGATACGAAAATGTTACATACTGATCTTATTGTTAGTCCGTTGGTAGGTCAGCAGCGGTAAAAGGGGAAGTGATCTGATCACTTCAGTTTAGCTAAAGGAACATGTTAGTTTCTGAACTGATGTGATCTGATTTGATCTGATCTGATCAAAGCGGTAAAAGGAAAGCACCTAAAAACTACAAAATTAAAACTAAAACAAAAAAATTCGCTATTAACTGGTTAATTAAGGGGTTATATGCACCTGCAAGGCCTCAAATTGTGGGTGATTTTGGGATTTTTTTTTCGTGACGCTTGAAAACTTTTTGATGCGGCATGTAGGCTACTTTTTAATGGACATTTTCAGCAGTCTGTATGAGTTTTTGTATTACAAAGAAATGGAAACGAATTTTAGGAAAATAATCTTGAGACGTTGCACTTCCAGATTATGTAAAAATAAAAAAATCGGTTTTTTGAAGCTGACAGGTGTATATAACCCCTTAACAAATACTGTAGTACGATCAGTTGACAGGCATATTTGCTGATAAATGAATGGGAAACGGAGATTGGTATTTTCGGTAAAAATTTCGATGAAGAGATAATAGTGAGTCCCAATAATAGAGAAAAAGGAATTTTAAAACACTGAGGATATTAAAGAAATGCAATATGTGCAAAACATTTCTCTCTGGATTCCAGTGATAATTACGCGTCCTGCTGTCAATGTTTAGTTTATCATAAAATTATCGAATCTTTATCAATTGGTATTTTGAATAAAATTCCATTTGTGCGTAAGAAACATTAAGAATGCTTTATTATAAATTCCCTAATACGTGATAATTACCGAGAGGAATGTGGATTACCTTTTTTACTACACAGAAATAGGCAATGGATAAGAATTTATCAAATGTTCAAATTGATTTCGTTGTACAGAAAACAAGAAAATGGAGCAAATTCCTCGACCGTACGACACTTTAGTTTTATTTTCACAAATCTCTTTACGAGCTCGCAAAAGTGTGTCGCCTTGTGTGTTTGTAGATTCGTTTGTGTCTTCGTCGTGAAACCAGGCACAATTATGTGACTGGTATCCAGAGAGTGGAGAGCAGATGGAAAGGAGATCCATCGGAATACGAACTACCGGATTATCCTAGTTCTACAATGCCGTGGACTAATTTTATCGCGTAAAGAGCCTAGTTTACATACGCATAGGTTTACAGGAAGGCCTATTTTTACGGCTGATATTTTCGTTCGCGTGCAATTCTATCTTATTGACCTTTACCTCCGCATAATGTAAAGGAATTCATTTCTGATTTTTATTTAATGGAAGTTGTCCTTTTTTATTTTACTACCAATTTAAACGTTTGGTATTCGAATTATAACGAAGAAAATTCTTAGAAGTAATTCTTAGAAGTAACTGTTTATTTTCAAATTTGCATCAATGCTAGGGCCATAAACCTTCAATTTTAAGTATGTGATAAATTTCTGCCAATGGCATCGCAAATTCTATAAAAAAACAAAATACTCTCATATACGCTACTCCAACTTCAAAAAGAAAATATCACTTTTCATTGCACAATAATCCATTAAACGATCGAATTCTGAATATTTCAGAATACCACTGTGCGTTGGAGCGTTTGCCAATGACACATCAATTCCTACATAAAACAAAACACTATCATATACCTTACTTTAATATCAATTTCAAAAAAAAAATCACTCTTCATTACAGAATGTCCATTAAACCACAGCTTTCCACCCAAGCCTAAATATTCCACAACTCCACCGTATCACAGCTTTACAAATATCTATCATTACTAGAATAGAATCTTAGACCTTAATTTATAAGTATGTGACAAATTCTTGCTTGTACCTACCGCTAATTACACGATACGCAAATGCTTCTTTTCCTATGCGTTGGAATTTCTGCCAATTGCACGACAGTTGCCACAAAAGAAACAAAACACTCTCATACACCCTACTAGAATATAAATTTCAAAACAAAAAATATCACTCTTCGCTATAAAATATCTATTAAACCACAGCTTCCCGCCGAAGCCTAAATATTTCACAACTCCACTATATCACAGCATTGCTCCTCCCTCTCTCAAGCACTAAACGTGACAATTCTTTGGCCCCGTTTCGCCTCCCTTTTATTATACGTCGTTGATTGATAATGTGCTACCGCGACGACAGCTGTTGCATAATTAATATCTCAGCGCGCCGTATCTGAAGTTGGGTCAAAGAAACCACCACTCAGCAGCTCGCAGGCACAATAAATTATCCTCGATCCCACTCTATCTCTCTGCGTGTAGTAAACATCCGTGCGGCCTTTACACGTAGTGACAAGTGTATGTAAATTTTTACGCTCACGTGAAACTATCGATGCAACCGATCGTCTTTAACGGTGCTCAGCCTCGCGTTTCTCGACGACGACGCGTCGCGACGCCGGCGCCGGCTGGTTTCTTCTCCTACCTCTCGCCGGCGTTCCCGTGCTCTTCGTACCTTTGTAAACTACGCCCGTTACACTCTTATGCATATGCAAAGGACTCGAGTCCCCGACGCATAAGTTATGCAGGAGAAACGTGGCGCCGTTACGCGTATCGCTTCTCTCCGACACGCGTAGAGCTCGCGATTATCGAAATGAACTTCTATCCGTGGAATTATTCAAGTATTCAAATAAAGCTTCTCTATCCTGCTCCCTGCTTTTGATTTTCTTCTCGCGTAAATCCGTCCCGTCGTTTGCTATTTCGAGACTTAACGTGATTTTTTTTCTTTTGTTCTTACTGTTGTTTATTACTGTTATTACGGAGAACAGGTTAGGGTTTCATGAGCCTTGAAGTAGAATTTTCTACTCGAGGATTTCCTTGAAAGTACTGAGAGTTTGTTTAAATGAAAATCAAGTTTTGTGGTTTGCTTCTGATTTGCTTTGAGTGATAACGTGTTTTAGTGCCTTTGGCAGTGTTAAAATTAAAAAAAAAAACTGTTTTAGAGGCAAATTAATATATATGTATATTATGAGAAGTCAATGACGTTTTGCAGTGTATATTCTCATTTTAAAAGTATTCAAAGAAAGCTTCCCTATCCTGCTCCCTGCTTCTGATTTTCTTCTCGCGTAAATCCGTCCCGTCGTTTGCTATTTCGAGACTTAACGTGATTTTTTTTCTTTTGTTTTTACTGTTGTTTATTACTGTTATTACGGAGAACAGGTTAGGGTTTCATGAGCCTTGAAGCAGAATTTTCTACTCGAGGATTTCCTCGAAAGTACTGAGAGTTTGTTTAAATGAAAATCAAGTTTTGTGGTTTGCTGCTGATTTGCTTTGAGTGATAACGTGTTTTAGTGCCTTTGGCAGTGTTAACATTTTAAAAAAAAACTGTTTTAGAGGCAAATTAATATATATGTATATTATGAGAAGTCAATGACGTTTTGCAGTGTATATTCTCATTTTAAAAGTATTCAAAGAAAGCTTCCCTATCCTGCTCCCTGCTTCTGATTTTCTTCTCGCGTAAATCCGTCCCGTCGTTTGCTATTTCGAGATGTAACGTGTTTTTAGTATTATTTATACTTTAAGTTCGTATAAGCCTGTATAGAGAACAGGTCAGGGTCCGAAGATTGTCAAAGTAAAATTTTCTCTTCGCGGATTTGTTCGTGTGAGTCTTGATAGTGTCGAATACTTATTTGAGTTATTTAAGAGAAAATCAATTTGTCTAGTTGCTGGTGATTTGAACGATAACGCATTTCAGTGTGCATTATTGATAGTTAACCTTAAGAATACTGTATTGAAGGTAAATTCATATACATTATGAGAGGAAGTCAATTACGTTTTGCAGTGTTACATTCTCATTTTAAA
Organism: Tiphia femorata; assembly: GCA_944319695.1. Taxonomy (NCBI): domain Eukaryota; kingdom Metazoa; phylum Arthropoda; class Insecta; order Hymenoptera; family Tiphiidae; genus Tiphia; species Tiphia femorata. Next base: position 12,305,905 of record OX090897.1, read on the forward strand.
AGTATTCAAAGAAAGCTTCTCTATCCTGCTCTCTGCTTTTGATTTTCTTCTCGCGTAAATTCGTCCCGTCGTTTGCTATTTCGAGACGTAACGTGTTTTTAGTTTTATTTATACTTTAAGTTCGTATAAGTCTGTATAGAGAACAGGTCAGGGTTCCAAGATGGTCAAAGTAAAATTTTCTATTCGAGGTTTTATTCGAGAGCCTTGTAGCTATTCGAATTATTTAAACGAAAATCCTTTTGAGTGATAACGTGTTTCAGTATCCTCGAAAGTTAGCCTTAAAAGAAACTGTAATAAATCAAAATTCATATACGCTATGAGAGGAAGTGAATTACGCTTAGGTGTCTATTTTCTTGCATATATTTATTTACATAACTCCGTTGGTCTTTAAAGTCTCTCGAGCAAATTTGTTTAAGCAACAGCTCTCTTTAATTAAGAGTTGTCTCCTCTGAGAGGACAATGTGAAAAGCGCCGGGAAAATGCCGAGTGCAAAGGGTTAAATAACTTCGTCTCTTTTGTTTTTTCTATTAAACGTTAAATACTAAAAGGAAAAAAATTAAATTAATTGGACTATGCTGTTCATCGTTATATGGACCGTTTAGTTTGAAAGTAGTGTAAGTCCATTTTTTAAAACAAAAAGAATTGATTCCTCATAATGAAAAAATGTGCGCGAAATTAATCACAGATTATGTGACATCTAATATTTTAAATAAAGTGGACTTACCCCGCTTTCAAAATAAACAGAATGTATACCAGTAATCAATATTGCAAAGGAGCTTCGAAGCATATTATACATTCACCAAAGAGGACCGAAAATTAGTCATAGCCAGTTGGCGTGCGAATCGACGCGTGCCACGAAGGACTCCCGTGAGCGTAAGAAACGCGAGTGGTGCTCCTCGTTCTCGTTGCTCTTTGCTGGTCGGATCGCATGCTCGGACAGCTCTGATTTAAGCCCAGCTTAGGCCCACCTGGCATAAGCCCAATGCAGTTAACTGAATTCGATAGGCACGAGGTGGTGCCCGTGAACGCGCACTTTGCGTTCCGCCCGGTCAAGAGAATTTGCCTCGACCAAACGAGAGAAAGTCTCTTCTCTTTTGCTTCGCGAAGTTCGAGAGAATTCGAGCGAAATCGTGAAACTATCTGAATTTGAGAATGGTTGTGAGCTGTAAGAAGTTCTCGTTTTTGTTTTTTTTTAAAGACAATTTTGACCTTTCGATTATTTTATTTACGTGAAATTTTTGAATGCGCGCTTTTTCTTCATTTGGAATTTTTTTTTGTCGAACGTAAAGCACGTGATTTGAAAATGGTTAAGATGTTTTCATATTTGTTTTTTTTTAAAGACAATTCTGTCCTTTTGATTTTTTTATTTACGTGGATTTTTGAAGGTGCGCTTTTTCATTTGGAAAATTTTTTGTAAAACGTAAAGTACAATGTAGTGGTACATTGAAGCAACATGAATTTAGGGGTGCAAGTACAAGAAGGATTATATGAAAATTAGGGTTTCGACGGAAATTGCGTAATCGAGACTGTTGGTTTTTTTATTTTTTTTAAAATTATCAATACGAAGCTACTGTATCGAATATATTTTCTGTAAGGTTAGCAAACTTCAACGCACAAGAGAAACAATTCCTCTACATTTTTATCCTGTAAGCAGAAATTTTATAGCGTAGTTACAAATTAAGGGGCACTAGAAATATCAAAGACCCTGGAATTAAAGGAACATGGTAAAAATTGAAGAGAATAAATTACGATTTTACATTAACGAGAACGAAGTAAATCTCCATGTATTACGAATAAAATTAAATCACTTGCAATTTTAGCCAACGAATTTTTAAGTTCCACATGTTTTCTCTTAGTTGGATGATAATAGTGTTTATTCGATTAATTTTATTCGCGTGTTGACGGATATGTATTTTTAAAAAAAAAGAAGAAAGAGAATATAATGACTAACAAGCCAATCCTTGCTCAGAGAAAGTCTCACCTGCGTGGCGCGTCGAATTCAATCGGAGCAAGTAGTAAAAGTCGATGCCTGGTCGGCCTGAGCGCCCTCGGTCGTCTGATCAAACACTCGGCATTTCTACTTGCCACGATATTTTAAGTCTGATTCGCGCGAGCTCCTACCAATGTTTTCTCTCGGTTTTTTTTACCAGCTGCAGCTTCGAAATAACAGGCAATTGCGTCTCAGCGAATAATTTTGAGACAGTGACGTAAAAGATATTTCAAGTAGCGCTTCGAAACAATAATAGTACAAAAAATAAAGTATGTAAGTATAAAAAATTTCTTGACCCTAAAGATTGTAATATTTGTCGACAGATTGTATTGATGGTGACTTTTAATCGAACGATATTAATTATGATTTACCGAATAACATTATAATCGAATATGAAGCTAGTCTTTGGTACAGAAACAAATCTACATTTTTTTTTTACTATTTTAATTGTCTTGCTTTGTTTCTATTGTAAGAGGCGACTGTTCTATTATGAATTGAATTATGGTGAATTATTATTTCAGTATATCTGCTTTGCAGTGACACACACATTTATAGCGAAATTGGAATGTACATTTAATGTGCTCGCATGCACTGTTCTACTTTGTATTGTTGGGATTCGTTATTAATGGAACTGTAATCTTCTCATTGATAAGTCTTCGCCGATTGTCATATCGCGATTCTCGATGTCAAACCACGTTTATCTTATCGGCTGGCTCCGAGTTAGCCACGAGCACCTGGACTTCGCGTAAACTCCAATGAAAATCCGACTGACGAGTGAGATTAACGTCTTCGCTACGGACATGACACGCGCGTGCAACAAAGAAATTTCTCCTAACCGTTTTAATTACAGAGACACCTTTCGGAGAGATTTACTCCGAACGAAACGCATTATTAAACAAATCACCGGAAAATACGCTACTGATACATTATTAAGTAACGTAAAATTAAAATGCGTCATTAAAATAAATAAATCGTCTTCGGTAATCGTGTCTATATTTTAGTACGGAAGAAAACACGTGCACTCTACCCTTGAAAAAATGTTCAACCCAAAAAGGAATAAAATGGAAACTTGGTCGAGAACTTTACACAGGACCAAGTAAACGATAATTCATGAGCGAGCGACGAGACTGAAACAATTGATAGAAAAAGAAAACCAGTGATTAGTGAGACTAAAATAAACGCGAGAGAGTCAGTTACTCCGAATCGTCATAGATAAAAAGTAAAACGAAATTGGACGCTTGCTCGCGTCAGATTTCATTTGCTTTAGATAAAAATGGAACGATTCTACGAGAAGCGCAACATTGTATATACCCACCTTCGCTCGTCCGATTGGAGTCGAGGAGTGGGGCTCTTATCGAGTTTTCTTATCAGCACCGTCCGAGTGGAACGAGGCGTCTCGTACCCGTAACACGACGCCGTTTCAGTCGGGCGTCGGACGCCGACGTCGATGCTTCGTCGTCATTTTTCGTCATCGTCAATTCCAGAGCCTTTTAGCCCTTCTCGTCGTCGTCATTTCGTTGCTTCCTTTTGCATTTCATTTTTTTCATCGTCATTTCTGCCCACAATTTTATTATTGTTCTGTTCTAATTTTCCTCATTGCGATTTCCGTCGACGATATTATTGTCATTTAGTAATCGATTTCGTCACCATTGTCTTTATCGTTTTGCCGTAATTGTCGTCATAGTTATTCTTTGTCTAGATGACTTTTATTGTCTCATTATTATGTTTGTCAACGTCAGTTTTATCATTGTTTCGTTATAATTTTCGTCATCGTTATTCTTTGTCGACAATATTATTATTGTTTTGTCCTAATTTTCGTCATTGTCATGCTTTGTCGACAATATTATTATTGTTTTGTTCTAATTTTCGTCATTGTCATGTTTTGTTGACAATATTATTATTGTTTTGTTTTAATTTTCGTCATTGTCATGCTTTGTCAATAATATTATTATTGTTTTGTTCTAATTTTCGTGGCTCTTAGTTTTATCGTGTTATTATAATTGTCCTCATAATCGATATGATTTTTACTGATTACTACCCTCTTTTCGTCATCGTCATCTTTTGTCAATATACAATTTTGATTTTATATATTTTAGATATTTTCGTTATCGTCATTTTTTGTCACCATGATCTTCCTCATCGGCATCAATTTCGTCAGTTTAACGATCCTCTACGTAATATTATTTATCAACATTTTCATCTTCCGTCGTTGTTACTTCTGTGATCGTCGCTTTTACTAAAATTATTTTCACCACTTTCACCATTGTCAATTTCCATCGACATACTTTACAAAGATTATTGTATATTATCAGGACAATCGATCAATCAAACACGAGACTCTTATATAAAAAATATCATAAACCCACGTTTCCAAAGAAACCAAAAGGACGGGATTAAAACCAATTCCAACGATCTTTCAATTCTCACGACTACCTTCTACACCAAAATTAAACCAACGATAAAATGGACCATTTACTTTGAAAGTGGTGTAAGTCAATCTTTTCAAAAAAATGAACTATTTACAAATAAAAAGTTCACACTAAATTAACCACAAATTATGTGACATCACATATTTTTAAAAAACTGAACTTACACCACTTTCAAAATAAACTATCCAAATAAGTCCCTCTCTTTAAAAATTCTAGCTAAACATATCCCTTACCACTTCAAACACAACCAGCTCTATACAAACAATGAATTAGCCCAATGAAATTTTTCTACAATTAAAATTTCTTCAATTGCTCCAAAATTACAAAAAAGTTCTCTTTTTTTTCTTTCTTTCTCCTCTCCTCTTCTCGATTCTACACAATCTTAAATTCTTATAGAATTAACGATAACTCGAAACGACGAATAGAGGGCGAGAAACGGTTATCAGTAAAGCGAGTCGAAGATAGCGTGGGTCGGCCGAAAGAAGGCTTGGCCACTATGAATGCATCGCATTACGCGTACACTGACTTAAGCCGGCGTGGTGGCCGCAAGGTCGGCATTTCTGACGCGCGCATGACATCACGCGAGCGCGTGCGCCCGAACAAACTTATCTCGTTCTGTCCTACGTACCCTACGTGACACGAGGACCTGGTGGCGCGTGCAACGATGACAGCGCGCTCGCTTTTTTGCTCCTCTATTATTTATACACTGAAAAAATTGTATTCTCATCTTAAGAATTTACCACTTAATTTTAGAATATTTCTTTACTATAATAACAAGACAGATCAAGAGAATTTCAATTTCAGTATGTTAAACTTTGAATTCAAAAAATAATTACACGATTTTTTTGTACTCGATAGTCCACAACAATAATAAGAAACTCCATGTCACCCACGTTATACAAGATTGGACCCTAAACGATAGAATCTAAAAGTTTATATTGCAACAGCAATGAAGAACAAATTAATTTCAGAAGAATACATATACAGTAAGGCCAAAATGTACCTATGATTACACTGAAAAAATTGTATTCTCATCTTAAAAATTTACCACTTAATTTTAGAATATTTCTTTACTAAAATAAGCAACAAGAGGATCTTCTTAATATAAGAGTAGAATGCACGAAACAGATTCTTCTAATCGAATATTCTTAACAGACATGCTTATCACATATTCTTAACATAGCCTGGTAAAATATTTGTATGAATATATTTCGTATGTAATTATTGGAAACAGAACTCTCAATGAGATGCTTCACTTTTTATATTGTCGAAAATTACACGATCCATATCTTGAAATCGGAATTGGTTGAGAAATGTAGTCACGAGAGGAAGTTACAATTCATATGTATTTCTATTATTTGAAAATATCTCCGTTAAATCGCCCAGATCCTCTTGTTCTAACCACTTTGTCCCTTCTTTATCCATTCTTTTTGCACAATACAGCACACAAAATAACACAGTAGAGAAAATTACGGATAATTCGAATTTCACAAACTTTCTTTTTCGAATTTTATCTGTGGTTTTATCGTTTTCCTGCTACTCGTCATCGGAACCCCGTCTAGTATCAATGTGCCGCGAATACAGGGTAGGAGAAACGAGTGAGACGTTCACTTCAAAAAAGACAGTGAGAAAGACAATTCGTTCATTTTAATTTACTCCAAAATCCTTCTTCTACTTGGTCCACTTTACCATCTTAATGTTCTTCTTACGCTTCTCGAATTCCACTTTTTACTCCACCTTTCTAAATTACTTAATCTAATTTCACCGGCCCTCGCATCACAATCCAAATATCCACGGATCATTCGAATTTGACAAACTTTCTTTTTTGAATTTTATCTGTCGTCTTCTCGTTTCTCTACTACTCGCAAATCCAATCTGCTTCGTCATCGGAAACTCGTGTAGTATCGATGTGCCGTGAATGCAGGTAGAATGAACGAGTGTCGACGAGGAGAATCGAGTGAGACGTTTACTTCAAGAAAGACAGAGAGAGAGAGAGAGAGAGAGAGAGAGAAAGAGAGAGACAAAAGGAAAGAGAGGAGATCGGAGGTCGTTCATAGGGGCATTGTTTGCGGCGAATGCCACTCGACGAGTGCCTGGCCTTACCTCTTGTCCTCTTTCCGCGATCGACGTGCCACGTTGCAAACGATCGTCTGATCTTTTCGCATAATTAACGAACGAACGTGCGTAACGAGCAGAAGTCTCGTGGAATTCGCTGCCGATTTTCGTGCTCGAGTAGAAATTCTCGTAGAGCAGATACTTTTGTGAAGAATTATAATGGTACCTTGTAAGCTATTCTTCGCGTGCTCCGAAGAAAAAAAATTTGTTTAAATTATCTGAAATTAGTTTCAGATATTAATTATTTCTTACTAATGTAAACGATGCCAATTGCACCCTACGTTCATAAGCTTATGTTTACATTATTTTGTTGGGACTTTGTATGTACTGTTTGTATTTCAAAGCTTGTTTGTAGATTTTATTAAATTCGCCACAAAATAGAACTAGATTTTCCACGACAACCACATTTGTTTAAACCCGCTGCCATATGCTCTATCCGAAAAACAAAGCTGTCACTCTGTAAGCACTAATGGTTCGCTTTATTACACAATAACAAAATCAAGTGCCACAAGTGTATTTTACTAAATTCACCATAAACCTTTCTTCTCTCGTACCTGTCTGTACCAAACGATCCTAAACCAGTCATAAATTTCCTTGTTCGTTCCACCATCTGCGCTCACGATCGTGGCCAGAATCTTTCGCTCGTGATATCCTGGGGCTACGCGTGGAACGTGGAAATCTTTTCCCCAAGCATGGGACAGGAAAAGAAGGAAGAAGAAGAAGCGACGGTGGGAGCAAGATTTTCCACGCAACTAAAAGGCATTCTTTTCTAATTGGATCATCAATTTCCGCCAATTCTCGAGGCTTCTGGCGAGCGGAGCCGCGACGAGGGAAGGGACCTCCCGCAACCTCACGCGCTGCTGCTCTTGCTGCTGCTCTTGCTGCTACGCACGGTGTGTAACGGTTAAACGCAATTGTTACTGACTCATTCATTGTATATTCTCTCAGTGGTATTTTTACTGGCCGACCTCACGCGGCTAATTCACTGCCGCTTCTCTTCTCTCATTCCTTTCGGTTTTCTTCTCCTTTGATTTTTTTCAAATTATTTTTTTTAGGCACGACCGTAAAGTGAGTGACTTATTTTTTTGGGCACGACCGTAAAGCGAGTGACTTATTTTGTTTCGTTTCCTTTCTCCATTTTTTTTTTTTATTTTTTTTTATTCCAATTATCTTCGTAGACCAGTGGTTCTTAACCGGTGTTCCGCGGACACGTTACAAGTGTTCCGCGAAATTATGAAAGCGTCAATGTAAAAATGCCATAATTTGGGCTTTAACACACCTTATTTTGTTAGTTTTATGATTTTAACTGTCTTAATAATGTTGGTGTTCCGCAAATTATTTTTCTGATCAAAAGTGCTCCGTGACTTTGAAAAGGTTAAGAACCACTGTCGTAGACGAACGTCTAGGTTAAGGATGCCACGGTGTTCTTGGAGTCTGGTTATTGATTGTGACGTGAAAAGTGGGGTTAATTTGGAGATGGTTAATAAGGTTGAAGGTTTCGGTGATTTTGAAGACCTCAGGTGCCTCGTCTCTGTTACCTTTTTCAGGTTCTTCATCTGTCCGATCTTCCTCCTTTTTTGTACGCTTCCTTGTCTACCTCGTGTTTTTAATCATCCTTCATGATCTTCATGATCTTCAGCTTTTTCATCTTCCTCGTCTTTCTTATCTTTTTTTTTTATTTTCCTCATCCTTGCCATTTTCCTCATCTTCCTAATCCTTGTCATGTTTCTAATGTTTCTCTTCTTCATCTTCATCTTTATCTTTCCGATCATCATCTTTCTTGCCATAACTTGTCTGCAAGCTTTGTCATTCTTGTAGACTATACATATAATGAAGTATTATCTAAAATATAATTGAGTTTATTATGGCATATAACGTTATAAAAAAGTCTATTTGAGCCGTTTATTGTGAAAGTGGCCTAAGTCCATTTTTAACAAAAAATAAGATATCACAGAATTCGTGAATAATTTAATGTAACAATTGAATGTAATGTGATATCTCACTTTTTTTAAAAAAATGGACTTAGACCACATTCGAAATGAACAGCTCATTTCGTTCTTTTCAGTTACCAAAGTTTTTATTTACGTAAATATCTGTAATGTGTTAAAATCCACAATTAGATTCGAACAAAACAATAGCTACAGAGCCTGTTAAAATCAAAAAAATAATTTTGGCCAACTTTTTGGTACGAATATCCCACTGTGCATTGGTACTTTGAGAAAAAATAACTATCATATACAATAAATCCATTCTGACTATCAAATTGTTTCTTATTTATGTTATTATAATTCTGCCAAAAAAGGAATATCATCTAAATACCCTCTACTTTAAAATCTGTAGTGTAAATGGCAGCTCGCAATAAAAATTATCCTTATCCAATGCCGTCTTATCCACTAGGCATAGTAGGCATTGTCACTAAAGCCTTACGAACCTATAGGGACCTACGAAAGTCTAAGAACGAGATTTTAAATAGGAATGTAGCCTACTCTTACAACAACAATATTGAAAATATAATTTTCCTTTCATTTAGTTTCTTTAAAATTGTTAACAATAATTGTTTTGAGAATAATGGATACGGAGGCTGTTAAAATCAAAAAATAATTTTGGTCGACTGTTTGGTACGAATACCCCACTGTGCGACGGCTAAATCCTTCGCGATCGTTCGAGTTATTTAACTCGGCCAGCCCGCGCAGCGGATGCCGAGCTGCAAAGGAAAAAAGGGTAGGAAGGAGCAAAAGAATGGTGTGGTGGGGCGATGGTTGGTGCGGTACGAGTATTAAAGGCGGACATAAAAACGCGATGACTGACGATACCGTCGCGCGCCTCTCCGCTCCTAAAGCAAAGAGTTTACCAGGAATCCTCGAGAGAATCCGATTTAAGCGTCTGTGGGATCGCGACTTTCCTTTCCTCCTCTTCTATATATCTGTTTTCTTTTCTTCTTTTATTTCTCCTTATCTTTCTCAGTCTCTCGTCCCTTTTGTCACCCTTTTATAGACATTCGTGTCGTTCCGTTACCTTTGAATCCACTCCACTTCTCCTCTTCTATACGTCTGTTTTCATTCCTTTTTTACTCTTCCTTATCTTGCTCTCGCCCTTTTTGTAATGTTTTTACAATATGCAAAAAATATTTAAGAGTCGATGGAAGATGTATACTTGTAAATGAGCTAACGTGTAATGTTAATCGAATGAAGATTTTCAATAAGTAGATCGATATAATTAATATTATAGATTTTCGTTGAAATAAGAGGACCTGTACGTGTTGAATTTCAAGAGGGTTTGTCAATTTTCTGTAAGAAACGAGAATCTTAAAATCTCTCTATAGCAGATTAGAAGAATAACGAGTAAACTGTTATCGCCGAATAAGGTAAAAGATCGTTAATAAACTTCGAGGAACAACAACCGTAATTAATGCCAAAACAAAAAGAAAATATTAACGAAATCATTGGACAACCCTAACCTACTCAGTCATTTATTACACATCTGAGTCTGTTTTCATAAGTCCACCTTCTCTCTCTCTCTCTCTCTCTCTCTCTCTCTCTCTCTCTCTCTCTCTCTTTTCTTTCTCTCACAATTACCACGCACTATAATCATTTCTCCAATTTCCAATTCTTTTTCTTTGTTTTGGCATTCTCTACTTCGTTAAGCTTCTTCATCGCTATCATCATCATTATCATCATCATCATCATCATCATCATCATCACCACCACAATCATCATTACGATCATCATCTTTATCATCATCACCACCACCACAATCATCATCACGATCATCATCATCTTTATCATCATTCACCATCACCACAATCATCATCACGGTCATTATCATCATCTTTATCGTCATTCACCATCACAACAATCATCATCACGATCATCGTCATCATCATCATCATTATCTTTATAATTATCACCACCACCACAATCATCATCACGATCATCATCATCTTTATCATCATTCACCATCACCACAATCATCATCACGGTCATTATCATCATCTTTATCGTCATTCACCATCACAACAATCATCATCACGATCATCGTCATCATCATCATCATCATCATCATCATCATCTTTATAATTATCACCACCACCACAATCATCATCACGATCATCATCATATTCCTTTTGCTTTTCGGTTGCCTTCAATCTCATCCGCGCCACTTATTCGCCATCTCCTTCTCCTTTTCGTCTTATTCGTATTCTCTCCTGTTGCCCCACCCCCTCGCTGGCGTTAATTACAACGGTGTTGGATGCACGCTTAAAGCAAAAGGCAGCGCGGCACCTCTTAACGAACGCGGTACACCAATTGGGCGTACATTGTATCTCTTGTATCTCGTTTATCTCTTGTATCTCTTGTATCTCTTCGATCTGACGAGCGAATGGATCGGACGAGGCAGCCCTTGGGCTTCGATGACGCACTCGACATGATCGGCGGGTCGAACGACTTCTGAAGGAGAAAGAGAGGGAGAACAAAAGGGAAGTGAGAAGAGAAGAGAAATGAATTTAGCTTGTCGATAGTGTGGGCTCGAGTACTTTGGCCACGCCCAGAATTGCAATTTATCGCAAAGTGTTACGAAAGGTGAACGGGAAATTTTGTTGGAGAATCGAACAGTTAATGAATGTTAATTTCTTTATCCGGACGTTTTCTTGCGAAGCAGTTAATGCATGTTAGTTTTTTTATTTAGGTGTTTTTTTTCTGCGAATTAGGATACTGAACAGTTAATGAATGTTAGTTTTTTAATTTGGCTCTTTTGTGAATTAGTAATATGGCAATTGGGAAGTTTAGGGTAGGCGAAAAGTAATTCGCAATGTGAATTTTTATATTATACTAGAAATAATATATGTAAAGATTTACTGCGAAAAATAATTATTAGCCAAAATTCAAAGATTAAATTTAACCTTTACAATATAGAATGTTCCGAATATAGTTTGGATCAAAAATCCTTAAAATGTAATCCATCAAATGCGATGCCAAGTCGGGTTCTTACGTTTGGATCAAAGAAATGTTCGAAAGAACTCAGTAATTTTATGAAAAATTGTCTCTTCTCATGGTTTGAATAAATACCCATTTTATTATTCATTAAATACATTAGCATCATTATTTAATAAAAATTTACGGGTATTCAATTTTTATTCGTGACAATCGTTGATTAAATTTCAGGTACAAGTCAGTATCTACATATTTTCACTACGAAAGCTAGCATCAAACATTCTTGCAAGCTAAGCTTATCGTATTTATTATAATGACGATAACCATTACCTAACTTTTTAAATTAAAAGGCAGACTTTATTTTCGGCAATAACAATTAATATCATCGCGAAACAGAACTGTCTGTTACATTTATGTGTTATCACCATCAATAATCCCCACAAATGCCCCTCCGCCCCCTCCGCCCAAAGATAAACAATCGTGTATTTTAACATTATTATTCAAATTTATTTATTTCAAGTTTTAACTTGCGTAGGACTCGTATTGCACGTTAACACTAAAACTACCGAAAATATTTTCCATATGGAAATTTCTCTCGTTTACCAGTAATCTTGCTCGGTTTTGGTAGTTTTACTTTAGAAGGCGTCGTGTAACTTATCGATACTCTGCGACATCTTAATCTTCCACGATTATTTCTAGAAAAATTTGCTCATCGCGCATCGAAATTACACGTTGCTGCTTCCCTCGATACGGCGCCAGACATCGGGCCGGAAAATCTTGGAGTCCTCTCTTTCTGTCCTTCTTTCTTTCTTTATCCACTGTCTCTTGCTTTCTCTCCTCCTCTCGTTCTTTCTTTTTCTCCTCCTCTCTCTCTCTTGCTTTCTCTCTCGTTCTCCTTTTTTCTTTCCCTCATCCTCTATTTATCTTTTCGCCTTCCTCTCTCCGTCACTCTCTCCGTACGCATCGCGGGATAATTTTAAACGTTCCGCCCGCAAAAACAGCATCCACGTTATCGTAAGCGAGGACTGAAATACGATGGGCATTTTTTTTCTTCCACCTCTCCTGGCCACGATAAATTCCACGGTGGCGCGCAGCGCTGCCACGCGCAATTGTATTTGGGTGCACGTCGAAGATAAGTCTCCCTCGTGGCAACAAAGTTTGTGGAATCCGCGGATCATATGGACGCGAGGAAGTTTTACGACGTGCCTCGGCCCACAATCACTTCTACGCACACCGCCTTTTTTCTCCCGCCACGCTTACTCCGCTTCTTCTCGTTCGTTCTTTCTCTTGTTTTTCTGCTCTCCTCCTCTCTAGAGACATTACATGTTTTCCTTTCAATGGCTTGAAACCCCAGGGGCTTGAAACCTAGAGTAGTCAAGAGCAGTTCCGAATGGAACGGTGAATAAGAGAGGATGAGGTGATACGGGCACTAGGGTGAAGTGTGTACATAGAAATAGTTAACTATGGCCTAGTTTACACCATGCATTTAACCACTTGCGCTATAAAGACGTGCCACGCACGTCAAGATGTTTTTGTTCCAAAACCGCCAGCGCACTATGGGCCAGGAGGCCAGTAAAACTGGCCAAAAGTCCATATCTCGTTAAATGCGTGGAAATATCTAGCAGCGACACATTCATTTAAGATTTTCAATATCGCTGATTCCATTTCTGGTGTAAAAATTTCGAAGTTCAAAATTGCGGATTCAATATGGCGGACAAAAATGTTAAAGATGCTCTGATTGTGCTGAAATTTGGTACTAATAGGCTTTCGAGGTCGCTAATTTCGAATCCGCACTCAAAATTAAGAAGTTCAAAATGACGGATCCAATATGGCGGACGAAAATGTTAAAAGCACTTCGATTGTGCTGAAGTTTAGTATCGAAGTTTGATTTCTGATTCGAGAAAACCAGAATTTAAAATTACAAAATATAAAATAATAGATCCGAAGTGGTATCTAAGAAATACAAAATTTATTGAGTTGAATTTTGTGAGGCGACACGGTCAGGACCGATGTTTGGCACTCGAACGCCGACTCCGTTATTTGCGATTTTTAGCGTAATTTATGAAAAGGAGCAAAAATGGGCACTTTTACCTTGAAGTACACATTATAAGGAACACACTGATATGTGCAATTTTTCGATAACTAGGGGAACGCCGGGGAACAATCAAACGGCAGTAGAAACTTTAGTAAAGTACTAATTATTTGTTAACATCAGAACTGCGGAACACAATTGAAAAATAATTGTTTTAAATTCAATGATCATTTTACTTACTTGTATATGTCTAAGGATGAATGAGAAAAAGCAATCACTTTCAGATTAATTACTAATTCATAAATATATAAAATATCATATGAAAGAAACACATGAAAACTAAAATACATTTTTATACTTTGCGCAACTGTCAACAGAATACGGTTTCATTAATTAACAAATAACTTACGACGTAAATACTTTAACTATGACAGATTACAATGGCCTTATTTTTTGTACAAATTTGAAACTTTGAAAATTTGACTATTGGCCATGGAATCAGGTTTCCTGGCCCATAGTGCAGCGACGTGGATACCGCGTCGATAGGCATTTGTCGCAGAAACAAAAACGACGTGTCCGTCACGTCGGCTATCAGTTAGATCGTTCATTATTCGAGCTACAGTTCCAGAGTGCACGACATCGCGTAGCGTCATTGATATCTTGGAAATATTTCGGTATTAACATTCGGTAAGGCGTCAATGTAACGCATGTTATATTGTAGAGCGCGGCACGGCAACCGAAAGTTAAATCGTAGCGCAAGTGGTTAATACGCGTATATTTATACCAAATTCGTACTAAATATTTAGTACGCACGATGTAAACGCTGCCGAATCAATTTCGCACGAGCGTATTAAATAGGCGTATCGTACTAAACCGATACGCGTACCAAATGATACAAATGACGATGTAAATGCATGAAATTCAGATTGGAGGATTAACATGAGCAAAGCTAATCTCAATGCTTGTTATGTTGTTGTTTACTTCTTATGACTTGTAGCTGTGTGAAAAATGTCTTTTGAAAATAGTTTAAACTGGGGAGAACAAGAAACTCGTATATTTTTAGAATTGTGCCCTGATAAAGAAATAATTGTTTTAATGGGTGGGAGAAAACATAAACATATAGACATTTTTAATTCACTGATTGAAGATATGAAGAAGTAAGGTTTTTGTGAAACGGCGCAACATATGCAATTAAAGTTAACAAATTTTAAATTACCTTGTTACAAATCTATTATTATTCATATTTTCTCCTTTTTATACAACTTAATTTGCAATTCTCCATTGTTCTCCATACCACCAGTAGGAGGCAATCAACATTAATTAAATTCGTATTATTTTTTTCCGTTAGTGCATGCTTAGTACATTCGATGTAAACGCGTCCGTATTAAAGCTTTGATGCGCCCCAAATTTAATACGCGTACCAACGTTCTACGATTTAAACTAGGTCTGTACCTCACAAGCGTGATCGCAATTTCAATGTTTCATTCAGTTCGCCTTATATCCTTCTTCGTTCGAAGTGGATAAAGCTACCAAGAGCTAGTCACCTAACACAACCTGGATTTATAACCATGGATGCCCGGCGTACAGTGTGACAAAAAGCACTTTTTAGGGACAAAATTCTGTTAATTTTTATTTTTAGGCACGACCGTAAAGGGAGTGACTTATTAGTTTTGATATCGAATGGTAAGTTTTCTTTATTGTTCACGATCAAAAATATAACAAACTTGGAATGACGCGTATACGCGTCGAACGCAGTTCACTGGTTAAAATATGAAAGAATTGGAAAGTTCTTCGTCAACGCGAGTCAGTGATACAGGATACAAATTCTTACATGTTTGCAAATTCCATTTACCCAAAAAAAGAAAGTATTTCTTGGATCTCTCTTTCTCTTCGTTGCACCCAACTTTCACTTTCACTCTTTCGTGCCTTCTATTCTTCACCCCAGTCTCTTCTGTTGGCCTCATTACCCGCAGACATCACTGCTCCTCTCAAGCGTCTGGTTTTCTCATTCTCTAGAAGAAGTACTCCGTAGGAGAATTTCAACTCGTAACGCGTGCTCTTCTCCGTGAAACGCGCAAAATATTCACCAATCTGAGAAAGTTTGGTAAGACGCGCGAGACTCGCGAAAATCTCACCAATACTTCTTAATTATTTGTGGCACGGGATTTTAGAAAATAAAATAGACCCATCTTGCACAGAAATTTTCACATAAAAGCAGGAAAAAAAGATTGTCGCAATAAAAACTTCCACTTGATGAACCAGTGCTGGTAAATTGGAACTTACCAACACGAGCGAACACATATATAATATTTGTTGATGGCATTACCAACTGCTTTACGTAACTACGACTAAATATGAACCTATGCGCACGTAATTTCGAAGTGGGTCAAAAAATGTCCCACCATGCATATCCGCGCATCAAAAATGTGGGACACTTTTAATACCATCGTGCCCCAAAGAGTTAACCCTTAAATACTGAAAGTGTTATTTTCAATACCAATCATATTAACCAGTTAGCTGTGTTTGACGACTATATCCGTCATGAAGAAGTGGCAAGGTTTTGTGTTTTGACGTGTATACTTGTCATGCGTAAAAAGTAGTTACAATTTTCCATAAGTGTTTAAAGTGTTTTACATAAGTTAAGTAAATGAAAAAATATTAATGACAAAATAAACAAACAAAACTGTCACTTCATTAGGATTCAATACTATATTATAACAGCCCAACGTATTCTGCCTTTGAAGAATATACTCGTTGCCACTTACTTTTTGCGACACATTATAGATACACGTTTTTCAAGGAGGTGGCCACAGTTAACTGGTTAAAGGCCATTTTGGCTTTATAATTTTTGGTCAGTTTCAAATAAAAGTTCGTGCATTTAAGGGTTAATAAGAGCAAAAGTTCATCGTGCTCCCCCTATCTATGAAAAAAAAATGAAGAAAATTCCAATTGACTTGCATTTCGAAATCTGCTTCGTTAAATGGTAAATGTTGAATGTTAGAAATGCTGTAACGAGATTCGCTTAATGATAATGAATGCGGCGAGTCGTAGGGTTACGGATCAAGAAATAAGATTAAGTGGAAATAGGAGTAATAGGAAGGGAGCGAGAGAGATGGAGGAGAGAAAAAAAGAGAGAGGTGCAGCGCGTATAATGTACACTTTGCAAGAGGAGAGCGGAGCAGTGGGTAGGGGTAGTGCAGTGGCCCGTGCCGCCCGAAATACACGGACAACCGACTCTCTGGCACTCGATTCCATTCTGAGACTCGCGAAACGCGAGGAACCCTCGGGAAGAGGGACGAGACTAATCTTCGTGTTTCTCTCTTTCTCTCTCTCTCTCTCTCTCTCTCTCTCTCTCTCTCTGCCTTTCTTCTTCGTTCTTTACATCTTCTTCTTTCGTTTCTACCGCTGTATTTCTTATACTTTCTTCGTTCTGCCTTCTTTCCTATCTACCACTTTCGTCGTTATCTACACATTTCTTCTTTTGTTTTCTATCTGGTTCTTCCGCTTTAATCTATACATTTCTTCTTTCTTTTTTATCTACTCGTTTCGTTTTTATCTATTCACTTTGCCTTTCTTCGTCTGTCTTCCTTATCTACTTCTTTCGTTTTCATCTATATCAGTGGTTCCTAACCTTTTATTAGTCAGGGACCACTAGGTAAAATTTATTTTCGTCTGGGACCTCCTCGTCGTTAGCAGTTTGAACATCAATGAAATATTGAGGCTTCATACGCTTTAGTAACTGTGAGAGTCTGGGCTTAATATTATTACTTAAAGCTACCCGCGCATCGTCGCTTACATTTAAACGATTCCTTTGCTTATTCTTAATAGTGAGCAGAGCAGAAAATCCTTATCCTTAACCTTAAATGTTCCTATAAATAGGAGGTTGAAAAAAGCATAAGATATTACAGCGATATCTCGAAGGCGAAAATACGAAATAACTTTTTTACACCAGAACGTGCGGACAACTTCTTGTATTCTGACGGATCACCTGTAGTCCGTGGACCATCGGCTTCTTCTTAGTTCTCGTCTATCTGCTTTCATTTTCCTTTCTCTACTTGAATTGTGCACTTTTCGTTCTTTCTTCTGTCATCTTCTGCAATCTCGCGAGCCTCTTTTCCTTCTTCGTTCTCTTTTCTCTTTCTTCTTCATTATTCTCCATCTATCTCTCTCGTTTTGCTGTCTGCGTCCTGCCGTATTTTCTCTCTTATCCATTCGCTCATTTTTCCAATCGAACCTCGCCACCATTAACCCGTTAACTGCCAAATTTTTTTGTTGAAATTTAAGTTATATATATGCACAAAAGTTCGTGTAACAGTATAATTATATTCAAATTATGTTTTGTTTCGAAAATATTTGACATTTTTGAAAAAGTCTCAAATAGGGATTGTGGCAAGTTGCATGAAAGAAAACTAATAAGAAACTATTGCTTTTATTATATGCGTTGTCTCGTACATACAGAAGTAGCTATTATTTATGCCATTTTTCCATACAGTCCACGTGTAACCCGACGTTACATTTACCACATTGTTTCCATACATTTGTTTTGCACCCTGCATATAATATAAAAACCAAACCAAAAATATATTGCTTCAAATGCGACAATTCTGTTCCGTTTAACTTACAAACAAATTTCAAATTTGTTCGCTTGCTGTATAGAAACTAAGCACAGAATACGCACTTTTTACTGCATACAATATTGACTGATATATATGTGGGATTAGGGATTTTGGAAGGGCTCTGGTGACTATTCACACACGAACTATGTAAAATACTTTATTATATTCGCGACTAAGAACCACACTATCATGGCCAGGTTCGCCTCCTTGCCAGCAACCGACTGCTGCTGCGTCTAAAGTGCGACTGCCTGACAATGGGCTCTCTTGGCCTTTGTCGAAAATCGGCATGAAAATCGCACGCACGCACGCACGCACACACGCACGCACGCGCACACACACACACACACACACACACACACACACAAGATCACACAGACAACACAGATGTAAATGTTACGATGGTGAATAGCTTTGATGTTTGTATACATAAGAATCGGCTTGCTGACAGTATCGATGATGATCATAATTGTTCATAATTAGAATATGATTTCAATTGTAATGTTTGTTTGATTTGTTTTATTAAAATAGAGAAATAAAAGAAGTTTCATTTATACGATAAAGTTTTAGTCGGTTAAATAGCATAGAAACTTTCTTGTACTGATTATTAGGAGCTTCAATTTTCGTCTAAAATTTTTCTCTAAAATCAATATATTTGAAGATACTTTTTTTTAACTTTTCTGCTGAATATATCGTAAACGAAAGCAGTTAGCCCTATAACACCTACACTTTTTTGATCAGCGTAAAAAACTCTACCGGAAACCGTCGTCAAATTAAGGAGCCACAGTTATCGTAATCGTCCCCTCATAGATATACATATGTATACAGTTACTATGAAAATCAACTGTGTCGGAACGGTGGCGAAAGTTTATAAATCCAGCTTGACAAATCAAAATCGGTTCAATTGACTAGAATATCGTAGAAATTTTCTATCCAAAAAACGAAACTGTCCGTGCACAATTGAACGCCTCCTCGATGTCTGGGCCGCGTCGCATCGTGTGGAAAAAGTGGCGAATCCTCGTCGCGCATTTACGAGACTCGATACGCGAACGAGCGGGTAAAGAAGAAGACAAGAGAAGAAGAGAGACAGAGAGGGAGAGGAATAGCGGTGTAGAGAGGAAAAAATAGTGGCTCGTAAATCAAGAGGATTTAAGGAACACGCGAGTGATAAACATTGGGCGACGAGGCACCTCCGGTCCAGTGGCGTAACTTATCTTTACGTGCCCTTGGAAAATGTCTCGTGCAACGTTTTCGCATTTTTATCTAAATAAATATTATTATAGAGGATAACAATTTTTTTGAAGTCGAATGTGCACTTGGAAAATGTTCGATTCTGGTTATTTTGTTGGAAGAAATTATTGTGGTAAATAATAATGATTACTTTGTTTGCTGGAGGGTTTTTTCCAATCGTGGATTTATTATCAATGATGTAATTTATCGTCAGGTGTATGTGAAATATATCTGAGGCAATGGTGTGTCAGAAATGATAATTTTTATCGTATGAAGAACTGTTATATTAGAGGATAACAATATTTTTTTGGCGAATGTGTCTTTCGAGAATGTTCGATTCTGATTATTTTGTTAGAAGGAACTATTGTGATAAATAATAATGATTACTTTCTTTTTCACATTTTTATTGAGACTTCGCTTCAATGGAGCATTTATTATCAGTGATGTAATTTGTCGTCGGATGTATCTGAAATATGCCTGATGCAATCGTCTGTTAGAAATGATAATTTTTATCGTATAAAGAAGTGTTATAATAGAGGATAAAAATAGAGGAAAATAGTTCATGCAATGTTACTCCGATAGTCATAGTTTTGACGTGAGAAGCTATTGTGATGTGTAATCCTAATTATTTATTTTTTATACTTTTATTGGGGGTTTGTCAATCGTGAATTCACCGTCGGCAGGTGCTCTTGGAATATATCTGACGCAACGTCGTCTCAGACGTGATCATTTTTATGCAAAGAAGTATTATGATACAAGACACTAATTTTTTTGGCAACGATACCATTGGAATGTATCTGATGTAACGTTCCCACAAGAATGATGACTTTTATGCAAGAAAACTATTACAGATATCGTTGTGTAACTTTTAACATCTGCGTCCCTGGAAAATATCTGATGCAATGTCACTCCGTATCATCTGTTGGGAGAAAATATTAGGATAAATAATGATTATCACTTTTTAATGGGTCTATTAGAGAGTGTGACATTGGAAAAATATCTATCTAATTACTTCTTTTTGTTCGTGTCCGCATTCCAATGCCTTTTACAACCATTCGACACATAGTTTTTTAATAGAGTTAATTACAAAAATGGTAGTGACTGAAATAAATAATAATAAGTTATTTTCTGTTCGTTGACGCGAAAAACGTCTCGCTTATCACCATGCTATTAATTACGCGACAATTATATTGAACAAAGTTGTATGAACACAAGTGAAACTGATTAACCGTAAATGATGTCACAACACGTTACATTGGTTTCTTACATTTAAAATGCGACGTTACGTTATTTATTATTATTTATTATTATGAAAACTGGATCTACATGAAATAAATTTTCACCCATGATAAAACTATTAAGGATTAATTTTGTCACTTTTCATATTAGTCTAGATTAATCGATGATTTCTCACAATTACTTTTTTCTTGCTGAGCTTTATTTAACTTAAGTGCCTTTAAAAATTGTTCCATATATACTCCATAATTATGATAAATATTATTATTATTTACAATCTCTACACTGAAAAGACTGTATTCTTAAAATGTAAACTTAATAGATATTCTTCATCTTAATAGATATTCTTAATAAATAAGAATACTTTCTTATCAATATGACGGTTTTTGGAATATATTCTTAATAATCTATCTGCATTTCGCGACACAATGCGTGTCGGTAGACGGTTAGGTTAGGCTATATATCGCGTGCGGCACATGTCAATGCCTGTATCTTGTTCCTCTTGCAATTCTACGTAATTTTGCGTACTGTATTATTTTGTGTGCTGTGTTGTGCAAAAAGTGTGGATAAAGAAGTGACGAAGTGGCTAGAAGAAAAGGATCTGGCCGATTTAACGGAGAATTGAACATTTCTGAAAAAGAAATTTTGTAAAATTCCATTAAACAACAGTTAATTAATTCTATAATAATCCAGCTATGTTTTGCATATCGCTACATACGGTTCCTTGCAACAGATATTAAACCTGTAATTACATGTAGTCGCTGTAAAAAGAAAAAAAAATCGTAAAATTCTATTAACACTATTCCTACCACGACCGGTCGAATGACCGTTTTCAAAATTTCGATTAGAATTTCCTATATACAACGTAATTGCATCGCTCTTAAATTTCACGAATTTTCCTAAAATATTGAAAAATGTATTATACGTATATTTTAGAAAAAGTCGTGAAATTTAAAGGCAATGCAATTATGTTGTATATAGGAAATTCTAATCGAAATGTTAAAAATGGT
Source organism: Tiphia femorata (assembly GCA_944319695.1). Taxonomy (NCBI): domain Eukaryota; kingdom Metazoa; phylum Arthropoda; class Insecta; order Hymenoptera; family Tiphiidae; genus Tiphia; species Tiphia femorata. The sequence goes on from OX090897.1 coordinate 12,327,488, forward strand.
CATTTGACCGGTCGGTAGGGATACATGTTAAACGACAGTCAAATAATTCTATAATAATTTCAACCATATTTTGCATATCCCTCCATACGGTACCTTCCAACGGATATTAAAATTATAATTACACAAAGTCACTGTAAAAGGAAAGAAACTTCGTAAAATTCCATTGCATTCGTAGTCTACGATTACGCTCCTGTTCTCGCGACGACGATCTCGTCGTCTACACCGGCCTTCTTAAAGGCGACTCCCGTTATTATTAGGCCCCGCCGCCACCGCGTCCCGTATTATTAATAATCCGACGTTTTCGCACCTCCGTACTAATAAACTTGCCTACCCGTGACTTTACAACGGCCCGCCACCGTTCGCCCGTGAAGCGGACGAGAGGAGGCGCCCCATCGAGATCCTCTTCTTTCTTCTCTATTTCTCTCGGCTTCTCGTTCGCTCGTTCCTCGTTCTCTTACGGTTCTTCTCTTTTTCGTGCGCGACGCGGTGGTTGAGACATGAAAGAAAAATCGGAAGAGGAAGACGAAGCAGGGAAGAGGAATAAGAGAAAGAACGACACGAACGATATTTATCGCCGTGCAGTTAAATAACGGTGGTGATTAAACTCTTATACATAGGATGGAATAGTGAAGGTTGTAATATAAAAAACATTGAAATTGCTTTTATTCTTTTTAGAAAATATGATTTACATGGAATAATGAGGATAACGAAAATGTGAATTATTTATGAGCGAGTAAAGTGAGATTCCAAATTATTTATTTTTTTATCTTTGTGTATGGAGAAAAAAGAATGATAGTACATAGTAGGGACGAGTGAAGATAAAAGTAAAATCATAATAATGGAATAAGAAAAAGTCATATACGCGGAAAATCCAGAGAAATCTGCAAAATAAAACAATATAACATTCTCGAACTTAAACATATTATGTAATAATGACAAATATGAATAAAAATAAAGCGCTAATAGCGGAATAAAAAATAAGTCATATACAGCAGCAAAAAATTCAGAGAGACATACCGAATAAGCCAACAAAACAATCATCTACTACATCTTCCTACCGTCGATTCCATTGAATCATCCCCAAAACTACGACAACGACCTATTAAAATACAATTGAAAAATATTCAGTATTACCGGTTAACAATCACGAGTGATCGAAATTACAGTAAGTCACGCCCTTTACACTCGTGCCTAAAAATTGCCAAAACAATTATATAAACGAAATACATAAAATCAATTTGAAATGTAATCGTAAAATAGCGTATTCGCAAAATAAGGAGAAACTTGAGAGGGGTGGTGACCACGAAGAACACGAAGGTAAAGTGAGAAAAAGAAATAATAAAAGAATAGAGTGCCACGGTAAGACTCGCGCGTAGAATGGTTCTTGGGCAACGGTGTACCCCGTGGTGAACGCGCCTGGCGACAAATACGGTCATAATTACTTTTGTAAGGAAGTATAACGACGCTCCACCGTTCCCTGAGCAGCAAACGAGAGAATGGAAGGAGAAGAAGGAGGCGCACGCCACTTGCTTCGAGGCCGAGCCATTTTCAGTTCGCGCGCTCTTCTTTTCTTTTCCTTTTCTTTTCTTCTCGCTTCTCTTCTCTTCTCTCCTCTTCCTCCTCTCGTAACGTTCGAACCGATCGAACGATCGACGTCTTACCGTGCCGTTTGATTTAACGGGTTTTGCCATGCCGCTGGTTTTGTCACCACTTTTGAAAGCTTCTCGTTTATCGCGCGTGGGTATGCTCACTCGCGGTCTTGATTTTTGTTTTCTTTTTAATAAACACATTTCTCTATACTAGTATCGCATTTTGAGTAATTTTTTGATCGATCGTTTAAAAGTACACGCGTGGACAATTTTGTTTTGTGGTCATGATTGTTTGAATACTCGGTTATAGGGCGATCATATTGATTTTTGCATTTTTCTCTTCTAGTACTGTACTCCGAGTAATGTTACTGTTAAATATTCAAAAACGTGTGGACAATTTTGTTTTGTGGTCTTGTTTATTTGAATACTCGGTTGTAGGGTACAGGATAGTTTTTATTTCTTTTTTTTACTTAGTGATCACATTTTTCTGTGCCATTACTGCATTTCGAATAATTTTACTGCTAAACCTTTCAAGGCTTCTGGACAACTTTGTTTTGCGCTCTTGTTTGTTTGAGTACTCGGTTGTAGGGTACAGAATATCTCTTATTTTTTATTTAATAAATGCACTTCTGCATGTAGAAATTCCATTACGGAAAATCGCAGTGGTAAATACGTTTCAACATCTAAATATTTTTGTCTTGTTGTCATATTTATTTGCAAATCTAGATAATCGGAAATAAAAAGATAAGAAAATGTGCATTCGATATAGTTTCAAACGACGCCTATCCCGACGGTATCCAACAATTCCGATGGAACTATAAATTTTACATTAAGTGTGATTTAATAATTCAATAGCAACCCTCGAAATGTGGACAGTACTTATCCTACTAAAAACAAGAATACCTACTATCAATGATTGCAAAAATAAAAAAAAAAACGAATCGTACAGTCTTGTTCGTCATAATGTTCGGCCTTCTACGTCATGATTAAGTGGACCGTTTATTTTGAAAGTGGCACAAGTCCATTAAAAAAAAAAAAAAAAGAAAAATGACTAGTCATAAATGAATAGTTTACCCTAAATTAATCACAAAGTGTGTGATATCTCATTTGTCTTTTTTTAAAATGGGCACGCCATTTTCAAAATAAACGGTCGACATATGAACGAAAAAAAAATCTTCGTTGCTACTTCTCACCAAAGGACCAAGGGTAAAGCACCGAGCGATCGGCAGATATCTTATCTCGCGAGGTTCCAGCGCGATTGAAACGTCGTCCCCACACTTTCTACAATCCGAGCGGAAGACAGGATTCGTAGAAAGTAGACAACGATGCATTCTCTGCGGTGCCGGCACCGGCACGTTCCTCTATCCACTTACTAGCGCGTTCAACGTGTCCGCTTTTAACGGACGATCTCTACTGAGTATCTCATGGCGACGGACGCATTCACGACGCCTACCATCGCACACCGGTCGCGTTTCGTTCCTTCGAGACTTTACTATATAAGGACGCTCGACAAACTGGACGCACGCGTGCACCTTTTATACCAGCACTCCGCCAGTCTGGGAGAAGTAGAAAATGGTGGCGCGTCATCATAACGATGAGGCTAAGGAGACGAGGGCGAGGACGATGACGCTTGACGCCGATAATTATGATTCCCGGAGAATGCAATGGGGAAGATTGCTCGCGAAGTGACGACAATGACGGTAATAATGATCGCGAGAGACTCGGATAATGAAAGAGACTGATGTCGTCGGTAAATGACATGATGATGATGATGATGATGATGATGATTGTTAGAGTAGAATATTCCGAAAACGAATTTGCTACGAGAATGACGATGGTGACGTCTGCAAAAGTGGAATAGCAAATGAGAATAATGATGATGATGATGATGATGATGATGATGATGATTGCTAGAATTAAATGTTTGGAAGACGAATTTGTGACGAGAATGACGATTATGATAGGTGCAAAAGTAAAAATAACAAATGAGAGTAATGATGATGATGATGAAGACGACGATCACGATGACGATGATAGTTTGAGTAGAATATTTAAATAATGAATTCGTGACGAGAATAACGACGATGATGCTTGCAAAAGTGGAATATCAAATGAGAATAACGATGATGATGACAGGACGATAACATGAGAGGATGATTGCGTTACCAGGATGCCAGGCGACGTATCGGATAAATACCATGACGATAATGACGACGATAACAATAAGTGGGATGGTAGAGAAATCTTGATGGTGAGAAATAATATAACAGTGACGATGCCTTCATAAAGGCAATGGAATTGATGTGATCAATTTGACGTTCACGACGGAAAGGGCATAATGTGACAACACATCGTGACGACGATGATGCATGAATGACATAACGCAGACGAATCACGACGATGAATACAAACGTGGCGATAAAATCCATGGTGAGGGCACCTTGACAGCGACAAATACAATTAAAATAATGTAAGAATCAAGAATCGTGACGATCACGACACCTACAATAAATATGTTCATCACGACGAATGTCATGACGAAGAAACCTTAACAATACTAAAAGCTTAAATACAATCAAAATAATGCAACATCCAATAATCGTCACGATTGCAACGACAATGACGTCTACAGTAAAATACACTCATCACGACGAATGCATGACGAAGAAAACTTAACAATACTAAAAGCTTAAATATGTGAAAAATAATAGAACAGCCAACAATCATAATGAAGAAACTTTAACAACACCAAAACCTTAAATACAATAAAATGATGTAACAGCCAAAAATCATGACAACCACGATAACCTTCAATAAAATACACTCGTCACGACGAATGTCATGAGAAAAAAACCTTAACAATACCAAAACTTTAAATACAATAAAATTATGTAATAGCCAAGAATTATGATAACCACGATGACCTACAATTAATACATTCATCACGACGAATGCATGACGAAGAAAGCTTAACAATACTAAAAGCTTAAATATGTGAAAAATAATAGAACAGCCAACAATCATGATGAAGAAGCTTTAACAACACCAAAACCTTAAATACAATAAAATGATGTAACAGCCAAAAATCATGACAACCACGATAACCTACAATAAAATACACTCGTCACGACGAATGTCATGAGAAAAAAACCTTAACAATACCAAAACTTTAAATACAATAAAATTATGTAATAGCCAAGAATCATGACAATCACGATGACCAACAATTAATAAATTCATCACGACGAATGCATGACGAAGAAAGCGTAACAATACCAAAATCTTAAATACAATAAAACGATCTAACAGCCAAGAATCATGACAACCACGATGACCAACAATAAATACATTCATCACGACGAATGTATGACGAAGAAAGCGTAACAATACCAAAATCTTAAATACAATAAAACGATCTAACAGCCAAGAATCTCGACGACCACAACGCCTACAATAAAATACACTCATCCTGACGAATGTCGTGACGAAAGAACCTTCATACCAAAACCTTAAATACAACAAAATGATATAACAGATAACGACAACAGGTACAATAAATACATCGATGACGACGTGTGTCACGACTTTCGAAACCTTGACAACGACGAAGGGAAGCACTAGATGAGTGCGTCGGCGAAGAACCTTGACGACGACCACTCCACCGCCGCCGACGACGACGACGACGACGACGACGAGCAAGGGACGAAGAGTGGAAGAAGAGAGTGCGTCTCTTGGGTACCCCCGTGTGTACCAGACGCGCACCGTGTGGTACTCTTGGCGTGCTTGGTGAATGGCCCCTTGATCCAGATTTTTGTAGGGTGATTTTTGCGCACTCAGGGCCGCCTATATATAGCGGCGGCCACTCGCGGCATTGCATCCTCGCCTCGCTCTCTGCCGCCTCGACGACAGGGAAGCTCCGTGGAGGGAAGGAGAATATACGTAGAGAGAAGAGAAAATGCGTGGAAACGGTAAGGAGAAGCAAAGAGAAGGGAGGCGTCGTCACGTGGCCTTCTTCTTTCCTCTTCCTTTCTTCTCTTCTTCTTTTTTCCACAGGACATCATTGTCATCCGAGTTTATCTCCTTTCTTTTATCCCCTCGTTCGTTATTTCTCGTCTTTCGCAAGAACCCTTCGGATCGTTCTGTCCAGGCACTATCCTTCTTCCGCATAATGTGACGAAGACGTGGATGTGAGTTAGGTGTGAGAGCGAAAAGAATCTCGGAAACAGTGTTCTTGAGTTATTCTTGTTGAGTAGGACCTGGGTTGTTATTTTATAATATTGAGTTTTTGGGACTTGGAGCCTTTTTTTCAGTTTGTTCGTTGACAGTTTTTAAAGTAACGAGGGTTCGAGCTGACGCGATTGGGTTGTTGATTTAATTATCAATTAAATAAAAAAGAGTTATACATTCGATTATTTATGATCCAAGAAAATTCGTGCGTTGATCCTTACCGGTCAAATTAATTATTCAGTATTAATACCCGGCGCGAGGTTTCGTGGACACTTGCTAAATAATCAATTTGGAGTAAAATTATATCAGCGCGTACTGTATTAGACCAAACTAAATCCAAGGCGCACAATTAAATTGTTTTAATTAAACAATATCCGATATAAAGTATCATTGATATTTACACAGGTATCGCAAAACGAAACGATTTGAATATAATAGTTTATTTAAAGAACGACGTTTCCTTACGAACGTGTCGTCTCTACGCAAAGACTCAGTAATTATTACCAAAGTTTTTATTATGCTTAAAAACTTGCAAACATTCATCGCAGTATCTTAACCTAACAAACTTAGATAACAATCCATTTACATCTCCTCGTATTTATCTTTCCATCTCATCTATCCATTTATTCTTCCATCTCCTTTTCTCCCATCTATTCTCTCTATTCTCATTCTTCAATCTCCCCTTCTCTCCGTCCATTCTCTCTATTCTCATCCTTCAATCTCCCTTCCTCTCCAGGCTGCCGTCTTCTCGATCGTTCTTCTCCGTTTGTTTACGAAGAAGAGGAGAGACACGCGGACATCGAGGCGAACGATCGTCTCGTGAGCGGAATATTTCTTTTTTATTCGCTCCCTCCTCTCTATCTAATTGTAAGACGAAAGAAACAGACCAAGACACTCGCCTCGTGAGCAGAATATTTTCTCTCTCTCTCTCTCTCTCTCTCTCTCTCTCTCTTTAATTCTAGCACGAAGGTAACAGACCAAGAGGATCTTCTCGTGAGCAGAATATTTTTTTCTCCCTCTCTCTCCTTTCTCTCTTTCTAATTGTAAGTCGAAAGTAAGAGACCAAAAGGATCGTCTCGTGAGCGGAATATTTTTCTTCTCCCTCTCTCTCCTTTCATTCTTTCTAATTGTAAGTCGAAAGTAAGAGACCAAGAGGATTGCCTCGTGAGCGGAATCTTTTTTTTTTCTCTCCTTTCCACTCTTTCGAAGACGAAGCAGGCAGAGAGCAAGCGATCGGCACCGCCCACGGTGTGGAGCGGTTAGTACGCGCGCGCGCGGCAAGACACGACGAGAAGTTTAACGGCGCGCTAATACGAGTGTTAGACTATGCCGGCGGGACTACCGGTGCGCTTAATCTACCGGCCGTAATTACTAGCCGTGCCGGGACCACACAGGCGAACCGCACCCGGAGGTATTAAACTATTAATGTGCTTTCCATCGACGACAGCTCAGGACCCCGGGCGATTTTCGGCGCAGAGTGGTTTTAACACGTTCGTTCGCACTAGCCACAGGTTTTGCTGGGAGGGTGATGATGGTTGTCGTTTGGCGAAAGAGTATGTTGAAAGGAGGTGTTGAAAGAATAGGTGTGAAAGGTTTGGTTAACGTGGTTTGAATAGGTGTGGAGAAATGTTTTTGTGCAAGTGGGTTTAATATAGTTTTCATCGAGCTTAGATTAATTATTAGTTTTTCCACGGATTACGCAGAGAGGATGGTGATGGTGATTGTCGTTTAATGAAAGAATATGTTCGAAGGAGGTGTTGAAAGGATAGGTGTGAAAGGTTTGATTAACGTGGTTTGAATGGTTGTGAAGAAATGTTTTTGTACAAGTGGGTTTAATTCAGTTTTGGTCAAGATTAGATTCGTTATTAGATTTTCCACGGATTACGCAGAGAGGATGGTGATGGTGATTGTCGTTTAGTGAAAGAATATGTTCGAAGGAGGTGTTGAAAGGATAGGTGTGAAAGGTTTAGTTAACGTGGTTTGAATGGGTGTGGAGAAATGTTTGTATACAAGCGGGTTAATTTAGTTTTGGTCAAGAATAGATTCGTTATTAGATTTTCCACATGTTTTGCTGGGAGTATCATGGTGGTTGCCGTTCGGCGAAAGAGCATCGTGGAAGGCGGTGTTGAAAAAATAGGTGTGAAAGGTTTGGTTAACGTGGTTTGAATGGTTGTGGAGAAATGCTTTGCACAAGTGGGTTTAATTCAGTTTTGGTTGAGATTAGATTCGTTATTAGATTTTCCACGGATTAAGCTGAGAGGATGGTGATGGTGATTGTCGTTTAGTGAAAGAATATGTTGGACGGAGGTGTTGAAAGGATAAGTGTGAAAGGTTTGGTTAACGTGGTTTGAATGGGTGTGGAGAAATGTTTTTATGCAAGTGGGTTAATTTAGTTTTGGTAGGGATTCGATTCGGTATTTAATTTTTCATGGGGTTCGTTCCAAGTGCGACAATGGTTATCGTTTGACGACCGAGTATGGTAGACGGTAGTGATAACGAAATGGGTGTGAAAGCTTTGGTTAACGTGGTTCGGATAGGTTTAGAGTTTAATGTTTTTGTACAAGTGGGTGGGTTATTTCGTTGTGGCCGTAATTAGATTCGTTATTAGATTTTTCACAGGTTTTGCTGAAAGTATCACGATGGTTGCCATTTGGCGACAGAGTATGGGGGTAGGTGGTGTTGAAAGTATAGTCGTACGATAAAATTCAAACGTTCTCCCGAGCGACTGCAAGAGTGCTCCCTGGAAATCAGATATCGGTGGAGTTTCCGGAAAAAGAAGAGGATCCAATTATTCCTGAGAATCGGCCAAGAATCGGCAAGGTTTCGCGATGGGGTCGCGGTTAATGCCGGCCCTGTCGGCGCGCGCTCGAGCGAATCACCACGACGACCCTCTCCTCTCGGAGTAGGAACCCTCCACCGAGAGGAGCGGAGACCAAGAGATGGCCGTGCTCAGAAATACTCTTTTCCTTTCCAGTTCTTGAGCCACGTCGCTCATTAAGGCCCTATCAAGGACTCGGTGACCTCCTTGACGCGAACGGTTCTCGATCGGTCATGGAGCTTGACGAGATTCTTCTCCTTCTTCCCTTCTTCTTTTGTCCGAATAAAACGGATCTTGGATATTAGGGTTAGTATCGGACTTTTGTTTATCAGGATTTTTCCTTCCTTTTTTCTTTCAGAATAAAACGAATCCTTAAGTATTAAATTTAGTAGTAGCAGTAATAGTAGTAATAATCTTTATTTCGTGCCTTACGGTTTTGAAAGGGGGTGTAGTGCCGATATTATATTTGCATTGATTACAATTTATAATTTTGCTTTTAACAACATCCTCTTCTGTGCTTTTTTCAACATCTTTCTCGTTCCTTCTCGTATTATGTTTAATATCAGTGTTAAATTTTTGTTGGCTAGCATTTCTTCTTCCTTTCTTTTGTATACATATAGATATTATTGTGCCGCGCTTGGAAGTCTTCTTCAAATCAATGCAAATTGCATAGTAATTCTTTAAAGATACAAGTCCGCGTAACACCTGTTAAGAACCAGTGCTCCGTGGAAAGATATGTTCAAATCTATTCGCATTAAAGATAAATCGAATACACTTGTCAATGGCCCTTCGCAAGATAGCGTTGATTCATCAACAGCATTGATGAGCAGTTCGCAACAGCAATCGATATCTAAGAAAATTAGACTCACTATTATTGTTCCACCTAAAAACAAACTGAAGAAACTCCCTATTCAGATTTAGAAGGTAGATCTGCTTAACATATTGCGGACGGCTGACGAGATATCTCGTTTTTCATATTATGTCACCAGAGGCCGTTGGCGAGATATCTCGCATTTCCAAATTTTCAGTGATTTTATAACCACAATGATAAGTGGGCTGAGAGAAAAAAATGGTTGGGTTTATTATAATCTCACTATATTTTATAGTTCATTTAACCATACAAAACATAGTAGAATGAACGATTTATACAAATGGCTATATTATTAACTATTACCTTTGTTCTTCTTACCACATGTATAGTAAAATGTGCTATGTGAATATACTTAGTTCTATCACCATGTATGAAATATTCTGGTAATATTAACTATATGTATAAAACAGTTACTTTTCTTACCGTTATATATTTTCAACGGTACTATATTTTTAGTTGAAATAACCATAATTTTGGGTAAAAGCATAATATAGTTCCCTATACTATGTCTCTATCGTAATTATTGCCAACATTATGGTAACATTCACCATAAATATGACACTTTGAACCATAATTTTTTTACTACGCCATTATAGTTCGACACATCATATACTTTTCTCACAGTGTGATAACAGTCAGGAGATTTTGATAATTTCACGCAGAAAGTACCTGGCCACTGAGTATACGGTTAGCAATAAAATGTCTGGTCCGCAATGTGTTAAGCGAGAGAGCAAAGGAGAGAAGAAAGAAGAAGAGAGAGGGAAAGAGAGAGGACAAAAGAGAGAAGATCACAGAGTTAGAAGAGAGAAGAGAGTAAAGGAGAGAGGAGAATCTCTAGGGTATTTTGGGGTCGCCCATGGGACGCGAGCCGCGAGGGTCACTGCCTCCTTGGAACTTCTTGACCTTCCACGTTGTCCGTCGCGTTTCTCTCCTTCTCGTAAGAAAACAAGAGAGAGAGAGAGAGAGAGAGAACCTCCATAGTGTCTCCTCGCGAGCCATCGCTCTCCTTCCGCTCGCACCGAAAGAGATTAATTGTGCCGGCGTTGTACAGGGCGCCACGTCAAATCCCCTCGACGACTTTGATCAGCGGCGCCCGCGTGAAGCTTTAAATATAGAATGCCCACTTTTCCTTGGCCCGGCCTTTTAAGATATTCGCCCGTCTGGCCCGCTCTCCTCCAGGGTGTCTCGGCGTTTAGTCTGGGAACTCGAGGTACGCCCAGTCTTGGAGACATTACTTGTTCCTTCGACGAAAGAGGATATCTGGACGCTCTCCTTTTCCTTTTTCCTTATTCTTATTATTATTTCCTTATTCCTTTCTTTCTCTATTTATTTGTTAATCTTTTTCATGTGGATTTTAATAGATTCGCGAGAAATTTTGTTTCGGAAAATCCGACGACGAGATTTCCCTTACCTCCACAATGTCTCCAGAATAATGACAAGAGGTTCTTTTTTTATGTGATTGTATTTTTTCCCCTTTTTTCTTAGTGGCGTGTTGATTAAATCCAATGGATATACTTATGGAGTAAAAATTTTGTAGAAATAATGAGGCGTGAGTACGAGTTGCGTGAAGAGTTCGCGGAGCGAAACTGAAATAAAGAATACGTGATTCTAAAAATTATTTTATTCTTCAGTGTAGTCTCCATTAACTTCAATAGACTTGGCCCAATGGCTGGCCCAATAATTTTATTCCATCGCGGAAGTGCGTTTCTGGAAGGTCTGCGAAATATGCCTCTACGGCTGCTATCAACTACGTTAAATTCTAGTGCCCATTTACAAGCCATTGTTTTTGAAGGAGCAGATTCCCCTAACACATTTACCATCTCGGAGTGAATTTCTGTCGCCTTTAAACCTTTTTTAACAAAGAACTCAATTACTGCAGGATGTTTCAAACTTTCTATTGTAGAGAAATATATCGACAGATCACCTTCAATTGGCTTGTAAACACAGAAAGAATTGTCATTTGGAAACCTAGCCTCATATGAAGAGTGGTTCTATATAACCGACTACAATTAATAATTCTACCGTTTAGTTATAGATACCGGTCCGCGAACTTTCGACGCAACCTGTATTCTTGAAAATGTCGAATACTAAGTAAATGTTATTGTGTACTTAGGGTTAATAGTGGAAGGATTTGAACGAATCTAATTTCGAAGGAGTCTATGTACCGATTTCACGGGGACGGATGAAATTTTACTCTTTTATAATTAATAGAGACACATCGCGATGTAGCTAACAAAAAAAGATCTTATTTATAGTTTTCTAATATTACGGAGATCAAATGCAATTGTAAGTAGACTGTACGAGTTTCTGCGTAAAAGTTTGAAAGCTAATTAATCTCCAATTTTAAAAATCGATCTTAAGCATAATCTCTATAAAATCAAAATCAATTGTCGAAAGTTCACGTTGCAGATAATTTGTTGAACATTTAAAAAGAAATCAGTTCTCACGATTGTAAACTAAAATTGTTCCAATAATTACGCCACTATTAACAAATAAAATATTAACACACTTGCTGCGAACAACTTGGCAATTGGCAAGGTCCACATCTCCAAGTTTATCTTTTCGTTCTCTCGTCTCTTGATTTTGTCGTCTTCTCTAGACGAGATTCGTACGTCAGTTTCTCTCACATAATAATTTACGAAGAATTCAAAGTGACTGAGACTGGCCACCGTCGCGTCGCGACGTCTCGCCGTATTTTTTTTTCTCCGTCGATTTTTACTTTTCATCGTCTCTCTCTCTCTCTCTCTCTCTCTCTCTCTCTCTCTCTCTCTCTCTCTCTCTCTTTCTGTCTCGTCTGGATAGAAAAGCTGCCTCGCGTGCGCTCACGCACAGGTGAAGCCACATTAAAACTTGGACAAGAAATCGTCTACACTCGTGTTCACATGTGGGCGTGCGTTGTAAGTGGTCAGATAGCCGGGCCACGCGCCTCGACGGGTTTTTAAGTGAAATTAGAAAAGAAGGAGAAAGTGAAGAGAGAAAGGGGAAAATAAGGAGATGAGGAAACCACTGCGAATGAAAGGAACGAAGTAGAATAAAAGAAAGGCGAGTAAAATGTTTTTTTTATCCTAGCTGGACGTAACATTGGAAAATAACGGATTGCAACGTGTCGAAACTGCGGAAGAGCTTATCAAGAATATCCTTCTAATTTTAGTACTATAGCAAGTATGTATAATAATAATAATAATAATAATAAAAACAATTTTCACAATATTTCTTGCGAACTTATACGAAAAATCAATTTACTCGATGAAGTAGCTTATTGTAGCTGGAAAAATATTATTGAAAATTTAAAAGAGAGAAAGAGAAAGAAGGTGGAAAATTCGAAAGAGAATGAAGAAGTGAAGGAGTGGGACGAAGAAGGATAAGAAATAAGCGAAAAGGAAAAAAAAGGGAAAAGAACCATAGACAAACCCAAATTATCAAGGAACAAATATCCTAAACAAAGTGTCTTGTAACTGCAAATATGTCGTAGAAAATTCAAAATAGAGAGAAAGGAAGAATCGAAGAAAGAACCAAATGAAGGTAAGCGTATAGACGCGAAAAACGCGAGAACGGAAGAAAAAAAGAGGAATAAGACACTGAAGAAGAAGGAGGCGTCGCCTACGTGTCTGCTGCTGCCCACCTAGGCGCGTTATCTATTCGCTCGCGCGAGCGTAGGAAGCCAAATGGGAGAATCGGCGTGGGGTGTCACGTGAGAAGGAGAACGGAGTGGATGAGAATAAAAAAAGGAGAAGATGAGAGTCGAAGATAGAGGACGACCAGAGAGGAGACGGTGAACTCGGCGCCTCCGCGCGACGTATCCTGTCTGCACGCTCCAACCAGAAACGGAGAAGAGGAAAGAGAGTAAGATTAAATTAATGTATAGGTATGGAGGACGAGCAGCTCTCAATTTTAATAGATAAGGATTAAACGAGTCGCTTGAATTTGAAGCTGGCGGACGAGTCTGATTTTTCTTGTTCCCATCTCCTTTTTTTTGTCTTTTCACCGTTCTTGCTTTCCATATTGGACTAAACGCGCGCTTGTGATCTTCAATCGCTTATACCTAGACTAATCAGCGGGTATAGTATCATATGAATTACACTTGATAATCATTATAATCGGTACGCTGAAAGAATTGTATTCTTCAAATGCAAACTTAATAATTCATCTTAACTGTTCGGGACACGGTGGTATTAAAAGTGTCCCACCTTTCTGATGCACGGATGTGCATGGTGGGATATTTTTTGACTCATCTCGAAATATTGCAATAGCTACGTGCGCATTAATAAAAATAAACCAATTTTGTTTAATTTAAGAAGAAATTAAATTTCTGTGCTACATGGGTCTACTTTATTTTCTAATCATTTCCAGAGTTAATAGATATTCTTAATTAGTAAGGATAGTTTCTTGTTCATATGACGGTTTTTGGAATATATTGTTAATTCGAGAATAACTTCGTAAATTAATAATGTATTCTTAATAATCCAATTGCATGTCGCGACACAATGCGTGTCGGTAGACGGTTAGTTAGGTTATACGGTGCGGTACATGTCGGTGCCTGTATCCTTTTCCTCTTGAAATTGTACGTAATTTTACGTAGTGTTTTTATAAACGTAACGAGTGAGACTGATCGACACGAGCACGAGTCAATAACGGAAGGTGGAATGGAAAAGACAGAAAGGATTCCACGGCCGAGAAGAAACTCTAAAAATAGATAAAACTTCACGTTCTACCGTTGGGGTTTTAAAAAGTTAATTTATAGTCACGTGAAAGGGCGAGACAAATGAAAAGACTGGACGAAAAATTGAGAAGATATGGCATTAGGTGGCTGTTTTCAAGAATCTTCAAAAAGAATTTTAAAACAACATGGAAATCGCACGTCAGTGAACGTACAAATGGACCAGACGGAAGGAAAAGTTGGATGAAATAGGTTGGTCGGTGAGTTTCTATAAAGGTAACGGAGCCGTGTAAAGTCCGCCAGATGGCAGACACGATAAGACAGAGTACGATAAGTAAAATATGGAGTGGAAAAGATAGAAAGATACATAGAAAAAGATATGAAACTTCGAATTCCTTCCGAAACGCTTTTAAAAAGTTAAATTCTGTACTTAAGGGATGGGGCGAAAAAACTTGAAGAAAAACGAGGTTAGACGATGGTCTTAAAAAATCTACAGAAAGAATCTTTAAACAAATTGAAAATCTGAATATAAACGCGCAAATGGAGCACACCAAAAGAAAACTTGCAAGGAATAGACTCGATTCGAAATGATGAGTTTCTATAGAGGTAGCGAACGATGGAGAACCTGCGGGACAGGCCGACGCGAAGCGACCAGAGAACGTGAAGTTGAAGAAGATAAACACAGTAAAACGAAAAGATAGAAATGATACAGATGGCAACCAAGGGAAAATTCTCAAAATAAATGAAACTTCACCTTCCTCCTAAACACTTTTAAAAAGTGAAATTCTAGGCAAGACTTGATGTATAATAGCATTAGATTGCCTTGAAAAGAATCTTCGAATATAATCTTAAAACAACCCTAACCCTAACCCTAACCAAGGGAAAATTCTCAAAATAAATGAAACCTCACCTTCTTCCTGAACGCATCTAAGCAGCTAAATTCTATACTTACAAACAATTGAGGTGAAGAAAGTTGAAGTAAATGACATTAAACAATTGTCTTGAATAGAATCTCCAAACGAATCTTAAAACAACCAGAAAATCTCAATATAGACACAAATGGACTGGGCCAAAGGAAAACTTGGATGGAACAAGCTCGACGTTGGGACAGAGTTTCTATAAAGGCAGCTCGTGATGGAGAATCCGCAAGACTAGCCGACACGAAACCCAAGAGAACGCAAAGTTCACGAAGATAAAGAAAAGTAAAATAAAAAAATCGAAATGGTACCGACGACAATCAAGGAAAAATTCGCAAAATAAATGAAAGTTCACCTTTCTCCTAAACACTTTTAAAAAATGAAATTCTAGGCAAAACCTTGATGTACAATAGCATTAGATTACCTTGAAAAGAATCTTCAAAAAGAATCTTAAAACAACCAGAAAATCTCAATATAGACACAAATGGACTGGGCCAAAGGAAAACTTGGATGGAACAAGCTCGACGTCGAGACAGAGTTTCTATAAAGGCAGCTCACGGTGGAGAACCCGCAAGACTAGCCGACACGAAACACAAGAGAACGTGAAATTCACGAAAATAAAGAAAAGTAACATAAAAAAATCGAAATGGTACCGACGACAATCAAGGAAAAATTCACAAAATAAATGAAAATTCACCTTCCTCCTAAACACTTTTAAAAAATGAAATTCTAGGCGAAAGCTTGATGTGCAATAGCATTAAATTGCCTTGAAAAGAATCTTCAAAAAGAATCTTAAAACAACCAGAAAATCTCAATATAGACACAAATGGACTAGGCCAAAGGAAAACTTGGATGGAACAAGCTCGACGTTGGGACAGAGTTTCTATAAAGGCAGCTCGTGATGGAGAACCCGCGGGACCGGCCGACGCGAAGCGACAGGAGGTGAAGTTGGAGGAGGTAGAGAAGGTGGAGTGAAAAGATAGGAAGGATGCCGCGACCGATGGTAATCGAGGAAAAGTTTACCCTCGGCGCCGGCGCCGGCGCCGTCGCGACACCGGCGCCTCCGCTGAACGCCTCCGCCTTTCGTCGCCTTATCTGCCACGGCAAAGGAGGTCGTAGATATTTCGTAAATTCGTGGTAACGAGCCGTAAGACGCGACCAGGCCAGTTACGAAACCTTGTAACGTTACGAAGTCAGAGAGAGAGAGAGAGAGAGAGAGAGAGAGAGAGAGGGGCAGAAAGAGAGAGGAGAGAGAGAGAGATTGTGTGAGAGAGAGAGAGAGAGAGAGAGAGAGAGAGAGAGAGAGAGAGAGACGTGCCTTCTCGTGGAGCAGCTCAGAGTTTTCGCGCACAATTGACGAGTGAGAGGGTGGCCAGGAAACGCGCGAGTAAAAACAGGTGCCTGTGCCGTGGAGAACGGCTTCCGGGATCGCGGAGAGATTTAAGATGGTAGAAAAAGAATGACGAGAAGACGACGGCTGTTCCGTATACCGTGGCGCCAGAGTCACCTCGTGTCATAGAGAAAAGTGTATGAGACATGGTTCGAGATACCGAGGGTACAGTTTATGTAAAGATTATTTATTATTATATTTGTGGAGAAACTAATATGGAGACTGATACGTGGCATGAATTTTGAGATTAGAGAGCTCGTGTCTTAGAGAAAAGTGTATGAGATATGCTTTGAGATATCGAGGGTACAAATTCTTGTTATTGTTGCTTCTGTTAAGATTCTTTATTATTATATTTTTGTGTAGTAAAAGGAAGCATGAAACGTGGCATGAATTTTGAGATTAGAGAGCTCGTGTCGTAGAGAAAAGTGTATGAGATATGCTTTGAGATGCCGAAGGTACATTATTAAAAGAAGATTGTTATCTTACTTGTGTGGTACAATAAACAGACGTCGTGTTATAATGAACAGACCGAAGGACATTGAAATGAGTTCCAAGGCGGGTACATTACATGTGGCACAAGTGCTAACAGTTATCGACGAAAATATTACTATTATATTTTTTTATTGACTTTGATCGTGCTCGATTGTAAACCAGAAAAGATTTTTTAATTCTGTAGTCTTTTCCTTTTTTTTCATACTAAAGGGACGAATGGGAAAAATATTTTCCCCTAATTTTTGTAAAACTTATGTATAAATATGTACGATAATTTATAATGTATCACAACTTATACATTAAAATAGTATCAAGTTTTTTACAAACCTTCATTTTTCTTTTCGTCCATAACAAATTATAGACACACAAATTTCCTCATTTACACATATTTACTAATTAGCTATATTACAATTATATTTGCCATATTCGATACTGTCTCCAGTTTTACTTGTTATTTTCTTACCCTTTTCATTTCTCCGTTTACATTCTACTCCTCTACTAGTACCGCGAGCAAACACAATTCTATTCGTGACGAGGAATTCTCTTCGGTCACAGTTGTCAAACGCCATCGATTGTGTAAAATAAATCATGTACCTGCGCAGCGTAAAATAAATTAAGTCCACTGAACGTTTTACGACAACGCAGCTCCGTGTTCGCGCGAGAGAAAATTCTTGCGCCTTCGAGGCCGGTAGAATCAACTTGATGATTTATATGTCAAATGACCAGACGTCTACAAGTTTATTCGGTACACTGTTGGCTTCAAGAGTTGCGTGCTGATTTTCAGAGACATAAATCTAACAATGAGTGTACGCGACACGATGTTAATCCATCAAAATCCCGCTTCTTGCAATATTTATTGTTGACGTTCGTCAAAAATTAACGACGTAATTTTTGTGCCAAGTGATGAGTTTATTCCGTGCTGGGGTGGTTTTAGAGACTGGGTTGGTTTCTGCTGATTGTAAAGTTAATCTATTTTGATCCTACCATTCGTAACGTTCGTTTTTAAATGACTTTTTAAAGCATCATTTGTGTTAAGAGTCGACGTCGTGATGTATATATTAAATGTTAACAAAAAGAAATCCAAATGTGTGCAACACAGAATCTATCCATCTTAATTGGCATGAATGTAATAGTCGGTCTTCAAAATATCTCGTTACAAATTGTAATTTACTAATTTGTTGTCCAAAATTCATTGTCCAAGTCAAAAATTAATTTATAAACTTTCTCTTTCTTGCACGTTCAAGAGCCTGTATCTTTCATTTGGATTCAAGCATGAATTTTGCTACTATACTTATGAATATCTAAAAACAACAATATTAATTTTGTAAAAACACGGGAGATCATTCATTTAATAAGTCACTCCCTTTACGGTCGTGGCTAAAAACGAACATCTAAAGTCACCAATATCATTCGTATAATTAACATAATAAACCTGATGTCCTAACAAGACCCATCAATATTAACATAACACACCTCGAGCCCTACCTAAACCGAACTCAACCTATGTCCACCTCATTAAAGCACAACTGACCGAGGACATGATTTATTATTGTTCTCTACCGATCTTGCCTTTGGAAAATCTACTCAGTTTATTTATAAATACCTGTATTATTCCTATTAATACAACACCATAAATCACCAATTTAAAATTGAATATCCTAAAAACACAAATACTAACGTAACACATCTCGAGTCCTAACTAAACTAAATTCAACCTACGTCCACCTCATTAAAACACAGCTCACCTAAGAAATGATTTATTATTGCTCTCTACAGATTTGGAGAGTCTACTAAGTTTATTTATAAATACATATATTATTCTATTCATACAACATTTTAAATCACCTATTTAAACCCGAACATCCTAAAAGCTCCAATATTAACATAAAACACGCCCCAAACCCAAACTAATCCAAAGTCAACCTACGTCCACCTCAGTAAAACACAACTAACCCAAAAAATGATTTATTATTGCGCTCTACAGGTCTGACTTTCGGAAAATCTACTAAGTTTATTTACAAACACATACATTATTCCTATTCATACAACACCCTAAATCACGCATTTAAAACCGAATACCTAAAACCACCAATATTAAGATAACGCACCTCACCCCCAAACTAATCCAAAGTCAACCTACGTCCACCTCATTAAAACACAGCTCACCTAAGAAATGATTTATTATTGCCCTCTACCGATCTTCCCTTTGGAAAATCCGCTTAGATTATTTATAAAAACCGGTGCGACACGAGACGACTACTAAGTCGTTCACGGCGAAGACGCTATCGCCGTTTTAGTTCTTCTCTTCTTATTCTTCCTCTTCTTCATCATCTTCTTCTTCATCTTCTTCTTCTTGGGACACCAAGAGAGGAGAGAAGCGACGCCCACGTGTCTCTGCGCTGCCCACTCGCTCGGTGCAGCAGTTTCTTAAGAAAGAGAAAGAGAATGAGAAAAGTGGTGGAGAGTAACCACCAGCACCAGAGGAGCAGCACCGGTAGGCCGGATGACGACGACCAAGACGACGAGCACGAGGATAAGAAAGAGGAGAGACGGTGTCTGGCGTTCCTGCTTTCGTTCCTCGTCCTCGTCGAGACGGCGCCTCCGCCCCCGGAGGCGGCAGGGCGGCCGGCTCTCCTCGTGGGGGTCCTCGATGACGCATAGAGGCACCTGCCCCTCACCTGCGCGCGCTCGCGCAGAGTGCGACCGACGCGCGTGAACATTTCTTTTTCAATTGTTTTCTCTACTTTACTCTTCTGTGAGATGTTTTCTCGAAGGCTTTTTTATTTTTGCCTTGTAGTAGGTGGTAGCTTAAGAATGTGAATGTTTTTTTTTCTCTCTCTTTCTTTGCTTGTTTTTTAGTTCGACGGTTACTTTTCCTTTGGTTTCTTGTCGGTGGAGTATTTCTTGAGGCTTTCATTTTTGCGTTGTAGTAGGTAGTAGGTTAAGGGGATTAGAGAGGTTTGCAATTTCAAAAATTAACTCGCGTTTAATTGTTTGTAACGAGACCTCGCATAAATATAAAGCTTTGTTATTTTACAGGGTGTTACTTACAATATTATAAAATAAGAAAATCCATTCCAAGCCATTCCCTGGTCGATAATATCGGCGTTGCAATATAATCGGGCAAAGGGTTAAATGTACGGTTTTGCCACGATTTCAGTCGAACGGATGAACATTTTGGGAAGCCCAAAGACGATTTCTTATCGTTAGGCTTCCCTCTATTTATTATACCTGAAATCAAATTAAAATAAAATATTGTTACAATTTTATAGTAACAAATAAAGTCGAAAGATACCAAATTTTTCGTTTTCTTAACGCCATTTTGATAATTTTATTGTTATTATTAATTTTTCAGGTATAATAAATAGAGGGAAGCCTAACGATAAGAAATCGTCTTTGGGCTTCCCAAAATGTTCATCCGTTCGACTGACATCGTGGCAAAACCGTACATTTAACCCTTTGCCCGATTATATTGCAACGCCGATATTATTGACCAGGGAATGGCTTGGAATGGATTTTCTTATTTTATAATGTTGTAAGTAACACCCTGTAAAATAACAAAGCTTTATATTTATGCGACGTCTCGTTACAAACAATTAAGCGCGAGTTAATTTTTGAAATTGCAAACCTCTCTAATCCCCTTAACCATTGTAGCGCCACGCAGCGCGATCGTGCTGTTCGCGTACTGTGGTGAACTGTGTCGCGATGTTTGGTCACGATCGTCAATCCGCAATGCGCTCGGTTCCGAATGTAGCTCGTCGCGAGCCATATCAGAGTTTCCTCTCGTAATTACTACTTCTTTTTCAAATAATCGTAAACTTTTGAGTATTTAGTATAGCGTTTCTGATATGACTGATGAAATGAAGCGGGAGCGCGTCGAACGGCATTTCTCGTAGATGAACGAAGCGCTGTCGCTGCATGGCACAATCCGACACAGATTCTTAAAAACCCCTGGCACTAAAACGGTTAAGGATGTGAACGTTTTCTTCTGTTTGTTTGTTCATTTGTCGGATCGACGGTTGCTTTTCTTTTGCACTGATTGTGAGAGAAAAAAATGGTTGGGTTTACTATAATCTTACTATATTTTATAGTTAAATTTGGCGTCAAACATATTTTTATAGTTCACTTAACCATACAAAATATAGTAGAATGAACGATTTATACAAAGGGTTATATTATTAATTATTATCTTTGTTCTTGTTACCATACGTATGGTAAAGTGTGCTATGTGAATATAATAGTTAGTTCTATCACTATGTATGAAATATTCTGGTAATATTAACTATATAAAATAGTTACTTTTCTTACCGTTATATATTTTCAACCGTACTATATTTTTACTTGAAATAACCATAATTGTGGGTAAAAATATAATATAGTTGGTTATACTATGCCTATATCGTAATTATTACCGACATTATGGTAATATTTACCATAAATATGATATTTCCAACTATAATTTTGTTACTATGCCATGATAGTTAGATATATCATATACTTTTCTCTCTGTGTGGTTTCTTTTCGGTGGGGTGTTTTTTTGAGGGTATCATTTTTATGTTGTAGTGAGTGGTAGGTTAAGGATGTGAACACTTTCTTCTGTTTATTTGCTTAATTGTTGGCTCGGTGGTTGCTTTTTCCGTGGGGTGTTTTTTGAGGGTTTCATTTTTGCATTGCAGTAGGTGGTAGGTTGAATGAATTCTCGTTATAAGAAATTGGACTGTACAAGAATCTTTCTCGCATAACTAGTATAATCTAAAATAACTAACATATCTGAGTAATTATTCATACGCGATCATTTATTTTCCACGTTTTATCGAATGGAAGAATATTTTAAGAATATGTAACTCGTGCACACTATTGATTAACTCGCCGCATTTTCAGCGCATCATAAAAATTCACGGTATACCAGAGTCTACCGAATCAACACATTAACGCGTTAATTCGAATCAATCCCTAAAATAACAATAATAATAGCCTCCACAATTTCTGCGCGTTATAAAAATTCACGGTATACCAGAGTCTACCGAATCAACAGATTAAGGCGTTAATTCGCATCAATGCCTAAAGTAACAATAACAAATCGCGACATTACTCTCTCGAAATAGACGTGTCCCCGTAATTTTAGAATCTCGGGGCATTTTGCCTGCCTTCAAGAATCTCTCACGAAAGATCCGCGAATCTTCGAAATACCGTCACGTGACACGAGACGTTGAAAATGGAGGACCGATTGGGGGCTGAACTTTATAAATATATGGACCGTTTATTTTGAAAGTGGCGTAAGTCGATTTTATAAAAAATGAAAGTAACCATTTTACATCCATTAAGTTTATAACCATTGAGTATCCATTTTATAAGTAAAAAAGTAAGTAGTTTTTTATGAAGAGAAAAAATAAAGTTATAAATAAAAAGTTTACACTAAGTGAATCACAAATTATGCGACGTCGCATTTTTTCAAAAAAATCGACTTACACCGCTTTCAAAATGAACGGTCCATATGTCGGTGAGGTAGCGCAAAGTTATCTGAGACAGGCCACTCGATTTACAAGTGTAATGCTTGGCCGACGGGGTGCGCCCCGACGCGTCACCGTCGTCGTCGTTGTCGTCGTCACTAGCGTTGTCCTATTCTCATCCTTCCAATAATAGATTAAACGTTTAGTCCGATTCGACGCCTCTGCTATACGAGATGCAACCGCAAGAGCGTCGCGACGCCTTCTTCTCTCGATCCTTCTCGACGTCGTTATCATCTTAGGCATCTTTCGTTGTCTTTCGCGAATTTGAAACATTTCCTTTGTTTCTTACTGTTGGCTGGGGGTGATTTAATTCCCCTCATCGTGGAAGATATAGATCGTTTATTTCGAAAGTGGTGTAAGTCCATTTTGTAAAAAGAATGAGATATCAGGTAATTTGTGATTAACTTAGTGTACATTTTTTATTTACAAAGGGTTCACTTTTTAAAGTGGTGTAAGTCCATTTTTGAAAAAGAACGAGATATTAAATAATTTGTGTCTAACTTAGTGTAAACTTTTTATTTATAAGGAGCTCGCTTTTTGTTTAAAAATGGACTTTCGAAATAAGCGATGCATATAAGAAAGAAGTTTCCGAATGGTGTAATAGATAATGAATATTGTGAGAGGGAGGAATAGGCGGGAAGTTTAAAAATTTGAATAGGGGTGATAGAGAGTACGAAGAGAATAAAATTCTGATTAGAAAAGTAATTCGACGATATTGTTAACCTTTAAGTGCAATAAAGTATCGGTTTTGATACCGACCATATTGGAGGCCATTATAAATAACCTATCTTTATTTTTGCTTTGGCTCTACGTTTTTTTTTTTATTTTTAAACAGAAATTCATGCATTTAGGCGTTAAAGTCAATGGTCTGTACTCTCATCGAGAGTTTAAACCCTCTCAAACGCATCTAAAATTGGGGGTGGATCTAAACTCACGGTGATAGTGCAGACCAATGGTTTCGTAAGAATGCTTTTCTAATTCTCTAATTATCGAGCAAAGAAATTAAGTATCTTGAATGCAATTGTACGACATTTCGATAGATATATAATCCCTTATGTTTTCATACTTTACATTAACTCTTTCGGACGCAAATTATTTTTTCCTGGAAAAAAGAAATCACAGCTACAATAAAATTTACCGAATTTGGATACTAAATATTTAGATACACATATTTGTGTAGTATGCCCTTATATGAGGATCCCACAACCGAAAGGGTCAAATCCATCCAATCAATTTTATTAGTGTTGGTTGTTTTGTAAAAGTATCTACTTTACACATAAACAATTTGACTTTGCTTATTCCAGATGCAAAACAGAACAAAAAAATCCTTTATTATTCACTGTCAAGTCGATTTTCTATATTAATAAAATCAATGGAGAATTGTCACAGAGCGGTAAAAAAAAAACGATGAAAGTGAAGATGCAGAAGGAGATCAAACAAAGCATGTGTGTTTCTGGGTAAAAGGGAAAGAGAGAGAGAGAGAGAGAGAGAGAGAGAGAGAAGGCCGCGCGCACGGCCCGACTCGCATATTTGCGATGCAGTGGCGTGTTGAGACTCTCTTCCCTGGCTCCTGGTTGCTTAGGACTGACTCTCTGCTTAGAACGACTTAGCACGACGCACGGTGCAACGACCTCGTGCAACGAGCCTCGCTCGCTTGTCTTTCGCTCCTCTCTCCTTATCTCTTTCCCTTTCCCTTTCTCTTTCTCTTTCTCCTCTTCTCATTTCTCTAGCGCCCTTCCGCCCTCGCTCTTCCTTTTAATCGTTTCGTTATGTCGTTCTCTCTTTCTCCTTTTCTTTCTCTTTCTCTTTCTCCTCTTCTCATTTCTCTAGCGCCCTTCCGCCCTCGCTCTACCTTTGAATCATTTCATTATGTTGCCCCCCCCCCCCTCTCTTACCTCTTCTTCTCTAATTGTGCTAATTGTGTGTCGTTGTGCTTTTTTCCTGCCCACTTGCCTTCTATTATTATATAATAGTAGCTTCTATTATTTATTTAAAAAGTGTCACAAGCAAAATGGTACAAGTGACAAATCCTGATGGATGGTTTGAAAAATTATTAAATTTTTGTATAATTGTTCAACCCCTTAACTACGGATGTCGTAAATAAGCGATCTGATATATTAAGCCGGGAACGGCTATCACTTATTGACTATTTTATTTTTGATTGTAAGCATATACATACGTAATTTATGATTGCTTAGGCGACTCTTATAATAAAGTTCTTGGAGTGGAAAAATAATTGCACTTTTTTGAATCGTCGTGTTACATCGGAAAGTACATAAGAAATATCTAGAAATATACAGTTTAGATTCGAATGTTAAAATTTCCCCTTGCAATAAACAAAGAATATCTTACATCTACAATTGTTCAATTTTACGATATTTCAATTTTTACTTTTGCCTTTCGACGATCGTGGCGAATGTTGAAAGTGGCGAGTTTCACTCGCAAAATAATCACGAGCGACGCACTTGATTGGCGTATAAATGCATTTTAGTGTGGCAGAGAACGTGTTAATGGAAAGTACTGTCTGACCCAAACCACTTGAAGCATCCTAATGAAACGAAAATAATAAATGGGCAAATCAAATATTAAAAAAGTCGCCAACTTCATACCCTAAAAAAAATGCCAACTATAAGTAAATACATGGCTTTAAAGATCGTAGTTTCATATCACATTTTTCTGTTAAACATTTCCTCGTCACCAGAAATCACTGTAGCAAATTCCACCATTTATAATAAGATACCACTTCCTCTATAAACTTCGTGAATTGCGCTCGTGAAATAATCACGAAGAACGCACTTGAGCTTGGCGTATAAATGTATTTTAGTGTAGCAGAAGGAACGTGTTAATAGAAAGCACCATCTGACCCAAACCGCTTGAAGCATCCTAACGAAACAAAAATAATAAACAAGCAAATAAAATATTGAAAGAATTGCAAACTTCAGTTAATAACCTAAAAAAATGCCGACTATAAATATAACGATGTAATCATTTCATCGCAAAAAATAGCGATAGCAACAATTCATTTTTAGATTCTAACATCCTAATTTAAAAAATTGAGCTTGCCATATAAATGCATTTTAGTGTGGCAGAGAACGTGTTAATGGAAAGTACTGTCTGACCCAAACCACTTGAAGCATCCTAATGAAACAAAAATAATAAATGGGCAAATCAAATATTAAAAAAGTCGCCAACTTCATACCCTAAAAAAAATGCCGACTATAACTAAATACATGGTTTTAAAGATCGTAGTTTCATATCACATTTTTCTATTAAGCATTTCCTCATCACCAGAAATCAGTGTAACGAATTCCACCACTAACAATAAAGTACCACTTCCGCGATAAACATCGTGAATTGCGCTCGTGAAATAATCACGAGGAACGCACTTGAGCTTGGCGTAAATAAATGCATGTTAGTGTAGCAGAGGGAACGTGTTAATAGAAAGCACCGTCTGACCCAAACCGCTTGAAGCATCCTAATGAAACAGAAATAATAAACAGGCAAATAAAATATTTAAAAAATTCCGAACTTCGTACCCTAAAAAAAATGCCAACTATAAGTAAATACATGGCTTTAAAGATCGTAATTTCATATCACATTTCTCTGTTAAAAATTTCCTCATCGCCAGAAATCGGTGTAACGAATTCCACCACTTACAATAAGATATCACTTCCTCGATGAAGTTCGTGAATTGCGCTCGCAAAATAATCACGAGCGACGCACTGAAACGAGGGATGACGAAATGCGGTACTGATTACACGAAAGAGTTACGTTGTAGAGGGTTAATGTCGCGCCCACTGTGCGCGCCAAATTACCGAAGAAGATGATTCCGGGCCGTTATTTTCGCTCGGTTGCGCGCGCGCCTCTTCATCTCCCTTCTTTTTATTTTTACGGAAGAGAGAAGGATGAAAGAAAGAAAAGGAAGGAGAAGAAGGTAGTGGAGGGGCAGGAGGCAGAGGCTCGTCTGCTGCGTAACTCGTGCACCAGTCATACACATTTTCACTCACACACAATCTTTCAAACATGATACACAAACATACACACACGCCTGATACACACTTCTTAAAATGATATATACTTTCACAGGCCGCACACACACGCACGTAACATCAGTAACAGACATGACACACGCACATTGAGACACTTTCACAGACACCACATACACCCACCCACCCATTCAGGGCCGTTTTAGAATCGTCGTAGGCCCTAGACACTTTCGCATAAAAACTATATTTATAAGCCTTCTCAATTTAACATTCGCGTTATTCAATGGATAATTTATTTACATTACTTCTGAATCTTTGTACGTTAATATCCATTAATTTTTACAAATAATTGGGATTTTTACAATGTAACATGTAAAATGTAGTATAATCATGTACTCTAACCATACAAGTGACACGAACTCTTTCGACTTTATGAAAAATTTTGATTGGTGCTGCGAGCTGGACTGAATAATAATAATTTCCATATTCGTAAAATCTTTGTCGACACGCATTAATTTTCATAAATAATTAGGATATTTAAACTATAACCGAGCCCGTATAATATGTAGCGCCTACGTACCAGTGGCTAAACAGTTGAAGGCCATTTTATGTGACTTTTTCAAGAACTATCCTCAAATATCTAGTAGATACAATAGTTTTATGATCTACGGTGCAAGTGGGTATGATTACTCGCATTGATTCTTGAAAAGTGGAAATGTAAATGAACTTCGGCAAATTGGCATGAAATGAAAAAGAAATTATATTTTTACTTTTGTTTTTACTATATTAAGGTATGTTCCTGTATCGTAGGCCCTAGGCCTTATCTTATTCGATAAGACGGCCCTGCACCCAGTAGTACCAGCACACATGACACAGACACACACGCACGCACGCAGCAGACAGACCAGACACACTCACGTTTAATCTCACTTTCTTCCTCAATCTCGTTTCTTCTTCTTCTCTCAACTCTCTGTCCTTCTCTCTGTCTCTCTCTCTTTCTCTCTCTCTCTCTCTCTCTCTCTCTCTCTCTCTCTTATTCTCATTCACTCAAGTAGTGTAGTCACTCTCTATCTTTCTTCTTTTTTACTGATTTTTTTCTTTCCTTAGCGGAAGAAGGTGTGACGGCGCGGTGACTTTTAAACGAGGCGACGACCTTGCAAGAATTTCTCTTTCTCATTCTTTCTCATTATCTTCGTCGTGCTCGTAGCCGTCCGCGCCCACAGTGCCAATGCTCTGGGCTCCTTTCTTCTTCTTCCTCTTTCTTTTTTCTTCCATTTCCTTTTTCTCTTTCCCTCGTCCTTACCCCCACTCTTCGTCTCATCCATCTGGCGAAACTCGCCGACTTCTTTCCACGTTTCGTAAGACACACGCGTCTCGTAGACGAAAAGAAGAGAGAGAACGGTGCCCATTCTGCTTTCTTCTTCTATCGCAAGGTCGGTCGCGTACCTTACGACAGCTTGAAGTGTGTCGTTGAAGCGTACGAATTTTATTATTCGGCCAATTTCTTTTAAGAAAGGAGTGAATATTGTTTAAGGTGTTCTCTATGCTTGTGTACTAATTTTCTTTGGGATTTAATTATGCGGATTAGTTAGAGATTTAATTATTCGAAAGATACAGGAGGGTATTAAACGCACGGGTAATAATTACATATGTGTATTTAATCCTTAACACGTTCAATGCCACGATCACGGTCTTGTGTACAGGCCTGATTACTCTTACACATTTCAGTGGTGGGGGGTGATCACTTTATTGACGATTATTTTTAATTTTTAACTGGTGGTGTTGCGATCGAATGTTGTTCATATACATAACCTGAAAATCTCGTCATAGCTCCCCATGTATTATTAATAACTGGTTTGAAGACACAATTTTATACGATCGGTTTGGAACCGTTCTAAACTTTGAATGTTGTAATAATGTTAAGTAGTAAAGGCCTTAAATAAGGTTGCATCTCTCAAGAGTATCCGTTCGCACGCCTCTAATGACTGCTATTAAAATTAAAAAAAGTATTAGTATATTAGTATAGTATTGTTTTTATTTGTTCGTAGGAGAAATGATTTCTGGCTTTGATTAACCGTATTCGCTAATCTCGTATAGCCAGAAGGATTCTTTTCTCTAAAGAAACCTTGTTCAAAATGGTCCACGATAACAAGGAACACGTTCATATTAGGTGCAATAAAAAGCACTATTACTCTATATGGTTTTTTCTATCTAAATAATGGATCTATTTGCAGTGCAGTCGATAGTATAAAAAAGTAATTTTCAATATAATTTGAAAGTTATACTACATTGTGGAGAGTTAATTGAAATACTTCTGAAACACAAATTTGTGGCATTGGAAAAAGAAAGTAGAATTATTCAAACACCTTTGTTATCGGTCACATCATAGCCGATCGCTACTCTCGTTCCCAAAGTGAATAAAAGAAGGCACAAATCAAATAAAATTATTATTCTCAATTGCACAATTCGTTATTCGTTCGATACTAATCATTAACGTATCCCGTTCCGTGTTTCAGAATGCACGTTTGGCAAGCAGATTCGAGAATTGGCCTCCACGTGGTTCGCAGATCTGGGCCCGCCCTTCGGTGTTATGTACTGCATCAAATGCGAGTGCATTCCGGTACGTATTAAACTGGGTGTGCCATGATCACGCATCGACATATTCCCACACGTATGCTACACATTCGATCGCATTGTCATTACCTTGTGTGTCACGTAGAAGCCCAGTTGGATGACATTTGAAACAGGGATTCGAACCGTCGCTTAACCCTAATTCAAACCGGGTTAATGAAGGAAGGTTATTACTGTACCCTATACTAAGCACAAGGAACGGCTCTTAAATTTGGAGAAACCGCGGTTAACCCGCTCGGAACGAGTTACTAGTAAAACAAGACGGTCTAGAAACTCATTTAACACTAGAAGTGAAATGACCGGGTGCGTCAATTTTTCACAAGAATTTCTCTTTAACATTAGAACTACCAATTTTAGTTTTCGTATGGAAACTTCTTTTGTTGATCACACATTTTAACAGAGAGCGTTTATTTTATCACCGAGCTACCATTTACTTTTGCTTTCATATGGAAACTTCTTTTGTTGGCCAGTCATTTTGACCGGCTTGGTAGTTTTAGTGTTAAAGGGCACACTAGTGTAGTGGCCTGACAGAGAAAAGAATTAATGAAATTTATTTACGTGGATATGTTTTTAAATTTGTTGAGATTTACCTGAAGAGATTTGTCGAATGTCAATTATGAGTTCGTAAAACTTTTGCTAACAAAGTTGTTAATATTTTATAAACTAACATTGATATCGCAAAAATCGTCGGACAATGTTTGGGAAATACAATATACTTTAGTAATATATTTTTTTATTTTTTTCGGATCGTCCAATGTGGCGGCATCGTCGACACGAGTAGACAGCGCAATACGAAACACTATACATATATTAGGTTGTCCCATAAGTTTCTTTTTCTTTTCTTGGTAGGAAACAAAATTCAGGATATTTGTTGTTTAAGATTGATTTATTATGTTATATATGAACCGTTCTGCTTTATAACCTTCTTCCATTTCTCAAGAAGCCTCATTAGTCCTTATTCCTAAGATTGTTGGGGCTTACTTGCAAAATATTCCTCGAGGAATTAAACAAATTGCAGATGGGTGTAATAGTCGTAGCATCACTCCCGTAAGCGGTACAATTCTTGTCTGCAGTATCCTTTGCACTATTACCATTTTTACAACAATGAAACATAACATGTTGCAAATACTTCCTGTGGCTATCCATCTTGAACGGTGTAGAAAAAAGTTTTAAAGGAGACTGTGTCACCAACGAAACGTACTTTAAAAGAGCTCTGGGACGACTGAAACCGATGACATAGACGGCTAATAGATAAGCCTGCACGTTTATATAAACACGGCCAGTTACAGACATCCTTAGGGTGGCGCGAAAGAAACTTATGGGACAACCTAATACTTTACTTTCACCGGTACTTTAGCAGTGTTCGGACTTTAGATTGCGTTCTATAGAAATGTATAGCTTTGCAGTTCATATTCGCACCAGGGATTCGAAGCGTCGCTTAACCCTAACCCAAACCAGGTTAATCAAGGAGGGTTACTGTACCCTATACTAACCACAAGGAACGGCTCTTGAATGTTGAGAAACCGCGGTTAACTCGCTCGGAACGGGTTAGTAGTAAAACAAGACGTTTTAGACAGCCATTCAACGGGCACACTAGTGTAGTGGCCTGAAAGAGAAAATAACTAATCAAATTGATTTACATAGATATATTCAACATATGTTACTCGTGATAAAAAGCGCAATACGTGAACGTAGTCATAAACTCACGCACGCACAGCGTTTGCGCACACTCACACATTCGAACCGTTTTGCTTTTCGACTGTCTGTGATTTGGTTTTCATCGTATTATTAACTGTATTAATTACTGTAATGATTACTACATAGGCGAAACTTCCGAAAGCGCGCATGCTGCGATTTCAATCAAACTTTGCGAAAAGCTTTGTTTTAGGTTAAAATGAAAGCCTGTAAAGAGTACATTAGTATAATGGCCTGAAAGAGAAAAGAATTAATCAAATTTATTTACATGGATATATTCCACATATGGACCGTTTATTTTGAAAGTGGCGTAAGTCCATTTTTTTTAAAAAAATGGGATATCACATAATTTGTGATTAATTCAGTGTAAACTTTTTATTTATAACTAGTTAATTTTTTTTTAATGGACTTACACCATTTTCAAAATAACCGGTCCATGTGTTACTCGTGTTAGAAAGTGCAATATCTAAATGTAGTCATAAACTCATGCACACATGAAGTATGTGCACACAGACACATTCGAACCACTTTGCTTTCCGGCTGTCTGTGATTTGGTTTTTGTCATATTAATAACTGAATTAATTACTGTAACAATTACTACAATATCTAAATAATAGTTAAGTACTACAAGAATTACCGGTTAATAATTACTGGGTTAACTTGGTTATTTGGGTTACAGATGTCTTGTATTAACCCGGTTACGTGGGTTAGTTACGATACGCAGTACCAAAATTGGTTCGGGTTAGGGTTCGAATCCCTGATTTGAAATACCCTCAAATTCAATAAGATCGTACTACAATAATAGTAAAAATAATTGATTTAATATCCTATTCCACGTATTGCGCGTAAAATTGTTTGTACGTTTCCTCAACGTTTTCACAGATGGAATAAGAAAATGACATTGAGCCCTAATGTGAATTTATTCCATCGTGTACGTAAACATGTAATACTAAGAATTACAAACGGATTTATGTTGAAAGGTAACATTTAGACACGTGCTATTTAAAGTGCTCACTGGAATTGAATTTCTCATAAATTGAATGCCGACATGAACATAATAACACTTACAGCAAAACAAATTTATGCTCCAAGCCAATATTTAGGTACGTCTCATTTAAAGCGCTCACTTGAATTGAATTTCTTATTAATTGGATCTAGATTTAAACTGGAAATTAAACTACTTTACAGGTGCTTTAACCGTTCCATCGTTAAACGAGATCCTTTTTGTTTTCTGCTCGGAGTGCCATTGTACGTATCACAGAATGGAAATAGAAAAAGTGCGAATGAAATGGTAGAGGAAGAAGGAGGCTTTGGATAATAATTGCCGTAATAATACATTGCGATATCGCAATTATTCTTATAATTATAGGCCCATAAGCTTGCGCTCATTGTGCGAGACCCGTTTAATTGGTATTCGTTGCTATCTCGAACGACGATACGCGAAGTGACGTAATGCGCGAACAGGGTTGACTAGCGTCAGTCCAGCGCAATTAGCAGCCTCGGTGTCGACACTTTTCTTTTTCTCTAGCTTCTTTTATAAATCTCATTGTTTTTTTATGACGGTTTCGTTGTCGCGCGTCAACGAACTCGATGACGGTGGCCAGGTGCTCGCGTGTAACATAATTAGAAGTTACTACTGGGATTTGTGTGTTTCACGATGGAGGTGGGTCTCTGGAATTTAAAGGGGCGGGGAGAAATTATAATGTGGACTTGAGAGGGTTTATTGTTTAGTAAAGCTGGCTTAAGACGCGTTCTCACGAGTCAAATTTAGTTGACCGATTGTAGTTGATTAACAAAAGTTGAATGGAAACTGTACTGAGAAACTTTCTTTCAATAGAGTTGATCAACTTTGTAATTGATCAAGAAAAGTTTGATCCAGTGAAACTTTTGTCGCTCAAGTGACGAGTCATCACGAATTGCTTTCGAGGTGAAACATACCTTGAAACGTGTGAACCTTAGTTGACTGTCAGCCTCGCTTTCAATTGGTCACGCCACGCGTCCATGCCTGTACAACTTCGCGCACAATTGCGTTCGACGTCAGTTTAAAACTGAAACAGTTGATCAGTGTCTATCGAAACGTGTGAACAAAACCTGATTCAAGTGGTATTCCACTGTTGTTGATCAATTAAAATTGGTCAACTAAATTTGACTCGTGAGAACGTGCCTTTAGATTGAACTGGCGTAGGGGCCATTGATTGGGGACCTGAAACGAGTGGAGAACATTTGGAGAACGCGTGTATGCAGTATGTGAACATACGAAGGGAATGTGTGCTGAGAATGAGTGAGAGGGTGTGTGATAAATGTGTGAAAAACACGTGTTGGAGAATGTGTGTGAGAGCGTGTGTGGAAAGTGTGTGGAAAGCACGTGTGGAGAATGTGTGTGAGACCGTGTGTGGAAAGTGCGTAGAAAACACGTGTGAAGAATGTGCCAGAAACCATGTGTGGAAAGTGTGTGGAAAACACGTGTGAAGGATGTGTGTAGAAAGTGTGTGGAAAGCACGTGTGGAGAATGAATGTGTGACCGTGTGTGGAAAGTGCGTGGAAAACACGTGTGAAGAATGTGTGTGGAAAATGTATAGAAAACACGTGTGAAGAATGTGCGTGAAACCATGTGTGGAAAGTGTGTGGAAAACACGTATGAAGAATGTGTGTGAGACCGTGTGCGGAAAGTGTGTGGAAAACGTAATTGGAGAATGAGGGTGAGAGCGTGCGTGAAAACCGTGTGAAAAAGTTGCGAAAAATCCATTTGCTCGATGGAATAAAGAACTCACAATCCACCTTTTATTCCTTCCGCCAACGCAGCAATTTGCGCTACAAATCTACATTCTTCCTTAAAAATCTTCTTGCCCTACTTTATGCATTTCAAATGGAAATCGAGCAAAAAATGAAAAAGGAAACATCGTTTCTTCGATGTAGAACAAAACGCAGCTTTCTTACCACTAAAATCTAAAAACAACCACTCCGTTTAGCATCTCTCATTTTAAAACCTCGTTACATTCAGCAGATAATATTCAACCTCTCATCGAATCTGTCCTCTACCTTGTTTCATATATTAGAAATAGGAACCGAACAAAAAATGGAAAAAGAAACCTCGTTTCTTCGATGTAGAACAAAACGCAGCTTTCTTACCACTAAAATCTAAAAACAACCACTCCGTTTAGCATCTCTCAATTCCGTCTTCATTATAAAACCTCGTTACATTCAACAGACATTATTCGACCTCTCGTCGAATCTGTGCTACGATCAGTTCAAAAATGTTTTTCGCATGCTTCTTTAAAATCGCACGAGCAGTCTTTTGCCTTTTGCCATTCGCTCGTAAGTCCGCTCGTCCGAATTGGATTGCGAGGCACGGGCTAAATTTCGAGCCCGATGACGCGACGTAAGAACCAGAGAGGAGGCTCGACGTGCCTTCTAATCCCCATTCCTGGCCGGAGACAGACTGGCGACCGCGTGAGTACGCGCACGCGTTGGATATTCTCGACTCCTCTCGTCTCCGCTTCCATCGCACGCGCCACTTTTCGTGGAAGCGAGCGAGCAAATGCGAGAATATCGTTGGCCAACTTTAAGATGATCTTCCTGTCGCTTCTCTCTCTTCTTTCTCTTTCTTTCTCGTTGCAATTTGAGTAAGTACGAGTGGAATTGTTAAGAACGATTTTTCCATTCTTTTTTTCGCTTCTGATACGTCGACACGTGTATTTTTCTAATACCGAAAGTTCTTGTGATATTTATAATTGTAATTGCGTGAAAATAAATTTAACCTCGTGCTTTCAGATTTTTATTTGTAGGATGTATCTGGATTCTTTTGTACACCTTATTTCCTTTTTTCGTTCCTTCTTTGCAACTCTTTTCATTTTTAACAATGAGACGCTTATTTTTAAATATCAAAATAGAGAAGGTTGTTGTGATGTTTATAATTGTAATTACGTAAAACAAACTTAACCTCGTGCTTTTAGATGTTCATTTGTAGGACATATCGCCAATCTCTCTTACCCTCCATTTCCTTTTTTCTTCGCACCTCTTTACGTTTCAGAGAACGAGACGTTTATTTTCTTAATATCGGAAACTTTCGTGGAATTGGTAAATGTAATTACGTCAAAACAAACGTAACCGCGCGCCTTCTTATACAGGGTGTCCCGTAATTAGTGTAAGAACCGAAAATGGGGGGCTCCTGGGCTGATCAGAAACAACTTTTTCCTTTGGCAAAATATCGGACGCGGCTTCGTCTTCGAGTTATTAACGAAAAACCCAAGCCAATGAGCGCGCGAGTAGAGCCCGCGGTCCGCCACAGTAGCGTTGGCGGTCCACCGCGCTCAGCCGTGATCGCGAACAAATGCACCGCGGCGATACAGTTAGGTCGAATGATGAATAAAAAATTAATAAAAATTAGAATTAGTCATAAATAATGAATAAAATAATTCGTTAATATCCATATAAAATAAACAAATCGGTCTTCCGTAATACCTTTATGCGTCATTCAAAGTAAACGCGGAATGAGATCGCAAAAATAATTTTTGACAATTATCGGAAAAAAGAAAAGGAAGAAAACCATTTGGAATGAATAAATAAATGAGAAAATAAGCGACATGTACTTCAAAGTTGAACTGTCCAGAGGTTCTGCGGTAGGAGCCGTAATGTCGACGGTCCTCTTGTCGGAAAGACTTATCACTTTATCCATTTTATTGTCACAACGTACGCACACGAGACATTTCGCCAGCCAGGGCTATTCCCTGTTTCTTCGGACAGGCTACAACGCGTCGAACACGATTTCCGTCCTACCCGGGGACTAATAATTGACGACACGCAAGTATCACGCCTTTTAGAATAATCTGAGGTTCTGTTTGAGAATCGAAAGCCCTTCGTCAGATTTATCACCTCCCGCAGTTGTCTGGCGCACTTGAAAATGCATCGCAATCGCCCCACGTGCCAATCCAGGCACGTAGCTGCTTTAGAAAATTATTTGACGCTAAGAAATAACTTTACGAAAAAGTGCTTCTCAAATACGTTTACGAAAAACTACTTTCCGAATAATTTACGAAAAAGTATTTTTCGAATAAATTTATGAAAAAGGATTGGTGGATTACGGAATATCCACGGAATATCAATATGAAACCGAAATTACTCACAGTCTCCGATAAAAATGGGCCGCTATCGCTGGATCCCTGCATCGATTCGATCGAAAAATCCGTGCGAACAGCTGATCTCGGGAGGGTCACTGAACTCACATCGCGGCACGGTCACTAATACTATCGACGCCTGTGCGTGAGGATTTCGGTGCCAACCTCCAAACTTTCAATAATTATCGTTCCCGATAGGACCCATTCTTCTCAACTCGCGGCGGTTTCACGAGAAAGCTGGGCGCCGATACGACTCTTTTCTATCGCGAAGCACGTCCTCGCACGCTTTGCAATCATTTTTTGTACTTTCCGAAAATGATTCGCGATAAATTCGTTATTGACCTACGAGCGTGGCGTCGTTCACCGTTCTCGACGAGATCGACTGCCAGCTCGTTCGTCATTTGTCTCTTATGCCGGCGCTCCGCGATACGGCCGGCTACCTTTCAACGTGTTTGTCGCGCATCATCTGACCGTCCTCGTGTAGCGTCGGCGTTACACACAGTCACGTCCTTTCCTTACCGCAACGAACATCGCTGCTAATAAGACCGTTTATAACCTGAAAGCCATTCCATCTTGGATCATTTCTGAAGGACCGCGCGCTTTATGCCAAAGCGTGGGTACATAATTTTCGGAAAGTACAAAAAATGATTGCAAAGCGTGCGAGGACGTGCTTCGCGATAGAAAAGAGTCGTATCGGCGCCCAGCTTTCTCGTGAAACCGCCGCGAGTTGAGAAGAATGGGTCCTATCGGGAACGATAATTATTGAAAGTTTGGAGGTTGGCACCGAAATCCTCACGCACAGGCGTCGATAGTATTAGTGACCGTGCCGCGATGTGAGTTCAGTGACCCTCCCGAGATCAGCTGTTCGCACGGATTTTTCGATCGAATCGATGCAGGGATCCAGCGATAGCGGCCCATTTTTATCGGAGACTGTGAGTAATTTCGGTTTCATATTGATATTCCGTGGATATTCCGTAATCCACCAATCCTTTTTCATAAATTTATTCGAAAAATACTTTTTCGTAAATTATTCGGAAAGTAGTTTTTCGTAAACGTATTTGAGAAGCACTTTTTCGTAAAGTTATTTCTTAGCGTCAAATAATTTTCTAAAGCAGCTACGTGCCTGGATTGGCACGTGGGGCGATTGCGATGCATTTTCAAGTGCGCCAGACAACTGCGGGAGGTGATAAATCTGACGAAGGGCTTTCGATTCTCAAACAGAACCTCAGATTATTCTAAAAGGCGTGATACTTGCGTGTCGTCAATTATTAGTCCCCGGGTAGGACGGAAATCGTGTTCGACGCGTTGTAGCCTGTCCGAAGAAACAGGGAATAGCCCTGGCTGGCGAAATGTCTCGTGTGCGTACGTTGTGACAATAAAATGGATAAAGTGATAAGTCTTTCCGACAAGAGGACCGTCGACATTACGGCTCCTACCGCAGAACCTCTGGACAGTTCAACTTTGAAGTACATGTCGCTTATTTTCTCATTTATTTATTCATTCCAAATGGTTTTCTTCCTTTTCTTTTTTCCGATAATTGTCAAAAATTATTTTTGCGATCTCATTCCGCGTTTACTTTGAATGACGCATAAAGGTATTACGGAAGACCGATTTGTTTATTTTATATGGATATTAACGAATTATTTTATTCATTATTTATGACTAATTCTAATTTTTATTAATTTTTTATTCATCATTCGACCTAACTGTATCGCCGCGGTGCATTTGTTCGCGATCACGGCTGAGCGCGGTGGACCGCCAACGCTACTGTGGCGGACCGCGGGCTCTACTCGCGCGCTCATTGGCTTGGGTTTTTCGTTAATAACTCGAAGACGAAGCCGCGTCCGATATTTTGCCAAAGGAAAAAGTTGTTTCTGATCAGCCCAGGAGCCCCCCATTTTCGGTTCTTACACTAATTACGGGACACCCTGTATTTTCTTCGCGCAACGTGCCTCCATTCTGCTCTACACTTCATTTTCTTTTTGCTTTTTCTCTTTATAGCTTTAATAGTTTCTGATAATAAGACTTTTTCGGAGTGTTACGGATTCGATGAGCATAGGCATTTTTTTCTGAATTTTTCGCCACTTCGCGTTGCGCTCGAAGAGAAGAAGAAAAGGTCGAGAACACCTCGGAAGAGGACGAAATCAATGCGGTCCCACTCACGCCCACGCGCTGATTCGACTCAGTGGCGTATCTCAAAAATATTATTGCCAGTAACAAATTGCAAGCAGACATCTTTGAATGTGTAAGAGAGAGAGAAGAGAGAAACGAAGGTAGCATATAGCATCATAATACACATTTCACTTTTATCAAGATTCTTATAACGAACGTGACCTTATTTAAAAAATGAAATTAAAAATATCAACGATCTTCAATAATAACAATGCATGCAATTAAAGAATCTGTAGCTCGTTGCGAAGCAAAAAAATCATCCCAGTAATAATACAATAAATTCAGTAAGACACTATACTCACCCAACATTTTCATAATACTCATATTTAATCCTCTATAGGACTGCGTAACTTTCAGGTCATATGCCAATATATGAGCTAGTCACAGGACACATCGATTAACTCCATAAATTATGTTAAAAATTATAATAAAAATATAAAAAGTAGGGACTTAATCAAGTGCTTTGATGCTTAAATTTATGAAAAATGCAAAAATGCATTAATCGATTTATTAATTGAGCGACTCATATATTTGGCCATTTTACAAAATAAATTTGGCCCTTCAAAGATCGCATATACGTCTTAATTACATAATGTTTCGAAGATAACCAATAACAATATTGATGACAATCGGTAGCGCCATCAACTTGAAATATGAAAATAAATGCCTTGGAAGTTTGGAAAATTTGCCTGGTAAATTTTTTGTTGATCTGCATTTGTAGGTATACACCTATTGATTTTGAGTGGAATAAATTTGTTTATACATATATAAGAAAGAAGTTAATTTCTCGATTTTAAACCTACCATTACGATTCTACTAAAACAGTGACCACCTCAAGAAAACTCGAATGAAAAATAAATTCAAATATAAATGTTACAGAAGAAATTTAAACTTTTAAAACGCGTGGATACCTATATTTACAGCACTGATTCTCGGACTATGAAACGTTCTTCTTTTTTTACTAACAATAAGTAAGATGAAATACAATAAACGACAAAAACACACCTTCTGCGATATTAAAAAATTACTTGCTTATAGTAAACTTTGCCATAGAAGACTATTAATGGAATGGAATGGAATATTATTAGTTGAATATTCTCGCAATAACACTTATTAGACCGAGGACAGATGAAAATTATGAAATTGCATCGACGTGTTTACGCCATTGATTCGAGTACCGAAAGAGACGATGGAGTGAGCGCGGGGGCGGAAATGGGAACGAGAATGAGAAGGAGAGGAGTTTTCGATGGAAGGTACACACGTGAGCTACCCACGGGCTGTCGGACACCGCCTCGTATCGGCTGACTATTAAAGATACTCATCTCATTACACGAGTCTCCCTCACCGGGCTCTCCCACGCGATATCCTCCTTCCTTTGTCGCTTCCACCTCTTCTTCTTTTTCTTCTTCTTCTTTCGTCTGTCTCGTGTATTCGATTTTTCATTCACCAAGTAAAAACTTCAATTCGAGTCATCTCACCGCACGCACCGAGAGAAAAGTATATGATATATCTAACTATAATGGCACAGTAACAAAATTATAGTTGGAAATATCATATTTATGGTAAATGTTACCATAATGTCGATAATATTTACGATAGAGGCATAGTATAAGCAACTATATTATTTTTTTACAGCCAAAATTATGGTTATTTTAACTAAAAATATAGTGTGGTTGAAAATATATAATAGTAAGAAAAGTAACTATTTTACGCGGTTAATATTACCAGAATATTTCATATATTGTGATAGAACTAACTATATTCACATAGCACATTTTACTATACATATGGCAACAAGAACAAAGGTAATAGTTAAAAATGTAGTATGGTTGAAAATATATAATTATAAGAAAAGTAACTATTTTATATAATTAATATTACCAGAATATTTCATATTTCATAATATTTCGTAACAAGAACAAAGGTAATGGTTAATAATATAACCATTTGTATAAATCGTTCATTCTACTATATTTTGTATGGTTAAGTGAACTATAAACTATGTTCGACGCCAAATTTAACTATAAAATATAGTGCGATTATAGTGAAAAATCCAACCTGTTTTTTTCTCTCAGTGCGAGCTTCCCATTGCCCTTCTTGTCTACAATTTTTCGTTACCTCATCCACTCAATCCATTTTATTAATGATATAATAGGCGCAGTGAATAAAAGCCCTATATGGGAAATTAATGTATTTAAAATAATACAAGTAGGCAGTAGACAAACTTAACATTAACTTTACTCGTTACACGTTAAAAAATCACGTTTCTCTGTAACGTAGTCCGAATAAATATTTCAGTTTGCACGAGGGTTCAAAGGATTGGTATTACGCTTTTTAACGCTGTTCTTAAAATAAAGGAGTTACACTTGGTGATTGTTGATTAGTGATCTCGTCATTCCTAATTTTGTGTATTTATCATTGTGCACCGGTGTTCGTTAATCGAATGAATTCGTGAATGATCTCTTCTCGGAAAGTAATGATTTGGTAAAGGAAGTCCTTTAAATTGGACTAATTGGTGGTTTTTCCAATGTCTCGCGAGGACGAGATAAATCAGTAACGATCGTCATTCGAATTCGTGGTAAGATCAAATCTTTCGTTTCCGACTTTAATCGAAGATAATTCAGCGCCCTCGACTGTTCTGATTTCTTAAGAAGCGATTATTAGCGGAGCTAATCTCTTTCGGAAAATCCACGCACGTTCTTGCAGATTATAACGAGAATAGCAGGAAAACTTTTGAGAACAGTTTTTCTCGCACATTGTCCAAATTCTTCCTCATTTGATCTCAGAATTTTTACGAACTATGAATCGTTATGAATGATCTAAAATTAAAACATCGCATTATTAATTTGCGATCACTATTTATCCTTCAATTTTTCACATTCTTCCACATTTGATCACAGAATTTTTCAGAACTGGTGATCGTTATGAATGATCTAAAAATAAAACAATGCATTACTAATTTGCAATCACTGCTTATCCTTCAATGTTCCACATTCTTCCTCGCTTGATCTCACTTGACCTCAGAATTTTTAAGAACTCTTAGTCGTTAGGAATGATCTAAAAATAAAAAATTCTATTATCAATTCGCAATCATTATGCGTCCTTCAATTTATCTGTCACTTCGTAACAACGATACGCACCAATGAGCTTTTGAATTGTTTATAACCCTTCACTTACATCGAATTATACCAGAAGAAAATTTTACATTATTAATTTATAATCGCGCTTCCATCCGAACGAGTCTTTTTGCAATCCTAATTTAGTTCATTAACCTCCTCTTAGTAGTTTTACTCTGACTTTTGTTATTGCTCCAATCGTAGGTAAGCAAGAAATCTTTGGGTAGTGTATTTTAACACTATTCCTACCACGAACGGTCAAATGACCGTTTTTAAAATTTCGTTTACAATTTTCTATTTACAACGTAATTGCATCGCTTTTAAATTTCACTTTTCCTAAAATACTGAAAAATGTATTATACGTATATTTTAGAAAAAGTCGTGAAATTGAAAGACAATGCAATTACGTTGTATATAGGAAATTCTAAACGAAGTGTTAAAAATGGTCATTTGACCGCTTGGTAGGAATAGTGTTAATAGTGTAATATCCAAACCTAACGAAACAGAATACTCACTTATCCATTGTTATTAAGTGGTCTTGACAATAAATGTTTACCACATTTAGAATATCTTCGATTATCTCGATTTCTCTGGCACAAAAAAAACCAACCTGTTATATCGACGATCTCTTACAAATTCATTTCAACAATCTTCTTTAGCCAGATGCGATCGTCTACCGGTTGGCCAGACCCACTCGACATCGAAGATCGACTTTATTAGACTCGCTTGCGAATCGAATTCGCCGATTCGATCTCATTCGATTCGATGCGACCTACGCGCGACATCCACTCGTTGTACGCCGCCGAGTAACTCAGACGACAACGTAAATTATTCTTTGGCCGTAACTTCGCCCACCACTTCTTCTCGTATTTCCCTTTCATCTTCCAGTCCTCCACCTCCGCTCTCTTTTCTCCTGCGCGTCCGCGATTCTATTTCGGGCACTGTTGTTGCGATGTGTGGCGTTCGAGAAGAGGGAGAGAGAAAAAGAGAAAGAGAAATAAAATAGATTTTCAAATAATTATGAAAAGAAAAAGAACATTTCTTAATGTCCGACGTATTATCGCGGAATGGACATCGTGATCGTTTTACAATTTTCGTTAGTCTCTAAAATTTGTGCGATCCATCACCTTTTTTGATTGTCTTTAATATTCGTCTCGGTGCGACACAATTTTTAATTGGACAATTTTGAAATTCACAGCCCAACTTATCTCTCCATAGTTACAGAGTAATCCCTTTGAATAGCCGTATGAAAAGTATTAATACTGGGGAAGAAAGAGAGAGAGAAATAAAATAGATTTTCAAATATTGATGAAATGAAAAAGAAAATTTCTTAATGTCCGACGTATTATCGCGGAATGGACATCGTGATCTTTTTACAATTTGCGATACTGTCCAGAATCTGTGCGATCCATCACCTTTTTCGATTGTGTTTAATATTCGTCTCGGTGCGACACAATTTTTAATTGGACAATTTTGAAATTCAGAGCCCAGCTTATCTCTCCGTAGTTACAGAGTAATCCCTTTGAATAGCCGTATGAACAGTATTAATACTGAGGAAGAAAGAGAGAGAGAGAGAGAGAGAGAACAAAGAGATAGAACATTGATGTGGAGGAAGAAAAGACGCGAACTTCTTTCTTCTTCTGCGACGGGGTGACATTGAAGGAAAGACAGAAAGAAAGAGAGAGAAAAAAATGCAGCGAAGGAAGAAAAAACGCGAGCCGATAGCGCGCTGTTTTATTTTTTCTTCTTCCTGCTTCTTCTGTGATGGTATGGCGTTCGACGAAAGAGAGAGGAAGGAAGAAAAGCGGGCAAGAAATGACGTGGACGAAGAAAACACTTCTTCTTCTTCTGCTTCATCTTCTTCTTCCTTCTTCTTCTGCGGAGGTGTCACATTGGAAGAAAGATAAAGAAAAAGAAAAGAGAGAGAAAGCACGTGGAAGAAGGAAAGACGCAGATCGATAGTCCGCGGTTTAACTTCTTTCTTCTGCGACGTGTGACGTTGGACGAAAGAGAGAGAGAGTGAAACGATAGGAAGGTAGAAAAAACTTCTTCTTCTTTCTGCTTCTTTTGCAGTGATATGATGTTGGACGAAAGATAGAGAGAGAAACAAAGAAAAGAAAGTGAGAGAGAAGCGATGCGAAGGAAGAAAAAACATGCGATTTAACTTCTTCTTCTTCTTTCTGCTTCTTTTGCGGTGATTTGATGTTGGACGAAAGACAGAGAGGAAAAAAAAGTGAGAGAGAAACGATGTGAAGGAAGAAAAGACCGAAACCGATAGTTTAACTCACTCGATACCCTTCTTTTTTCTTCTTCTTGTCCTTCTGGGTGCCCTTCCGTTTCTCCCTATTTGGCGAACCATTCGAGTTCCTCCTCGGCTCATTACACGGATACATCCGCTCCCACGCACGATATTCGCCCTTCTCTTCTTCCTTTTTCGCTTTCTTTTTTTTTAAGCGATTTGCATCGAGGGCGGATATATCCACTCATCTCGTTGGAACATTATCAAATGACCTTTTTGATAAGAGAACATTTTTATTAACAAATATTTGAATTCATTCTACCATTGGCTCTGTTGCGTTTAAAAGTGCGCATGCCTATTTTCAAGCAACAAGTGATAAACACTTTGAAACACGAACTCCATTCTCCAATCTCCTCGATCTTTAATTCTATCATTCTCTTATTATTTGTTCTAGATAGAATTGAAAAAATCTACACGGTAAACAGAGTTTTAACGAAAACGTGACTTCGACCAGTCTACAAAACATTCGCATTCGCGCATGATATAGACCGTTTATTTTGAAAGCGGTGTAAGTCCATTTTAAAAAAGAAAAAAACGAGATATCGCATAATTTGTGATTCATTTAGGGTAAACTTTTCATTTATAATTAGTTAATTTTTGTTTAAAAAGTGCACTTACACCATTTTCAGAATAAACGCTTCGTATATTTCGTACCTTTATCCGAAGAATTCTCTTATTATCAATTCACACATTCACAATAATAAGAATAACAGTAATAATAAATTACTCATCGTCGTGAGAAGCCACGACAATAAAAAGAATTTCCTTCTACAAATTGTCGTCCTTACTTACAACGACCT
The DNA here is from genome assembly GCA_944319695.1 of Tiphia femorata. Lineage (NCBI taxonomy): Eukaryota > Metazoa > Arthropoda > Insecta > Hymenoptera > Tiphiidae > Tiphia > Tiphia femorata. Next base: position 12,371,772 of record OX090897.1, read on the forward strand.
GAACTTTTTTCTTTTTGAAAAATACAAAATAAGTGAAATTTTCAGTTAAAAGTCCTCGCAGGACGAAGATGTGCAACGTGAGAAGAGTGGAGGCGCGGCTTTAATCGGGCACCCAAGTCTCCGTCGATTCTCCCTCGTTGAATTCGTGGGACCGTAAAAGATAATCGCTCGGTTACGCAAGCCTTCCCACGCGGCATCCTTCTCTCTTGCTCTTTTTCTTTTTCATTCTCTCTCTTTCCTCCTCTTGTCACTCCACCGTGCACGCACTCCTCGTTCGCTCGTTCCATTCAGTATTTTTCGCCTCCGCCTCCACCCACGCGCCTACTCTCGCCTCCGCTCGATCGTCTCAGGATATTCCTGGCCGGAATTCTCTCAGGCCGGCCGAAAATCCCGAGGACCTCGAGCCAGGAGGACGAGTATTTACGTGCACCAGCACCGAGCGCACTGGTTCTGCAAGAAGTGATCTCATTCACTTCCTCTTCGTCTTGCAGGTTCTTTCTTTTCTCGGAGTTCTTTGGATCGTCTCGACGCAGTTTGTAGTTCTTCCAGGCTGTTTGATTTGGTTTGGTTTAGCAAAGTTCAGGGTAGTTTCTGATCTTTTTAGTTTACTCGAGTGTTTAATTTCTTCGATTCTTTCTGGATTGGCCATCTTCTTTGAAGCATACTACTGGATTTTTCGTGGTTAGATTTAAACTAACTGGTTAATTCTTCTGCGTCTTCAATGTATTTGTAATTAAGTACAGATGAATGTGAATATATGTAAATATGTGCACACTTTGGAGGAACTCAGTACTCGCCAAGTGCTTTTGGATCAACTAGAACTCTTTCGTTTCTTCGTTTTCATCTGTAATCGACGTTTCTATAGACAACGGAAGGATCGACTTCAAGTCACTTTTATTTCTTCGATCTCATTTCCAATAATGACGATTTGCGTTGACACTAGAATGATCAATTTCAACGTCCTTTCATTTGTGCACCCTCTAAGCAACATTTCTGTGGACACCAGTAAGATCAACTTCAACTTGCTTTCCTTTGTTCAACCGCGTCTCTAATCAATATTTCTATACAGAACAGCAAGTTCAACTTGAACTCGCGCTTATTTTTTCAGTCTCACCTCTAATAACGATCGTTTCTACGGACTCCAGTAAGATCAATTTCAACTTACTTTGATTTGTTCGAGCTCATCTCTAGTCAACGTTTCTATGGACCCCAGTAAGATGAATTTCAGCTTACTTTCATTTGTTCAGCCTCATCTCTGATCATCCTCGAAAAGGATCAACTTCAACTTACTCTTATTTCTGCAATCTCATCTCCAATAATGATAATTTCTATTGGCACTAGAATGATCCATTTCAACTTACTTTCATTTCTTCAGCCTCGCTCTAATCAACATTTCTATAGACACCATAAGGATCAACTTCAACTCACTTTTATTTCTTCAATCTCATCACCAATAATGATGATTTCTGTTGACACCGGAATGATCAGCTTTAACTTACTTTCACTTCTTCGCTCGTATCTCCAATGCTTATCTCTATGGACATCGAAGAGATAGAAAAATAGCGAGAGAGAAAGAGAATCTTCCTCCACTACCAGCTGATAAACTTATCTATCAGTAGTCCACGCTTCACCGACACGCTTGCAAATCTCCACATACATTCGCGCGCTCACCATCAAGCTGTGGGATAATTACTTGATAGTGGTTTTCTCGAGTGCGCCTAGTTGAATAATCTCAGTGTTTAGTATCTTAATCGCTCCTTCCGTTCCAAATAAATGGTTACGCGCGATACAATCTCAAACACAATTTGCCACGGTTCCCTTCCTCTTACCGCGCGCTCTGTAATTTGAATTTTATTAAAAGCCGCTTATTAGCGCGACTTTTTTTCCCCCTTCCTTCTTCCTTTTTCTCTTTTTCTTTCGGTTCTCCTCGTCGACTCTCCTCTCGTTCGTATTTATCGTAAGGCCTATCGTTCTTTTACTTTTTTTCGTTCCTTTTTACCCCACATTTTCTTTTTTCCCTTTTTTTTTTTTATTAAAGTCTCCACGAAAGCCTTCTCACGCATACACATCCTTTCACAGATTGTTTTATCGTGTAGCACTTTTTCTTTCTTCTACCTCCTTTTCTTGTAAGAACGGTCATTGTGTATTTTTTCAGTAATCGATTAATCTCGGGAAGAATGTTGTCAATGATTCGAGATAAAATGCCGAGTCCTTGATCCCAACGGTTCTTGTTTATTAGACTCGCGTAGTTCCTTGTTACGTCACGCTTGAATATTTTATTCGGTTGGATTTCCGAATGGGGATGATTCGATTTTGAAACGAATTCAATTCTAAACGTACACGGATTGGTGTTGAAAAATATCAGAGGATTCGACGATTTTACTACAGCTTTAATGAAGATGCGCTTACACGACGTGTCGATTAATTAGATCTTTTTTGTTATTAATCGGGTTTCTTCGTTAATAAAATTCTCATCTTTCGATTAGAGTTTTGTTTACGATCTCGATGAGAATGCGGAGGACTTTGCTTCGTCGTAAGGTGGTACGATCCTTTGCAAGATCTCACGATCTTGCGACGACAACGTGCGTAAGAGGAATACTCTTTTTTTATCAGATAATGACGACAGGAGTAATCGAAGGACGAGATCCACGCACGGGTCTTCCAGTATGTCTATTACTCCAATCGATCACGTTCTTGTTAGAGAACTCTTCCTTTTCTCGTTAAAATTACCCTGATTTTTTTTGTTATTCTTTCAGTAGCAAATAAGTAGAAAATGTTTGACCACTGTATTTTAATAGAGTAATACGGGATGACCACTGAAAGACGAAACGGTTTGAAAAAGCCATAACTAGTTTGTGTTGGTTTTTTTAAAATTTCTTTTATCTTGCTTTTCGCTCATAATAGTGAAGAAAGTTCATTAACCCTTTGAGCCCTATGGACGCATATATGCGTCTGGCGAAAGGCATCGGTGTGAACTAAGGACGCATATATGCGTTTACTCTAAGTTGCCGGTATGGCCTGAAGACGCATATATGCGTTTGTCGATTTTTTCGATCACCTACATAGAAGTATTACAATTACTTCTATGTGAGATGAATTCAAGTGCCCTCCTTTTAAGTTTAGTTTTCCAGTTTATTGCTTTCTAGTTTATTGGCCAAATTCTAGTTTATTGTAAGTTTTAATGTTTATAATAAATAATTAATACTCAAAAATAACGCTCTTTAATTATTGAATCTCGTGCAACAGGATTACTATAACTTATTACTATTTGCGCATTGAATCGTTAATCAAGAGAGTTCAGTTTAGCGAAAAAGAATTCCGACCACGGCGATCGTCACCGTCCGTATGGACCGCATAGGCCGCGAGTATTCAGCACTCAAAGGATTAAGTATATTTCCGAATGAAATAATGAAAAATATAAGAAACACGCACGTTGCAGTTTTTATAAACATTGGCTTTGAAGATTTTTTCTTCGGCACTAAAAGGATTAAACAATCGTAAAATAAATATTATATAGCGGCTATTATTTAGCGTATATTTGCAACGTACATCATAGCGCATACTACAGTTTTTATAAACCTTCCCTTGAGAAGACTTTTTCTTCACCACTAAAAGGATTAATGCAACGTCCACTTAAACCATCTACGACAAGTTTATCCGGTAACACGGCCAAAGAGAGACATAGAGAGAATGAGAGAACGAGAGAGAGAGAGAGAGAGAGAGAGAGAGAGAGAAAGAGAGAAAGAAAAAAAAACAGAATCGTCACGAACGGAAGATGAGTCCAATTAAAAACGGCTCACGGCGGATGAACGCATCGAACGCTTAACGCGTTTGGTCGATCATCCGATCTTACGTCATCCTCGTTCCAGCCACCTTACGCATCTTAGGTCGCAGCTTCGGCATTGCACCAGTTCACGCGACACTCTCGCAACCGCTCGATATAACGGTGAAGAAGTGGCCGAGGCGTAAATGAATTTATTCATCGAGCGCGCCCGTGCAGCGTCATCCTTTCGAGATGTGACGATGACACGCGACGTTGTTTATTCTCCAGCCACCAGGAGATTCCAATGGGCTGCTGGCTGGCTGACTGACTGGCTGGTGCTCGAAGAGACGATTGAATCACGCCTGCCTAGCTGCCCCCACCACTTAGTCTAAAATGAGCAGTAAAATTATAGAATTAAGCGTTATTCATGCGCTCTTCGAAAATGCCATGGAAAATTTTTCAGGTCCATGTATTATTTGTTATTAGAAAAAAAACATTTTCTATTGCTTGCACGGATGACGTCTCAGGCTATTCTAGAAGGATGGTATGCCAGAGTTGTTGGAAGTACGGATTTGTATACAGGTCTGGCACCTCTGTGTGAAAAATGATGCTCAAAATGACTCTTTTTTTAATTTCTATAGCAGCGACTAGAGGTATTGCGATCGGATGCTCTTGATAGATACAACCTTATTTTAGGAATTTAGTAGTTAACATTATTGCAATATCCAAAGATTAGACGTCTGCCTAGCTGCCCCCACCACTTAGTCTAAAATGAGCAGTAAAATTATAGAATTAAGCGTTATTTATGCGCTCTTCGAAAATGCCATGGAAAAATTTTCAGCTCCGTGTATTATTTTTTTTTTAGAGAAAAAACATTTTCTGTTGCTTGCACGGATGACGTTTCAGGCTATTCTAGAAGGATGGTATGCCAGAGTTGTTGGAAGCACGGATTTGTATACAGGTCTGGCAATTTTAGGAATTCAGTACTTAATATTATTGCAATATCCAAAGATTAAACGTCTGTCTAGCCCCCCCCCCCCCACTTAATTTAAATAGATTTTTCACGGGTGCAGATGGGCGGTTCACCATGAACATTTTTTAATGAAAGAATTCACCCTTATACTGCAAAGTACAATAAATTAAATAATAAAAGTGTTGAGTTTGATATCATGAGTAGATCTTTCAAAATAGTCATATACGAATGCCACAAAGTAGATTGTACTCTTAAGGGGGTGCGTGGTAAAAGTTGGAAATTCGTGCTACGGCCAATTGATTTATTTGTGATGGAATGTAGGAAATGTAAAGCGGAAATTTGCAAGAAAGAGACGAATGAAGAGATTCAAATAACAACGAAGGAATGTATGAAGAACTTTAAATAAAAAAGCGAACAAATAAATGTAGAAGTCCAAATAATAACGAAGAAACGAATGAAGAAATCCATATAACAACGAACGAGCAAATTCAAAGAACAATAAACGAGCAAATAAAAAAATCCAAATAACAACGAACAAACGAATGAAGAAATCCATATAACAACGAACGCGCGAAAAAAGAAATTCAAATAACAATGAACGAACAAATAAATTTAAAGGACGAACGAGCAAATTCAAAGAACAATAAACGAACAAAAGAAGAAATCCAAACAACAAGGAACGAAAGAATGAGGAAATCCAAAGAACAACAACTTACAATTAGAACCAATAAAGTACCCATACGTCGAAGCATGGACGAAGACAAGAATGCGCGACGGAAAGGAAGACAGAATCTCGCGGTGGAAGGAACAGATGGACCGACGGACAGACGCACCATGAGATGCGCCGTCGGCGGCGGCGTCGTCTTTACGGACGAACGGGACGCGCGACTCTATTTTTAGGCTTCGGAGGAATGACAGTCCCTCTTCAATGTATATGAGGAGCTATTGATAGGTCGCGGAGCTTCGTCTCTGCGCGCGCGCGCGCTTGAGAGAAAGAGAGAGAGAGAGAGAGAGAGGAGAACAGAACAGCCGGCAGACGGACGCGTGAATCACGCGTTGCTGGGAGAAACTGAGACTCCGTTGGTGGGGGAGAAGGAAGAGAGCGAGTATGACGGTGAAGCTTGAAAGAGAAAACAAGAGAGTATGATAGAGAGAGAGAGAGAGAGAGAGAGAGAGAGAGAGAGCATTTAACGGTCTAGAAATTAAATCATTCTGCTGCTCGCATAATTGCGGATAATAATTGGATGCTGTGACCAGCTTGTAAAAGCTGGACAACCAAATTTTTCATTCAGAGAGAAGAAAGAGAGCGAGTTTGACAGTAAAGCTTAACCCTTTCGGTACGAGCGTCGGATATATCCGTCATCCATGTGATAGTACTTATATAATTAATAGAATTTTATATACATGTATTTCAATATGAAAAGTATGAACAACACTCGTTAGGAGAAACATTGTTTTATTAAGCACAGTTCTTATTTAACGCTTAGGAAAATCTTCAAACGAAAGAAGAGTGACCACAAACTATGTGTACATTTTCGAAGCGCCGGCTCATACCATGGGAGCGTCACGGCGGACAGAGCTCTCGTACCGAAAAGGTTAAAAGAGAGAACAAGAGAGAATGAGAGAATATTAACGGCCTAGAAATTAAATCATTCTGCTCCTCGCGTAATTGCGAATAATAATTGGATACTGTGAGAAGCTTGTAAAATCTGGACAACCAAATTTTTCATTGAGAGAGATGAAAGAGAGTAATGCTTAACACTAGAACTACCAAGGGGGTCAAAATGACTGGTCAACAAAAGAAGCTTCCATATAAAAACAAAAGTAAATGGCAGCTCAGTGATCAAATAAACGCTCTCTCTGTTAAAATGAGTGGTCAACAAAAGAAGTTTCCATACGTAAACGAAAATTCATAGTTCTAATGTTAAAAAGAAATTCTTGTGAAAAATTCACGCACTCGGTCATTTTGACTGGTCGGTACTTCTAGTGTTAAAGCGAGAAGAAGACGGAAAGAGCGAGCATTTAATGGCATAAAAGTTAAATCATTCGTTTGTTTAATGTTCGAACCATTTAGGGATTGGATTTTTTATTTCGTCTATTATGTAAAGAATTTTTAACGATGAAACGTTAGATATGAATTCACGATTTATACTAAATTAAATGTTTTTTAAAGATGAATGAAAAAAATTAAATATCTAGGCACTAAGATAATCTTATATTTTTAATCTTGAATAAAATAAAATATACGAGCCGGTCACAGGCCAAATCGGTTAACTCCATAAATTATGTTATAAATATAAAATGTAGGAACTCGATCAAGTGCTTTGATGCTTAAACTTATGAAAAATGCAAAAAGTGTGGTTAATCGATTTGGCAAGTGAGCGACTCTTACAACAAGTGAAAGCAAACCCTACTTTTCCACCTTCATTAGACTCACGCTTGAAAATGACTTATTTCTTCGGCAAGTCAAAAAGTAGTCATCCCCCTTAATTTGTCTTTATCGAAAATAGTTGAAATTCCGAATATACTCCTCGATAGGCGTAACGTTCATGGTAAACGACCGCCTACGGAAATCACTCTGGTATAATGGTCCGAAGAGAAAGAATGAGAAGGGTGGTAAAGCACCAAGGGGTGCAACTATCTGATGTACGAGGCTTTTGCTTGATCGGTATCGCGAACCAATTACTTGGCGCGACGGATTTATGCTCGGTTCTCCTTGTGTTCCGCTTACGTGCGTTCCGTTCGATTGCGTTGCGTCTCGAAGGATAGAAGCGAAGCGACAACAAATGTTACGAGTATCGCTCGCCGATACGCAAAGAAGGCAATAAACATCGTACCGAGTGGCACGCATACCGGAGAACGGTGTCGGCCGTTCGCAGAAATTATGCGAATTAACATTTTTGTTCCGTTAAATATTGCCACCCACGTGAACTCGCGCCAATGGTGGTCCACAGTAGAGCTCGCTGAAAAGATTAGGTTTTTACGAGATTTGAATGTCGCGGTAAACGGTGTGATAATTGAATTAGACATTTTTTAATAATCGAAATATTGTTCGAGAGTGAAGGATACATCGATTGGAATATTTTTATTCTAAATTTTGAATAATGGCAATATTGTGTGCAAGTGAAAGATATATTGTAGAACTGAATATTACGTTTTTACTTTATTTTACTTTACTTTTCTTTAGTTTTTATTTAGTTTACTCCCTTTTATTACTACTTGTTAGCTAAAGCTCCACTCATTACATTCCGTAAACTTGCAATTACACCAATTATCTTTCCCTACTTAATTATCTTACCATTAATATCAAATTGTCTTATTTCACTATTATGATTTAACATTCGAAATCATCGTAATAATTAACCTAACACTTAAATTATACTCAGCTGAATAATCCGAATTACTTACCATTTATAAGTACCAATACGGTTTGAGTTTGAAGTAGAGTTAATAAAACAATCCAAATAATTTAAGATTCTCATTTCTACATCTCTGCTTCGTACACCAAAGGCAAACTTCACTGTCTCTCTACCTGCAATCTTACTCCAATAATTCGTATAAAAATGACGTTAAATATTTAATTCCAGGTGCAGAAGAAACGACGAATCGTGGCCAGGGTGCACTGTCGCAACATCAAAAACGAGTGTCCAAAGCTCACCTGCGACAAGCCAGTTCTACTTTCCGACAGATGCTGCAAATCCTGTCCTGGAGATTTCAGTGAGTCTCTTATCGACATTAACAATAAACTAAGAAAACAAGAGAAGAAATAATAGAAAGGATATGCAAGCTTCGACCCTTCCTTGCACGTTTCGTCTCTCCGCGTATTATGAATCTGATTCTCGAGAGGCATTAGAGAGACGGCACATTAACGCGGCCACTTTCGATAGATCGATTTTTAATCTCGTAATTCTCGCGCGCTGCAAATTCAAGCGCCACTCACTTACAAGAGGGAGGCGCGCGCGAGTAAATCGAGTGGATAAACGTTTCTCGTAAATCCTCATTGATCCTGGGAATAATGGCGAACAATGGGTTATTAATTATCGTGCTGTGGAAACGTGGGCTTGCGAAGAGAGACGAACCGAGAGAAGGAGAAAGAGAGAGAGAGAGAGAGAGAGAGAGAGAACGTTCGCGTCGGCGGCGGCTCATAAACATCGAGAAAGGCATACTGGTGCGATAAATCGAGACACGCGGCATTAATGAAAGTCAAGTGGCGCGCATAAATCATTTATCAACGATCGCGCACACCTCGTACTCCCCTTTTGTCCTCTCGTGCCCTTTCTCTCGTAACGAGGAATCGCCTAAGGTTTCGCACTTTTTCTCTTTCTCTTTCCGTTTCTCTATTTCTCTCGATCTTCTATATTTGAATCTGGTTTTACAATTTGCACGGCGAATGTTAAAAACTTGTATACAAAGATTGTTAAAAAGAAAATTGGTTGTACACACCTCGTACTGAGTTTTTGCTTTCTCACTCTTCGTTCTCTTGGAATTAGAGATTGCATAATTAAGGTTTCATATTTGTTCTCTTTCTCTTTCCGTTTCTCTATTTCTCTCGATCTTCTATGTATATTTGAATCTGATTTTACAGTTTACACAGTGGATGTTAAAAAATTGTGTAAAAAGATTGTTAAAAAGAAAATTGGTTGTACACACCTCGTACTGAGTTTTTGCTTTCTCATCCTTCGTTCTCTTGCAATGAGAGATTGCATAATTGTGGTTTCGTACTTTTTCTCTTTCTCTTTCCGTTTCTCTATTTCTCTCGATCTACTATATTTGAATCTGGTTTTACACAGTGGATGTTAATATTAAATTCAGTGAATATTCTTTATAAACACAATTTCCATTGAAATCAGTCAATTTGACTCGCGCGCGTAAATCTAGTTTTAAAAGAGGGAAGTGAAAATATTCTTAAAATAAAAAGCGGTCGCACACACCTCATACTCCTTCTTTGGACTTCTCACTCTCTCCCTCTCTCGATCTTATACATTTGACTCTGCTTTTACAGTTTACACGGCGAATGTTAACAGATTATGTGTGTTACCTAAACGTAAAAATAAGTCACTCCCTTTACGGTCGTGCCTAAAAAACTGTGGCACAGACTTTGTACTCTTCTTTCGTCTTCTCATTCTCTTTCTCTTGTAACGAAAGATCGTATAATCAAGATTTCGTAACTTTTCTCCTTCTCTCTAGTCATCTCTCTCAATCCCTTACATTTGAATCTGACTTTACAATTTACACGGTGAAAGTCAAAAGACTGTGTGAAAATATTGCCAAAAAAAAAAAACAGAAACAATTTCTTTAGCTCACATTATGTAAACTAACTATAATTTCTAATTGATTTGTGGTTATTAATTTCTCTCTTTCCTCTTCTCTTCTACCGTTTCTCTTCACCAGCAATCAGCTATGCACCTCCGATCTCACTTTGCCACCTTTGTCTCTCGATTATCAGCGAGATAATCTGTTTCGTCGCTAATAGCTCGCAGTAATCGCGGTATGAAATTCAAACGAGTTAAAAATATTGTTGTTGGCGCGTGATAGGAGTGGAATTCTTTTATCCCGTGGTATCATCCTCCGTGGTATTAAGGTCAATCGATATATATCGCGAGATAAGTCAATCGACACATTGCAGAAATTTGAATTAATCTTTGAACCTGATGACAATTTTGCGGTCTGCGTCGATCGATATAACGCGAGATAAGTCGATCGACGCATTGCAGAATTTGAATCAATCTTTGAACCTGATGATAATTTTATGGTCCGCGTTTTTTCTCCAAGCAGAGTTTTTTTTTAACAGCAAACGTTTACCCTACACTGTCGAATCATAAGTTGGTCCATTGGTTTTCCAAAAAGTTTTGCAATGCTCCTCTTTCTTTTATTATTCTCCACCTTGTACATCCTAATCAACAACTTTCGATTGAACAATGAGTAAAGGTAGATTACAATTTTTCTCTAATAACATAAACTACTTTGTAACAATTGATTATTTCAATTGCCAAAATCAAGTATTACTTACTCGTGCCTTGTGAAGAAATTTAATTAACCCTTTAATGCACGATTTTTCAAATATTAAACCTATCAGTTGAATGCAAATACGATGCATTTCTTTGTCACATATGCTAGTCTATAGTGTGCAGGAGTGAGAGAGTAATATTATAGAAATATCTCTTAAAACGATGCACTAAATAATTCTCATTACGCAGATACTACTAGTAAGAGGCATAATTTGCAATGTTGTATTTTTGCAACAGTATGCATTAATGGGTTAACAGAGTAAATTATCTTGAAAATAGAAAATAAAATAAATCACGTATAAATGCGAATAATCTTCCTTTCTAAACCATTTGCAGTACCTAATGACTTAATTTATTCACAATATCCAGTTGATATTTACGAACAGCTGAATATCCTAAATTATTACAAAAGGAAAAAAAACGATTACCGTAAATATGTGTCGTAAACGAAAACATCTTACTCGTTAAGTATAAAATCTAATTTCAATTTTTCGTTTTGTCTTACTCGCATACGGTAGTTTTCCTCAAATAACATAAACTACTTTATAACAATCGATTATTTCAATGAACAAATTAAAATAAAGTATTACCTTTTACTGTCTTGTGAAAAAATTTAATTAACAGAGTCAAGTAACAGAATTATCTTGAAGATAGAAAATAAAATAAATCACCTTATAAATATGAATAATCTTCCTTTCTAAACAATTTGCAGTACCTAATGACTTAACTTATTCACAATATCCAGTTGATATTTAAGAACAGCTTAATACCCTAAATCATCACAAAAAGACAACAAAACGATTACCGTAAATATGTCTCGTAAACGAAAACATCTTACTCCTTAAGTATAAAATCTAATTTTAATTTTTCGTTCTGTCTTACTCGCATACGGTAGTTAATCGAGTAGCCGCGTGCCAATCTCCTTGTAACGAGAGGACGACGCGCGAGACGCGAAATCCGCTCGACAAACCGTTGCGTGACGTAACGGTTTTATCGATTAATAATAGACGAGCGATTGTTTGTTAACCTTGCCAGTGGTAGTAGCCGTACCGTCAGGCCACCGATTCGATTACTTATAAATTAATCGACATGCTGCGCTAGTCAAGAGTCAAAGGAAGTGGAATGAAAAATAACATTCACCGTTGTCTTACCTCATTAGTCGATGGTGTAAGGAAGTGGAATGAAAAATAACATCTACCGTGGTCTTGAGGCATTATAAAGCGAAGTTTTTATTCCCTTTCTCGTTAAATGTCGACGCGCGTAATCGTATTCCAGGGGAAAGTGGGGCACATTGGGTTAAGGGGTTTTGACCTGCATTTTCCACAGTTTTCATCCAATTTAAAATTTCTAACAAACATAAGATATGTTGAGGTTTTTGTTAAAAGAGGATACCGGCTAATAGGCAAAAAAAACGTCTGTATTGTTAATAAAGTAATTTGTTAATAAGTGCAAAATGTTCGAATCTGCCCCACGGTGGGGTAGTTTGGGAATAAGATGGAATTCCTTCGAAATTACAGTTAGAAAACACAAGAATCTGTTTTTTGGAAGGAAATACCTTCTACAATTTAATTAATAAACAAATAATTTACCATTTACAGTTTAGGAACGTTAAAAATGTCACTGTACGTTATAATAATACTTCTGAATTTCTTCTAATTCAAAATTACTTTCGATGTCCGAATCCACTGCTTCATCGTTTCGCATTTTTTAAACAATTTCCTCTGTATCAGTATCCTCGTCCGTTGAACTTGACTTTGCTCTTTTTCTATGACGTTTTTTATTTCTATTTTCACGTATGCTATTTTCTTCGAACATTTGTATTAGATATGTGTGGTCATCGAGATTGAGAAGATAATCCCAATCTGCCCCACTTACATTGTCCCAATCTAAAACTCTAGCTCGAGTGTCTAATTAAATATAAAAATAGCCACAAAATTCTATTACACCCTTATCTCAGCACCTAATCTATTTCCAGTACTCTTAACATACCACGAGAGACTGTGACTACATATCCACGTGCAAAAGAAATGCATTGCTCTAATAAGTACCTAATCATCGATCCACCGCCCTCAACGCGACTCCGAACGATAGTTAATTGGTTCATTAAAATCGGAGTTGCTGCGTCATGCGTGCCGCTTTTATTGGCCGAACAGTAATTAGATAATTAAATTTCCAATGAGAAATTCGTTATGCCAGTTCAACCAGTTGTCCACTCCTTGCTGTTAGTCCGACGCGCTGCTTTTTTTTTCTTCTTCTTCCTCTCCGTTTTGCTACTTTGCATCCGTTGGCGCCAACGCCAATAAGTGATCGAACAATCCATCGATCCATCGATACGTAACCCACCGAGAATTTATTTTCTGCTACGCTGACGTAATTCGACAATAATGCGCGCGACCACCGCAACTTACAAGACCAAGCGAGCGCTCATTTGTCCGCGTTCGAATGTTTAAACAATGTATTCTTGGAATTTCTATTTGTGCGTGTGTGTCTTTTCTTTATGCGCTGTACTTCGTGGTTTGTTTTTGCTGCACAGAATGATTTAGTCGAGAACGTAACGTGAGTCGCGTAACAATCTGAAGTAATTAATGCTAATTTTTTTCAACACCGGTAGTATCCGATTGGTCTTCTGGTATTTAACAATTTTCTCTGCTTCTTCGTAGACCTGGATAATCGTAGAAATAAAGAAAGAGACGAAGGAGCTTTTTTTCGTTTTTACGTCAGTCTATTGGGGAGACCCGCGAAGATTAGAATACGACGTTGTTTTTACATTTTTTTACCCTTTGAATAATTTTCATAATTACTTAGAAGTTTATTGAGCTGAATTAGTAGTCGAGGAAGTGGGCAGTTTTTAATCAAAGAGTGATTTTAGTCGAGATCGTAAAGTAAGTCGTGGAAGAATTTAATCAGAGCAATTTTTAACACTGTTAATATTCGATTGACCTTCTAATATTTACTAGTTTTCTATGGCTCTTCATAATTATAAAAATAATGTAAAATAAGAGACGAAGGACAAGCTTGTTCTTTCGTTTAGGACACTTTATCTCCACCCACGCGATTAGAATGCGAAAGTTGTTTTTAAACTTTTTACTAGTTAGGTCATTTTCATAATTGCCTAGGAGTTAGTTGAGTTGAATTAATTGCCATTGGAATGTGCAACTTTTAATTAAAGACTAGATAAAGTGGAGATCGTAAAGTGAGTCGCGTAACAATTTAATTACTACAATTTTTAACACTGTTAATATTCGATTGTCCTTCTGGTATTTACCAATTTTCCCCGGTTATTTATAATAGTGAAAATAACGTAACGTAAGAGATGAAAGAAAAAAGCGTTTTTTTCGTATTTACGTCACTTTATCTCCACCCACGTGATTAGAACGAGACGATGTTTTTAAATTTTTTTATCCTTTGAATAATTTTCATAATTACCCAGGAGTTTATTAGGTTGAATTAATTGGCGAGGAAGTGGGTAATTATTTGTGAAAAAATTTCTCCTGGCGCCAGACGCCACATCGATGTCGGAGATATCGATAATCGCGATTTAAGTAAATGCACTTCGCGGAAAGAAAAACGATGGAAAACAGAAGATGCGCGTTTTACCATTCGACGGATTATGCGAATGATCGTCAATTATCCAATGCATCGGTGACGTAAATAGGCCAGGGTGGAGGAAGGTTTGCAACTTACAGTTAGATACATTTAACCAGTTAATCGCGGAATTTTTTTTTCAAATTTTAATTTTGCGATCAAAAATATAAAAATTTGAATTTTTGTGTATACACGTCGAACGCACTTAATTGGTTAAATAACATCTAAGATTTGCTAGCAACGGCGTAACCATTGTCCAACAACGAACAGAAATGCAGTAGAACAACCAAAAATTAAAAGAGGTTCGTCACAATGAAAGTGTATGTTAAATAAGCTATAAGGGTGGCCCATTTTAATTTACACGGTCGACTTTTTGAAAGAGTAAAAGAGATAGAAAATAAATGTTTCAGACAAAAATTAGATGATTTGAAGGGGGACGTCAATCCAAATTTTTTATATTTTCGATTATGACCAATAAAAAAAAAACTTACCATTCGATATAAAAACTAAAAATTAAAACTCAAAGAAAAAAATTCTGCAGTTAGTTGGTTAAGTAAGTGGATTTTTTCGACTCTGTGCACGCGACCGAATGTTTCCGATGGAAGTCGATATTAACCCCTTAACAGTGTATGTAGCATATATGCACAAAAAAATTCGTGCCACTGGAGTGTGATGTGCATATATGCATATTTGAAAAAAAAAACAATTTAGCCTTGTACGATTTGTATGAATTATGGTATCTTACGATTTTTGCGGTCGCTGAATTCGAATATGATATTCAGAATTTCAAAATTCAAAATGACAGATCCAAAATGGCGACCGAAAAAATGAGAATTTTGTTCGATTGTTATGAAACTCGGTATCCGGGAGTTTTTCGAGTCCCTGAATACGAATATGATACCAGAATTTCAAAATTAAAAATACTCCCGGATACCGAGTTTCATAACAATCGAATAAACTTTTATTTTGCGGTCGCCATATTGGATCCGCCATTTTAAATTTTAAAATTCTGATATCATATTCCGATTCAGCGACCTCACAAATATGGATACCAAAATCATTACAGAAATCTAACAAACTTTTTTTTTCGCACACTGGTGACAAGTAAAGCTCACTTTCGCTACACTGTTAAGGGGGTAATCGAAGAGAGATCAATCGATTAATCGTTTGCGTGGCACAATGGATAGAATTAATAACGCATTCGTGCGAAGCATTGGAACATTCTGAACAATTACTCTAGATTTTGTTTTTTTTTTGTTAATTTCTTTTTATACAGAATTTAATGTTGCAATATAGATTTTACTCTTTCTATTCGCTGGAAAGTTATCGCGAGACGATTAACAGATGCTGAAATATGAAAATAAATCTGACGGTGAGACCTTCATTCGAAGATAGATTTGAGAATTTAAAATCAAATAGCCTCAGGGGTACTGGAAGTTCTAGGTTATTCGAGCTGAGATGAATCGAAACTCATTTGGGTTTCAAATTTTAAATTCCGTGAACTTACACGCCTCCTCGGCCTTCGCTCGCTTTTCAAATGGGTTCGTGGAACGAAAGAATTATTCAGATTAAAAATGCTCGAAAGCTGGGTTCCAAATTCAAATCCGAGTTTAGACGAGGGTATCCAATGCTTGTCTACGCGCCAGCGGATTTTGCTGAAAAGCCAATTATAAGTATCTTTCTCGCGGATCTTTTCGTTGGACCTTAGGCGCGAACGAGAACAAAAGATCATTAGCATTCGCTCGTTTTTCAAATGGGTTCCTGGAACGAAGAATTATTTAAATTAAAAGTCCTCGAAGTCTTTGGTTTCAAGTTAAAAATCCTTGAAGTTTTAAACGCGAGTCCAACTTTTGACAAGGTTATCCAAAGTTTATCGACGAATTTTTTTGAAAAAGTAATTATCCTTCTAAAGGATCATTTCTTTGGGACTTACGCGTAAGCAAAAATACAGAATTCTCACGTTTCGCACGGTTTTCAAATGAATTCTTGGAATAAGAAATTATTTGGGATGCAGTTCCGGAAAACACTTACCTCCGATTGGACTGAATTTTTGAGCAAAGGTTCTCCTTAGCTCACATATGAAAACCCCAAAAGGATTTTTGGCGACGAAGCCCCCTTCGCCCTCTACTTTCCCTCAAAGTTTTACCTGTCTTTTTACTGTATCTTCGAAAATATTGATTCTAGAAAAAAATCTTTCAGACAAAAACTGAAGCCCTTGAAACGCTCTATAAGAAAGGTCATATACTATTTTAACGTAAACACAAAACTATATCTGCAAATTTGAAAAATATCTGTTTTTATCTGAAAGTGGAAATGAACATCCCGTCGCCGTCGCCACATTAGGCTTGTTAGGTTAAAACAAGCCTAAAACAAATCTAACAAGGGTTAGAACGGGTGAGATGGTTAGGCGCGGCACGGGCGCATACTCGCCCACTCGCACAATAAAAACATAATCTAAACTTGACAGCGTGGTAGGCCTTTCTGGTTAGATCAATCTCTCCATACTTTCTGCTTTTCGAATTGAAATTTATTACATATTTCACGAGTGAATGGATGTAGGATGGAATAGGGGTAGGGATGAGATTGGGGATGGGGGTAGAATCGATGTTTCTGTTTATTTCCTATTTTACATAGAAACACACATTGTTCAAATTTGCAGATATAGTTTTGTCTTTACGTTAAAATTGCATATGACCTTTCTTATATAGCTTTTCAGAAGCTTCAGTTTTTGTCTGAAACATTTTTTTCCAAAATCGATATTTTCGAAAATACAGTGAAAAAACAGGTAAAACTTTGAGGAAGGGTAGAGGGCGAAGGGTGCTTCGTCGCCAAAAATCGTTTTGGGATTTTCATATGTGAGCTAAGGGGAACCTTTGCTCAAAAATTCAGTCCAATCGGAGGTAAGTGCTTTTCGGAACTACGCCCATTATTTGAATTAAAAATCCTCTAAGCGCCGACTTTCAAATTCAAATCCAACTTTAGATAAAGATATCCAAAGTATAACAACGAGTTCTGCTAAAAAGCCGATCGTCTATCTCCCGAGGTTTTCCTTTGAAGCTTACGCACGAGGGAGAGCACAAAATCCTCGGCCTTCGCTTCTCTCTCGCGGCATTTCCCAGGATAAAATCCCACGAGGGAATGGGCGCAACTATTCCGACCGTTCCGCTTATTCCATCCGCATTCTGCGACGATTAACGCCGTTAGGTCGCGGGCCCCCCTGGGGCCGGAGAAGGCAGAAGTAGGAGAACTCAAATACGGAGAAAGGGAGGGTGAATCTGTTAACCGGTGCCAAGACATCACCGAAAAGGCAAGAAATAAATTTTCTTAGTCCATTGGCGTCATATTTAAACAAAAATTACACGCATTTATATATGTGCCGCTCACTTGACAAATCGATTAACTCCACTTTTTGCATTTTCCATAAATTTAAGCATCGAAGCACTTGATTAAGTCCCTACTTTTTATATTTGTAACATAATTTTGAACATAATTTATGGAGTTAATCGATTTGTGCACTGAACGGCTCATATATAGGCAGTGGTCTTTCAAATTTTTAATGTCCCGGAACACTTTTGATTAGAAGGATAATTTGCGGAACACCAAAATTATTAAGATAATTAGGTGGCGATTCAACCACTATGCCACCACTATTCGAGAAAACTCCAAATTATGGTATTTTTATGCACGGTGCATATTTATATGGGAGTGGTTTAGGTTGGATTGGTTGTTTTTAAACTTATCAAAGTCACGGAACACTTTCGATTAGAAGGATAATTTACGCAACACCAAAATTATTAAGACGATTAAGATCATATTTTTAGATGATGGTTCAACCGCTGCACAGTGAGGTATTTGTACGTAAAAGTTGGCCAAAAGTCCGAATATCAAAATGTGCTTTTAGCTGGCACTAATACTGTTTTTACATTGTAGAATGACCCTACAACAATACCTTACTTATTATATTTGTATGTCTTGCCTTCTCGATAAGAATTACTTACCGATATCTGACGCTTATCGGAGCTGCGTGTGGAGGAATTGCTACCGCTATGACACAGTATCACCGAAAAGGCGGAAAATAAATTTTCTTAGCCCATTGACGTTTTATTTAAACACCAATTACACACATTTATATGTACATATAGAGCAGTGGTTTTTTAAATTTTCAAAGGTACGGAACATTTTTTATTAGAAATATAATTTGCGGAACACCAAATTTATTAATATAATGAAGATCATATTTTTAGATCGTGGCATCGCTATTTGACAAAACTCCAAATTGTGGCATTTTTGTGCGCGCTGTATATTTCTATGACAGTGGTCTAGGCCGGATTGGTTGTTTTTAAACTTATCAAAGTCACGGAACACTTTCGATTAGCAGGACAATTTGCGGAACAGCAAAACTATTAAAACGATTAAGATCATATTTTTAATGACGCGAATGGGTTAGTTGTTTGAAGTCGTCGGTGATTTAACGCGAGCTTAAAAATGTCATTGCCACAATTGGTCCATGCGACGTTAAATAATTTACTTTCAAAGAACGTCCAATATAGGCATACCATGATCAAAGAAAATGTTAATCAGTGCAGATGCACTTTTTCATAATTTCACTTTTATCCACGTTAAAGAAAAAACTTTGACTGCACTGCTTAAAAAGGCGAAAGAGAGGACAGGCTTAATGAACATGGAGAATTTATAAAATCGAGAGAGAGTGAGAGAGAGAGAAAGAGAGAAAGAGAGAGAGGAAGAGAGACGGAGAAAAGGTGGAGAATGCACGAGAAGAATTCGACACGCGCGCACGCGCGTGCACCAGTGAAAGTCCCACTTCAATCGTGGGCCTAATCTCTCGTCCGTTCTCCGCACGAGTGTGCCACACGGCTGGATAAGGAACCGTGCTCGAGATAAGGAAACGCACGCCGCTAGACGGCTCCAGGAAAGATAAGAGATTTGACCGGGTGATAACGGCCGCGAATTAGCGGTGAACGTTTAAGGGGTCAGGCGCCCTCGTACGTGTGGTTGGGATAGGCGAGTAATGTCGAGGATTTCTTTTTCCGTCTTTTGTTTTTTTCTTGACGAATAGGGTAAGAAGGATCTAATTGAACTTTCGTTCTGGAGAGTTTCGTTGTTATAGGTGGAGCAATGGTTATATCGAGGATTTTTGTTTAATTTGGTTTTTTTTTCTTGAAGAATAGAGTAAGAAGGATTTAGCTGAACTTTCGTTTTGGAAAGTTTCATTGTTATAGGTGGAGCAATGGTTATATCGAGGATTTTTGTTTAATTTGGTTTTTTTTTCTTGAAGAATAGAGTAAGAAGGATTTAGCTGAACTTTCGTTCTGGAAAGTTTCATTGTTATAGGTGGAGCAATGGTTATATCGAAGATTTTTGATTCATTTTGTTTTTTTTTTCTTGAAGAATACAGTAAGAAGGATTTAGCTGAACTTTCGTTCTGGGTTTTCCGTTATAGATGAAATTTGGAGGATTATTACTTTGTTTTTCCCCCCTCGGAGAATAATATAAAACGGATTCAATTGAATTTTCGTTGTAAGAAATTTTGTTATTATGGTTGAAGGAATGTTTATGTTGATTTTTTGAGTGGTTGTAGATTTTTACTTAGAATAATTGAAATTTGTTTAATATTTGAAGGAATTCAAATCAATTCGCTCGGTTTGATGTTCAATCTTCTTCCACTTATCTTTAACACTAGGTTTACGGAACTTCTTTTATAAGCGCAATTTCCCATTTAAATCCGTCAAATTGACGGGTTTCCGTAAACCTAGTGTTAATCACACCTGCGACTTTCCAAATTTTCTGCTTACGCATTAGTCCACTTTTCTTTTTAATATTACACCTATGCAATCTACAAAAGAAATTGAATCAACAAGTTCGATTTTAGGTTTACTCTAATCGTGTCCTTGTGTATTTAGTTTTCCTTGAAAAAAAAAAAGAAAACAAATCGCAAATATTCACGTTTTCTCTATATCTGTAAATTGACACGGTAACTTTTCAAACACCCAACTGTAACTTTCACGTAATCCAAGTCAATTTTACACTCCATGCCCCAGCAATATACTCGCGATCTCTTCGTGCTTACTACGCAATCAACGCGTTAATCGTAAATTAATTCTTCTTTCTTCTCTCTCATTATTTCGATCCCTGGCCTACTCCGCCCTCCCAAGGATCACGACAAACACAGTCTGAAGAGAAGCACGAGAGTAAACGATTTCTCTCTCTCTCTTTCTCTCTCTCTCTCTCTCCTCTCTTTCTCTTTCACACGCACAGAGAGAGAGAGAGAGAGAGAGAGACAGAGAGAGAGACTCAGACAGACAGACAGACAGACACACACACTCATGAGAGGAAGCAGGTCGCGTTACCATTGATAAGCAAGGCCATAGAGAAGGTAGAACCGCTGATAAGGGAACAGCGATTTTCCTTCGCTGGGTTTTATCGAGGATATCGCGACATTATTCGCCAGCCTGAGATAACGCGTCCCGATCTTCATTGGCATTGATGTCACTCGCGTTTTATCGTCGTTATCGTCTTCGACCAGAGACGACAAGGCGCTGTTATTATCGTTCGCTTCTCGGCCTCTAAGGGGTGTGTGAAAAAAAGGAAAGAAAAAAAAGAATTAATGAGGTGACGGTAACGAGATAGACTGGAAGTGTAGTAAGAGGAGGAGGAGAATGATCCTGTGGGATTTGCATCGTGGAGGAAGTAGGTGTAAACGGTATTTAAATTGAGGTGAAATTGGGGTTGTTTTCTTTGTTTTGAAGGATAACGAATTTGGAGCAGATATGTACACTGAAAAAATCGTATTCTTAAAATACAAACTTAATAGTTCATCTTAATAGATATTCTTAATAGATAAGAATATTTTCTTATCGATATGACGGTTTTTGGAATATATTCTTAATAATCCATCTGAATGTCGCCACTCAATACGCGTCAGTATTCGGTTAAGTTAGGTTAGACATCGCGTACGGCACATGTCGATGCCTGTATCTTGTTCCTCTTGCAATTCTGCGTAATTTTGAATATTATATTATTTTGCGTGCTGTGTTGTGCAAAAAGTATGGATAAGGAAATGACGAAGTGGCTAGAAGAAGAGGATTTGGCCGATTTAATGGAGATATTTACAAGTGATTGAAATACATGTATATGTATATGAATTGTAACCTTCTCTCGTGACTACATTTCTCAACCAATTCTGATTTCAAGATATGGATAATGTAACTTTCGGCAATATAAAGAGTGAAGCATTTCATTACGAGTTTTGTTTCCAATAATTATATACGAAATATATCCATACAAATTTTTTACCACGTTATGTTAAGAATATCTGATAAAAATATCTGTTAAGAATATTTTATTAGAGGAATCTGTTCAGAACATTCTACTCTTAAATTGAAAAGATCCTCTTGTTGCTTATTTTATTAGGAAATATTTTAAACTTAAGTGGTAAATTCTTAAGATAAGGATACAATTTTTTTCAGTGTAGGAACATTGAAGAGTGAAGCTTGCGGTAAATTAAATTTGACAATATGAGTAACATTTGAATTGGGTGGGATGAGAATCTGAATTGAACAATAACAATCCGTACTATAATAACATACGTCATAATAATAACGTACGTGATAATAACGTATTGTCAAAACCTTCGAACGCAAAGATATTAACACATTCCAAGCTGGTATATTTCGACGTGGATTTAGGCGTATAACGGGCGATTTCTCCTTAATTTCGCGACAGTTTGGTCATTCGGTAGAATCCTGAATCGATGACTACTGTAAAAGCGAGTAACTCGATAAATTAAATTTCTAGAACGAAGCAATGGAAATTGTTGCCTAGCAGCACAAACACCATACACACTTACAATGCCCGTCGTATTTATAATACCCGCTCCCCAGTACAAATCTACTAAATACGTATTTTTACGCGACCCAGTGACAGACTGCAAAAAGCGTAAAAGTACACTTCCTGCGCGCAAAGATATTAATATACTGACTATTTGGAAAATATTCATACATTTGCAAATAAGTATCGTTCATATAATTTTTTATATAAATATAACATTTTGAAAGATTTATTTAATGTTTGTACGTCACATTTGCACGACATATGCGGATAAGAAAAAGTAAAAAGGAAAGGTGAACGCACGGGGTCGATGTTCGCCATAAGAAGAACGCCCTGGGGAAGAACGAAATGCGTGTCCGGAGATAAAAAAGAGAAAAGTAAGAGAATACGGCGTGGGAGTCGCCAACGAGGGCCAACAAAGTTGCACCATTGCGATCCACGCTGGTCGAGCCAAACGAGCCAATAAGAATCGTGAAAAAGATGGAATGGTAAGAGGGAGAGATGAAAAGGAGAAGGAACGACGAAACGAATGGACCATTGCGCGCACGCCTCGACGCGGGATTAACGGGTTGCAAAGGTACAGGAGTGAAGTTTAAGGAGAAGAGAAAATAAATTAGAAGGAACATTGTATGACGCGGATGAGAGAAGAGAAGTAAGTATTGGAAAAGAAGAAATGTAGGTTGAATGGAGTAAAGCTTAACAGAAAAATTGAGTAGTAGAAATGAAAGAAGGGAGAAGTGGGATGAAATGAGATGAGAGAAAAGAAATGAGTATTAGAAAAGATGAAGATGAGCTTAAATGGATCAAAAGTGAATAGAAGAATTTAATACTAGAAGAAACGAAGAGACGAGAGGTGAATGAACAAAGAAGAAAATTAGAGAATTGTCGTGGAGAGAAGCGAACTAAAAATTGATTGCCGGTGGAAAAAGAAGAGAAGAGAATTTTGAATGGTAGATGGAAGAAAAGAAAATTGAAGGTCGGATAAGTAAGAAGGATGAACGGAGAGAATTGAAGCCGACAGCAGAAGAGGGAGGCAAAATGTTGAATTCACCGAAAGACAAGAGAGTAGAAAATGAACGAAGTAAGAGAATGTGGAAAACGAGAGAAGAAAATGGAAGACAAGGGAGAAGATCGAAGAAACTAAGAGAAGATACGAGAGATGACAAAAGCCCGAAGAAGAGACCTCGTGGGAGTCGCACGACCAGAAAACGTCCGACACGACGCGACGCTCGCCGACGACGATGGGGCAAAATAAAAGAGTAAAGAGAGTAAGGAGTGGAGAAAAAGTGCAGTGGACGATAAGGAGGTGGCTGTGAACGACGAATCGAAACGAGAAAGGAGGAAGGGAGGGCAGAAGACAGCAGAAAAAAAAGAAACAAGCGATGCGTTCACTGTGCGTCTCTGCCAGAGGAACGAGGAGAATTGAAGACGCGAGACAAAAAAGAAGAAGAAGAGAAAGGAGAATGAAGGAGGAGAAGAAGAGAGGCGGTGGAAGGTCGACCCGCGAGTACTTGTGAGAGAAGTTGAGAGGAGAGGAAAGTTTAAGAGGTCGAGGTGTAGATAAGACGAAGAGGAGGGAAGGACGAGAGAGAGATAAGTTGAGGAAGAGGCTGTAATGAGTGATGGAACGCGAAAGATGAGGAAGTAGAGGTAAAGAGGAAGACGAAGAGGAGAAGAGGACGAGAAAAGGAGAAGCTTGCAGGACGAAGAAACGGAGATTAATAGAAAACGATGAGGAAGGAAGGACGACGGAAGGAGAAGTTGAGAAGGACCCGAAGAAGAGAGAAGGAGCATGAGATATGAAGAAGCAGAGGTGAAGAGAAAGGACAAAGAGGAGAGAAGAAGGAGGAGCATAAATGATGAAGAGGCAGAATTTAGTAGAAGACGATGATGAAGGAAGGTCGACGAAAGGATAAACTAAGAAGGAACCAAAAATGCGAAAAGGAGCACGAAAAGTGAAGAAGCAGAGGTGAAGAGAAAAAACAAAGCGAAGGGATGGAGCAACACGAAAGATAAAGAAGCGGAGATTCACCGAGGACGATAAGGACGAACAACGAGAAGATAAGTTGAGGAGCATGAATTGCAAAGAAACAAAAGTAAATGGAAGAGGATGAAATGAGAGAGAGAAAGAAGGAAGACACGAGGAGAAGAAGAGTTCGAGAGAAGGCAAAGTGGCACGGGGGGAGAAAGGATCGTGAGAGATGAAGAGGCAGAAGTGAATGGAAGACGATAAAAGGCGAGAAGGTCGAGAGAAAGAGAGAAGAAGGAGTAGAAAAGTTCGGGAGACGGCGAAGACGTCGAGGAGCGAGGGAGAAGGAAAGTCGAAGAGGCCGAGGTGATGAGGCGACGCGTGAAGGGAAGGAGGAAACGGGCGCCACGGTTTAGCGCCATGGCGCCGCCTATATTACCGCATGGCGTCACTTCGATTAAGCCGTGCAATCTAAATGTAAATATTAGCATACGTAATGATCGGGCATAACGTGGCCGTCGTGGCTCCGTGAACGGGGGATAGAAGAGAAGAGAATGAGTCGGCGAGAAGAGAAGCGAGGGTGGGAGTAGATAGGGGAGAAGCGGAGAACCGGAGCCGACGTTGTTATTCCTCGTTCCATCGCGCCACTCCTTTTTCTTTTCTCTCTTTTCTTACTATCTTGCAATTCTACTCATTCATCGGCGAATCGAAAAGTTCTCGTAAAAATTATCATTTTTTCTTCGAATTATTACTACGATTGTTCTTCTTGGCGCCACTCGCTCTTCTCTTTCCTTTCTTTCTCCGATTTTCACTCGTTCGTTCGAGAATCGAAGAGCTCTCGTGAAAATCATCCTTTTTTTCTTCGAATTATTACTACGATTGTTCTTCTTGCCGCCATTCGCTCTTCTTTTCTTTTTCTTCTTTGAAAAAAAAACAGAGAAGCGGAGACGACGTTGTTGTTCCTCGTTCCGTCGCGCCACTCCTTTTTCTTTTCTCTCTTTTCTTACTATCTTGCAATTCTACTCATTCATTGGACAATTGAAGAGTTCTCGTGAAAATTGTCATTTTTTCTTCGAATTATTACTTCGATTGTTCTTCTTGGCGCCACTCGCTCTTCTCTTTTCTTTCTTTCTCCGATTTTCACTCGTTCGTCCGAGAATCGAAGAGCTCTCGTGAAAATTATCCTTTCTTTCTTCGAATTATTATTATGATTGTTCTTCTTTGCGCCACTTGTTCTTCCTTTCTTTCTCTTCTTCGAAAAAAGCGGAGGCGAAGACGGTGTTGTTGTTCCTCGCTCCTTTTCCTTTTCTCTCTTTGCCTTCTATCTTGCAGTTCTACCGATTCATTAGAGAATCGAGGAGTTTTCGTGAAAATTACCTTTTTTTTCTTCGAATTATTATTATGAACGTTCTTCTTGCCGCCATTCGCTCTTCTTTTCTTTTTCTTCTTTGAAAAAAAAAACAGAGAAGCGGAGACGACGTTGTTGTTCCTCGTTCCGTCGCGCCACTCCTTTTTCTTTTCTCTCTTTTCTTACTATCTTGCAATTCTACTCATTCATCGGCGAATCGAAGAGTTCTCGTAAAAATTATCATTTTTTCTTCGAATTATTACTACGATTGTTCTTCTTGGCGCCACTCGCTCTTCTCTTTTTTCTCTTTCTCCGAATTTTACTCGTTCGTCCGGGAATCGAAGAGCTCTCGTGAAAATCATCCTTTCTTTCTTCGAATTATTACTACGATTGTTCTTCTTGGCGCCACTCGCTCTTCACTTTTTTCTCTTTCTCCGAATTTTACTCGTTCGTCCGAGAATCGAAGAGCTCTCGTGAAAATCATCCTTTCTTTCTTCGAATTATTGTTATGGTCATTCTTCTTTGCGCCGCTTGTTCTTCCTTTCTTTCTCTTCTTTGAAAAAAGCGGAGGCGAAGACGGTGTTGTTGTACCTCGCTCCTTTTCCTTTTCTCTCTTTTTTTACTATCTTGCAATTCTACTCATTCATTCGAGAATCGAAGAGTTCTCGTAAACATTATTATTTTCCTTTTTCACCTTCTAAATTTTCTTTCCCGGATTATCACTCATTGATTCCAAAATCGAAGATTTCTCGTAAAGATTATTATTCTACGCCGTATTATCCCCAGTTTATCTCTCTGACAAATTTCATAGAATTGTGTTTATAAGTATTTTGTTTGGCTTTGTCGTGCCCAAAATCGAAGAGGTTTCTTGCGCAATTGATCGCGGAGGTTGGATTAGTAGTAAGATTCGTAGTAAGATCAAGTCTAAGAATATAGTTATAGTAATTGGATCGAACAAATGTAGACGAGGGTTAGGACCGGACTGTAATCGATAAGATGGAAGAATCGATATCTGTGTTATTACGAGGGCATGATTAATCGATACTCAGAGCTATCTTTAATTTATAATGCACACGAGTGGATAACAGGTTGGGGTGTAAAAAGTCAAGTACGATTCTGAGAATAAAGTTCGTGAGAGTTAATTTTAGCGCGGATGTCTCTTTTGCTCGATAATATTGAATTCCGTGATATTTAAGAACTGATATTTGTTTCGAGGTAATAAGTAGAACGAATACTTTTAGAATGAGTATATACGAACGGTCAAGTGAGCGTTCTTAAAAATTCGATTAAAATTTCCCATATACAACGTAATTGTATCCGCTTTAAATTTCACCAGTTTTCCAAAAATATTGAAAAATGTATTATACGTATATTGTAGAAAAACTCGTGAAATTTAAAGGCGATGCAATTACGTTGTATATAAGTAATTTTAATCGAAATTTTGAAAACGGTCATTTGACCAGTCGTGGTAAGAACAGTGTTAACTCGTAGGTTCGTTAGTTCAAGATACATTCAGGACGAAAAATACATAATTAGCATTACACTTTTAACATCAGTACCCCTGGTTCTTCGTAAAAAAAATAAATCCAAGACGAAAATTCCTTTTGTCCTATAAAATTTAATTTTGTACCTTGCAATACTTTTTTCGCGATAAAAAAATAACGAATACTTTACGAGCCACTTCCAAGCTAATTTAAATCACCCTATTCCACTGTTAAATATCCAAACCAACGATCATTACATTTCTGCAATTACCATCTCTCATTCTCTATAAAGAAACATATCTAAAATTGTAAATATCATCTTTTCCTCTCCTCATCCACCAAATTAATACAATCAATTATCATAACATTTTTCATCAAACGTAACGCGAGAGTCTCTTTCGTACGACAAACCTTAATTTTGTAACTTTGCAACATTTGTTTAGCGATAAAAAAAAAATTACGATTTCTTTTACGAACCACTTCCAAGTGAATTTAAATCACCCCATTCCAATAATACAGTTAAATGCGAAAACCCAATAGTAATTACAATTACCACTAGTATCGACAATTACCCTACATCTACAATACTACTAAGCTCTCCAATTGCCAAAGCTCCTTATCTATGTAAAAACCAAATGCAAGCCGTAAATACAGTTTTTTTTCTCTGGAAGTCCAAAAAATTCTCAAGAGTCCAGAAGCGTGACCGCACCCTCCTTCTCGGCTCATAAATCGAGTACGAAACGCTAAATAATAACAAAGCGGCACGCGAGATAAGGCACGAGAGTGTCACTGGTGCCGGCAAATAATCCGTCGATGATAAATAGTCGGGCAGTGGCCTATCCGGCGAAACTCATACAATCCATATTTAGTATTCGCTTGAAGAGAAAGGAAGAACGATAGATAGATAGATAGATAGATAGATAGATAAAGAGACAGAGAGAGAGAGAGAGAGAAAGAGTATAAAAAGCACGAAAGAGCGAGAGAGCAAGAGACACAGAGAGAGAGAGAGAGAGAGAGAGAATAAAAAGCACATAAGAGCGAGAGAGCGAGAGCCTTTCTATTCGCCTTTGTGAGCTGCTCGAGAGCGAGTTCAAGCTGATTACAAAATCGCGACATAAATTAACACGTTCCGTATCGCACGGGTCACCGAGCAAAACTCACGTTCCTCCACGGTCCTTTTACAAATTTTTTGTTAATGCATATTATAAACACTATGGCCCCGTCTAGTGTTACCTAAAGAATCGACAACCTACACGTAAGGCACGTTCCTCCAGGATCTCTTAACAAATTCTTTCTTAATGTGTATTATAAACAGTATGACTCGATGCAGTGCTGTCTAAAAAGTCGACAGGACAATGCGCACGTGTCTTTGCTTGTAACTCACGTTCCTCCACGGTCCTTTTAGAAATTTTCTGTTAATGTATATTATAAACACTATGACCCAGTCAAACGTTGTCGAAAGAATCGACAACTTATGCGTAAGTCCCACTCCACCACGGTTTCTTTACAAGCTTTTTTTCTTACTGTATGTTATAGACACTATAACACAGTGAAGTGTTACCTAAAAAATCAACAACTTTAGCATGTATGTCCTGGCTGGTAACCCACGTTACTCCACGGTCTCTTTATAAACTTTTTTTCTGAACTATATCATAAACACTCTGATCCAGTTAAGTGTTAGCTAAAGAATAGACAACTTATGCGTAAGTCACATTTCGCCACGGTTTCTTGACACACTTTTTTTTCATAATGTATATTATAGACACTATGACCTATTCAAGTGTTATCTGAACAATCGATAACTCATGCATATGTCACGCTCCGCCACTGTTCCTTTACAGACTGTTTTTCTTAATACGTGTGAAAACCACTATGACGCGGTATAATGCTATTTAAAAAATCGACGACTTCAGTGCACGTATCCTGACTTGTAACTCATGTTCCACCACGGTTTCTTTACAAACTTTTTTTCTTAATGTATTTTATAGACACTATGACCTAGTCAAGTGGTAGGTACCTAAAGAATCGACAACTCATGCGTAAGTCCCATTCCAGCACGGTTTCTTCGGAAACTTTTTTTCTTAATAGATGTAATAAACACTATGACCCTGTATACAGCTATCTAAAAAATCAACAACCCAAGGTGTAAGTCCCATTCCACCATGCTTTCTTTACAAACTTTTTTTTTATTGTTAGTGTATAATAAGCACTATGACCCAGTCAAGTGTTAAGGTCAATGTGCCAATTTCTACTCAAGTCCCGATTTCTACTCACTATGAACTATTCTTCTTAACATTAATCGGTCGATAAAATAAGTCAGAGAAAGATTAATTATTAATTATTTGGATACTCCGGCATAAGTTGCATAGGCTCGTTGCTCGCTAGGTAACAGCTCGTTGTTAAAAATCAATTTCATAGTCCGAACAGTCGTTGTAGTCTTAAATCAGTTGAAATAGGGACATCGACCTTACGGATATCGATAAACCGAAACTGAATCTGTCAGACTTGTATGCGCAGAAATAAGGACACGTTGTGAGTAGATATACGGACACCGCGATATTTGTCGCGTAGAAGTACGTTAATTTCTTGCATTTCATTTAATTAACAAGTATTCATAACAAAAGTCTTCAAAATGATATTTTTTTAATTTTATATGTAGTACGACTCCTGACGTGATAAGCGACCAATTTGTTCGCTAATTGTTACTTAAAATAATAATTTAAACTACTCTTTTTAGTATCATTTCTCTTAAATGAGTAGAAATAGGGACATTGACCTTACCTAAAAAATCGACAACTTCAGCGCACGTAACTTGGCTTGTAACTCACGTTCAAGCACAATTTCTTGACAAACCGTTTTTCTCAATATTCTATATATTATAAACACTATGACCCAGTCAAGCGTTATCTAAAGAATCGACAACTTAGGCGTAAGTCACATTCCACCACGGTTTCTTTAGAAACTTTTTTTTCTTAATACATGTAATAAACACTATGACCCAGTATACAGCTATCTAAAAAATCAACAACTCAAGCTCGCCTGTGGTAGCTTATAGAACAAACCGTTTGACGTTTTCCTTCCTCTCTCTCTCTCTCTCTCTCTCTCTCTCTCTCTCTCTCTCTCTTCCTTCTCTTATCCTTATTTTCTCATTTCGCCTTCTTCCCTTCTGCACGCACTCACGAATTTTTCTTCTCTCTCTCTCTCTCTCTCTTGCGCGCACGCGCACCAGTGGCGCAATACGCACACACACACGCGACTGCGCGCGGTTGCTACTGGTGCGCGGAATGAGAAGGAAAAAAATTCCAGATCCGAAAAGGTCGGAATTCCAATTGGTTTCTATGCGATAAATCGTGCCTGGGGATAACAAAGATCGCGGGTATAAAAAAAAAGTGAAAGAGAGAGAGAGAGAGAGAGAGTTCCGCGTGCGTGGAATGCGCGCGGATAGCGGCGCAAACGCAGCTTGGAATATCGAGAAGGGAGCGATAAATTATCTCGTTTAGCCGTAATTATGCATTCCACGGGAATACATTGTAGCGGAATGCGCAGTGCGTGAATGGCCGAGGATGAGGGTAAAGATTGTCGGAGCTAATGGGAAAAAATGGAAATGCGTAAGGAAGTTTTTAACGAGGAAACGGGAAATGAGGAAAAAAAACGAGAGAAGGGAGGACGAGAAGAACAAATTAAATTGCATTTAATAGTATTAAATGTATAGATTATAGAATGCATTAAATATTCGTCATTTCACGAGTGTGTCAAATTAGGATTTAGGAAAGAATGAGCTTTATTTATTTCGAGAGTGAAGGAGGAAGGGTGATTTCGATTGTTCTAATATTCGCGTAAAAGAAACTAAATTGCTCTTGCTATTGCGTGATTTGGTTTTTTTTTCTTACTTTTTTTTACTTAGGCTGTAAAGTACTAGAAATTATGTTTCCAGGCGGGAACAGAGTACAGGTGAGCCATAACTGAAATTGGTCTTAAATCATTTTTTTTTTTCTGCAGAGTTAAACATAACCTACTTTCAAAATAAACGGCTCAATTATCGGTTTTCCTTCGTGTGTACCTAGCGTAGTGGTACTATACATATTCTTATCTAAATCTTGATATTATCCGGATTTGATTACTCTCTCTGCCTTTCTCTCGCACTCTCTCTCTCTCTCCTCATCCATGTCGTGAACCACCGCCGCACAATGGGGTATTCGTACCAAAACGTTGGCAAAAATTACTTTTTAATTTTAACAGGCTCTGTGGGTAGTGTTTTGTTGGAATCTACTATTTAATTGTCGATTTTAATACATTACAGACAGATTCTTATAAATAAAAACTTTGATAACTGAAAAGAACGAAATAAACTCTTTTATAACGTTATATACCATAATGAACTTAATGATCTTTTAGATAATACTTCATTATGTGTATACTCTACAAGAATAACCAATATTACGGACAAGTTGTACATATTTTCCATATGTTGCAGATAGTGTCTCTCGTCATTAAAAAAGGCATATAGAGCGCATACACGTGATTCCGCGGTTGCTTTTCTTGTAGCTCGTTACGGAACGCTATATTCAACCTAGTGGTATTCAAATTTTTGCTTAGAAAGGCTTAGAAGTGTAACTAAACATCCTTTACATTTTTAATCTTGTTTTACGTATAATCAGAATTATACTCATACTTTCAATCATTTTAAAAATAGGATACTGACACGTGGGTTAAATTAATATACATAATAAGAAACTACATACCTTCAGGAATAACATCCATCGAATAAAAATGATTGTAAGATAGTGTATCTGACGGTATAATCAATTTTGTAGCTTACTGTGACATTGCAATAGTAATGCCTCCACACGCAGCTCCGATAAACGTCAGATATCGACAAGTAATTCTTATCGAGAAGGTAAGACACACGAATTTAATAAATAAGGTATTGTTGTACGGTCATTATACTATGTAAAAACAGTGATAGTGGCAGCTAAAAGTACATTTCGATATTCGGACTTTTGGTCAACTTTTTAGTATAAATACCCCACTGTGCATCCCTTGAATTTTTGATTTTGTCTTACATATAATCAGAATTATGCTGATACTTTCAATAATTTTAAAAATAGGATACTGACACGTGGATTAAATTAATATACATAATAAGGAACTACATACCTTCAGGAATAACATCCATCGAATAAAAATGATTGTAAGATAGTGTATCTGACGGTATAATCAATTTTGTAGCTTACTGTGACATAGCACTAGTAATGCCTCCACACACAGCTCCGATAAACGTCAAATATCGACAAGTAATTCTTATCGAGAAGGTAAGACACACGAATTTAATAAATAAGGTATTGTTGTACGGTCATTATACTATGTAAAAACAGTGATAGTGGCAGCTAAAAGTACATTTCGATATTCGGACTTTTGGTCAACTTTTTGGTATAAAAGCCCCACTGTGCATCCCTTGAATTTTTGATTTTGTCTTACATATAATCAGAATTATGCTCATACTTTCAATAATTCTAAAAATAGGATACTGACACGTGGATTAAATTAATATACACAATAAGAAACTACATACCTTCAGGAATAACATCCATCGAATAAAAATGATTGTAAGATAGTGTATCTGACGGTATAATCAATTTTGTAGCTTACTGTGACATAGCACTAGTAATGCCTCCACACGCAGCTCCGATAAACGTCAAATATCGACAAGTAATTCTTATCGAGAAGGCAAGACACACGAATGTAATAAGCAAGGTATTGTCGTAGGGTCATTATACTATGTGAAAACAGTGATAGTGGCAGCTAAAAGTACATTTCGATATTCGGACTTTTGGCGAACTTTTTGGTGCAAATACCCCACTGTGCGCCGGCCTTTGGCCAGCGTGTAGAGAAGCTGCTCTCCTCGAAACCTCTTTGCCCGCTTCGTCCGCCGTTGTCTGGCGGACTCGTTGCCCCCTACTGATGGAAGGTGAAGCCGTTTACGATTACCAATGCTCGCCGACACCGCCGTCGCCGACGTCGCCTTCCTTTTTACGTCTCGGCGAAAAGAAACTGCGACCCGTGAGCCCGTCGATTGGACTGTCACATCGATTCTCATCGACTCTCCAACGACTTCGCGAGGATCGTGCCGCGCCGATCATCGTCGGCAAGCTCGAAGAAGACCGTTTCAAAGCCGTACTGATAATGACGACGGAATCGACGAGATTTCCAGAGCAGGAAATCGGCCACGGGCTTTTCTTTCTTTTTTTTTTCGTCATATTTCTTTCCTCACTTCTTCAACCTTCCACGGAACGAAAACGAAACGTGATTTGGTTCACCGATTTTGCGGACCACAGGAGCCTGAGTATGGGTTTTAGACAATTTTGCATTAGGTAATGGTGGAGTTGATGGTGTGGAGGTTAGGTGGACAAAATCAGAAGATTGTTCTTCATTTTTTTTTTTTTTTTTACTTCATCGATTCCCGTGACGGTGCAAATAAAATTGGATTTGATTCTATTGTTCTGTGGATAATAAGAAGATAAATAGCGCTGTGGAAAATCGGTGGATTGTTCTTCACTTTTTTTCGTTTTATTTCATCGATTCCCGTGACGGTGCAAATAAAATAGGATTTGATTCTATTGTTTTGTGGATAATAAGACGATAAATAGCGCTGTGGAAAATCGGTTAAATGTTCTTCATTTCTTTTTTTTTGTTGCATCGATTCCCGTGACGGTGCAAATAAAATTGGATTTGATTCTATTGTTTTGTGGATAATAAGATGATAAATAGCGCTGTGGAAAATCGGTTAAATGTTCTTCATTTCTTTTTTTTGTTGCATCGATTCCCGTGACGGTGCAAATAAAATGAGATTTGATTCTATTGTTTTGTGGATAATGAGAAAATAAATAGCGCTGTGTTTTTAAAGTTTCGTAGAACGTTATATTTTCCTTGGAGAAATGAGGTGGATTCCGTTCTTTGTTTTGTTTCTATTGGGTTCTGTGTCGGTGAAATAAAATAGGATTCAATTCTATTGATTCGTGTACACGATAAGAAGTGATGCCGATGCTTTTACAGTTTCATTGAACACCGAAATTGAAAATGCTTTAGTGCAGGTTAAATCGGTTTCAAGTTTTATCATTGTTGTTATTATTATTATTATTATTACTGCGTGTATGCTCGAAACGAAACGAGATTGAATTGAGCCGTTCCGCATATTATTCAACGAATTATGCTTTTAAACAATTTGCACAATTTTCATAGCATGTGATTTCGAAATGCAATAGAAAAACAACAAACTTTTAAGTTTAGAAAATGATAAAATTAAATGCAAATGCGTTCCACATTATTCGAATCAATATCTTTAAAAGTAATATAAATAAAGCAACAAAATTTTCGGATTTACACCTAAAACTCAAGTTATTCTAATCAGGTTTATTATCGGGCCTTTACTTTCGCTCATACTTAAGTTTCCTTCTTTCAAATAAATAAATATACCGTAGATACTCTAAATCTATAATACACGCATCTGGTAATTTTCTACGTAGGAAAGTAACAATCGAACGAGCGCTAAAGTAGTTTACGAAAAATTCACACCTCAACAAAATCAATCTATAATTTTCTACACTCAACAGTGACTACCTTCTACGAAGGAGAGATGTTTATTAATCGACCAAGCACTAACGTGATTAAAAAAAAATCTTTACTAAGACATTTGTTAGAAAATCTGATTTAACCGAAAAACTTAGAAAAGAGAAAACAGTCTACGAATTTTCTACGTTGAACAGTGTCGTTTCCCCTTCTTCTTCAGCTTCCTTCTCTCTCTCAATCTTCTCTCAATTGGCCGATCTCTTCTGCCATCCCTACGCGTCGTTACCCATAAGGGCAAAGCCTAAGGTCACGCAGAGGGAAAGGCCAAGAATTCCTCTCGTTCTCCAACGTGGGTCAATGAAGCGCGACGGATTTACGCGCGTGCGTCGTCATCGCGGTGCCGCGTGCCGCTCGGTGGTTTGCGCGGCAAAATAGTTTTTAAATTATAACGTACGAGACGAGTGGAACTGACCATTCTCCAATCCTCCATGCGCTAATGAATGTACGAGAAGAATTTATTTCACTGGAATGTAACGAGAGGGATTGCACGTGAGAGAGTAAGAGTAAGGGTAATTCATTATTAATGGTCTAGGTCAGGGTGAGGAAACTCATATATAAGTTTTCAAATCGCATTTGTTAATTCCACTTGCCTGGTCTATTAGCTCAGGTGGCGCTACAAGTATTGCCTGATGTCAGCTGTCTTTACTATGACTATGTTGAATGATCAAATTCACTACCAGTTCCTACCAGTACGGAAATTATGTTTGTTAGTCCATGCGATAGCTATACATACAGGGTGTCCCACGTAACTTGACCACCTTGAATATCTCTCTTATTTTTAATGATAGAAATAAATTTTATAGACAAGAATTGTTGCATGTCAGGGGGCGAATACTCTCCCGTGAACAATTTCTTTTTCACGGTCATACTTTTTGAAATGTCAAGGTCATCGACATTTTTTTAAATGGAACTAGACATTTTTTTTATCGCGGAGTATTAGTAGAGGTGGAGGCCTTTTCAACGACCTATTACACAATGACTTTCACTTGATCTTGAGCATGGAAAATTAAAAAAGAATTGGAAATGTTCTAAATGATGGAATCGTGTCAATTTTCTCAATAGTACCATGTCCATGTTCTCTGCTACACTCAAAAATGCCATTTTGCCACTAAAGTAACGAAAGCTCGCACAACTGAGGAAAATGCTCACGATGAATTTCTTAATCAAATTGATAGTAGTACATGAAATTTGAAGCCTACCCGCATTTACAAATGGACAATGTCCGTCTTGAGGAATACAAGAAACTTATATCTAACATTAAATACCTCGGCTAATAAATGTATCGAAGTCGATCGACATCATTTTGAGCACTTGTTAAAATAAATGTTTTCTATTAAAGCTTTTCATCATTTATAACATATCCAATTATGTTTAATTTTCCACGCTCAACGTCAAGTGAAACGCATTGTGTAATAGGTCGTTGGAAAGGTCTTCTACCCCTACTATCACTGAATGATAAAAAAAATATCTAGTTCCATTTAAAAAAATGTCGATGACCTTGATATCTCAAAAAATATGACCGTGAACATTTTTTTTTTTTTACGGGACAGTATTCACTCCCTGACAACAAACAATTCTTGTCTATAACATTTCTTTCTATCATTAAAAATAAGAGAGATATTCAAGGTGGTCAAGTTAGAATACCCTAATAATCTCCCGTGTGGGCGTTGGGCGGCTTAAAACAAATAGAAAAATGGGTAAATATGCCGATCGGGGGACCAAGCTCCTACGACCTTGACCTTGACATATGTTATCAAGGACAACCTCCCGAGTAACGTGCAAGAAGTTTTATCCGTCGCTCATTGTTCGTTAAAAAGTTATGAGAGTAAAAAGTGTGAGTATTTCAGGGTAATTTATTCCACGCCACTCACTTATGTAGATCTTGATAGATATTTGTAAGAACCCACCATGAGTAACAATAGACAGGTTTCGGTCCGGGGGGAGGGGGGGGGGCGGAAATATTCAATGTTAAAGTTGAAATGTAAGTGTGACAAATGGAAATTGATCTAACCAGAAAGGCCCACCACGCTCTCAAGTTTCGATTATTTTTTCATTGCGCGGACGGGCGCATGAGCGCCCGTGCCGTGCCTAACCATCGCACCGGCCTAACTTAACCTAACCCGCCTAAGCTTTAAAAGAGTTAGGTTATGTTATGTTAAGGTAGGCCGGTGCGATGGTTAGGCACGGCACGGGCGCTCACGCGCCCGTCCGCGCAATAAAAAAACTAGGGGGCAGAGCCCCCTGCGCTTTCGCTTCGCTCAAGCGCCAACCCCCTCAAGATCGTCTTTGCTCGCGCTTCGCGCTCGCCCACGAATTTCAAACCGTTTCGAAATTGTTGAAAATTCAAGTATTGAGATATTAAACTATGCTACAGAGTCCTCTGCGCTTTCGCTTCGCTTAAGCGCCATCCCCCCCCCCCCCAAGTCGTCGGGTGCTCGCGCTTCGTGCTCGCCCACGAAATGCAGCATTTCTGCAATAGGCCCAAGCGATCAAAATCGGACAATTAAATGCATCCGAACCAAAATTTGATATGTACATAGAGTATATACACCTTTACTGCGGTGAAACGTTATGCATGGTTATCTTCAACCATTCAGAAATTGCGACAAATTGAAATCTTTAATCCAGTATTTCGGCAAGACGCTTGCGCGGATTCAATCACAATTTGACATATAGTTTAAAAATATACCCATTTGGTGCCACAAAACTTTATGCATGGTCATCTTCAACCGTTTCGAAATTACGGTATTTTCAATCTATGATTATAAAATAGTGAATTAAAGATTTGAAACTGGCACCATTTCGAAATGGTCGAAGATGCCCATACACAATGTTTCGTGGCACCAAATGGGTGTATACTTCATGTACATGCCAAATTTTGTCCGAATCCGTTCAGCCGTTTTGCCGGAACAGTGGACTAATCAACTTTTTGGCTGAAATAGTGGATTAAAAATTTGAATTTGCCGCTATTTCGAAACGGCTGAAGATAGCTATACACAAAGTTTCGTGGCACCAAATAGGTATATACTCGATGTACATGCCAAATTTTGTTCGAATCCGTTCAGTCATTTCGCCGGAATAATGGACTAAAGATTTGAATTAGTCGCCATTTTTGATTCGGCCAATCAAAAAATTTGAAAATTTCCAGTAATTGTCATTGCGTACGTGTACATGAACGTGTAAAATTTTATCGGGATCCAATGAATAGTACCAAAGATATGAATTTTTCGATATTTGAACTTCCCGCCATTTTGTACCGGTTCAAGATGGCGGCTGACAAACCTTATTGTCAACTCACAGTAGTGTACTTGATTTTTGTGCCAAATTTCGTCCCGATCGGTTCAGCCGTTTTCCCGAAATCGAGGATACACACACACACACACACACACACACACACACACACACACACACACACACACACACACACACACACACACGAACGGTTTTCAGGATGGCGATTGCATAAGTCACTCCCTTTACGGTCGTGCCTAATAATCTAAACTTCAGAGCGTGGTAATCGTTTCTGGTTAGATCAATCTTCATTTATCACATTTATATTTCAACTTTAACATTGAATATCTTTTTTTGGAGAGCAGACCGCCAATTTTGTCTTAGGGAAAATTTAAAGAGCATGCTCCGCTAAACGTAACATTTACCGACACATACCATATTTAGGAAAGTGCGTGAACGTTGTGAAAGTAGGATCAATTTCAGTAGTTCTTCAGTTAATAACTTTTTAATCAACAACGAGCGACACCTAAAACCTTTTGCACGTTACTCGGGAGGGTGTCCTTGATAACATATATCAAGGTCAAGGTCGTAGGAGCCTGGTCCCCTGATCGGCATATTTACCGAAAAATGTTCTGTGGCATTATTGGAAATTCGCAATAATTATTGAGAAATAAATTGTAGAAGATCAAAAGAGCGGGCGTCCTACAGCTCGCAGTGGCTCCAGCGCTCTTCCCACTACTATTTTGGCGGACGTCCTTTCCTTTCATCTTCCACAATTAATTACTCGAAAATTATTGCGATTATCGCAAAATGGTACAGGATTTTTATGTTCAGTGCAAGCCACTCTATGTCTCCACGAATTCCGCGGTTGTTGGTCTGGAACACCCTGTATATGAGTTTCCTCACTCTGGTCTAGGCTTAACTCTTTCGTGGAAGTGTAATAAAGTTTCGAAAAGCGCATACTTCCGATTTTCTTAAAACTACGTGTACTGATGTATTTTGACGCGCTGATTACGAATATGACTATAAAAGTTGGCGCAATTTTCAATTTCGAGGTTATTTTCATGTGTGAAAAATTAAGGTTTCTTCAAGTTATTTCAGTAGATTTATAAAATATCGAGAAATGGTTCAAATAAAAGTTGTATATCTCGTTGAAACACATATTTTATGTCTTATGCATTTTCGCTATAAGAGTGATAGTTTCTGAGGAAAATTGATCAGGACATTGAAAAAATTGTATACTTATATTATGAATTTACTACTTAATTTTAGAATGTTTCTTACTAAAATAAGCAACAAAAGGGTCTTCTTAACTTAAAAGTAGAATGTTCTAAATAGATTCGTCTAATGAAATATTCTTAACAGACATTCTTATCAAATACTCTTAACATACCCTGGTAAAAAAATTGTATAAATATATTTCGTATATGTATAATTATTGGAAACAAGACTCTTCGTATTGTCGAAAATTGCATGATCCATATCTTGAAACAGGAGTTGGTTGTGAAATATAGTCACGAGAGAAGGTTACAACCACACCCTAAAAGTGTCCTACCTTCGCGCGGATGTGCATGATGAGACATTTTTCGACCCACCTCCAAATATTGCAATAGCTATGTGCGCATAGCTTTTCTATGCAACATGGATCTATTTTATTTTCTAAAACTCCGTGCCACAAATAATGAATAGCCTATGAAATCCAAAAACGAGACGAAGGAACCGGCAAAGTAAAGAGCAATACCATATATTAACTTAAAACTAACAGCTAGAGATGAAGAAGCAACGATACTTTGATATTTTTCGAAAATGCTCCTAACACTGCAATTTTATGCACTATGATAGTATCTTAAGCTCCAACTTCGTTGAATATTCATAAAGCCTATTTTTATAAATGCGAAGAGAGGAAGGAGTCTCTTACTGACTGTGATAATAAATTCCACTCTCTGGCTACTGAGCTTTGGAAAGATGTAAACGCATTCTCTGTTATACTGTTTGATGCTATCGAAACCAAGCTATTTTGTACAGATCGCGGTGAGTACCAGAGGGAGGGAGAGAGAGAGAGAGAAGAGAGGCAAGGAATGACGTCAGTGCATCCAACAGTTGTCAATTAAAAATCTTCGTACCTCCAGAAGTAATTTTTAAAATTATAGCGTGCGACAGCAGGTTTTCTAATAAGACGGAAACGACGAACGATTCATTCGTAATTAATAACGAATAGCATTGATTATCGTGAGCAATGATACGAGATGGACGCTGACATCAGCGTGGCAGTTAAGACTGTCAATTGAATAGCTTCGATCGTCGGTGATTTAAAAGCTAAAATAATCTGTCGATGATAACATAAAAGGCGCTTTTTTTAGCACTAGGTTTACCACAACACGTCAATTTGACGGGTTTAAATGGAAAATGCGTTTATAAAAAGAGTTTTGTAGACCTAATGTTAAATTTTCCAATCGAAAGAAAGGTGAGAAAATTTTGTTCGCGGATAATGTCAGTGGAATTGATTGTCTTGAAGAATTGTATGAGGTAAATAGTGTGCGTAACGCTGTTAAGTAAATCTCGTGGAGGATTGGACATTTACGCGGCAAAAGAATTTTCAATTATAGGGTTGATTATTTTTGTTTATTTTTTTCACAAAATGTTCTACGGTAATGGAAAAGTGGAAAAGGAACTTGGAATAGGGTGACTGATGCTACATGAATGCTGACTTTAAGGTGACTAACATATTGTCTAATCTGACTAAAAACATTTTCGAACAATTACGGATTTCATACATACGTATGAGATGATTAATCGTTAGCGTCTTCAAATTTTTCTATGGCAAACCGACATGCGCAAAATTCTTTCACGAATAACAGAAGTTGACCTAACATGACTACTCTCGGATAAAAAAAGATATCTCAATCATGAATTATTCCATACAGACACCTGCGATGACTATTTCTCAGCGTCTTCAAATTTTCCTATGGCAAACTGACATACGCAAAATTGTTTCACGAAGAACAGAAGTTGACCTAACATGACTACTCCCTCGGTTAAAAAAAATATCTCAATCGTGAATTATTCCATACAGACAACTGCGATGACTATTTCTCAGCGTCTTCAAATTTTCCTATGGCAAACCGACATGCGCAAAGTTCTTTCACGAAGAATAGAAGTTGACCTAACATGACTACTCCCTCGGTTAAAAAAAAATATCTCAATCGTGAATTATTCCATACAGACAACTGCGGTGACTAATTCTCAGCGTCATCAAATTTTCCTATGGCAAACGGACATGCGAAAAATTATTTCACGAATAACAGAAGTTGACCTAACATGACTACTCTCTTGGATAAAAAAAATATCTCAATCGTGAATTATTCCATACAGACAACTGCGATGACTATTTCTCAGCGTCTTCAAATTTTCCTATGGCAAACTGACATACGCAAAATTGTTTCACGAAGAACAGAAGTTGACCTAACATGACTACTCCCTCGGTTAAAAAAAATATCTCAATCGTGAATTATTCCATACAGACAACTGCGATGACTATTTCTCAGCGTCTTCAAATTTTCCTATGGCAAACCGACATGCGCAAAGTTCTTTCACGAAGAATAGAAGTTGACCTAACACGACTACTCCCTCGGTTAAAAAAAAATATCTCAATCGTGAATTATTCCATACAGACAACTGCGGTGACTAATTCTCAGCGTCATCAAATTTTCCTATGGCAAACTGACATGCGCAAAATTCTTTCACGAATAACAGAAGTTGACCTAACATGACTACTCTCTTGGATAAAAAAAATATCTCTATCGTGAATTATTCCATACAGACAACTGCGATGACTATTTCTGAGTGTCTTCAAATTTTCCTATGGCAAACGGACATGCGAAAAATTCTTTGGCGAAGAACACAAGGCGGCGTAAGTACCTCGGGGAGAACGATACGAGACGGGCGGTGACATCAGCGTGGCTAACGCCGTTAATTAAAATCCTCGATCGCTAATAAA
The DNA here is from genome assembly GCA_944319695.1 of Tiphia femorata. Lineage (NCBI taxonomy): Eukaryota > Metazoa > Arthropoda > Insecta > Hymenoptera > Tiphiidae > Tiphia > Tiphia femorata. Next base: position 12,413,604 of record OX090897.1, read on the forward strand.
CGGTTGATCTTATCGCTGGCTCGCTTGCTTGCATGTTGAGAACGTCTCGTCGGTGCTCGCGGCTCCCACTTCTTCAGTGTTTCACTCTCGGTGCGGGCAATGAAAAAGCTCACAAGTTGTTTTCCTGGAAAAGCGGCTTGTCCGCAGCTCAATTCAACCTAATCTATTGTCTTATTTCGGTAAACCTTCGTCTTGCGCTTACCATGGGTGTTTACGATAATTCGATTTCGAGTTAATTCGACTAGGGTCGAAAAATATGATAGGCACAACCACCTACTGTCTTCATGATTCATGACAACCCAATGCTGTCCGGTAAGTCGAGTAGAGTTAGTTAGGATAGCGTAGTGAATAACGTGCGTACGAGAATCGACAATTGTCAGGTAATAGAATTTTGTTAATTGTGAAACAATTACATTAGAAAACAATGAATTCTTTAACGAAAATTACAATTGCTAAATGAAACCAGCAGTAACTTTACTAGTCGAACTAACTCGAAACCGAATTATCGTAAACACCCTATGATACGCTGTTCGTTTGACCGTGAGGTTAAATCAAGGGAGGGAGATCTCCTTTGCGCCATCTTCGTATGATCTTGGGGAAAAGTTTTTCTTACAGCCCTCTCAAAGGTTCTCAGCAAAATACCAACTGTTTGATTTTGAGATTGGAATAAAATTGACAATATAAGCACTCTCTCGTGCTCTTCTCAACATTGTTCTACTGGATTAAAATTGACAATGGAACCAATCTCTCTTGTGCCTCCTGAAGTTCTTCACAACCCTCTCTGAGATCATCAGCAAAATACCAACTGTTTGACTTTTAAACTGGAATAAAATTGACAATAGAACCAATCTATTCTGTCCCTCTCGGTGTTCCATAGAAATCTCTCTAAGATCCTCAGTAAAATACCAACTGTTCCATTTCTAGACTGGAGAAAAGTCGATAATATAAACAATTTCTCGTATCCCTCTCAACGTCCTTCTACGTGATTAATCGACAATAGAACCAATCTTTCTTGTTCCTTCTGACGTTCTTCACTACTCTCTCTAAGATCCTTAGCAAAATACCAACTGTTCCATTTCTAGACTGGAATAAAATTAACAATAGTACCAATCCCTCTTATCCTTCTCGACGTTCCTAAATCGTCCCTCTAAACCAAGAAATCCTCAGTAAAACAGCAAGTGGTTTAATTCCCGATCGGAATAAAATCGACAAGCCAACAAATCTCTCCTACCCTTCCCAACCTTCCTCCCTCACGACTAGGGATGGCAAAAATATATCGATATTTTTGACATATCGATATATTTAGGAAAATATATCGATATTTCACTATCGATATATTGCTACCGATATTCCGAATATATATCGATATAGTTTTTTCGATATATCGTAAACATTATTCACATACTGTATTATTATCTGTCTATATTTTTGTGGACAAAACTATATAACAATAAGTAAAATCATTCCAATGTCTGCTTGTCTTTTTAATACTTATGAAGTCGAACAAGAATTAAAGTACGAAGTTCGAAAGCGTCTAAAAATACAACTGATCAAAGAATTTCAAAAGAGATTTGGTGGTATTGAAAAGTCACTCTTATTTTCAATCTCGACAATTTTGGATCCAAGATTCAAAAATTTACATTTTAAAGATCCGATTGCAATGTCAAATGCAATAAGATATTTAAAATCTGAAATTATTCAAACTGGATCAGTTTCGTAGTCAATGTCATCATCCGACTCTGACGTTGCTAACCCATCGGATAATGATGAACAATGTTTTAACCTATGGGCTTACCATAAAAAAATTGCACATACAAAAAGAAGAAAAGGAAGCTCCGATGTGGGAGCTGATGAAGTAACTCAATACTTAAATATTCCAGTAAGAAGTTTAAATGAAGACCCTTTGCAATTATGGGAAGAAATGAAGAACGTTTACCCCAATCTTTATAAAATAGCCATGAAATACTTTTGTGCAGTAGCAACTTCCGTTCCCAGTGAACGTTTATTTTCAAAAGCCGGTTTGACTGCCACAAAATCTAGAAACCGTCTAACCGGCAAAAGATTATCGAAACTTTTATTTTTAAGTTCTATACCAAAACACCTTTATAGTATTTAATAAAATACTTCAAATTCTGTAACATTATTTTTTTTAATAAATAAATAGTGCAAAAATACCTATTGAACTTTCAATAAAAAATATCGATATATTTGATATATCGATTTTTTACATTCGATATATCGAAGACATCGATACATTGTTTCGATATATCATATGATACGATATATCGATATTTTAAGATTGTTTGCCATCCCTACTCACGACTCTCTAACAAAATCCTCAACAAAATTACCAACTCTTGTTTCACTCCTTCGCGAAAATAAAATCTCTCCTACTCTTTTCATCCTTTCTCCTTCGCAATTCTCTCCGAAATCCTCAACGAAATTACCACCTGTCATTTCACTCCTTGGCCAAACTAAAATCAACAATAGAACCAATCTCTGGTGCCACTTCGTGAACGTTCCTCCATCAGAATAACATCAAGCAACGATCATGCCAAACGTGTTCCTCTCACAGTCCCCATAAAACCCTTCCTGAGATCGTCAACGGCAAAGGAAGAAAGAAAACGAAAATAAAAACGAAAAAAAGATCCCAACAATCTCATTCCTGGCTGTAAATAAAATCGACGACGGAACCAATGTCTCCTCCAGCCTCTCTCGACGCGTACCCTACGGAGCTCCAATGACGGTACACTAGTTTAGCATAAATTCCAGTGTCGTTTTCTCGGGCATCCTTAATCCTGAGTAACGATCGTCGTCCACCTTTCTTCCTTCGAGCCCTCGCGTTCTCCTCCTCCTCCTTCTTCTTCTTCTTCGTCTTCTCAAGGAGAAGAGGTCCATGAAGAAGAAGACGCCGTAAAGAATGAAGAAGAAGACTCGGTAAAGGAAGAAGAGGAGGAGCAGAAGGTGGTGGTCGCGCGTAAAATGCCGATTCTCGTCGTCGGACCGTGTCGACCTGTCCGAATTGTGGCGAGCACGTCACTTCCCTTTGAACCTCAGCAGGCGCCGCGCTCTTTCTAGTCGGACAAAACCGCAGAAGATCGGCCCACCATAAACCCAGGAGTCTACGCGCGCCGTCGAGTCGTCGTCCGTGTGGCGGAGGTGGTGGAAAAGGAAGCGGAGGAGGAAGAGGAAAAAAAGGGAAGAGATTTCTCGCTGAGTTAAAAATAACCAAGGTGCTGCGCGCATCGCTTCTTCGCCGCGTTTGCAAAAGGAAAAGGGATTGGAGCGATCGGTTGAGGTCGATAAAACGTTCCTGTGAATTCGAGGAGGATGTCTCTTGGCGCCAAGCACGGATAAAGAATTGTGGTGGGAGGAGATTGAGATAGGTAGATTATTCGGTTTTAGTTAGAAGAATTCTTGGTTGTGCGAGGTTTGATAGTTTATTTAGAAATGATTGTGTTGGATTGCAAGCTTATTTCTTAGAAAATTTTGCGATTGTCTTTTGGCGCCAAGCGCGGATAAAAAATTGCGATGGAAGGAGATTGAGATAGGAAGATTATTCGGTTTTTAGCTAGAAGAATTCTTGGTTGTGCGAGGTTTGATAGTTTATTTAGAAATGATTGTGTTGGATTGCAAGCTTATTTTTTAGAAATTTTTGCGATTGTCTTTTGGCGCCAAGCATGTATAAAAAATTGTGATGGGAGGAGATTGAGATAGGAAGATTATTCGGTTTTTAGTTAGAAGAATTCTTGGTTGTGCGAGGTTTGATAGTTTATTTAGAAATGATTGTGTTGGATTGCAAGCTTATTTTTTAGAAAATTTTGTGATTGTCTGTTGGTGCCAAGCGTGGATAAAGAATTGTGATGGGAGGAGATTGAGATAGGAAGATTATTCGGTTTTTAGTTAAAAGAATTCTTGGTTGTGCGAGGTTTGATAGTTTATTTAGAAATGATTGTGTTGAATTGTAAGCTTATTTTTTAGAAAATTTTGCGATTGTCTTTTGGCGCCAAGCGCGGATAAAAAATTGTGATGGAAGGAGATTGAGATAGGAAGATTATTCGGTTTTTCGTTAGAAGAATTCTTGGTTGTGCGAGGTTTGATAGTTTATTTAGAAATGATTGTGTTGGATTGCAAGCTTATTTCTTAGAAAATTTTGCGATTGTCTTTTGGCGCCAAGCGTGGATAAAGAATTGTGATGGAAGGAGATTGAAATAGGAAGATTATTCGGTTTTTAGTTAGAAGAATTCTTGGTTGTGCGAGGTTTGATAGTTTATTTAGAAATAATTGTGTTGGATTGCAAGCTTATTTCTTAGAAAATTTTGCGATTGTCTGTTGGTGCCAAGCGTGGATAAAGAATTGTGATGGGAGGAGATTGAGATAGGTAGATTATTCGGTTTTAGTTAGAAGAATTCTTGGTTGTGCGAGGTTTGATAGTTTATTTAGAAATGATTGTGTTGGATTGCAAGCTTATTTCTTAGAAAATTTTGCGATTGTCTTTTGGCGCCAAGCGCGGATAAAAAATTGCGATGGAAGGAGATTGAGATAGGAAGATTATTCGGTTTTTAGCTAGAAGAATTCTTGGTTGTGCGAGGTTTGATAGTTTATTTAGAAATGATTGTGTTGGATTGCAAGCTTATTTTTTAGAAATTTTTGCGATTGTCTTTTGACGCCAAGCATGGATAAAAAATTGTGACGGGAGGAGATTGAGATAGGAAGATTATTCGGTTTTTAGTTAGAAGAATTCTTGGTTGTGCGAAGTATGATAACTTATCTAGAAGTAATTGTGTTGGATTGTAAGCTTGTCTTTTTGAGGATTTTGCGGTCGTTAGAAATTCGTTCATCTTATGCTCTCCTACAATTAGTGATGGCTTCAAGATAAGATTCACTGGGAACTTGAGAAATATTTAAGGGAGAATTTCCGCTTTGCTGACCGAAAATCGAAACGATCTATGGATTTTTTTTATTCTCAAACGGTGTGACGTAAACACATTTTGGGTTGAAAAATATATCTTAATTCTACCTACTCGACATATTATAAAAAAAATATCCTATAATATATAGCAAAGTAGCTATAACTGCTAATAAGACATGTGTCACAACTCACTCCCTGGTTATCTGAAATAGAAAAGCAGCATAGCATCTCATTTATTATTGTAGTAGTACGAATGTGTGATACTTTATATAAAAATAATTGTATTAGCCAATAAGTTAATCCTACAATTAGGGATCGCTCCGATATAGGGTTCACTGGAAGTTTGAGAAATATTTGATTGTCAGAGAAAAAAAAGGAAAGAATTGGTTGGGATCGATAAAAAAAACCTTCAGGCGAATTCGAGGCGGATGTGTTTCGGCGCCAAGCACGAATAAGGTGTTACAGTGAGAAAGAGGGAGGGAAGGAGATTGAGATAATAAGATTATTGGCCTTCTATTTAGAATCTTGATTCTTGCCTCTACGATTTATGATACTTTACGTAGAAATAATTGCTTCGGACTGCGAGCTTGTTTCTTTCAATAATTTTGTATTCGTTAGAAATTCATTCATCTTATCCTGTCTTCCAATTAGTGGTCTTTCCTTCAAAGTAGAATCTACGGAGAATTTGCAAAATATTCAATTACCAGTAAAAATATTCAATTGGATAAAAGAAAAAAAGAAAAAACGAGAAATTCAAGATTGGATCAATTGGTTGGCGCCGATAAAACGTTGGACGGATATGAGTCGAAGGACTTTGAAAGGAATCGGCGCCGATTCGTAAATAAAGAACGATCTTTGACAGAAAAGAAAATTGGGCTAATAAGATTATTTCTTTATTAAAAACCACTTGCCTCTGTACCTAACATTGGTGCGCCCTTCTCCGGCTCAAACATAGTTATCTACACATATACCTGTATTGATTATTGAATTTATTCCTTAAACAATCTTCTGTCTATTACGACTTAAATTATTTACTCATCGAGAGTATCCTGTCCTTTTTTCCTCTACAATCAATAATCATCGTCACGGGAGTCATAAGAATCGGTAAGATATTGTACATCGCGACGGAAAGGAAAAAATGAAAAAAGGATTGGAACGATCGGTTGGCGCCGATAAAACGTTCGCTGAATTCGACGACGTCTTTTGGCGCGTGGGATCGTCCGTGATCGCCGGATTGGCGCCGATCGTGGATAAGCAATGAAATTGTGGAAAAGAAGAAAGAAGAGAGACTGGTATATTACAGAAAAAATATTTGTCAACGATATTACATTGGCTATACTATTTATTATACAATCATTAGAAGCTGCATTAGAATAATATTGCATTAGTAACAGCGGGTTGGCGCCGATCGTGGATAAGAAATGAAATTGGGAAAAAGGAAGAAAGAAGAGAGACTGGTATTTTACAGAAAAAATATTTGTCAACGATATTACATTGACTATACTATTTATTATACAGTCATTAGAAGCTGCATTATAATAATATTAGTACCAGTGGACTGGCGCCAATCACGGATAAGCAATGTAATAGGAGAAAAGAGGAAAGAAGAGAGACTGGTATTTTACAGAAAAAATATTTGTCGACGATATTACATTGACTATACTATTTATTATACAGTCACTAGAACCTGCATTGATCAATATTACCAACAGCGAGATCCTTCGTGCGTTCTTCGTGTAAACATGTAATAACGTTTTATAACATGAAATAAGCAAAGATAAAAAGGCTCCACACGCGAGCGCAAAATTCACTTATTGAAAAAAACATCTTTGTCCATGGACATTTGTTTTCGTACGTATTACAAGCATGTAAATGATTCTACTTCACATTATACGAACGATTTCTCTTGGCATCGTTAATACGACTAAATGAGAAATTGAGAAATCGATAAATATTTATCCGAGCGCGATTATATCTTGCGAGAAAATTTTATTCGAATAATTCCTAAATCTGGCGCCAGCCGGTCGATTAGAAGCGGTGCCGTCCACTTTGGCGCCCATTCTCGCTGCCGCCGTCAACAAAAATCCGTCCCGCTCGCATTTAATTCGGCGGCGCCATCCTCGTCGTAAGGGGCTTTTACAAGGCTTAACGTCGCCTTTACGAGGATTCAGAGAGTCGTCGGTGGGGAGTGGCGACCTACGCAGCAGTTTGCCTGCCTGAAATATTTTTCTGCTCCTTGCAGATTCTTTCTTCTTCTTTTTTTTTCTCCTTTAGGGAATATGCGTATTATGCTTGAATGAAAGGCGACTGGCTCCAATGTAATCGAGTAAAATTAAACGGGGTCGTGGGTAAAGGGCAGATTTCAAAGGATATTGTAAACATAATAAAGTTGAAGATTATTTTTCAGTAATTTGGAACATATCGATTATAATATCAGTGCCGGAATTCTGTAACTCCGTAACGACAAATCTTGCTATCGTTATCCATCGATATCGATGATTATCGCAAAAGGTTATTCGCTAACTACCCAAGTAGAACAGAAAGTCACGATGTCGTCAAAATGATGTCAAAATGACGACACAAACAGTCATTTCCTGATCATTTTGTCGTCATTTTGACATCATTTTGACGACATCTTCACTTTCTGTTCTACTTGGGTAGTAGTCAACGACAACTCTCGACAATCTAAATCGTTACATTCCGAAAAGCGTCGAAGCCAGCAAATTTTGGACAATTCTGTACCGAGGGAACGATGTTTAGTTACACGATATAATTATACCCTAACTCTAACCTTTTGCGATAATCATCGATATCGATGGATAACGATAGCGATAATTGTCGTTACGGAGTTACAGAATCCCGGCGCAGATTAATCGGTATTAGTATCATTTTGGGGATATGATTTGAAATGACTGGAGAATTGCGTGAAGTTCTTTTCAATTTTGCTGATAAATGAAAACGGTCGTAGAGCTTGTTTAATTAAATGCGCTTTACACTATCCGGGCATCCGATTAGAAACATAAATATTCTTTCAAAAGTACCATGTACAATAATAAGGATGATAATAACGATAACAAATTCCAGACTACTATTTATAACCACCTAAGAATTATATTACACAAATTCTGCCGACCAATTTCATACTTCTAATGTTGAATAAAAAACTTACTGCCTGCAAGAATAAGCGTAATAGAAAAAGGAAATTGTTATTTTCTACTCCAACTGTTTAACAAAACAACGCTACATAAGGAAAATAAACGAATGTAAAGAAAATCCTATCATCTCACACCCTCAGCAAATTTTTGATTTCTTCCGCAGAGTCTATGCTCCGCGTTTGATTTCATTGCCGACATGAAATCACGAATCGACTTACATTAGAAAGATTACGTTGTAAGGCACGATAGACTGGCGCACATCGCCCGATGGCTACGGTCGATGTCTCCACCGGCTCGGACACTATTAAAAGGTCACGTTTCCATTGTGCGTGTTTCAGGCGCCGACATAGCCCAAGACCTGCCACCCCAGTTGACCTCGGAGGAGGAGGAACGAAGCTTGAAGCGTAAGTAACTTCAGTGCTATTTGGCCTCTCTTTGCGCAGCGCCGATTCTGCGGATTGCACGAAATTATATTGCGCACGCAGCTGCGTGTAACACGAGGGTGTAGCATTTTAGTAAGAGAGAGAGGAAAAAGCTCGTGTCTTTAAGGCCAGTTTCACTCGCTTCACCGAGTTAATGAGAGTACTTTGTTAAAAAATATGACGTTCTTGTTGGATTCTATTTTTTGCTACATTTTTTATGCTACGGACCACGGATTATTGGCAGACTCGGTAAATTAATTGCCTAGTCGCAGAAATAGAATGAACAGTATGCACCTATCCCCCGATTTACACTGAAAATAGGTTCTTTAGAAAACAGTGTAAATCGAAGACAAACTAAAATGTGCACAATTTGCGCATTTATTTCAACTTAAAATGAATGGTGTCTTAATTTTTTATATTGCCCTTATTCATGTAGTAAAATTTAACAACATCTGTTACTCTTTCTCCATTATGTAGACGATCTAAAATTTTCATTTCGCTTTCTAAAGATATAACTTTTCTTTTCATTTGTTTATTTTTTTAATTTCTTTTGGCATGGTAAAACCCCTAAAATTTTAATAGAATTATAAAAATGTTACAAAAATCATAATTGCTTATCACTAACCAGTAAATATGAAGTTTTAAAAAATTCCGAATTGAAAAGCAAAATGATGTACCTTTCTGGTGCCAACAATTTTCTGCACTAAATTACATGAGCAAAAAATTTGGTTGTACATACAAAATGGGGAATCTCCATTTTTAGATTGGAATAAATGGAATTCAGAATAGAATAGAATTCAAAAATTAGTGCAAATTTTTTTTTTTTTAAATCCCATGTTTTAAAAACCGTGTTAAAGTGATATCATGTAAATGAAGTACCGTGTAAATCGAGGGATAGGTGTATATTGTCAGTGTTGTAAGAGAATAATAGAATAAATATTAAAATGTAGCTAAGTTTCTTAACTGTAGAAACGGTTGAATAAAAACCTTTGTAAGTAAAACTGTAAAATATGCTCATTAGTCTAATTATTTAATTGTTAATCTTAATACTCACCCTCGCTCTGCGATCATGAGAATCTTACCAATAATTTCTGTCACAAAATGAAATATTCTACCTGACCAACAATCATCTTATTTCCATATTACTATCTCCTATTTCTACTTTGGAACAGATTTTGGCACCCTTTTGACGGGCAGAACCTCCCAAGCTCTACGTCGAGACGAGCCCACGCCAACTTCCGGTTACAACAGCGCCTACAACTACGTGGCCACCGGTCGTTTCACTTTCCACCGCAAGAATCTTTACTATTCCTTCTACTTGTCCACAATGACTCCACGCCCTAGGAGCATACAGTTCGTAGATGGCTCTGGAAGTATCTTGGAGGAGCAAACTGTTGATCCGGTCGGTGGCGTCTATCAAAACGCAACAGGCAAACTGTGCGGAGTCTGGAGAAGAGTCCCTAGAGACTACAGAAAGTTGCTACGCGAGGAGAACCTCCACGTGACCTTCGTCTGGGAGCCATCATCAGCTACCCTAACTGGCCAGCTATCTCGTTACCGAGCCTTGTCCACTGAACAATATTCATCCTTGCTGGAACCTACTATGGGCGTAGATAGGTCCCTGATGTCAGGAGCAGGTGCCACTGCCATCGTTTCAGCTTCATCAGCTTCTGCACCCTCTATTCACGTGTCTCTGGTGTTCAATGGAGTGTTCTTCCCCAATGATGTCTCCGAAGTGCCGTTGATCGTCCAGCTAGAACATCTAGAGAAGGATTACATTGTTCTGAGGGAAGAGATCATCGTGAGAAAGCCGTCCAACGAGTTGAACTTTGGAGAAGTGCGCAGCGCCTTATCCGGGGCTGATCTGAGACTTTTAACCAGAGGAAAACTGTCCATCAGTATAATGTCCAGGAAGGATCCTCAAGCTTTGAGATTGGCTGGCACTGTAGGTCCAAGAGCCACTTGTGACATGTACCAGACTCTGTTGTTGTCAGAGACAGCATCTTCTGCTTCGGGTTTGGCCTGGGCATTTTTGGATAGAGCTGGTACCCTGAGATACGGTGTCCAGTTGCTTGGGTTAGAAGAAGAGAGTCCTTTAGTGACCCTGGTGGACGAAGGAGGCAAGAGAAGGACGGAACTGGAAGATTTGACACCTTCTTTGGTAGGCGGCTTGGCCAATGGGTCGTTGGAGAGGCCTGGACCACGTTTGTTGGAACCTCTTTTCAATGGTGAACTCTCGGTGGTTGCTGCCTCGCAAGCTGGATCCATGTTACGGGGTAGACTGCTTCAAAGGCCTGTTGCCGATGCCAGAGATACCGCAGCACCAGTCTTGCTTCGCAGATTATCCCAGGAGCCAGTTTATCCTAGCTCAGTAGGCCTGGTCTGGACAGCTGTGGACTTGGACTGCTCTCTTCATTACGAACTCGAAATTGCTGGGCTTCAGCAGACTTCTGTGACACCTGGAGGCACTCACGAGCCACGTACCTTCCGCTTGTATCTGGAGACTATGCCCTTGCTGGCTCAGGGAGCTCCAGTTGCTAGGAGGCTTCTGGAGGAATTTACTGGCACTGTCCTGGAAGGTTCGGTAACAGGATTGTCACCAGTGGAACTTTATAGGATTGAATCTGGCATTGGATTTTTGGAATTGACCGATAAGCAATCTGGCAGGCTTCTGAAGGCTCCATTCAAGGCTAGAGCGCCTCTCAGTTGCCTGCCACATTATGCTGACAATGATGTGGCCTCGGTAGTTGCCTACAACCTTCAACCTCCGCGTTCGGAGATCGAAACTGGCGCTTGTTTCCATGAAACAAGGTTCTACGAAGAGGGTACTCAGTGGACATCTAGCACAGATCCTTGCTCCATGTGCCATTGTTATCGTGGCTTGGCGCAATGCGATCCGGTACCCTGTCCAGCTTTGGCTTGCGTACAAGGGAAACAATTGAAGCCGGCATCCGGGCATTGTTGTCCGATTTGTAGTACGGGTGAGTGTATTATCGTTTTTTATGAACTGCTTGATCTGATGGGTCTTGGTAACTAGGCACCCATTAATCGTAAAAGTGTTTTCTTGCATGTAAACTTACTAGACTTTAGGTCTTTGTGTTTCGCGATTTCATTGACCTACCCTCTTTTTACTCGCCGAACAATCTATCTGAAAATAAAGGAAGTACCTTGCCAATTCCATTGTATGCAAACTTCATAACTTTTCCTATCAGTTCCATTTTGTCTGTAGCACTTACTCTGTCAAATCCTTGCACACCGTGGCTAAAATCTCCAGATCCCTTTTAAGACGAGGTTCCACGATTTCCTCTGTCAATCGCCATTGTTCTCTTGCCACTAAATAAACAATCACACAACTCAACGATCCTAGACCATTGCTACCTCTCGAACACCTTTCTTGCCATTATGAACGAACTCTAGGCCCTAGGCCATAGACCGAGCCAATTCTACCATAAACCAAGCCTCACAATGCCTCCAGTTCAACTTTTCCGTTGTTACTTACTGTTAGTGACATATGTCTACTACATGCTCTCCCGAATCATTGCAAACCCTTGCTAAAATTGAGCAAACTACTACTCCAAACTCCTTTTAACTCTTCAATGCAATAATTTCTATATGAACACCAAAAAAGCCACAGTGCCAAAGCAAACGGAAAGATAGGTTGTTCGCAACAGCCATTAATATGATTGGTCAAAACCAAGCTCCCCGATTTCTTCCATCAGGCACCATTGTTCTCTTACCACTAAGTAAGCAATCATACGACCCAACGATCCTAAACGCTCGCTACGTCTCGAACACCCGGTCTGCCATTAACGCACGAGCGAGCCCTAGGCCCGAGCCACGATGAAAATCGGAATGACATATTTTGATCGGCCATTTCGTAACTCGTGCTTCCTTCGTTCCAGTGGCAAATCCTTGCTAGAATATCTATCGATCGCGACGTCCTGTGCGCCTGGGCACACGATTTCTATAGAACGCACGAGCAAACCGAGCGAGTCGCGAGCCACGCGAGCACATTGGAATGACATATTTTGATCGAGCATTTGCCGAGATTCTAATCGTGAGCGACGGACCGTCCAAGGAAGCCAGAGGCCTGGTTCGACTCGGTGGTTTTACTCGCGACATGCTCGCACGACTCGCCTTCCATCTTGCCACTTTCTTATCCCACTTCTCGTGCGTTTGATTCCTTCGCGAGGTCTACCGCTTCTCGCCGATCATTTATAACTTCGCGTTACCGGCATTAGCCGTGCCACCGAAACGACCCCTTATCCCCTTGGCGTGCTTTCGTTACGCTTATCAGAATTTTAGTTAACGCGTGGAGATTAATAGCTAGTCGTGAGAATGGAACCTAGTGGAAGCTAATGAGCCGACCGATCTTCTGTTAACGATGGAATGAAGCTAGGAGAAGTAGTTGAATGGAATAAATGACAATTTATTGTGTCGTGAGAGCTAGTGGTTTGGTTAGGTGGTTAAGTTAAGTGTGGTAGCTTGTTGCGTTTAATGCTTTAACGGTACCGAGTTGAGTACGGTAGTTTGTTGCACAGCTTGTTTGTACAAAGATGACAGTGGTATATTTCATAGTTAGTATTCAGTGAGATACGAATGCGTAGAAAGATGATGGTAGTATATTTAATAATTAGTTGTTAGCGAGATACGAATAGGCAGATAGATGACAATGCTACATTTCATAGTTAGTATGAGTAGGCAGAAGGTAATACAGGGGAAGCAAGGAAAACTCGTATAAACTGTACACTTGACGAAGCGGAGAGAAGAGATTAAATCAACTAGGATACTGACTAAATAAGAATAAGATTAGGATGGTATAACAATCCAGTGATTGTGCAACCCACCGCCAGGTAACGAGCCGATTAAACTTCTGTTGATGATGAAATGAAGCTGAAAGTAGTGGACTAAAATAAATGATAATTCATTGTAGCAGAAAAGCTGATGATTTGGTTAGGATAGGGTAGGTTTGTTTAGGTGGTTAAGTTGAAGATAGTAGTTTGTTGCATTTAATGCTTTAACGGCCTTTAATTTTAGTTTGTTTGCACAAAGATGGCAGTAATACATTTAGGGTTAGCGAGATACAAATAATAAGGTAGTACAGGAGCTTATGCAGATGACATTGTAAAATGAATTTGGTGGTAATAATGCTGATAATAGTACATTCCTATTCATTTTGCCTAGCAAGGAACTAAAAGAAAGTAGTATAGAGCGAAACAAGAGTTTAATAATAAAAACAAACAGAAAAGAATGGCCCAGTAATTTGTACTATCGTATGTCCAAGACCACTTATTTTATTATCTCATGGAACTAGATTAAACTTAGTACCCTGAGCAATAAAAGTTTGTATGATCCAAAACCACTTCTTTTATTATTTCGTCACGCAGAATGAACCCAGCAATGAAAAATAGAAACAAGCAGCACATAATGGCCCAGCAATTTGTACTACCACATATCCAAGACCATTTATTTTATTATCTCATCAAACTACATTAAAATTAGGTACCAGGTAGAAATTCAAGTAAACAGTAAAGATATGCAAGATCGTATAGGAATACAAAGCCATTTGTCTTATATCCGCGTTGAACTAATTCAATTCTGATGATTTATATTAATATTTCTAGCTATGGCGCTCAACGGAAACGGAACCATGAAGACTAACATCACTTCCGTCACGAGAGGGTGCACATTAGCTGGCCAATTTCACTTAGCAGGAGCCTCTTGGCATCCTTACTTACCACCAGTAGGATTTGACACCTGTGCAGTCTGCACTTGTGATGTAAGTTTTCCTTCAATCCACTAATTTTATCAATAACTGTAAAATGACCCATAACTATTTTGTTGGACATTCTTGTTCTATCCACTCAATCGTCATCAAATTAACGCAGAAATTAGTTTTCCAATTTGATGAGAATTTATTATCTCTCTCACACGTTTAATTACGTTACACGTTTTATAGAAAAATATTACTATATGCTAACTACTCGACCATCGTGAGAACTAGCGCAGAAAGGAATTTCTGTCTTGCATCTAGTTACGCGTTCCAGGGATAAATATGTTTATTCAATCTACTCAATCCATATGAAAACTAAAGCAAATATCAATCGTCCAAGTTCACCACACTTTATTGTTTTTCTTTTGCACCTAGCCACGTAACACGTTAACAAATTTCAGTGGTGAGAGATGATCCCCTTTTTGACGATTTTTTTTTTAATTTCTAACTGGAGGCGTTGTAATTGGATGTTGCTGATATACACAACTTGAAAATCCCGGCATAGTTCCTCGTGTATTATCAATAACCAGTTTGAAAACACGATACTGTACGATTGGTGCGTAATCTTTCTAAACTTTGAATATTGCAATAATGTTAAGTACTAAATGGCTAAAATAAGGTTGTATTTATCTAGAGCATCCGATCGCAATGCCTCTAGACGCTCCTACAGAAATTAAAAAAGGTTCATTTTGGGCATCATTTTTCACGCAGGAGTTGCCAGACCTGTATACAAGACCGTGCTTCCAACAACTCTAGCATACTATCCTTCTAGAATAACCAGAGACGTCATCCGCGACACGTGCAAGCAATAGATCTCACTGCACAACTGATTCCGTCCAGTCACTTTCCTCGCATGCCATTCCGCGCACGGCATCGGTGTACGACAGAAATCGATTAAAATCGATAATGCTTTGGAAAGCTCGTGCCACCGGAAGGTTCTCTATTACCCTCGAATGCGTCATACTCCAGAGAAACGTGTAACGCGCGCAGGCACATTTTATTTACATACAATGGCGAACACGCTTGTTCACCAGGCAAGATATACTCTCTGATCCGACACCAAGGCTCCTTAAGGCGATCGGAGATGATTAAAAACGAAGATGGAATTAACGCTTACGCGGCTCAGACGTGTCGCGTTGAATCGCAATGAATCTATCCACTTTTGCTACACTGTGTTTTGGTGCACTCAGTGTTCTAATAGAAGGGAAATTTGCAAAGTTGTCGAATTGTTAGGATTGAATCTGTCTACTAGTTTGCAACACTGATGTTTGTCGATTTTGTTATGATGCACGAGGCTGTAATAGGAGGGAAACTCCAAAGTTGTTAAATTGTCAGTATTGAATCTGTCGACTTCATTTTGTATTCTTGATTTTTGAAAATGTGTAATGAAATTTTGATGAAGATTTTGTTAGAAAAATTTTGTTGATTTTTATTTGATACGGTTGTTGGTTTAACACAAGAAATATTTGTCTCGTGTCATATCTAATTCAGAGAGTTTTACGTGACGTAATTGGAAAGTACTATTTACACGGTGGTTTGGACCACCACCATTTTCATGATATCTGAATTAAAAGATCTTGATTTGACAAAATGGGAAATAGGTGAAAAAAATTCATTACACAGTTTCCACTTTAAGAAGCTGTAACTGATAAAACCTGAGAGTGATTTACATCGATCGTTAGTAACCTGATCGAATTAGGAAAAGATGAAAAGTTGCTGAATCGATTTGCGTAATTACTAAGTGTATTTTAAAACAACTTCTCTGTCGCAAAATTGGATGTACTCCCAAGGAATTTTAATAGTTTCCATTTTAAACAGTTTTCATTAATACAAGACCAAGAGAAATTTGCAACCTGGTATGTTGATAAAATTAGGAAAAAAATAAGAAATTGCCAAATTACACGAACTCAGGTGATCCTCAAATGTCACACAAAATTTCATTCTCACGTTTAGAGTAAAGTATGTGAGAGAATTGATCTACTTGTAGATAAAATTGTCGCACTAACAATAAGTGACTTATTAGTATCATCACAGGCTTTGAATCTTAACTCCCTGGAGTATTTAATACTGAATCTTTCTTAAACTGCACAATTACACGTGACAATCTCTCACACACCATTTTTATTTAAACAATTTCCATCAACATCATACTCGAAGAGTACCAATCTCATGGACTTATCGTTAGAAAAATCCTCACCGCCAGCAAGCGAATTCCTTTCTCAGAGCCCTCGAGATAAAGGAGAAATTTGCTTCCCATGGCTCCTCTTCTTCTCGTCCTCGCGTGCGACGATCGCATCTTCTTAACGTTCGAGAGGTCCGCGCCGTCTCTTTGCTTGCGAATCACACTTGTACGTGCCATTCATTATCCTCGCCTCGTCCCCATCCTCATCGTCATTCCGAAGCTGCGCGCTAACGACGGAATAAAGAAGCCTGTCGTCGATGGTAGTCGAGAGGAGCGCGTCTGTTTTCTAACTGTACGCCTTGCACCTTCTTCTTCTCTTCTCCTTCTTCTTCTTCTCGCGGTGGTGAAGTGCGCGAGGCCACTCGAAATTTTTCAAAACTCGAGAACCACCAGCCCCGTAGGCCAGACGTAATTATACGAAGGCGCGCGCACTTCAAGCTTTCGCAACTTTTGCGTCAATTGTACGTGCGCCTGTTGAATCGATCATTAATAATCCTGATCGAGTGCTTGGTGAATAGTTCAGGAGTTCTCGGGTTAGTAAGGAAAAACATGGCGAGGCGCGAAGTTGATTGGAACGCGTGGAAAAGTAAGGATGAGAACTGGGTCGGTGTTCTGAATTAGTTATTTGTGAGAAGTGTCATTGTGTTTGAACGTCAGGTGGAATGAGGATTTTTGTGAATTAGGCGGAGGATGGTGGCTATGGAAAGTGTGATTGTGTTTGGATGTGAGATGGAATGAGGATTTTTATGAATTAGGCGGAGGGTGGTGGCTGTAGAAAGTGTCATTGTGTTTGGATGTGAGGTGGAATGAGGATTTTTGTGAATTAGACAGAGGATGGTGGCTGTGGAAAGTGTAATTGTGTTTGGATGTGAGATGGAATGAGGATTTTTGTGAATTAGACAGAGGATGGTGGCTGTGGAAAGTGCGATTGTGTTTGGATGTGAGGTGGAATGAGGATTTTTGTGAATTAGACGGAGGATGGTGGCTGTGGAAAATGTGATTGTGTGTGGATGTGAGATGAAATGAGGATTTTTATGAATTAGATAGATAATGGTGGCTGTGAGAAGTGTGATTGTGATTGAATGTGAGATGGAATGAGGATTTTTGTGAATTAGACAGAGGATGGTGGCTGTGGAAAGTGTGATTATGTTAGGATGTGAGATGAAATGAAGATTTTTGTGAATTAGGCAAACGGAGGATGGTAGCTGTGGAAAGTGCGATTGTGTTTGAATGTCAGGTGGAATGAGGATTTTTGTGAATTAGACAGAGGATGGTGACTGTGGAAAGTGTGATTGTGTTTGAATGTGAGATGGAATGAGGATTTTTGTGAATTAGACAGAGGATGGTGGCTGTGGAAAGTGTGATTGTGTTTGGATGTGAGATGGAATGAGGATTTTTGTGAATTAGACAGAGGATGGTGGCTGTGGAAAGTGTAATTGTGTTTGGATGTGAGATGGAATGAGGATTTTTGTGAATTAAACCGAGGATGGTGGCTGTGGGAAGTGTGATTGTGTTTGAATGTGGGTGGAATGAAGATTTTTGTGAATTAGACGGAGGATGGTGGTTGTGGAAAGTGTGATTGTGTTTGAATGTGAAGCGTAATGAGGATTATCTGAATTAGACAGAGAATGGTGGCTGTTGGATAGAAAGCTGATTTTAGGATTAAAAGTGTTCGGCATCCATGGTATTCGTGCACTTATAGACACGCTTTCTGGTCGATCTAGAAAAATGTCAATTGAAGCAACCGATTATTATTTTATAGAAAGAATTATTTATGTAAAGCCTAAAATAATTCAGAGATGAGTATTTAGGTACAGCACTCACACATGGTTAATGTTACCATTAATCTTACGTAACATTAATATTTTATAAAATGATTCATGGTACAAATAAATCATTGGATCAATGAACAATTCGTCCGCACTGCTCCTTTTGAAAATATTCTTCTGTTCATAAAGAACGATTTTATCGTTAGTCCAATTGCCATCTTTTGTTTATAGAACAAACAAATGCTTCGGAGTAAGTTCAGCTTTTTACACACAAAAGTTGATACCACTAGATAGAACCAGAAGCGTGAAGATTTCCACTGATTGGTACCCCAATTTTCCACCCCCATGTTTTAAGCTTGACATCCACTTACCACACTTTCACGCAAATTTACCACTAATAAATAAAATCACGTAATTACCCATCCGTTGAAACGAATGAAAATATTGCAAAATATTGAATTTTTATTTTTTATCTATCATTTTTTATTAAGATTCTCTAAAACAGAAACAATTTCCCATAAAAAGCGACAAACAACCCAAAGAGAGATACTTTTCCATCAACCAATTCATCGATCTTGCACCACTTGAGATATCTCCACATTTATGAAAAACAACTTCCACAAAATAAACATAAAACAAAATCACCCCCGACAAACAATCCGTCGAGAAAAAAATTTCCATCAACCACTTTCCCACCACCAATCTTCCATCCCCAAAGAAATCTACATTTACTGAAAACAATCCCTAAAGAATAAACTGTCCCATTGAAAAAACAAAATAAAATCATCGAGAAAGAATCGAACGAGAAAAAAATTTCCATTGCCCGTTTTTCCAGCCCCCCTGACAAACAAGGTACTCGCCTTGTGTCCTTTCTCACGTAGTCCATAGCCACCGAACAAAATCCCGAGGCGCTTCTACCCGCTTCTGCAGTTTTCCACACGCTTCTGCACATTTACACGCCTCAGCCTCTGACACGATCCATTTATCTTGCAGCCCGTCACGCTGGAGGTGAAGTGCCCACGGGTGCAGTGCCCGCAGTTAGAGTGCGATGAGAAAATCGCCTTCAGGCCGGACAAGAAAGCTTGCTGCAGGCAGTGCCCCCCGACGACGCCTAGCGCCGTGGTGGTCGCCGGTGGTGGCGTCGGAGTCTCCGTCGGAAGTGACGCCATGCGTCTACCGAGGGACCAGGCGGCACCATCGACGAGGCGCACCGCCGAGGAAATTCTCGCTTCCGGTGGATGCAAATATCCTCTTGGTGGACCCTACGAGAATGGAAGAGAGTGGCATCCGAGAGTCCACTCGCACGGAGAAATGAAGTGCGTCAAGTGCAGATGCAAGGTGAGAGCTTTTCGCATTTTCAAGTATGAAGCCTCTTTTCAAAAACACATTTGTATTCTCTACTGTGTTGAACAGTTGTTTTTTTTTGGGGCATTTCTGTCTCAAAAGACGTTATACAATATACACACTGAAAAAATTGTATTCTTAAAATACAAACTTAACACTTTACCGACCGGTAGCGATTCAACATTCTATGCGCTTGTCACCGGCCGCTCGGCCGCAGATACAGAAAACTTCAAAGATTGTTGATTCATTCGTCAACTTTTCAATATTATATATCAATGTGGAGCTTACAGTACAATCTAACGATTCTATCTCCTTAATTGATAACGATAACGAAGTATCGGTTCCCATGGCAAACAATTAGTAACCTACTGGTCAATGAGCATCGGCGACAAAAAGCCGGTTAATAGGCTATCGGTCGGCAAGCGTTGTCATTAAGAAGCCTATTAATAGGCTACCGGTCGGTAAAGTGTTAATAATTCATTGTAATAGATATTCTTAATAGATAAAAATATTTTCTTATCGATATGACGGTTTTTGGAACATATTCTTAATAATCCATCTAAATGTCGCCACACAATGCGTGTCAGTATTCGGTTAAGTTAGGTTACACATCGCGTGCGGCACATGTCGATGCCGGTATCTTGTTCCTCTTGTAATTTTGAGTACTATATTATTTGGTGTGCTGTGTTGTATAAAAAATATGGATTAGGAAATGACGAAGTGGCTAGAAGAAGAGGATTTAGGCGATTTAATGGAAATATTTACAAGTGATAGAAATACATGTATATATGAATTGTAACCTTCTCTCGTGACTACATTTTTCAACCAATTCCGATTTCAAGATATGGATAATGTAATTTTCGACGATATAAAGAGTGAAGCATTTCATTAAGAGTTTTGTTTCCAATAATTATATACGAAATATATCCATACAAATTGTTTACCGGGCTATGTTAAGAATATCTGATAAGAATATCCGTTAAGAATATTTGATTAGAGGAATCTGTTTAGAACATTCTACTCTTAAATTAAGAAGATCCTCTTGTTGCTTATTTTAGTAGGAAATATTCTAAACTTAAGTGGTAAATTCTTAAGATAACAATACAATTTTTTCAGTGTACTTGTCAGCTTGAAAAAATCGGTTGTTTTTATTTTTGCATAATCTAAACGTAAAAGATTGTTTTTCTAAAATGTTAAATTCGTCCGAGCAAAATTTAAGGATAAGACGCCGCTGCACTGCCGGCTTCTTTTGCGTTATTCTTCCCCTTACCGCGCCCAGCATTTGTTTGTTGGTAAACTGGGCCGTCCTACAGCTCGCAGTGGCTCCAGCGCTTCACTCGCTGCTGCTTTGACTAACGCCCTTTCCTTTGATCTTTAACAATTAATATCTCGTTCAATATTGCGAATTTTGAATAATGGTCCAGGACTTTTGTGTTTGTTTTAAGCCGCCCAACATCCCCAGGGAAGATTATTAGGGTATTCTGGGACACTCTGTATAACCTTTTAATTAGTGTTCTAAAGGGCGGGAAAAAAAACATGAAAAATTTGAAAAAAACCGGTTTTTTTCGGCTTTTTTCTTGCCAACTTTTCCGGCAGGAAAAATATGCAAAAAAATATTTTCTGTAGATTTTTAGTTTAATGTTTTCTGTTTTATCAAGATTTTAGCGTGAAGTACACACTCATGCATAAAGACATAATACAGAACGCAAAAGGAAATAAAACAATCAGAGTCCTTCATTTTCATCGTGGCAATAGAAATGAATGAGGTCTCTGATTGGTTTATTTTCTTATGCGTTGTGCATTATGCCTTTATGCAAGAGTGTATATTCCCCGCTTTATTACTATCATTATTCTGAGAATGATTAGTTAAAGGTGAAAATATGTAGTTATAACATTTGTAAGAAAACAGAACAAACTTAGAAGTTGACTTCAACTGTTTATTTTTATAATAAAACAAATTTTAAATTAAATAACAAACAATATTTGTTACAAACTACAAACAAGTACATATGCAATACACATTTTTCGTTCTTTTCGGGAAAAAAACCGGGTTTTTTCGGTTTTTTTCCATGGTTTTTTTCACGAAATGTATTATTCCTGCTTTTTTAGAACACTACTTTTAATACTTTGCACTCGAGGCCTTTTTCGGAAGTATCTTTCGATTTCAAAATGTACTTGCGAGGGAGAAACTATTTTATTATAGTGTTTTGGAAAGCTCTCGAGATAAGCATGCTGTAAAAAATATTCTATTCAAGAAATTCTACTTAATACTTAGCCTACCACTCGCGCGCAGCGAACTGTACGATTTCCACCACGCTCGAGCAAGCCAAACTACGCTGTCCACCACGCATGTTTCGCAAGTGACGCGGCCTGGTATTCGGTACTTGAAATCAAAGAAGTTTGAAAACTATTTATGCGATTAATTATATCTTGCGATAACAATTTCGTTAAACGATTTCACATATTGTTTATACAAAACATGAAATTAAAAGTATATAACAATTCTTTTTTGTAATATTTTGTTAATATTTATAATTTTAACACCATTGAATTGATGGATTTTATTATAGAAACAGTTCGTCAGTAGTGAACAACTAGTGATCAAGCGACTAGTATGTAGGTAAATAAAAAAAAAGAAGGAAACGCGTCGCTAATGTCAACATGGGAGATCTCCCCGATCGGTCGGCCACCGATTTACATTGAAATGGTTTACCCGATTGGTCGGCTAAGTGTTAAGAGTTCTGTTTAAGAAATTGACGGTGACCTTCGCGTGACCTTCAAATGACTTCTCCAAGGTCAGACCATTGCTAACAATTGATAGCCCTTTTCAAGCCATACAACTTTTGTTTGAAACATTTTCTTATTTAAGCCACCGTTCCGGCAATAGTTGTGTGTCTTTGAGTGTATTAAAAATTGTATATAAAATATATTATTTTACATTTTCCACTTCGTATGGAAGAACATGAACAGCTAGGGAACCTGTTCACGAATCAATACTGCGCTTCTATCACTTGGAGATAACGAAATCTAGCATAAATAAAAACTGTCGCCTCTAATTCGCCACTCGAGTTACCACGCGAAACACCGCACGGTGGGACAAACTGCTCATTTTTGTCAAAATAAAAAGTCTCTTGATAGTAGGGGTGTGCGAGTACTCGTAATTTACGAGTCGAGCCCAGACCGGTTCGCTTCCTCGAGCCGAGTCGAGCGTTCGAATTTTTCAAGTTACTCGAATCGGCGAACTGCTTGAAAAAAATTCGAACTACTCGAAAACTTCGAACAAGTCGAATATTCGAACTACCCGACTACATTCGAGCTACTCGAATATTATCGAACTATATACGAACGATAGTTCGAGTAGCTCGAATGTATTCGGGTAGTTCGAATATTCGACTTGTTCGAAGTTTTCGAGTAGTTCGAATTTTTTTCAAGCAGTTCGCCAATTCGAGTAACTTGAAAAATTCGAACGCTCGACTCGGCTCGATTTGTCGATTGTTACTTGACTCGAAATTCGAGTACCCGAATAAATCGAGTACTCGCACACCCCTACTTGATAGAAATAAGACACAGACATGACTCTTTTTCGAGGTTACAGCTAAGATGTTGCAGAGTAAGGGAAAATTAAGGACAAAGCATCAGAAACAAGATTTAACATCGAAAATCGATCTCAATAAAAAATCAAAAATAAACTAAAATGAAAAACTATACATTGCTTTCAACCATTGATACCAAATGAAATTCTACAAATTCCTTAATATCTGTATCGAAATGCAGCTAAATTGTACTTACCATAAATATTTTATAGCTTAAATAGCCTGCATTCATTAATACATTTGCGTGCGTACTGACACAAGATTTATTATTTGTCAAGTTTGGTTTCAACTTATAAGTCACATATTTCTGGGAGGCCTTATAATCACGTTTTGACCCAAATGGTTGCTAACTAAATACTATCAAGCCCTAGAAAAATATATGGTCCGAACTAGGAACCTGTCCAAATTAGGGACATTTCCCCTCTCAGAAAGCGCATCGCATCTATCAATCCAAACGCATTAACACGTTGATCGCCCAGTCACCTTGAATTTTGGTGACTGTCTAGTTAACTGTCCAAAGTGTTAATTATACTTCTGAACACCTATTTTGATCGTTTATAATCAGGTTCTGAAATCTTCGGCCAGATATGGGTGACGTGGCTATCAACGTGTTAACACTATTTCTACCGACCGGTCAAATGACCATTTTTAACATTTCGATTAGATTTTCCTATATACAACGTAATTGCATCGCCTTTAAATTTCACGACTTTTTCTAAAATATACGTATAATACATTTTTCAATATTTTAGGAAAAGTCGTGAAATTTAAAAGTGATGCAATCACGTTGAATATAGGAAATTCTAAACGAAATTTTAAAAACGGCCATTCGACCGGTCGTGGTAGGGAATAGTGTTAAAACGGACGTTTGAATTGAAATGTAGAAAATCCGAGTGGCCTAACAAGCGAGTTACACGACGAAGCAGACTTGAGCGTGGCACTTACGAAATTAGCAGATGACGATTACTCTCTGGGCAAACGGTCACTCGTAAATCATCGGAAGCATCAAGTTCTTCTCGGTTACGATCGCGTTAACGCGCTAACGCGACGACGTTTGCGAAAGTCCATGCCAAACGGTCGAACGAAGACGACAACGACGAGTGGAAGTGGCCGGCCACCGGTTGTTAAACATGGCCCGTCGTCCTCTGGTCTGGTGGCTCGTGTGCGCCAGGAAGGCGGCGCGGAACTCGCGCGAATAGAAAGCGACTTAACTCGACTTAACGATGAGATTAACGGGTTTCGGTTAAATGCCGCTCTTCGTGCCGCGCTCCTAAAATAATTGCTAATTGCACGTTGTAAGTCAGCTGACGTGGTGATCTATAGGAGATAGAGGAAATGGGCGCGAAAAGAAATCGGGTTTTTTTTAGAGAGAAAGAAAGAAAGAGAGAGAGAGAGAGAAGTACTTTGTCAAGAGTAAACTGAAGTGGTTTTCAATCTTTTCTTGGTTTCCTTCGTCTTGAATATTTTTTGGCAAATTTAATTGTAGTAATTGCTAATCACACGTAGTAAGTCAGCTGACGTGATGATCTATAGGAGATAGAAGAAATGGGCGCGAAAAGAAATCGACTTTTTTTAGAGAGAGAGAGAGAGAGAAGTATTTTGTCAAGAGTACACTGAAGTGGTTTTCAATCTTTTCTTGTTCTCCGTTCTCTGGAATATTTGTTAGTAAATTTATTTGTAATAATTGCTTTGATGATTGACGAGCGGGTATAAGAAAGTGCATTGGAAAAAGTAGTAGAGTGGAAAATTGGAAATTTCTTTAATTTTAACTAAGATAACATGTGGATCTTGTAATTAGTTATCTGACGGCGTAATTAGTTAATGGCGGCTTGTGTAAATGAAATAATCAATTTTAATCGGCAAAATTCACGGCTTCATGATCACTTGAAGATTGTAAAAAGAAGAATACTTCAGACAAAGAATATTTAAGACTGGCAAGTCCTAGGTACGCTCTTTTGTACTTTATTGTTTCTCATAAGAAAACATTCTAAATACGTCTGATACCTTAAATTTATTATTATCTAATAATGCATTTAACAACGAGCAATACTCTGCTGTAAGTATTATTTAATTATTATAATTATTCCTATGGCCGTGCTATTTTTTGTTTTAAAACGATATGAAGCTCTCTCTCTCTCTCTCTCTCTCTCTCTCTCTCTCTCTCTCTCTCTCTCTGTCTTTTATTGAGCCTGTGAAAAAATATCTTGAGCTTGTTAAAGGACGAACTGAAAAAATTGCTAGGGTAAAAAATTAATGATACCTGCAGAATTCCATACCTTCCAATTATTCGCTCATTCTTCTCACTCCCTGCGCGAACACTTGCTTACACAGTATAAACATAAGGTAAACTTGGCGTGTCGTGAGATCACCCCGACACTTTGTCGAGCAGGCGACGACAATTTCCGGTTTGCAAGTTCGCCATTAACTCTTCATGAGCCACATTCCATTCGTGCCGCTGGTACCCACTGCTTGGCGCTTAGCTAAGGATAGGCCCATGTTTACTACCTCTTACGAATTCCTGAAAGAAAGCCTCGCGATGTCGAGCTGCAAAGTGAACTCAGCCAGAATCCGTTCCGTTCACGAAGAATACAGTTGGTCAATCTAAGCAACATTTCGAAGGATAAAATTTGCCTCAGATAAAATCTAAACGGGCTAATGAATTTGAGAAAAATCAATTAAAGATTCTTACTAATTTGTTAAAAAGAAATGTAACCGGATTACTAAAATTTACTTAGGGTAGGGTTAGGATGAAGCTGGAATCAGTTATTTCTCTGAATGACACATTTTTCTTTTCACCCAGTGTAAAGAAACTTTACTTGTATCTCGATTGATAACGAACCTTTTAAATGAAGATTTAAAATATATGAATTTAAGGAACGTTGAATGCTTCTTCGAAAAACATATTGTCTGAGTGAGCCAGCAGGAACAGGTCACAGGTTATGTATAGTAAATTGATTAATTTAAGAAAGATCAATAGGGTTATACACCCTGTTACTTCCTACACGTTCTCCACTAAATTTATACAATTTTTCCGATAAACAATCGCCAACAGGCTTAACGAAATTAAAAAAGCTCGTATCCAGAAATGCTTTCCTGTTAGACCCATAAAATCCTCAATTCTACTGACAAACTCTTCAAAACCACCCACGAATTTTCTGTTTCTTTCAATTTGAGCATCCATTCGAATCACCAGGCATAGAATGCTCCGTATTATTTTTATAAGATCCTACATCTTCTTGGCACAACTTTCAAAATTATCTACAAATTTTCCATTTCTCTCAATATTAGGCAACCATTCGAATCAGCAAGCCTGGAATTCTCCCTATTATCTGCATTCTTCATTCTCTTCCATTCTAATATCCTGCATTTTCTTGAAAACGTTTACAAAACCACCCACGAATTTTCTATTTCTCTCAACATTAGGCAACCATTCGAATCAGCAGGTCTGGAATTCTCCGTATTATCTGCATTCTTCATTCTCTTCCATTCTAAAATCCTCAATATTCTCGAAAGCATTTTCAAAACCACCGACGAATTTTCTATTTCACTCAACATTAGGCAACCATTCGAATCAGCTGGTCTGGAATTCTCCGTATTATCTGCATTCTTCATTCTCTTCCATTCTAAAATCCTCAATATTCTCGAAAGCATTTTCAAAACCACCCACGAATTTTCTATTTCGCTCAACATTAGGCAACCATTCGAATCAGCAGGTCTGGAATTCTCCGTATTATCTGCATTCTTCATTCTCTTCCATTCTAAAATCCTCAATATTCTCGAAAGCATTTTCAAAACCACCCACGAATTTTCTATTTCACTCAACATTAGGCAACCATTCGAATCAGCAGGTCTGGAATGCTCGCTCCCGCGCATTCGTCGTCTTGTTGCCAAGCGCAGAAGTCACGGTGGGACACGCGACGCAGTCTCTCTCTTCCTCCTCTCTCTCTCTCTCTCTCTTACTCTCTCTCGAGCTATTTGCTTTACTTTTGTTCCTTGCGCGCTGACTCGTTAGAGCGCAGGCCTCGAACGGGCCGGCCGATGTCCAGACACGGCAACCTACCGGAGACCTTTTGAGGAGAAAACCTTTAACTGGACTGGCTCCTCGCCCGTGGACCGACCATTAAAAGGGTCCATCCATTACGATGAAAATGGAACGCGGCCTCGCGGTGCTCCCGACGTCGTGTCGCGTCGTCGTGGAGAGAACGCGCGAGAGATGGCGTAAAAGAAGAGCGAGCCGATCGAAACGTCTCGATCCGAGCCAGACAAATTTCTTGTTTCGCTGACTTATGCGCGCGTTGCGCTAGTAGGCTCTAGAAGGGAATGCAAGGGTCCGTGAGGGTCCAGGGTATAATGGTTCACGTCGGATTATTTATAGACGAAGGTTCTTGTCCAGTGTCAAGGGTGTGGACTATTTTTAACGTGCACTGAGAGACAAAAAATAGTTGGATTTACTATAATCTCACTATATTTTGTAGTTAAATCTGGCGTCAAACATATTTTTATAGTTCACTTAACCATAGAAAATATAGTAGAATGAACGATTTGTACAAACGGTTATATTATTAACTATTACCTTTGTTCTTGTTTCCATATGTATAGTAAAATGTGCTATGTGAATATAGTTAGTTCTATCACTATGTATGAAATATTCTGGTAATATTAACTATATAAAATAGTTACTTTTCTTACCATTGTATATTTTCAACCATACTATATTTTTAGTTGAAATAACCATAATTTTGGGTAAAAACATAATATCGTTGGTTATACTGTGCCTCTATCGCAATTATTACCGACATTATGGTAACATTCACCATAAATATGACATTTCCAACTATAATTTTGTTACTATGCCATTATAGTTAGATATATCATATACTTTTCTTTCAGTGTGAGATTTTTAGCGCATAGTACTTGGATATTTGTTATTTGTTCACTCGACGATGGTATTGAGATGGATTCTTTTTATTATGAGACGAGGTTCATAGAAGGTGTAAAATGTTTAGGTAATATTTACTTTTTGTTGGGTGGATGATGGTATTGGTATGCATTGGTTTATTGTGAGATGTAGAGCGTTTGGATAAGATTTGTTTTTTGTAGGGTGGAGGATTGGCACAAGCAAAGATAATTTTTATTTTGAGATGAAATTTATAGTATACGTTCTGTACTACAAGGTCGAATTGTAGGGTCAAAGTATAAGTGTTTGAATATTTACTTTTTGTCGGATTCAAAATGACCTCTGGTAAGGACAGGCCCATTTTGGGATCGTTGTAGGCTCTAGGCACTTTTGCATAAAAACAGTATTTGTAAATCCTTTCAATTCAACGTCCACGTTATTCAATTGTCAATATATTTCTATTTTCCTTAAAACAATCTTTTCCACAATTTTAAAAAAATTAAATGAAAGGAAAATTATATTTTCAATACTGTTGTTGCAAGAGTAGGCTACATTCCTATTTAAAATCTCGTTTTTAAACTTTCGTAGACCCCTGTAGATTCGTAGGCTCTAGGCACAGTTCCTACTATGCTTAGTGGATAAGACGGCATTGGATAAGAATAATTTCTATTGCGAGCTGCAATTTACAGTACAGATTCTATAGTATACGGTGTTCAGATCACATTTCTCTTTTGGCAGAATTATAATAACATAAGTATGAAACAATTTGATCGTGAGAAGGGATTTATTGCATATGAAAATTATTTTTTCTCTAAGCACCAATCGTTTGAATCGTTCATTAATCGAGAAACATCAAGAAGGCGCTTTGGACATCGCATTTTGAAAATGATTTCGGAACAATCATTATTTGGGGTATTGATATTTGCTCGCGGGTAATGCCAGCTGACGTCAGAGTCTGTTTTGTACCAATGATCCTTTGACTTACCAAAGATTTGTTTTTGCGTCATTGGAATTAATCGTGTAATAATCTTTGTTCTTTCGTATGATGTCGAGCAATTAAAATCTGGTGGATGAGTTGACTTTTGTATTACACGATGTATTCGATAATAACACTATTATTAAATTCATTATTCTGATTTTCAGAAGAAATGAGCTTGCAAGCAACACGCTTAGTCTTACAGTTCCTTCAAGTATCCTATTTCAAAACAGTGAGATGAGGTGCGGTTGGAGACTGCGTACGAAGCACTTTTATGCACGTCTTGATAGTCGAAGAATGTGTTTTGCAACCGTGATCCCTTTGACCTTTCTATGTTTGTTCTTGTAGTGTTCAGATAGTACAATAGGCCTTTCGTTTTTTCCACGTGGAATCTTTTTGTCACGAGACATTAGATCTTTGCACCGTAGGATTCGTTAACCCTAGGTTTACGAAACTTTTTTTTTAAACACAATTCTCCCTTCAAACTCGTCAAACTGACGGATTGCTGTGAACCCAGTGTTAAATACTTCAGATACTTTCCAAGACTCGTTGGAACATTATAAAACTGTAGCAGATCTTTACCCTACAGGATTCCATTAAATCCCAAGAGCGACATTCCTATTTAAGGCGAAGCCCAAGAACAAACCCAACTCATCTTCCAGTATCAGAACAGCGAGCTGAGATGATATGCGATAGAACGTGGCCGCACAAAATACTTGAAGAATTTTTCAAGCAATCGTTCACATAGAAAATCCTTTATTGCAAACGACGCACATTGGGTGAAACAATTGAATTAGGTGGACCTAGCCACACGAACAAAGCGAATTCTTCCTCGTCTTCCTGTTTGAGAACGGCGAGATGCGATAGATTGTAAAATTCAGGCCACGCATTTAGCAAACTTGACCTCTTTAATCGTCGAATTAAACTATCGATGCTTGTTTCAGCACACAAAAACTCTTAATCACAAAACGGCGTTAGACCTTCACCCACCAACATTCATTAACACGTTGACTGCCACGAAACATTGAATTTTGGTGATTGTTTAGTTACCTATCTAAAGTGTTAGTTATACTTCCAAATACCTATTTTGATCATTTATAATCAGACACTGAAACCGTCACCCGAATTCGGGTGACGTGGTAGTCAACGTGTTAAAGACCTCAAAAACACTTTCCATTCGAACCTAACTAGAAGAACAAAGCAAACTCTTCCTCATCTTCCTGCTTCAGAACATGCATTTAACAAACTCTTTAATCGTTCAATCAAACTATCGATACCTATTTCAGCACACAAAAACCCTTGATCCCAAAACGATGTTAGACCTTCAGCCACCAACATTCATTAAATACCTCAAGAACACTTGCCACTCGAACCTAACTAGAAGAACAAAGCAAACTCTTCCTCATCTTCCTGCTTCAGAACATGCATTTAGCAAACTTGATCTCTTTAATCGTTCATTTAAATTATTAATGCTTATTTTAGCAGACAAAAACTCTTGGTCCTAAAATCGCGTTAGACCTTCACCCACCAACATTCATTAAATACCTCAAGAACACTTGCCACTCGAACCTAACTAGAAGAACAAAACAAACTCTTCCTCATCTTCCTGCTTCAGAACATGCATTTAGTAAACTTGATCTCTTTAATCGTTCATTTAAATTATTAATGCTTATTTTAGCAAACAAAAACTCTTGGTCCCAAAATCGCGTTAGACCTTCACCCACCAACATTCATTAAATACCTCAAGAACACTTGCCACTCGAACCTAACTAGAAGAACAAAGCAAACTCTTCCTCATCTTCCTGCTTCAGAACATGCATTTAGCAAACTTGACCTCTTTAATCGTTCATTTAAATTATTAATGCTTATTTTAGCAGACAATAACTCTTGGTCCTAAAATCGCGTTAGACCTTCGCCCACCAACATTCATTAAATACCTCAAGAACACTTGCCACTCGAACCTAACTAGAAAAACAAAACAAACTCTTCCTCATCTTCCTGCTTCAGAACATGCATTTAGCAAACTTGACCTCTTTAATCGTTCATTTAAATTATTAATGCTTATTTTAGCAAACAAAAACTCTTGGTCCCAAAATCGCGTTAGACCTTCACCCACCAACATTCATTAAATACCTCAAGAACACTTTCCACTCGAACCTAACTAGAAGAACAAAGCGAACTCTTCCTCATCTTTCTGTTTCAGAATGGCGAGGTTAGGTGCGACAGGAAGCGGTGCCCACGGGCCCTCTGCAACTCGATCGCCCATCAGATCAAGCGGGGCGACTACGTGGCGGACGCGGACGACTGTTGCACGGTCCAGTGCCGTCGGGCGAGGCGTCATCATCGCAATAATCATCATCCAGCGCGGCACACCGTGACGCCGCGTGAGCTCAGCTGAGCGCCTTAGCGCGGCCTTACCCTCGAGTCGTCCAGGCTGGTCCGCTGCTTCCACATGAAAAAGAAGGAAAGAAGAAGGAAGAAGAGTCTCAGGCCCTGCCGCTTCTTCTCCGTAGCTTTCGGACACCAGTGATTTAAGCAACGTAGAGATCGTTGCCTCGTTCGTCGTCTCCCTGCTACCTTCGTCCCAGTATCCGCTTAGACCGTTTCCGTTTACAATCTAGAGAGAGGTTGTTGCGTCCAAGTGAAAAAGCCTTGGTTGTAGGGCCAGTGGATCGAGCTGAAGAAGAATTCTCGCAAGCAAAAGTACGATGAAGATTACGAATTAGAAAGATTCGTGTAAGGAATATCGATGCTATTCCAGGTGTTAGAGAATGGATTGGGACGCTGAAGATTCTTGTAAGAGGAAGTGTGATGAAGATTATGGATTAGGAAGATTCGGCTGAAGAAGATTGTTTGTGGATGAGGCGTAAGCAGTTGGATTTTGCCAGATGTCCTTTTTGAAGGTTGTCAGTGTTTGGACAAGGTCATGCTACTTTCTTGGAACAGAAGAAAATTATTGGAATGAAGTGATGCCGTGGTAAATCATTGGATAGTTAATTCTTGAGAACAGGAAGAGAAGTTGTACTCACTGCGTTAATTGGTTATTAATAGCGAAACCGTTTGGTTTTAGTGAATAATAGGGAAGAATGCTGTAGTTACTGCCAGAGGGTAGGAAATCATTCGGCGGAACGCTTGATTCTGGAGGACAAGGAAAATTGCTGTAACTATCTGGACAAGGTGACGAATCATCCAAATGATCTGGGTTTTATTTTTGAAGGAGAGACAAAAATACCATGCCACTGGTACTAAATCGTCAAGCATGCAATTTAATGAAACACAAAGCCACGTAATACCTACCGTTGCAAAATAGTAAATCATTTTGAAGAACAGAAAAAGAGTACAGCGATCCCTATAACACGGTACTAAATCATCCAACCGATCAATTTAAAGAAAAAATAGAAAAATGCCTGGAATCCACCGCACCGCGTCACACAAATTAGAACCATGCGAATCAATTGAGCTTTTGCTTCTTGGAGAACCTGTGAAATTAGTGTTCCACCGATGACCTTGATAATTAGTCAGCGAAGAGAAAGAAAAGCGATGGCCTTGATAATTAGTGAGTGAAGGGAAAGATAAGCGATGACCTTGATAATTAGTGAGTTAAGGAAAAGGAAAGCGATGACCTTGATAATTAGTGAGTGAAGGGAAAGAAAAGCTGAGGAAAATTGGAGAGAAGTGTAGCGACGCCCTTAGCTGGTCTGCACGCTCGGTCGTTCGCCCTGGCGTCGTGTGAGCACCCACAACTCGCAGCCAGACAGTTTATTAATCAATTGACTCTCATCAACGGATAAAAACGGAACGGAAGCGCGACTTGCTCTCCACCGTTCGCGAGTGACCTCACGGTACGCAGCGTGCGGTCAATGAGGACGTAAGAAAAGAGTCGCGAGGGGTGAGAAGGAGCGGAAGGAGGGAGAGGATAGAAAGAAAATGTTTTTAGTCGCGAGGATAAATTGCAGTGCCCTACCGTACCCACCAACCTCACCAAGTTACCCAGCAACCAAAGAAGACTGAAGAACCTCCGATGGCGGCATCAGTTATCATTTGCGCGATTTGCTAACGTTTACTAATAACTACAGCTTAACATTATTATTATTATTATTGATAATATTATTGTTATTATTATAGCTAGATTACTATTATTATTAGAATTGTATTATTGCGGTTATTATTATTATTATTATTATTATTATTATCACTATCGCTATCATTATTACTACTTATTTTATTATTATCACTCGTATCGCGAATGCCCTTTCTCTCTTTTATTCTTTGTTGATATTAACCTAACGAATGGAAGAACACCGTTCGATCATAATCTCCAATCTAAAGCTTTGCTCTTTCCGTCTCTTTCTTTCGTAATGGTAGTAACACTGCGCGTAGGCTCTTAAGGATATTTATTATTAGGAATGTTGTCTTCGAACGATTGTTCAACGGTGATCGCAGGGTACTGAAATTTTTTTGATATTAATAAGCGGACTTTAGAATGGCGAGAGATTCAGGATTATTTTTTCGTTGCAATCGAGCGTCTTTACAAATGCGCTGTGGATTCTGCAGAAATAATAACGAGACACAGAAGTGTCGAAAGAAAAGAAATTTCGGTCCCTCGGCTGCCATCGATCGTTACGTTTGCGTGAGAGGTCGGTTGTTACGAATGTGTCAAACACATTGTCGCGTTTTTTTTTTTCTTTTCTAAGTGGTTTGTACTTCTTCGTTGTATTATCGTATTACCAGTATGAACGTAAATGGCGCACGTAGGTGCCGCGAGGAAGCAAAGCGAACGGAAGATACCGACGGCCGGAAATGGACGTTTTGGAAAGCGTTAGTTTCTGGAAAGGTCGTTCTTCCTAACAGTTCCGTTCGATCAATGTCACCAGGCTTGACGGCCTCTTGTGTCACGGATTTTCGTTACATGCCGTGACACTGTGTCATAAATCGTCACTAAAAGTTTATGAACAAAGTGACCAGAGTTTTTAATGACAATATCAGTATCGTTTTTATTCCGAGTATTAATGTCACGAAACTGTCGCACGTTTATTTTTTAGATCGGCATAAATAAGATCGTCATTATTATAGATTTAATTTATTTTCGATATTTCTACTTTTAAATGTAATTATGTGAAATCAGAAGGAAATCTTAAAGGAACGTTGGAAAATGGATGTCGAAGTTTGTGTACATATCATCCGAATTAACAGATTGTAATTTTTTAATCGTTTAAAAAGATTCGAATGTTAAATAATGAGCATATGAACAAAGTAGAGCTTGTTTTCGTTCTCTATTCATTATTACGATACTTGCAAACTATTTTCTGTCGAAACAAAGACTCGAATGTCATCGAACCTGCTGACTTTATTGATCGACAAATTGTCCATCTAACTTGGTGGACAATCGTTAACGAGAAACTACGAAAAATACCACAGCATAGTACACAGTGGCATAGCTAGAGTCTCAAGGGCCCCGGGGTAAACAAAAATCCAAAACCCTCATACAAACACAAATTTATTCGATTTTCCATCTGTATATTGGGGCTTGGATTTTTTGTTTTACTCCTTCACCTGGCTCTTAACTACACGGCCAATCCGTACTTCATTGAACAAACGACGATCAAACAAATTATTCTCAATGCGCCGTGCGCGCATAAGAATAATAAAATCTCGAGCCTCCCTGAAAATAAAAAAACAAAAACTTATATCGACATGCGATGAACGTATTAAATGGTACTTCACAGTATTGAAATTCCACGTGCGTTTTGCGCAAGAAGAACGAATGTTCTAACAAACGACAATCAGACATTAGGTTTATTCTTTATTTCTGAACTCTGTAGAAAAGTATAAAAAGTGTGTGTACGTACATTCAGTATAAGCATGTACTCTGCACTTTTCTGGGAAATTCAGTCCCAGTGTAGGAATAAAGAACACGCCTATTATTCTCAATATGCCGTGCGCACGCAGAAATAATAAAATATCGAGCACCGTTAAAAACAAGAAAACTTACATCGACATGCGATGAACATATGGACCGTTTATTTTTAAAGTGGTGTAAGTCCATTTTTTGAAAAAAAAAAATGAGACATCGCATAATTTGTGATTGATTCGGTGTAAACGTTTTACTTATAACTTAGTTAATTTTTTTTTTTAATGGACTTACACCACTTTCGTAATAGACGGTCCATATAAAATGATACTTGGCAGTATTGAAGTTGCACGTGCGCTTTACTCATAAAACACAAACGTTCCAACAAACGACAATCAAACAAATTATTCTCAATGCTCCGCGCGTGCGTGTGAATAACAAAATCTCGAGCATCGTTAAAAAAAAGAAGCTTATCTCGACGTGCGAAAAACGTACAAGCACGGTCTTGTATACAGGTCTGGCAACTTCTGAGTGAAAAGTAATGCTCATAATGACCTTTTTTTCATTTCTATAGCAGCCACTAGGGGTATTGCGATCACATAGTCTTGATAGATACAATCTTATTTTAGGCCTTTGATATTTAACATCATTACAATATCCAAAGTTTAGAACGATTCCAAGCCAATAGTACAGAATCGTGTTTTCAAGTCAGTTATTAACCCTTTGGACTCCGAGCAATTTTTGACAATATCTTTCAGCAACTCCGAGTCATTTTGACTATGAGTTACCAGCATCTCCGAATCATTTTGGCCGGGCTACAAACTACTCCGGGAGTATACAAGGTGTCCCACCTAACTTGACCACCTTGAATATCTCTCTTATTTTTAATTATAGAAAGAAATTTTATAGACAAGAATTGTTTCATGTCAGGGGGCGAATACTCTCTCGTGAAAAATTTTTTTTCACGTTCATACTTTTTGAAATGTCAAAGTCATCGACATTTTTTTAAATGGAACTAGATATGTTTTTTATCGCGGAGTATTAGTAGAGGTGGAGACCTTTCCAACGACCTATTACACAATGACTTTCGCTTGTCCTTGAGCATGGAAAATTAAAAAATAATTGGAAATGTTATAAATGATGGAATCGTGTCAATGTTCTCTGCTACACTCACAAATGCCATTTTTCCACTAAAATAACGAAAGCTCGCACAGCTGAGGAAAATGCTCACTATGAATTTCTTAATCAAACAGATAGTAGTACATGAAATTTGAAGCCTAGCAGCATTTGTAAATGGACAATGTTCGTCTTGAGGAATACAAGAAACTTATTTACTAACATTAGCCTCGGCTGATAAATGTATTGAAGTCGATGGACATCATTTTGAGCAATTGTTAAAATAAATGTCTTCTATTAAAGCTTTTCATCATTTATAATATTTCGAATTATTTTTAATTTTCCATGCTCAAGGTCAAGTGAAACTCGTTGTGTAATAGGTCGTTGGAAAGGTCTTCACCTCTACTATCACTCAATGATAAAAAAAAATATCTAGTTCTATTTAATAAAATGTTGATGACCTTGACATCTCAAAAAACATGATCGTGAAAATTTTTTTTTTACAGAACAATACTCACCCCTGACAACAAACAATTCTTGTCTATAATACTTCTTTCTATCGTTAAAAATAAGAGAGATATTCGAGGTGGTCAAGTTAGGTGAGACACCCTGTATACAATGTAGCAAGCGAAGAAACGGACCAAGCTCTGTCACCAGACTGACTACACTAAGCTTGGGCCAAAAGATCTCTTCCTACATGTATAAAGATACAAAGTATCTTCGAGATGCTGGCATGCCTTGTCTCCGCAACGACGACAACGGAGTCCAAACGGTTAATAATACATGAGGAGCTATGACGCGATTGTCAAGTTATGTACAGGGTGTTGCGAAGACATACACGGCAGTTTAATTAATCGGCTTTTGTCCCCAACGCTTACCGACCGGTCTATTAATCTGCTTAACAAAAAAGCAGTTCAAAAAGTTTACCGGTCGGTAAAGTGCATTCAATATAATTGAAGTGTGGTTAATATAAAGACGAGGTACGAGTCGAGAACGTCAACCTCCCAGCCTCGTCCAGTGCCACCTAGCATTAGTAGATCGGCAGGCTGCTCCCCTCCACGCTCTCTTGTCGGTCAGCAGAGCGAGCGCCTGCAGATTTTTGGATAGGCAACCCGACATACTGCCGTGTATGTCTTCGCAACACCCTGTATATCAACAATACCCGATGAGAACGCCTCCACTTAGAAATGAAAAAAATCGTCAGGAAAGGAATCACCCCCCGCCACTGAAATTCGTAGGAGTTTACAGACCTGCATACAAGATCGTGCGTACAATATGGTACTTGGCAGTATTGAAATTGCACGTGTGTTTTACGGAAGAAGCACGAACGTTCTACCGACGTTATCTCTTTGTGCATTTCTCATTATCTAGTCTTAAAGATTTCGGGTTAGGGACCCGATTTGTTTCCACCATTTCACCACCACACACGCGCGCTCGTACAGATTCACAGGTGTGCCTTAAAGTAGGTGGCGCGGTGGTGGTGAACGTTTCTGGGTGGTAAGATGGTTCGGCGGGCGAGAAAGACGAGATGAAAATCGAGGGTAACGACTTTATACACGGTGTCGCGGCAGCTGGCAGGCCTGGTTGCTCCCGAAGCGAAAATATTTCGTGTCCGTTCGCCCGTTACGAAGACGCGTAAAGATGCGTCCAGACTTGCGAAAATTTACGTTCTGCGCTCCATACGACGAGAAATTCTGTGCACCTTGACGAATTTATAGTCGCGCTATCTTTCCAGACTTGTACAAATTTACGTTGTGCGTCGAATCTAGAATACGAGAGAAGCTTTGCCGCAAAATTCACAGTTTTTGTCGCATAAATGTTTGCGTGGCTCGTGGTGCGTTTGTCCTCAAGACGTTCGTGCATCGTTGACAAAAATCGGTACGATACTGTCGCACAGTGGTTTAGAACGCGGTCGCAGCGCGGATTAATTACAAGCGCTTGTGACACTTTTATAATCAACTACAATTCTTTTCGAAAGTCTACTTTAGTAGTGATAAAATAAGTTGAAGATGTTTTTTTATGTAATTTTCCCGTAGTTTGAAAATCATAACCGGGAAAACTGCTGTTGGAAAATATATGCGGCGCACGCGTCCACCCCGTCATAAATTCGTTAGGGCGCATACAAATTTTTGCCGAATGAAGCGCACAACGTACATTTTTGCAATTCTGGACGCGGTTTAAGGGTGCACTTTTGTTCGCCGTATCAGCGCTTCCATCGTCGATCTTGTCTACGATCTTTATTTTTTTATTGTCTTTTTTATCTTGCGCAAGTGCGTTCATCGACGCACCTCTTTTCTTTACAAACGTCTATTTTCTTGTCTCTCTCAAACTCTCTATTTTTATTTATTCCCGGAGTTCTACTGTACTCCTAATTCCGTTTATACACGATCGATATGTACCAGTAAAATTTGGGGAATTCTCACACATGGAAATCGCATCACATTCCTCGTCTCCGATGTCGCAGTTATGATAAGTCACTCCCTTTACGGTCGTGCCTAAAAATGAAAGTAAAGCAAAATTTTCGTCTCGGAATTTAGGTCGATCGTGTTAAATCAAAATGAGTCGTGTAGAAGGGGAATTAAACTTTTTCCAATTCGTGTTAAATCAAAACCGCATAAAGAAACTCGACTTCTGTATATTTTCATATTTCAATGTTTTAATAACGTGCTGTTATAATAATCCAATACACGTGTGGGTCGATGGACGTTTAAAATAAAGGACCGTCAAGATCGACGAAGTAATCATTTTGTTAAACGAACAATTAAGGAAACGTGTTCACTCGCGAATCAGAGTGTAGCCAAATAAATGGAACGCAAAGAACGATGTCCAGAAGTGGTCAAAATTTGCCCATAGTATAAGTGTACGAAATTAGTCTATCTTTGTGTCTTTGAATCTGCTAATTGCGAATATAACCCTGAAAATTGGCCAAAGGTTGGAGAACTCTCTGAAAATGCATTATTTTTACATAAAACTCTTGTTTTGGGGGAGGCGTTACCGTGTAAAATTGTCGATACTTTTCTTTTTACTTTTAAATGAGCGATAAGGCATTTTGACAAGTTTTTTTTCCATAGATTACGATTTGAGCACAAAAGTGTTCTCCAATAGGAGATAGAGAAGAGAAGATATTTTCTATTGTAGATAAGAAAAGGATAGTGAGGATGTCGGATATGCGGGTTTGAATTACTATATCCGGTATCCGGTAATTTTCCTATCCGCCACATCCCTACTTTCAAAACCTTCTTTTAAACTTACACGAAAAACGTCATATAACTTAACACTTTTCTTCACAAATTCGTAGTTTACGGAGAAAACCTATCGAAGCGACTCATCGCTCTTTCAAAAGCAAAAAAAAAGTGTCCAAAACATTGTAGCGCCTCCCGAAAACAAGATTTTTATGCAAAAAAATGCATATTCGCAATTAGCAGGTCCAAAAGCATAAAGATATACTAATTTCATTAATTTATACGATGGGCAATTTTTGGTCACTTTTCGACATCGTTCTTTCCGACTAGGATAAAAGATCAGCGAGTCGGCAGACAATCAAATATCGTCGAATATTTACGTTTCGATTTTGGGCGACGACGAATTTACTTTCCTTTCCTTTCTCACTTTTTCCCTTTTCTCTTCGCGGAAGGCGTTGATTCGCCGTGTACCGTTCGTGCCTTAACTATCGTGTGCATGTATTAGTCAACACTATTATTAATGATATTATAATAATGTTGTTAAATAAGCACCTAAGATCACAAGCGCGATCCACGTTATTAGGATCGTCGACACACATTTTGTAAATAAATACGCATGTAAACGTGTAACGACAATTAGGGCTATCCAATTAATCGATCGGATACTTAAGATCATTATTAACATTAACGTTAGTATTATATATTATTATTATTATTATTTATATATATTAAAGTAGCTTGTAATGCCAACTCGGATCCGTATAGGATTCGACGCCGCATGTTATTACTCTTATATTTTATTATTATTATTATCATTATTATCATTATTACTATATTATTAATTATTGCTATTATATAATAGTTATTTAAAATCATCCCCGTATGCATGTCATCGATCTTGGTAGATGCATTAACATTACCGTAACCGAATATGGTATTATCCCGATTTGCATTACGCTCGTATTCTTTTCTTACTTTGCACAGACACTCACACACACACAAAACGCGCGCGCACACACACATACAGAGAAACACAGACACACAAACACAAACACATCCACGTTTTTAATTAAAATATCGCCTACGACGATCCTTTTTCTAAGTTTTATTTCTCTGTTCACCCCGATTTAGCGCGAACGAGACGAGACTCGGAAGGTCTGCTTCATGGAAAATAATGTCGAACGATCGGAGAAGACGAGATGAGCTGGTCACGATAGCATTGCTCCAATCGCTCGAACGAACAATTTTTTGCAAAAACAGTTTTGCAATGTGAATCGAAGAAGAGGGTGGAGATGGTATGCTGAGCAGAGTGAAGATGCTCGGGCATACCGTGCGGAAGAGAAAAAACATTTGGAAATTAGAACGATTAAGACACGAGGTTCTTGTATCATTGTATTGGCAATAATCGTTTTAAAGTAATTGTGTAGGAAGAGGATGGAGGAGAGGAAAATAAAATAATCGCATTTGCGTTCTTGCGTGAGAAGGAACGTGTGATTGGAGAAGGACAGTATTTAAAGTTTATCATCTTGTACGGTGATGAGGCACATCTTGGTTAAGAGACGAAACGGTAATCGAAATTCTTTTTTTACACGCGCATGCACTAATTGTAAGTTTTGTATCTTTGCGACGACGTTGTAGCGTGCTAAGAGCCACGTGATGGAGGAGGTGAAGCTGGATAAGTGAAGGAGTTAGTCGTTTATGAGGAATGGAAGTCGATGCTATTCTGTACTGTGCCAAAATGATTATTAATTAAACGATAAACGATTAAATCAATTGTTCTTCTTAC
Source organism: Tiphia femorata (assembly GCA_944319695.1). NCBI lineage: Eukaryota > Metazoa > Arthropoda > Insecta > Hymenoptera > Tiphiidae > Tiphia > Tiphia femorata. The sequence goes on from OX090897.1 coordinate 12,454,562, forward strand.
TCGACGATCTATCTCTCGTTATAATTAATCTGCGTTTTTCTCGGTATAGTTTCTTCTTTTCATCGGTCTCTCGCTCGTCGTCTCTTGTAATAGTATGTGGAATTTTCGTTCGCCTGAACAATGGCAACACGCTCGACACCGAAGCTTTCTGCAATCCTCACTTTCGGGGTATTCGAATTCTTAAGTTTACTTCGTTCGTCTCGAGGTAAGTAAATATTGTCGATAGAAAGATATGACGTATTTTGTTTACTATTTCAATTAAATAACGAATATTATATAGATAACGAATTTAATGAAAATAATTTTACACCGTGATAAGTGGTGATAAAAGGTTTTTCGTTTCTCTCAAGCTTAAGGTACCTTCTGAAAATACTCTTCGCTCTTTCGCTTACATATTTTACAAGAGCCAATTTTAACGTACTAAAGGAGAAGGATCTTTTTGTAACCTTAATTATAAAGTATAATCAATCTTTTTGGAAATTCTGAAATAAATTCTGTTACTGGAAATTATAACCTAGAATAAAGTATCGCTTGACCCCGTGCCTCATAACTAATAGCGTGTAAATAATAATTGTAAAACTTGTAAACATTAACAAACCAGTGCCTGAGGGTATACTTGAATAGAATACTTGACTTTGTCTGTGCCTGCCAGACATTTGTACTTGGAGATGATGGCTTAAATCTTCGATGCACCCTTGATCCCATATTCAAGGGCACGTAAATAAAGATCCACGTGATTTAAAGTCGCGTTAACTCCCATGACACCAATTCGCAGGATCTTTCCTGTTGTGGGACCAACACCTCCACTGATCTCAACTTTGTACCTAAACAAAGATTGCATAAACTCAAATTAGATTAGATTTACAGATCATTGTCCGATTATGAGTTCGTCAGATTTGTTAGTATATTTTTCAGAAGCTTTAAGGAAAAACGATGCTTGGTTAAAATTTATAGCAGCAGAATAGGATTTTTTGTCACTTGAAATTATTTTTGAAGGATCATTTCTCTGGTTATATTTTTCTATTTATCCATTTATCTATTTTTCAAAAACACATATATTCTAAATCGATATGAATTGTATGATCTTCCACAATCAATTTCTCGATAATTATTGCGAATATTGAATAACGGCCCAGGACTTTTGTGTTTGTTTTAAGCCGTTCTATGGATCTCTTAAGTTTTGTAATCTTATCGCGGACCACCCTGTATAATATCGACCGCCTGTAGGCTGCTTTAAAGAAGCCAGTAATTCTTGAGTTACAAATCAACATTAACCCATTAGCTGCCACGATCCCCATTTGGGAATTTTGGAATTTTACGTACACCACTCGGCGCCAAAAATATATTTAGTACGGCTGACAGTTTAGGTTTCTTTTATATACATCAATCAATGTTGTTTGTAGCAGATAGAATGTATTTTATCTTTCGTTTCTTTACGAAAACAAAAACGGTGAACAAATTTGAAATTCATTTGTAAATTGAATACAATAGAATTATCATATTTGAGGAATTATATTTTCCAGGTGGTCTTTATATTACAATGAAATACCGTACAAATATAAGAAAAGAATGTGGCAAATGTCGGGTTACACGTGGACTGTATGGAAAAATGGCATAAATAATCGCTATTTTTGTATGATAAGTAACGCATATAATAAAAGAAATAGTTTCTCATTACTCTTCTTTCATGTAACCTGCCACAATCTCCACTTGGGACTTTTTCAAAAATATCAAACATTTTCGAAACAAAACATAATTTGAATATAATTATACTGTTACACAACCATTTGTGCATACAACATAATTTATTCGGCCAAATATTTAAAAAAATAAATTTGGCAGTTAATGGGTTAATAAATAAATATAGATAAATAATAAAGTTCGTTACTTTTCCATAGCACGTGTCGATATAACCTTGGGGTCGACATCGGACGGTAGAAGCACCGAGACCACGGTCGACAATCGATGGTGTGGGTTCTTCACGTAAGGCTCAAGGCCGTAACGTTGAAGGCCCTTCCTTAGTCTGACGGCTGCGTCATAGTGTCTCGTCCAAGCAACCGGAAGTGTCTCCTCGGCCAGCTGTGAGAGTGCTTCGCGTAGGCCGTAGAGAAGCGTGGCGCTCAGTGTGTGATGGTAGAGTCTGTTACTTCCGCCAAAACAATCCCAGTACTCTCCGAGTAGTTTCATATCGAAGTAGTAAATTGGTACTTTGGTCTTTCTGTTGAACAGCTTTTTCCTAAAATAACAATACACACATACTTTTTTACATATTCAATAGTTCTGATTTAATTTGGAAATTATGGTGAAACGGTCAACAATCCTTTTTTGTAGTGTTTTTATGTGCGATTTTTCCATTTACCGTGTAAAAAAGTTTTTTTTACGTGCATTTCAAACGAACAACTTATAAAGTTAAAGGATATTCTTTTATGCGGGCGATAGGGACCGCATAAAAACAGGATTAACTATGGTATTGTTTGCAACAGAATTTACATTGTAACGCAAAAATTATCCCGTTTCGAGAAAGAAATAATAAAGAAGGATATCTTTGTAGTTATGCGTAGAACATTTACATGATTAGGATTAACAAAATGTAATAGTAGAATATAAACATGAACTTTGTATAAAAGGACAGTAAGCCTGACACTAGATTTTGCCAAGAGAAAATCAATAACTGTGAAGTACAATAGCAACTTTATCGAACCTGCAGAATTTACATTCTAAAACAAACGTGATACCGTTTCGAGAATGAAATAAGAAAACATAATACGGACCGTTTATTTTGAAAGTGGTGTAAGTCCATTTATTTGAAAAAAAAGTAGAATCATATAATTCGTGATTAATTTAGTGTACATTTTTTATTTATAATGAGACAATTTTTTTTTTTAAATGGAGTTACACCACTTTCAAAATAAACGGTCCATATCTGTATGCTTATGTTCAAGATATTGAAATGATTAACAAAATGCAATTATAGAATATAAAACTAAAAATACAAAACTAAATTCTATGAAAATGAACTGTAAGTCTCAGGCTAGATTTCGGCTAGAAAAACACTTGTTTAAAGTTTTAATTCTATATAAACAGAAACAACTCTAAAACAAGAGTTGAATTGTACGAATAATATTAACATGGCAAACAATTGCAAACATGTCACTTGCATTCAATCAGAGACACATTTAACTATCTTATCTTGCGTCCTATCTTCGTTCAGGCTTATCGATTTGAGCCTTTCTCGAGAACGAACACCTGTTGTTGCTAGAAATGCTCCGAGCTTCCAGACGCGCATTAGACGCTTGGCAAAAATAAAGAAAAATCCAAATTTTGCGGTCAATTTTTACATACTCAGCCGCTGGTCCGAAGCTGATCGGCGTGATACCTGCAGGTGCTCCCAGAACTTTTTGACTACCTGTGTAGACTGCATCGATACCCCAGGCGTCAGTAAAGAATGGCTCACCACCGATCGACGCCACACCATCGACTATCAATAAGCCGTTGTACCTGAAGCGTGAACAATGATAAATTAAAAAATAAAATTACATTGAGAATCAATCGTACAACGCAATCTAAATAAAAAGGTTGTCGACTCGACGCGAAATCAATTGAAAAAATCTCTTTTTTGTATTTTGAAAGATCGCTTCTGTGGTAATACCCGCGATGAAATTATTATCACTACTAGCAATGCATATTTTTTCCTAAATTAAGTCTGCACGAACTCCTTCCTGATTAAATTGTATCATTGGTTATCGGTAACCTGTTATACCCTATGCGTGAACAATAATAAAATAAACAAGAAAATTATATTGAGAATCAATCGTACAACGCAATCTAAATAAAAAGGTTGTCGATACGACATCAATTGAAAAAATCTCCTTTTTTCTATTTTGAAAGATCGCTTCTGTGGTAATATCCGCGATGAAATTATTATCAGGGTAAAAGTGGGGTTGAGGGGACCCACCTCTGATCACCTTCATTTTCACATATGTTGTCAAGGACATTCTCCTGAATAACGTGCAAAAAATTTTAGGCCGCGGACGCTGTTCGTTAAAAAGTTATTAAGGAAAGAAGTTAGCGAAAACTATGTGGAACCTTAAGTATGCGACACCCGGAGCCGTTACGACACGGTATGCTGTAACGCTTCAGCGTAGGGCGCAACATTTGGAAGGGCGCAAAATTTTAATGCGTTAATAATTTTTTAAATGTCTAAAAACATGAAAATTGACAACTCGATTTGTAACGACCCGCCTCCACTTGTCTCGATGCGGTCTATTTGTGGATCATTATCATAATCAAATCTTAAGACCGTCTTAAATTCATCTTTAGATGCTCTTTAGATAATAAAATAATGCATATAGTATCTAAGATAAAGTTAAGACGATCTTAAATACAAGATCCAATTATGAATACTGATGTAGGACCTCTCTTAACCGCGTGGCCGTACAGTAGTGGAACCGATTATGCCGGCACGGTACATGCCGCCATAATTTTTAAATTACCCACTTTACAAGCTTTTCATTTTTGTTAAATATACGATTAAGAATTAGTATCAAATATTCTGTTTAGTAAGTTTAATATCTTAACAATGTCAAAACAAATATAAAATAAAAATAAATAAATAAAAAACAAAATAAAAACTACAAAAAAAATATAAAAAAAATATGAAAAAGCTAAAAAACGAAACTATTATCCTGCTACGTCTTCGTCGTGGTTCTGGGTAACGCTAAATGCAGGAATTTTTTAAACTGGTTTTTGTCCCTGCATCTTTGTGCTGGGGCGCACAAACGAACTCCAGCGTAGGGCGCCAAAAACTATCATAACGGCTCCGGCGACACCATATATATTCGTAACGCCTTGCTCTATTTTTGTTACCCTTATAAAGCTTAGGCGAGTTATGTTAGGTTAGGGTTAGGTTAGGCGGGGAGCCTAATAAGGGTTAGGCAGGTGCGATGGTTAGGCGCGGCACGGGCGCTTACGCGCCCGCCTGCGCAATAATAAATTAATCTTAACTTGAGAGCGTGGAAAGCCTTTCTGGTTAGATCAATCTCCATAGCTTCTACTGTTTTGCCTAATTTTGTAACAAACAATGAGTGCCGACTAAAACCTTCGGATCTTTGAAGTCATGAGGGCTGCGCCCCCCCGCTCACACATGTACTATTCATTCATACTAATACAAATATAAGTTAGAGTGAAGTGTTACGAATGTACATGGTGTCGTACAATTAAGATTCCATTTACTTCTCACTAACCTTGTTTGTTAATAACTTTTTAACGAACAGCGTCCGCGGCCTAAAATTTTTTGCACGTTATTCAGGAGAGTGTCCTTGACAACATATGTAAAATTCAAGGTCATCGGAGGTGGGTCCCCTCAACCCCACTTTTACCATTATCAGTACTAGCAACGCATATTTTTTCCTAAATTAAGTCTGCACGAACTCCTTCCTGATTAAATTGTATCATTGGTTATCGGTAACCTGTTATACCCGATGCGTGAACAATAATAAAATAAACAAGAAAATTATGTTGAGAATCAATCGTACAATGCAATCTAAAAAAAGGTCGTCGACTCGACACGAAATCAATTGAAACTAGGGGGCGGAGCCTCTTGCGCTTTCGCTTCGCTCAAGCACCAACCCCCTCCAGATCACTGGGTGCAGAAAAGCTTCGCTTGCTGCAATAGGCACGACCGCGTAACTCGCGCTTCGCGCTCGTCCACGAATTTCAAACTATTTCAAAATTGTGGAAAATTCAAGTATTGAAATGTTAAACTACAGGACAGAGTCCTCTGCGCTTTTGCTTCGCTCAAGTTCCATATCCCTTGAGATCGCCGGGTGCTCGCGCTCGCCCACGAAGTGCAACATTTCTGTGATAGAGGCGAGTGAAGTTCAGAATTCGTGCTCGCGTAAGAGCTTCCAATATCAAATTATTCCGTACTTGAATTTCCCACAATTTCGTGTTGAAGGTAAGAATGAATAAAGTTTCGTGGCACCAAATGGGTATATACTCGAAGTACATGCCAAATTTTATTAGGTTAGGTTAGGATTAGGGTTAGGGTATTTTTCCTAAATTGTGTGTGCATGAATCCCTGACCAATTTGTCCCATCTGTTATCATCTTAACCCCTTGCCGTACTTTAACGAGTCTGACTCGTGATGAAGATTTTGGCACAAACATGAATATCACGAGTCAGACTCGTGAAGGGATAATCGGGCCAAACATGAATATCACGAGTCAGACTCGTGAAGAGATAGTCGGGCCAAACATAAACATCACAAGCCAGGCTCGTGTTTACTGCGTTTTGACGACTACTGATTACGCCCGAGTTTGGTCGAGCTAAATGGTACGGCAAGGGGTTAACATCTAATTATTTCATTATTACTTGACGGCCAACAAATCCTATGGACAATTCTATCGGAATTATCGTAACTCGAGATCGATAACGTAACATCCGAATTAGTAAACGATAAACGTGAAGGCGCGGAGAATTAAAACGAACGCAAGCGTGTACCGTTTAGTAGAAAGGAATTCGTCGATGAGAGTGGGCGAGGAGAATGTGAAATTTCCATGAGAGAGCACCGACAAACGGACGGCCAGGAAACGGTCGGTCGTGAAACAAATTTTGCGGTCACTAATTTATGCGTGTGTCACGCCAAAGTGACCGGGTGGTCGTGACTATTCGATTTAGCGGCTCTTTTATTTTTAACCCTCGAGCATTCGCGCGGCCTCCCACGTTAATATTTTCCGATTACATAAAAGTCGCTGCAAGTATTTCTTCGTATCTGTTGTTCTTAGTGTGGTAATTTAACAACAAATGACGCTCATATTATAAGAATTGTGACTGTAAATCCCTGGTATCGTGTAAATCAATATTTCGATGCACAAATCACTTACACAAGAAAGTAAATTTAAATTTGTTTACCGATTGCCAATTTTCATATTATAAAACAATTTACATAATAAAGATTTATTGTAATGCAAGTGCAAACAGTGACCGATGTGCTGCTATTTCCAATCTTTTATATTACCAAGAAAAATAATGTATTGCCTCTTTATCGACGAGTAAGTATCTCTTTATGTTGCTACTTATCTTTAATTAACTTGCACGTCAGATGTCCGAAAGACGACAGTTTATTGGTGTTTGTGGTGATTGTGCTGGTGAGAAAAATTGAGGCGCGTCCGCTCGAGAGTCAAACGGCTACGCTAAACCACAGCTGATCACGAAATGAATTTCATTTGAGAATTCGCGGTATCCTTGTGACGCATCCTACCGTAAAAACCGCTTACCGATTCTCACGTTCGGTAAATCACGTCACCTTTTCGATCCTGGGAACCTTCTCTCATACAAATGTGCTTCTTCTCGTGTTTTCTTTTTTAAGATTATGCAGCGTCAACTTGTGGGATCATTGGCTTGGAATATATTGACGGTACCTGTGAACGAGGTCTCCGACACCTTCCAGAGGTTGCCTCATCCCAGTGGAGGATTCCGCGTGGACTATGAATACTGCAGCGGGTTTGCATCTTTTCAAGGCAGCTTCCAATTGTTCTAAATCAAAGGGTGTGCCGCACTCGGTTTCCAAAAGTTCAACCTGAGAAGAAATTTCGGTGGTTGTGAGTAAGGATAAGTGAATTTAGTTTAGGTAAAGTAGAACGATTGCTTCTCTTTTGTGCTGTTGTTTTATGTGGCATTAAGACAATACTACGGAAGGTCCGCGTTGTTTAAAACATATTTCCAATTATGATTTTATTTTTTCCACTGTCCTTTAAACGAAAATAAGATAACATTATAGAACGTTTGTATCTCTTGAATGCTATTGTCATTTTATTTTTTTTCCACTGTTTTTTAGGCAAAAATAAGATAACAGTGTAGAAGATTTGTACGTTTTGAAGGATATTTCAAATTGTTGTCTTATTTCATCTATTGTTTCTTAACACCTTGACTGCCACGCCATCCGAATTCGGATGATGATTTCAGTGTTTGATTATAAATAATATAAATAGATATTTAGAAGGATAATTAACCCTACCGATAGTTAAGTAAACAGTTACCAAAATTCAGATGACGTGGTAGTCAACGTGTTAACCATAAATAACATAACAGTATAGATTTGAATTGTTTCAAAGCTATTCCTAATTGTTCCATTTTTTCTGTTGGTTTTTAAACGAAATTAAGACAACACTATAAGTTTGCATCGTTTGAAAGCTATTTCGAATTGTTTCTCTTTTTCTGTTGTTTCGTAAACGAATATACACGAACGATTGTTATTCAACCAAAATGGCACGAATTTTCGCTTTATCATTTTGTACTTTAGTTAGAAATTAGAAAATGATTTTTACGTAAATAAAGTAGTCTCATCTTTTGTTCTTTTTTTTTGGAAAACAGTGAGGCAACGATTTTTGCGTAAATAAACGTAACACCGTTGTTTTGATTCTTACCGCTAAAAATCAAATTGAGATAATTGCACGAAAGCTTTCAGAAATCGTATCGGGTACGTGAGCAAATATGTCTTTTAGTATCGTAAATCAGCACTGAAAAAATTGTATTCTTATCTTAAGAATTAACCACTTAAGTATAGAATATTTCCCACTAAAATGAGTAACAAGAGGATCTTCTTAATTTAAGAGTAGAATGTTCTAAACAGATTCCTCTAATCAAATATTCTTAACAGATATTTTTATCAGATATTCTTAACATAACCTGGCAAAAAATTTGTAAGGATATATTTCGTGTATAATTATTGGAAACAAAACTCTTAATGAAATGCTTCACTCTTTATATCGTCGAAAATTACATTAACCATATCTGGAAATCAGAATTGGTTGAGAAATGTAGTCACGAGAAAAGGTTACAATTCATATGTATTTCTATGACTTGTAAATATCTCCGTTAAATGGCCCAGATTCTCTTCTTCTAGCCACTTTTGTCACTTCTTTATCCACACTTTTTGCATAACACAGCACACATAATGACACAGTACGCGAAATTACGCAGAAGTGCAAGAGGAACAAGATACAGGCATCGTTAGGATATATAACTTACCTAACCGTCTACCGACACGCATTGTGTCGTGATATACAGATGGATTATTAAGAATATATTCCAAAAACCGTCATATCGATAAGAAAATATTCTTATCTATTAAGATGAATTATTAAGTGTGTATTTTAAGAATACAATTTTTTCAGTGAGAGAATAGATAACAGTAGCATTTATCAGTCAACTGATTTAATTAGCCGATGTCAAGGTCCCGACGGTCAATATCCTTCCTACCGTCCAGACATTAAAACGTCCATTTTTACAAAATTTAACATTGTCGAATATTTTCATATTACGTTTAAATGTTCTATTACAGATCTTCTTAAAGAAAAGAAAATAATTCGTTAACATTCGAACTATCTCACGTTTGGCGCATTTTTATTTCCAGGGGAGATTATACAATGACAGATTTATAAAAGAAGCAATTTGAAATGTGAATGAAACTGACATTCATTTACTTCATTATCTGGTTTGATACGTCCGCGCAGTAAAGAGAAGAAAAAAAATCTTTGCGGAAAGAAGACGACACGAGAATTCCAAGCATCTCATTCAGTATTGCTATCACCAACGGATAAAGGAATTTCTAAATTAACTTTCTCCGCGGATTATTTTAACTTTCTCTGGGACGATCCCTCGAAGTATCGGTGCATCGTGCATAATATCAGTTGCAACATGCAACAGATAGTACGAAGTTAAACATTATTTATCACACCGATAAATATTGCGGTGGTCTCGCGATGTATCGGTGCATGCATGCAACTTTGCTCATAAACAGATTAACGTCACCTTCTTACAAAATAATTCAGAGTGAATCTTTTTGAAAATCCATGCACCGTGCAATAACTATGCAGATCGTCGTGTGTCATTGTTGAAATAAAATTTAAATCGAAGAAATAAATATTGTTCGTTGTCTGTGGAATAGAAATAAGAAATGAACACGATAAAATTGAACTTTAATAATAGTCAAATTCAAGTAGGACCCACTACAAAATATGATTATGCAATCACTGAACTATGTAAAACTGCAATGGCTCAATATTCTCAATAATAATTGCGCGAATAATTATTACAAGGCCTGTAATAATGACAATAACAATAATAATAATAATAATAATAAGCTTTCACTAAAACCCACTAAAAAAAGAAAAGAACCATTCTCCAGTTCAACAGAATATAAGACAGCAATAACCCAATATTATCAATAATAATTATGCGATTAAATATCAGAAAGCGCCTTTAATAATTTAAACTTTACTGAATATGAAATCGCAATGGCTCAATATTGTTAACATATTGCGAACCGGACATTTGTCAACAGCCCCTAACAGCACAATAAAATGCGAGATATCTCGTCATCGGCCCACAACGTGTTAATAATAATTATACTAACATAATTATTACTTTTGCACTCGAAGACTTTTTCGGAAATTGCTTTCGATTTTGAAATGTACTTGTGAGGCAAAAATATTTTTATTATAGTGTTTTGAAAAGCTCTCGATATAAGCTACAAGAACGTGCAATAAAATGTGGGGTCGTTACTTAAACAATTGAAGGTGACCTTAATCTTACCTTGACAGTGTACTTCAAAGTCACACCATGTAATGTGTCACTAAAAACTCTATAACTTTAGTACAGAACGTTTCTTTTTAAAAAATATGTAGTTTTTAAATATTAAGGGATTTTCACGATTTAGGATCACCCTGTTTATAACCTTCTGAAATATAAATTGATATATTTCATATATTTTATATACAGGGTGTCCCCCATTTTAAATAATACGCTCGGATCTCATCGAAACGGTGCGTTAAAAAAAAATGTTTCACACCAAGGTTTGAAACAAAGCTCTCGAGACAAGCTTCAAGAATGTACAATAAAATGTCGGGTCGTTACTTAAAAAATCGAAGGTGACTTTAATCTGACCTTAGCAGTATACTTCAAGATCATACTAATTTCACCGTATAATGCGTCACTAAAAACACTATAACTTTTGTACAGAACTTGTTTAAGAAAACGTGTATTTTTTTAAATATTAAGAGGTTTCCACACTTTAAAATGATACTGCATAGTGTACAATGCTTCCAGTTCCAAAAGAAATCGAACGCACACAAGTATCACCGTCAGTCGACGTATTGCGTGAACCTAAATGGTGACTGAGTGTCACCTGTCTAGTTGCCGCAACAAAGTAAATGGTGACCGGCACGCGGCTCTCGAGTGCAAACGGTTCATAATTAGTATAATTATAATAATTATTCTAATAATAAGAAGTCACCGCGCGTATACATACGTGCGCTCCAAAGCGTTCGGCCATATCGGTTGCACGTGGTCCCCAAAATCCGCACTGCGCGATTAGAACGGTCTCACCGGGTTCCACTAGATTAGCTAAACATGCTTCCATCGCTCCGTGACCGGACGCACTTAACGCCAAAGTCAGCCTGTTCTTCGTTTGGAAGAGATACTGCATGCCAGCCTTTGTCGCGTCCATCATCTGCAATATCGTCGAATACCGTCACCACCGATCGTTCGAAGATTCTCAGTATCGTGAGAGAAAAAAAGTAGGACCCGACCTTGCGGTTACATTCAAGGGTAAAGATTGGTAGAGATTCTTATCCTTTTCTTTTTAGCACGATTTTCGACCAAACGAAATGCCGATTTATTAGGTGGATTCGTGGCATTCGATGGAAGGTTTTGGCGATACTTTTGATGTTTGATTATCTTTAATTTAGTTAAGTGTAGGAATGTTAACCACTTGCGCTGAAAAGACGTGCTACGCACGTCGTAATGCTTTTGTCGCAGAATCGCCAACGACGTGATATGCACGTCGTAATGCAATAAATTACTTTAGAAACTATAAAATCTTTTTCCGATTTCTCTGAGGCATCGAACACTGCGTGACGCCTCCCAGCGAGTTACACTGGACCATTCTGGTACACGCGTCGGTGAATTTTTTGCCAGCGCAAGTGGTTAAGCAACGTGGAACAAATAGTGGAATTTGTCGCTGCAATGAAATTCGAGAAGTATTCTGTTACTTTGATTTTTTTAAAGGAAACTAGATGCGGGCTTATTAGTTATGGATTAATTTCGAATGATATTTCTGATACTTGAAAATTCTGTTTTATTAGGGTTCGACGAATTATAGTATCATGGGAAAATAAAGTGGTGGATCTTGAGATTTCATGCCAGATGGAAGATCGCTTAAAATGCTTACTTTCCTCTTTGACTCGCCAGTTTTATGATCGCATAGGTATTCCATTTTTGTAAATATTCACTTATTAAAGTATTGATTTATTGAAATTTCACGTGTAATCGCTATACCAACAAGGAAAATTACAAATATGGAAAAAAGGAACGAGGATCGACAAAAACGTTAATACAAAAAAGATACTTTCACATTATCTCGCTATAATCGGCAATTGTCCTTTCGGTTATCAAAATTTCAAATTACCCGTCGCAAATTTATTTCGAAATCATTGAATTGTAAAACATAGTCGATACTTCTAGAAATGTCACGAGCACGTTTGGTTACAGATAAACATATTTTTCATGACTAAAAGTCAACGATGACAACGTACTTTCCTAATGGCCTAATACTTGCGCAATGTACCTCGCCAGTTTCGGGATGAAGATGACCAAGCACTTGATTGCTCATTGAACGAAGCACTCGAGCCGAACAATTACTGGGTCCAGGACTCATCAGAACCTTCACAGGCACCCGCAACGGTTTCAAAAGTTCCTGTGGTGGTTCCATTTGCACCGCGCACTTCTGCCAAATTTCATTCTCCATCGTTTACTTCGAGCTTCCTTCTGAATGGGTTGTAAGAAAGCGTTACTCGTTATAAAACAATCGATAAAGGTAAGTAAGACTGATACAAAGGTCAGTTTCATAAGAAAAATCAAATGTAGTTCGTTAAACAAAGCGCAAGCTAAAATTCCACGCCACTAGTGACATCTAATAACGGCAAATGGAACCACAATGCAAAAATCTGTAAACTTTGTTAACATTACCCTCCAGTAAAATCACTCGCACTATTTTGCACAGTCATTCTTAGAATCCAGTTTTTTCACTACGGATATTTCTAATGAGACATTGTATTAGTACGTCGTATTAAATGAATTTTATATTAAAGTATATTATATTAATTTTCACCGCAACTCTTCTGCACTATTAAGTTCGTATAAATAATTTGTCGTGTAGAAGGAAAATACTCACGGACCTATTGCCTCGCAGAACGGAGTTTTGAAAATGACTGGTGAAACAGTAATCAGTAACAAGCTAGCAAGTCAGATGAACAGATTGGCGATTCTTTTTTTTATTGCTACTTCTTTATCAGGAATTAAATAACGTTACCCGCTCGATTGATAAGCCACTCTTATGACACGGCAAAAAGCACAATTTTACGTTATCGGTGTGCGCCGCCTCCGCGTGCATTATATTAATCGTGTGTACGCAGATTTTTATCTTAATGCCTTTAGCCCCCTCGAATCGTGAAATGTAAACGCTCGATTATTATCAAAAATGCTAACTGAGACCGCCAAACGCGTGGGCGCCGCGATATCCCGCTACGCCACTGAATACACTGATAAAGCATGATGATAACCCTGTTGCACCAATGCCCACATGTCCACTGATAAAGCAGCGCCGTCGAGGCGCACTCCAGGAGCTCCTTTTGTAGGAGATTTTCTCGGTTGAGAGGTAGATGTAAATAGAGTGAGGAAGGACATTGAATGTGAATGATTGGAAGAGTAAAGCAATTTTGAGAATTATATTTGGATATTTTTGGGGAATTAGATGTATATAGAGTGTGGAAGGACATTCAATGTGGATGATTGGAAGAGTAAAGCAATTTTGAGAATTATATTTGGATATTTTTGGAGAATTAGGTGTATATAGAGTGTGGAAGGACATTCAATGTGGATGATTGGAAGAGTAAAGCAATTTTGAGAATTATATTTTAATGTTTGTGGAGAGTTAGATGTAAATAGAGTGTGAAAGGATATTGAATGTGGATGATTGAAAGAGTAAAGCAAATTTGAGAATTATATTTGGATATTTTTGGAGAATTAGATGTAAATAGGGTGTAGAAGGATGTTGAACGTGGATGATTGGAAGAGTAAACCAATTTTGAGAATTATATTTGGATATTTTTGGAGAATTAGATGTAAATAGAGTGTGGGAGGATATTGAATGTGGATGATTGAAAGAGTAAAACAATTTTGAGAATTATATTTTAATGTTCGTGGAGAGTTAGATGTAAACAGAGTGTGGAAGGATATTGAATGTGGATGATTGAAAGAGTGGAATGAAATGATTGGAAGAGTTAAGCAATTTTAAGAATTAGATTTTAATATTTGTCTTCAACGTTTAAAGTTTATATTTCTTTGTACGTACAGTATATGGGGAATTCTCGATTATTGTTCATTATTTTATTTATTTTTTACTTTATAAACTTTATATAACAATTCTTCAAAAAAAGTCGAACATTCTTTGTGGTTGTTTTATGTAAAAATGAAATAGAATTAAGTGTGATTTTATACTTTTTTCTTACTACTACTGCATATACTTTTCTTTTTACTACTGCATAGCCCCTACAGCTGCTTTGGAATAAAACAGTGTTATTGGATTATATGTATATGTTTCTAAGTGTAGCTGTACTTATAATGATATACATAGATATACATGCAATATAGTATATTGATACAATAATAATATAACGTAGAAGGATTATATTGATATAAATCCGTCTACATTTGAACTATTTTCGGACCAAAGTCCCTAACTTTAATCGAAAACTTTAATTATTTTTAATAATGTTATAGGATTTGATTGCCTTAATACACGATTCTCGGTACCACGATGCGTACCATGCATGTACCCTTTGTCAAAGGACTCTAAGACAATAAATTTCATCATTAACGATTAAAAAATGTATACATAATTTATATATATATATATATATACATGTGAAAAGTGTTTAAAAAGCTCTATCCTCTGGCCACAATGAAAATTTGAATTTTCCGTTTTTCGCGGGGAAGGTGGAAGATATTGTTGTAAACAATTAAAATTTTGCAAATAATTTCGACTCTACGTTACAGTACCCATAAAATCGTTTCAAACATTATTCGACTTATTTTCAATACCTCTTATCGTTTCGAAGATAAACGGCGCGAAAGAAACAATCGACTTTCCTTCGAAGGAGTATTTCACCTTCAAACCGTTTTTAGACACCGACAAAAAATAGTGTCGCATTCAAGACGAGTTGCTCTACATTTCCACAAAGTTCCAGCGTCTTTCGAATTTCCTGGTTGGGGTTCATTCCTCGTAAGAATAGCTAGAAAAAAACTAACCACCTAGAACCCTAAGAGAATTAAAGTCTACACAATTCTATGACGACGCAAAGGGCACGCATCATCCCGTCGATGCGCCCTCCACGATGGATCGGTTAACTCCTATGGTCCGGTGGTAACCGGACTCCGAACGTTCTCTCGCGCACGAACGAAAGATGGTGCGTGACTGGTCGGTTCTTAGCTCGCGAGCAGAGTGCGCCGTTTGACTGACTACGGGCGCGTGTGAGTGCGCCTTAACCTCTACGCAAGCGCCCACGGTCCATGTGGCGGAGAGCGTGCACGTGCTAGTGCTGGTTAGTGTTTGTGAATCGTCTCGGCGCGTTCCTTTTCTCCCTCACTTTCTTTCTCTCTCCGTGCCTTCGGCTCCTCCTTCCACCTCTCTCTCTCTCACTCTCTTTCTCTCTCTGGCACAGCTTACGAGCGAGCGAACGGGCGGAGAAACAATGGAACGTCTCTCCGTCGAGTCGAGAGTGAACAGTGAACGCGCGTGCTTTCTCGTGTGTACACGAAGAAAACTCGTGCAGCCGGAGCAGTCTCTAGGAACGTGCGAGGAACAGCACGTCTCGAGCGAATACGAGAGGTAAAGCGTGTGTGCATGCACTAGGGAATTCCGAGTACGATCCTTCGGTGCCCGAGGCCTCGAGACGAGCCTGCCCCCTGCTCCTAACTGCCCCCTGGCGTACTCGTTCTCAGTACACGCCGGACCGCGTCGTGGAACGCTTTGTGTGCCCGTCGTTTCCTAAAGAGATTCGGTAAGCGGTGGAGGTGGAAGAGAAGAGAAGAAGAGGAAGAAAGCAACGTGCGGTAAAGTGGCGCGCGTTATATCCTAGCCGGTGCCACTCACCGAGAATGTACAGTGAATTCGCGAGCAGTGAAATTTCGGTGCGCGACACACGGATTTATTCATTTCTTATCCGGTTTTTCGCCACGGTCACGTGGTACGGGGCGAAAGGATCTCGCGTGTGACATTCTCTTGGATAAGTAAAAGAGATCGAGCGCGAGTGTAAGAAGAGTTTTCGATCACCCGACAAGTCCATCGGGGCTCGATCGAATCGTGAGCGTCGATCGCGAGTCCTTGCGCGAAAATTTCGGGCCGCGCATGCGCGATACGCGGTTGGAAACGAGCCGCGCATCTGTCCTTTTTTTCTATTGGCTGCTCTCTCGCACGGCCACTTGTCACCCAATGACGGACCTTGGTAGACAATCGCGATCGATTGGTCGGTAATGAGCTAATCGGAATTCGCGCAATTCGAAAAGTGTGAAAAGATCGTTAGTGCGTTTGAAACTGAACGAAGGGTGTATTACGAGGTTAACGAAATCTCTTAGGTCGAAAAGCATCTTCGGTCTTCGCTCGTGCGTCTCTCTTTCGCCAGCTTCGTTTTCTCTCAGTCGTTCCATCTTGCGTTCCTCTCTCTCTTTCTCTCTCTCTCTCTCTCTCTCTCTCTCTCTGCCACGAATCTCTCCCTCCCTCTTCTTGTTCCTCGTATTCACCGCTCGCCTCTCCCTCTTCTCAGTCTCTCCACGGTTTCCTCTTCTCCTTCTCTTTTCCCCGCTTCTTCATTCCTCCGGCGACCGGTCGACCGGTCTCTCAAGGGGGCGTGCTTGCCCGCATCCAACAATGAGCGAACGCGAAACTATCTAAGCACGAGGCGCGAACGAATTGCTCTAGTGGCTGCTCTCTACCTTCTCTCTGTCACTCTTTCGCTCGGTATTTGTTTGTGTATGTAAACGGGTGTAACGTTTAGTTTAGTCGACGGAGAACAGTGTGTTTATCGTCACGGTAGAACAGTGTCCCAGACGAGTTTTCTTGGTTTTCTCTTTCGCTGGATGCCGCAACGTGATCCACGGACATCGTAAAGAACCGATTAAAAGAGAGTCCAGGGGACCAGCCGAGGGAACGTTCGCCTCGAAGGTACGTGAGCTTTCATTTTCGTTCCGATGTTGATGCGGTAAGTGAATAATGTAAGAAGTGGGTGTAGGTCGAGGAAAATTTGAGGTTAGATAGGTGCACGCGTTTTCGATATAACGTGTAAAATAAAGGACGATTTAGTTCAAGGATAGTGAAGGTTGGATATTCGGCAAGGATAAATTCCTTGAGGAAGTGAAGTTCGTACTAGGGCGTATTTGACATATAATATTGTTGAAGAGTGTAGAAACCGGTAAACATTTTATAATAAATCAGAAGTTGCGCAAATTTCATGAAATTGTTTGTAAAATCGAACAAATTCGGAGATCGTGAATAAGTGGTCTTTTACTACTTATTGTTAATTCAACTTTTTGTTTTAAGTAGTCTCTCAAGGGAATTACGGTATCATTTTATTGGAGGTGGGATTATTCTAAGATTTTATAATTTGATTGTATTGTGAGGGTCCTAAAAGTAGTTACGCCAGTGTTCATGATTATCGTCGAATAAAGGACTACCGTTTCGTAAACTAAAAACATTCGTAATTTCTGCTAAGGACAAAAAGTCGAAGAGGTGAATTCGAAGAATTGAAATTCTATCGACGGACACGATTTTCCTCGAATAATTCAACCTGCTTTTGTCAGGCGCGTGTGGCACTCTAAACGTGACGGAACTAGGTGATATTGAAAGTAAACTTATTACATTGGATATTCTCAAAATTCTGTAACAAATTTAGTTCAAATATTATTCAACTCTGACACCAGAGAAATAAAATTAATCGAATTTCATTGGCGATGAAAGTGTTCGTATTAAAATGTATTATAATTTGACAGGTTTGAATTTATAATAGAAAATTTTATTTCTGACCAGCTACCGGAATGCTTTTAATTAATAGCGGGATGACATAGCACTTGTCCACTTTATTTATCTACCAAATTGTTTTAAACATTATTAACGCTTAACAAGCATAAAGTGAAATAAATGAATATAAATTAAGTTCCGTTGACGGTTAACTGGTCATATGAAACTTTATTTAATCTGGAAGTCGCAAATCAAATAAATATAATAATTTGAAAAATATCGCGATGTTTCCACAATATTTCTAATTAACGCTATAAATGAAAGAAGCATTCCTTCGCCTAATTAAACCACATAAAATCGACACCTCGAACTAATTTGTTGCTCAAAATAAAAGAATATCTTCAATATATTCTATTCACACAAAATCTACATCATCGATTACCTTTTCTTTCTCACGAATAAATCCACACAACAATTCAACCCATTACCTTAAACCAACACAAACACTTCTAAGCCATGCAAAATAAAATTGTATCTTCGATATATGTCAACCAAACAAAGACCACGTCATTGCGTATCTTTTCTTTCTCACGAACAAATCCAAACGGCATTCCAATCTGCTACATTAAACCAAAACAAAACTCATTGTCAGGTCCTCAACTATTTTCTCAGTCCCACCTGGAAAAAAAATATTCTTTTACGCAACACTCCCCTGTCTCAAGAATGACAGTCCCTCGTCTCTCGGACACGCTTCGCCGTGGAGGTGGCCCTTTAAAAGTAATTTGGGGTTTGCCGAGCGAAACAGAAATACGTGTACAGGCCCTTCAAAGAATATTCTCCACTCTGGTGCTCTCATGCACTCTATACGCTTCCTCCCTCGTCATATGGTACCGGAGGTGAGATATTAAGGAACTGGTTTCCGTTTTTTCGGAAGAGGGCGAGGGTGAGAGGCCTGCCAAGTGTGTGTGTAGTATTTTCGGTATCGTTTGAGATTATTCCTTCTCCTCTGCTTCTTCTTCTTCTTCTTCTTCGTCTACCGCTACTGCCCTTCGTGTCAGAGTGGATCTTGGATCGATTCCAAGGATGCCGTGGAGGAGGAAGAAGTGATGGTGAGGTGGAGAAGGAGAGAAGAGCAGAGCGTGCACACACGCGTGTAGAGCAGCAGGACGTACCGGAAATAATATTTCATTTTGAAGAGTCCCGCGCGCTGATGGCAAGCGACTGTTGCCCACTTTTTCGTGAATAGCTGAATAGCTCGTCGCTTTGGAATTGGTTTTTCCTTTTTTCTCTTTTTCAATCTGCCAATCAAGAAATTGAGAAGTGTATGGCACTTCGGTTGAAACTGTTTCTGGTTGTTAACCTTTTAACGGCGAGAGTGGTTTATATATCGACTAGCAGTCAATTGTCCGACTTTAGGAATAATTTAGTATTGGTTTTATGCGTCTAATCAGAGATCGATTATAACTGAATTTTTTCCGTCGTTAAAAAGTTAATAATGGACGGTGTTTGTACATGGATAGTAGAGATAACTTGAAATACGATGGATAAATGAAGCAGATAGTTTGTTCGTATTTTGGGTTACGTTTAGTATTGTTTTTCTTTTTATTTATTGTGGGTGAATCTTTTTAACTGTAAATGGATGAAAATGGAAATGTTCTTTTGGATATTATGCAGCACTGCTTTTGCTGTTGAGGATATGTTTTCTAATTAAGTTTCGTGAAGAAATGATGGGTAAATGTTAATATATGCTTGATAAATTAATTAGTTACTTGTTTATATTTTAAATAAAGACTATTGCTTGTAGGTTCTTGGTAGGGTTCTGTATATCAATGAAAGTGTTTTACATGATCTGCAAAAAGAGATATTGGGATATTATTGTAAAGGGAAAATCCTAGATGCGAATATTTAAATTAATATTTAGAACCGTTGTTTTTGAATGGTCTATCTGATGGCATCTGTGTAATTTAAGCCTTCAATTTCAAATAACAATCATAATGACACGTCTTAGAAAAGGAAAATTCTTTTTTTTTTATACTAAGGTATTGTCCACAACTTGTTAAGGCTATCGCGTCCATTATTAACAATGTCCAAAAGTTATTAACAGTCTTAAACTGTTTGCTCGCAATTTTAAAATACAGATATGTTTTGTTTTAACAGCAACATAAATATTTAGGAAACCTAAGCAGAATAGAATAATGATTGAATTCGACGACGAATTGAAATTGACTTTGTGCTCTCTACCGAATAAATATTGACACGGTAACCGTCTGTCGTCCAAGGTCAATTCCAGTAGTGAAATCCACGAGTGAAACGCCTTGTCCATGATGGTCTTACATGGTCTAATAGTTCGCGGCCGACAGTTTTAGTCTAAGCCAGCCCTAATCTTTTTCTCGTGTATCAACGAGTCGAGCAGTTGGTGAAGTAAGTTTTGTCACGTACGATTCGTTGCTTACATTTAAAAATAGAATGGGTGTGGTACTTTAATTACTTAATAGTGTACGCGCACGATATAAATTATTTAGTGAAACTTAAGCGCAATAATCATTCAGATGTGAATTTATTAGTATTTTTATTGAAGTACGTAGAATTGTTTAAAGATTAAATTGCCTACAGTAAACTTTATGATGGTACATAGATTTTAAAGGGGGTGTTAATATTTACAACATTCAGTTATTAATATTTAATTGCCTTCTACGTGCTTGTTGTTCTTATTTAATGTCATTTACTAGTTCAGAATGTGGATTACTTTAGCATGACGCATTGTAATCGTTGTTTAAACACATATTTACCAGAATTTGACTAGGAACGTGCAAACTTACCGAGAGATGGAATTATCTAAACATACGAAATCTGTTATTTAATAACATTTTCGTTACTTGTTTCCGTATTCGCAATAATTTCAAATGAATTAATGTGCATTATGGACCGTGTATTTTGTAACAGTGTATCGTAACCGGTTCTTCTTTTCTGTGTCTCATACTGTTCAAATTAATTAAAATTATAAATTTACATTACACAATCGATACAATGTACCCTACTAAAGAGAATGTAGTCTGTTTTTGCAAGCCTAAATTTCTATTCCTTACAAAAAGATACTTCACATTTTATCGTCCCAACGTTCGATACAGTAAATTAGAAATGTCTGTTTTTTTAAGATAAAAATCTTTGAACTATTTCAGTAAAAAATTCTCGCACCGAACACTTCTAATCGGATGAATAAAATTGGCGGAATTCATTTGAACTGGAATGCGAGGAAAATGTTCTAAATTAACACTATCTTCTGCCGTAAGAAAGTGGAGCTATAAAAACAGAGGACTGAAACTCAACGGTAGAAACGGGGGCGGAATTGTCCAATGCTTGGCGACAAATCGATGGGAATCGTCTCGGACGAGCAAATTGATGTCTTGGCTCCTCCTGGTTCTCTCCCTTGTCTCCCCTTTCTTATTCTCCCTCGAGGCTGTCTCATATCTCTCTTCTCATTCTCTCTTGGATCTCTCTCTCTCTTCCTATTCACTTTCCTATTCTCTCTCGGGTCTCTCTCATTTCTCTCTTCTCATTCTCCCTCGAGGCTGTCTCCTTTCTCTCTTCTCATTCTCTCTTAGAGCTCTCTCATTCGTCCTTTCCTATTCTCTCTCGAGGCTCTCTCATTTCCCTCTCCTCATCCCTTCTCGAATTTCTCTCATTTCTCTCTTCTCATTCTCTCTCTCGAATCTCTCTCATTTCTCTCTTCTTATTCCCTGTCGAGCCTCTCTCATTTCTCCCGTCTTATTCTCTGCCGAGTCTCTCTCATTTCTCTCTTCTCATTCTCTCACGAGCCTCTCTCATTTTTCTCTTCTTATTCTCTGTCGAGTCTCTCTCACTTCTCTTCTCTCATTGTTTCTTGGATCTCTCTCATTTCTTTCTTTTCATTGTTTATTGGGTCACTTTCATTTCTCTCTCCTTAATGCTCTTTTCTCATTCTCTGTAAAGTTTCTCATTCCTCTCCTTTTATTCTCCCTCAAATCTCTCTCACCCCTCCCATTCGATTCTTCCCCACGACTGGTGAAATCGTGCCTCCTCTCTCCCTCCTTTCACTGAACCTAATCCTCTCCCGACCTTTCTGCTGATTTCGATCTTCCTGGTCCATTATTCCTTACGCAGCGCGAGATCAATATGTTTGCATAACTACGAGTCTACATTGTATACTGTAAAACAAGCGAACACAAAGATAGTTAACACATTTCCGACCGGATGACAAATATTCGTCATTTCACGAACGCAGTCCAAATAAGGCCAATCGAATATCTGTTAACACATTGTTGACCGGTCACAAGTTAATTGACAATGAGACGTTTATTTCGAAAGCGGCCGAAGTTCATTTTTTCAAAAAATGAGACCACATTAAACTAAATTATCACACTAAATTATTCACAAATTATGTGATACCTGATTTTTTTAACAACAGATAACGAATACTTAATAATTTAAATAAAAGAATTGATTAAAAAGGAAAATTATTCGAGTAATCACTTCATAGAGAAAAAAATAAATTCCAAAAAGTATTTGAAATAGTAGCAAAACTTGAATTGGCTACTCGAGTAATTAATCTCACGTAGCAACACAGATCTAACAAGATGATCTTTGACGATTGCCGTAGACGCAGGACTTAATAATTTAAATAAAACAATTTATTAAAAAGGATAATTATTCGAGTAATTATCCCATAAAGAAAAAAAATCAATTCCTAAATGTAATTGAAATAGTAAAAAAAACTTGAATTGGCCACTCAAGTAATTAATCTCACGTAGCAACACAGGTCTAACAAGATGATCTTTGACGATTGCCGTAGACGCAGGAGGTCGACGAGCGGACGAGGACAACGATGAGGAGGAAGCGAATGAACGCGCACGAGAGGTGCGAATGATGCACCATGGCTTCGTCTATAGGGGGTCCAGGAATGGCGTCTGGTGTTCCTCCTGCACCACGAAGGGTCAACCTGGAGTTTCCACCGCCTCCGCCCTACCCACCACCTCACGCTCAGGTAACCAGTTAATCACATTTCTATTTATTGAAAGACCGCTTGGATCGTCGTTTAATCTGTCAGAAAAGAGAAATAATTACACTGAGCAACAGTGGCTTTGTCTCCCTGGAAACAAGACTCGTTCTTTACTAAATTTAGGATGCTGATTACAAAAATCGAATGCGTTTATTCGAATTGGCTCACCTGGTGAACTTGGTACCCGACTGTAAGATACCGAAATTTTTTTGTTTGCAATCGGAAGAGCATCGTTTGTACTCGTTTATACCACCATTGTTTTCGTTTGTACATCAAAGGGTTAAAGTCGGATGCCAGGTTTACACAGATAATTAGTTCGAGTTTGCGAGATATCCTCGGTTTTATGTTTTACTGGTAAGTAACGCGTAACAATGTAAATTTTGGTCTAATATTCATTGCTCTATTTTTTATGATTGAGTTATATGCCACGAGTAACATACTCGTCCACGTAACGACAATTCGGTGCACTTGGGTTCCAAGATCCTAAAGTGTGTGCTTCCACTTGGGCATTTGCGATACTGGCTTTAAATGGCTAGTTGTCTAGTCGTCATGGCCAGTTCTTAAATATGATTCTAACCCTAATACCTAAGGAAGTTGTTATACGGATAAATATGTCTTTCGTAACGCATAACTAAATTAACGAAAGCAAAGCAATTAATATTAAACGGAAAGATGACTTTATTACACGTTACTTATACCAGTGAAAAACGCAACTGAGGATATCTTGAAGATTAGAGCCAATCAAAACAAACAGTTTCGATTTTTGGAATCACCATCCTCGATTTAGTAAAGAACAAGTCGCATTTCCAGGGAAACAAAAAACAATGCCTTTTTTGTTGGCTCGTGTTACCTTTGTGCATGTACGAAAAGTACCAAATAGATACAAGATAGAAACAATTAAATTCGATTACAAGTATTTCCATGCGTTAAGTAATAAAGCATTTATTCACGAGGAAAAATAATAGAATCTGTGTGAAGATTCGTGGAATCCAATTTCTCAATTTTTGGATACTATAGAATTTTCAATGACTAGAAGTAAATATTACTTTAAAATGCTTATAAGACTATTATTCGTACGTGATTATTGGCTGTCCCAACTAGAAATAAAAATTACAATAAAAAACAACAGCTAAGGCATCAGCACAAAGCTTACACCTTAAACGTGCGTTTCACAAAAGTATTTAATACACGACTGTTCGGTCGAATTACTTTTGAAAAGTATTTCTTATTAAAGCGGGTCGTTCTAAAAATATCTAGTACCATTGATCTTTCCACCCTCCTATATTATACATCCACTTCATAATTAATTAGTTCTCCAATTTCCTCGAAGCAAAACAAAGAACCTAGACCTGACACGACGACCACAAATGCTTATCTAATTATTGTATTCATCTTAGGTCCCCTTGGTGGAGCCCGTCGATCCATCAGTGGGTTCGACCATGACGAGTTCACCTCATCAGCATCCCCTACAGGATTACTCGTACGCCTACTACGAGCCTGGCCCGAGTCGTCTGCATGCCTCGTATCCGGCGGAAGTGGCCTTGGTTCGTGCACAGCAACAGCATCAGCACCAACAACCGCAACAGCAACAGCAAGACCTTCGGCCCGAGCCGTTGAAGCGGCACACGTACATGACGCGTTACGGTACCGAGGAGAACATTTACGAGGAGATATCGGAGATCAGGTAAGACCATTTCTCATTCTTAATGGCTTGTGGTTTTACACCCAAACCTATTCTCATCTCTCAAGGTAGATGAATAAATTTTGGCGAGCTTCGTTGAGAACGTAAGACACTTTCATTTGCACTGTGTTAGTTTAAATGAATTTAGCGGAGCAAGAAGTAAGGAGTGAAGGCGTCCTATAAGTTAGCGAAACAAACTGATGAACGGAATCAATTCTAATTAATATTTTAATTTGTTGCTCATTTGTTGCTCAAAAGTAGCTAAAGAGAAAAATTAGTTGCTCGGACGTGCTCGAATGTTTCATTACAAACATTTTGGCGCCAAGCACGTCCGAGCAACTAATTTTTTGACGAAATTATTCGTTGTTATATGCGTAACGTTCCGCTAACTCAATCTTGCGTTATGGGTACATCAAATTAAAAAAAAAAACTAGCAGTGCAATACATTCCGGATTAGCATATTCTGAAAGCAACAAATGAGCAACAAATTCTTCTATAATCGTTATGTGTTTTTTTATTGTTTTTGTCATTAAAAAACATATTGTTCCGCTAACTTAATCTTCCGTTAGCGGAACATGTATTTTAAAAAAAACTAATGGAGCAACAAATTTTGCTCTTTAACAACTTTTGAGCAACAAATGAGCAACAAATTAAAATATTAATTAGAATTGATTCCGCTCAGTTTGTTCCGCTAACTTATAGGACGTGGAGTAAAGTATTTCTTTTTTATTTGTGAGATCTTATTTTGTGAACTACAGACTAGGATCAGTGGATATATTAGAATGTTAGTTATCTTCATTTGCACGGCGTTAGTTTAATTGTGTTTCGTGGAGGAAGAAGTAAGAAGTGAATTATCTCTTTTCTTATTACTGAGGTATTATTTTGTGAATTGTAGACTCGAGTATTTTGATTTTTGTTTGTTTATTCTCTATTCCTTTTCTTTGTTCGACATTAGTTTATGGTTTGTAGGCAAGATTTCTTAGTATGTTTGTTTTCTTTATTCCCTCCATGAATGTTAATTTAGCCTTGTGTATGGCTGATCGATTTGCGTGTGAATGAGAAATTTGGGTGTTCTATTTTATAGTCGATTACACTGTTCAACACAAATTTTGGTTTGCATTGTCCATTGAGTGATTCCTATAGTGTTTCTCATCACAAACACGGATCCGGAAACAGAATTCCTCATTCACCCTCAGTTTTCCAAAAAGACGAACTTTTGTTAAAACTGGGGATTTCCGGCAAAAATGAGGTTTTGCTTGAAAACTAAAAGCGCTGGAGATTTCAGCTTTCAGCGAAGAGGAGACATTTTTGAATAAGACAGTGCCCATGCGTATAATTATTTGCAATTTTGAATGATCGCAATATAGCATCAAAGTTTGAAAGCAGGTCGATACGCGTAGCTTTCGCGTGTTATTGTTATAGTTTTACGAAAAGTGTTTTAACTGTGGTGAATTTGCTCGACTTTCTTGGATTCCTCAAACATTTCTGAGGAGGAAATAGGGTGGGCAAAGTGTCCGAATGGTTTTTATTGCTAGCAGATTCAGAAAATGTTAGTCGACGACATCTACATGGTGTCTTGCCGCCGACATTAATTCGTTTGTCTCGGCTTCCAGTACCGTAGCCGAGCGTACTCATACGATCTTCTAACAGAGCACTCACTTTCTATATGGAAAATTTTGCCTTTTTGCTATTTTTCATTGTTTGACATTTCTACATCATTAAAAAATTAACAAAAAATAACAAGTTTTGCATATAGAAAGTGAGTGGTTACTTAATTTGCTAGCCATACAAACCGTTCGGGCACTTTTTCCACACTATTTCCTCCTCAGAACTGTTTGAGGAATCCAACAAAGTTGAGTAATTTCACCAAAGCTAAAACACTTTTCGTAAAACTATAAGAATAGCACGCGAAAGCTACGCATAGTGACCTGCTTTCAAACTTTGATGCTAATTTGCGACCATTTAAAATTGCAAATAATTATAAATTGCAAATACTCATGGGCATTGTCTTATTCAAAAATTCCTCCTCTCCAATTTAAGAGTAGGCTGAACTCTCTAGCACTTTTAGTTTTCACGGAATACCTCATTTTTGCTGGATAAACGCAGTTTTAACAAAAGTTCATCTTCGAAAACTGAGGGTGATGCAGCAATTCTGCTTCCGGATTCGTGTTTAGGACGAGAAACACTATACGAATCACTCAATGGACATTACAAAACAGAAAATAAATTGTTTTTGGTTGAACAGTGTTACACATATAGTAAGTGAATTTGAATTATTACATCAAGTTAACTGTGTAGGATGAATGCATTAGAAACATTGCAATTTGTTGTATGTGCAGAATCAGTGACTATATTTTAAAATATTCCTGAAACATAAATCTAATTATCTAATTAATCGTAATTTCATTGCTACGTTAGTATAATTATAATCGGTACCAAAAATCCATCTGCCTTCCTCCGCACGTTTGCCATCTACTAAATATTAAATCAAATAATTATAATAAAAAATAAATTATTAAATTTTTACACAAAAAAATTAATTTAATTGTCTATTCAAAACTCTCATCGTAAATATTTGCTACTTTCACTAAAACAATAAATCTCCTTTTGGCCGATATAATAAATATTAGTCTGCAATCCACGATAAATTAGATCGAATATTTTAACTAACACTTGTGCCTCTTTAATCTGCCTCTTTAAGTGGTGAATCTAGGTTATAAAGAATGTTGTGTTAATCTAGTGTTGATCCTCCATGCTTGCAAAATAATTTCTCTAACCTTTGCATCGTATTCGTCAAACCGCCCTTTTATCTTCCGATCCAGGAAGGAAGGTATCGGGTTTTCATGGAGGATCACAAAAGGCTTCTCAAGATCGATCGTCGTTCATGCCTCTTCTCTCGCCTCGGGTTTCTTTGCTTCACCAGCAGCGTGTTCCTCCACGAAGCATCCTCTCTAAAATTTTGTGAACCCTATGATTTGCTGGCAGGTGGTTCATTCGCACGCAGCATGAACGACCGAAACCATTCTTTACGAGACCAGTCATTTTAAAAATGATTTTCTAGGAAGATTTATCGGAAGCGCGATAATTGAAAAGGTCGTGGCGCATTTTGCGAAAATGTTGCGCGTAGATCGAAGGAAACGTAATTTACTTGGTCTGAGATAAATTAAATATTTTAATTTATTTGTTATAATTGTTTTCTAAGTCGCAAAATGTACATTATTCTGAGCACGAATGCATTGGTTGCTCGGAAATTTAAGTCCCAGTTTATATTGCCTGATTTAGAATGATCCTGATACTTGGATTATTTCTTTTATTAACTGCGTAATTAACGCAAACTTGTGTATTGTTTTTATGCTGTTATTATATCATTCTTCATCTCGTTAAACATTTTAATTAAGGCTTTAGGGACGCAGTTTCCAAAATTTTTAAAAATTTCCAATTTTGAAAATTTTATTCTATACATAAATTGTTGAATTCAGTTGCACACACTAAGTTCTATGACTGTGTTAAGACATTGAACAATACTTATTTCTCTATAAATGATCGTTCATGTTGCTCTCCCAGCTTATTCGTAAACGTAATTTAAATGTTAGCTCTACAATTGGCACAAGTCAAATTGAGTCTACGAGCCATCCATCTAAAATAAAAATTAAAACCAACTTTTTAATTCCTGAAAGAAAGACTCTTAACGTATCAGCTTTTCGTACTGTACCCCTGAGATTGATCATTCAAGTAGAAAACAAGGGGAGCATATGCATCGCTTACTTCTCTAGCTTGTTTATAAACCTAATAACATTATCTCTACAATTTCTACAAGCCTTCTCGCTAAAATAAAAATTCAAGTCAATTTTCCAAAGAAAATGTTCATGAAGTGAATATTCTTAAAAAAGGTATCGTCTTTTCTGACTCTATCCCTGAGATTGATCATTCAAGTAGAAAACAAGCGGAGCATATGCATCGCTTACTTTTCCAGCTTGTGTGTAAACATAATTTACACGTTACCTTTACAATTTCTGCAAACCTTCTTGCTTAAATAAAAGTTCAAACGAATTTTCCAAAGAAAATTTTCATTAAAGGAACACTCTTAAAAGAAGGTATCGCTTTTTCTTACTCTGCCCCTGAGATTGATCCCTCAAGTGGTCAACGAGGGAGCATGTGCATCGCGTTACTTTCCCAGCTCGTCTCATCCTCTCCTCCTCCTCTTTCACCCAACGTCGTTGCATCGTTGTCGTTGAGCAGCAAGCACAGTCACCGGATGCCATTGCCGGAGATGGCGATTGAGTTACGAACAATGAGAATACAAGTCGTAGATTGTTCTCCATCTCTGGGGACGCGAGGATGAGAGAGAGAGAGAGAGAGAGAGAGAGGTGGAAGGGAAACTGTGCTGGCTGGTGGGAGGTGAGGGAGTATGCGAGATGCGTCCACGCACCATCATCTGCTCCTGGCGCGTCGTAAAGTCGCGTAAGTCATCAGTGGAGATAAGGAGATTACACGAGGTTGCGTTGTTGTCGAGGATAGCAAGAAGATTTCGAACTGGTTAGAATTGTAGAGAATAAAACTATGTGATGGTTGAATTTAATGGAATTTAATGCATCATCGTAGGGTCGTAAAGTCTCCATAAGTCGTCAGTGGAGATAAGGAGACTACACGAGGTTGCGTTGTTGTCGAGGATGGCAAGAAGATTCCGAACTGGTTAGAATTGTAGAGAATAAAACTATTTGATGGTTGAATTTAATGGAATTTAATGCATCATCGTAAGGTCGTAAAGTCTCCATAAGTCGTCAGTGGAGATAAGGAGACTACACGAGGTTGCTTTGTTGTCGAGGATGGCAAGAAGATTTCGAACTGGTTAGAATTGTAGAGAATAAAACTATTTGATGGTTGAATTTAATGGAATAGTGGCACTGAGTGGTGGATGTATGCAAGATGCGTCCATGCACCATCATCTGCTCCTGGCGTGTCGTAAACTCGTATAAGTCATGTAAGTCATCAGTGCAGATAAGAAGACTACACGAAGTTGTGTTGTTGGTCTTGGAGTTGCCAAAAAGATTTCAAACTGATTGAAGGGGATTGTAAAGAGTAAAAGTATTCGATGGTTGAATTTAATGGAATTTAAGGCATCATCCTAAAATCATAAAGTCTCCATAAGTCATCAGTGGAGATAAGAAGACTACACGAGGTTATATTGTTGGTCTTGGGATTGGCAAGAATATTTCAAACCGATTGAAGAGAATTGTAAAGAGTAAAAGTATTTGATGGTTGAATTTAATGGAATTTAATGCATCATCCTAAAATCGTAAAGGCATGTAAGTCATCAATGCAGATAAAGAGACTACACGAGGTTGTATCGATGTTCTTGGAGTTCCAAGATTTCAAACTAGTCGAAGAGCTGTGAAGAGGAAACGTATTTAATGCTTGCATTTAATGGCATAGTAGAGCACAAGTGGTTATTGATATACATACAGAATGGTACAAAAGTTGTTGGGTTTAAAGCAGCAACCTGTATGAAATTGATACATGATTCTGGAAAAATGAAACTTATTTTTTGCATTCCATGACTTTCGTATCTTTTTTCTCCTTGTTTGTAGGTTTCGAAAACATTCCGAGATACAGAATTCTCGAAATTGTACAAGATTTGCGGTTTTCATTTCTAAAATCTGTAAAATACAAGTTAAACAGCTTTATTCGCGCCTGCTTGTGCGTCCTTGATTTCGTTTATATCTCAAGGACCGAGATACAGACTTCTCGAAATTGTCCAAGATTTATCTTTTTTTATTTCATTGGATATCTGAAATTTGTAAATTATCATCAACCCCACCTTCATTTGTGCCCTATTATGTCTTTTTGCTTTCATTGGTACCTCAAACACGTCAAGTATGCACTATCTTGAAAATTGCGGACGAGATAGGTTACACGATTGGAGTAATTTTAAATTGAATTGAAATGGATTCTCAATATAACGCAGGATCGTGTTCGTTAAATGCATCGGACTGGATGAAGGGAAAGGGAGGGTTGAGAATGAGAATTTATGTGAGCACGATAAAAGTTTCCTGAGTTAAAAGTTGATTATGGAAAAATGAAATTTATTTATTGCATTCGATGACTTTCGTATCTTTTTGCTCCTTGTTCGTAGGTACTCGAAAACATTCCAAGGTACAGAATTCTCGAAATTGTACAAGATTTGCGGTTTTTATTTCTAAAAGCTGTAAACTACAATCTAAACAGCGTTATTCGTGCCTGCTTGTACTCAAGGTTTCGTTTATATCTGAAGGACTACGATACAGACTTCTCGAAATTGTCCAAGATTTGCCTTTTTTTATTTCATTGGATATCCGAAATCCGTAAATTACCATCAACCCACTTTCATTTGTGCCCTATTATGTCTTTTCTTTAAATTGAATTGAAATGGATTATCGATATAATAACGCAGGATCGTGTTCGTTAAATGCATCGGACTGGATGAAGTGAAGGGAAAGGGAGGGTTGAGAATGAGAATTTATACGAGCGCGATAAAAGTTTCATGAAAAATCATTGCTACGATGCAAAGTGCGTGAAGTCGACCCTACGCGAAGCACGCGGATGTAGAGGGTGGGTAGGAGGGAAGAAGAAATCGTTGGTAATGAATATTGCACGACCCGCACCGCTTTGCTGGCGGTAAAACGACAGGGACGCGTCGCCACGTGCAGAGTAAGTGGGTTCTAACTTTGCATTTGGAATTCTTTCTCAACTTAAAAGCCTGTGGAATGTGCAAGTCACGCGAATAAACTGTAAAGTTCAATTCAGAAAGTGTAGAAAAAATCTGTAAAATGAGCGTTGTCTTTGGACAAGATTATTTTTTTTTTTTTTTTTTTTTAACTTAAAACTTTATAGAATGGTACTTGGGCTTGGTGCAAGTCGGGCATTTAAACGGTAAACTTAAGTTCAGAAGTTTTAGAAAAGACAAGAGAGAATGGTGTTGAATTTGGAGGAGATGAATTAAGATAATGTGCTGTACAAAAATGGTTAGAAATTGTTTATGGTGATGAGTCGTGCTGAAAGACTTCGCGTTGAGAAAGAAACAAAGATTGCCACTAGAGGTGCCTTTTACAGACTCTAGTTTTATATGAGCGCTGTTATTGCGTCATGTTAGGATGGCAAAGGAGAAAATTTGAACAGCTCACTCTAATATTATAGAATTAACGGCGAGCCTTACGCGATTGTTAAACGTGTTTGAAACTCAACACACAATTCGAAAGTTAACGAATAAATTGTAGTATGCTAACTTTTGCATTTGTTTAATTTTTATTCTACCTCGTCATAAAAACATGCTTGATTTCACAATAATAAGAACAATTGGAATCATATAAACTATTGTTCTTTTTCTACGCGCCTCATTTAAGCCTCTCACTTGCCAAATCGATTAACTTTACTTTTTACATTTTTCATAAATTTAAACGTCAAAGCATTTGATTAAATCCCTACTTCTTAGGCACGACTGTAAAGGGAGTGATTTATTGTATTTGTAACATAACATGACGTAATTTATGGAGTTAGTCTATTTGGCGTGTGACCGGCTGATTTGTAAAAAAATTCTTGTAATATGATTTGTTGTCTCCATCAAAGTCATTATAGTATTTTAATGCAAACTGATCATAGCATCTGTATAAAAATCTCACCGTATTATAATTTTTTTTCTACCAAAACATAACAATCATCTCGACAAAATTATCGTATCATTATTTTTCTCTCCATTCGAATCATGCCAGCACCTTTATATGTATAAATACATCATAACTTATCTAAACAAAATTATCAAGACATATCTATAAAAAAACTTTGGTAATTATTCAGATTAGGGGAGCACCTTCTAATGACCTTCTAAATAGGCTCATTCGACGCGTTTTTGTAAGACAAACAACTTTTTCCTTAGGCACAAATCGGCGCTCATTGTTTGTAAAAAAGTTATTAAGAAAAAAAGTTTTACTTGTTTTTTCACTGTATCTTCGAAAATATTGATTCTAGAGAAAAATGTTTCAGACAAAAACTGAAGCACCGGAAAAGCTTTACAAAAAAGGTTGTATGCTATTTTAACGTAAACACAAAACTGTAGCTGCAAATTTGAAAAATGTGTGTTTCTATGTAAACATTCACTCGTGAAATATGTAATAAATTTCAATTCGAAAAGAGATTGATCTAACCAGAAAGGCCTACCACGCTGTCAAGTTTACATTATTTTTTTATTGCCATCTCATCCTTCCTAACCCTTGTTAGGTTTGTTTTAAGCTTGTTTTAACCTAACAAGCCTAATGCGGCGACGGCGACGGGATGTTTATTTCCACTTTTACTCAGGACGATGCCCTTGACAACATACATAAAGATCAAGGTCATTGGATGGTGCTCCCCTAATCTGAATAATTACCATAGCAAAATTATCAAAGTATCTCTATAAAAAAATGTCATGGCATCATTCATTCTCTCCATCTCAACTTCCTCTTTTTCCAGCAGACAATGTCGTCGAGCTTTGCACGGCTCCCGAAGATCCTTGGTGGCGGAGGAGGTGCGACGCGTCCAATCACGGCACCGCCGAGTCCTGGACGAGCTCAACTTGAGTGTAGAGGCAATGTTGATGCCAACAGTGGTCGACAATAACGAGGAGAATGAAACGCAGGAGCTGCACGGAGCCTCGACCGACGAATTGCTCTCCTCAGTTAGTCACAATGATGATCTTCTCTCTCCAGTTGGCTGCGACATGGACAGCGGATTTAGTGGCAGCTCGAGCGCCAGTTATAGGTACAGTTTAAACAAAAACATATTTTTAGCTCTTAACTCTTGTTAATTACCTGGGCTTGGAGAGTAAGCTGACTCATTGTCAGTCGAAAAATCTGTTTTTAGTATGTGAAAAGTTTCAGTGTAATCGGTCTAGTAAGGTAGGGTGATGTACACGTAAAGAAATACTAGACATTTTCATGAGTAGTTAGAAAAGAAAGATTCACTTATAACAAACATATTCTTGCAAAGCTTCAGCTACTTTTCCAGGCCATTGTAACTCTAGCCAGTGTATTCATTTATATAATATCACAAAACAGCTTTAGGAAGTATTCTATCGTATACAATATATAAACATTATTATAGTAATGATTCGAAAATAAATAGTCAGTTATATACACAGGAATTTGATTATTGATATCTAAGAAGCGAAATGCAAGATGAGAATTTACTTCGGGGAAAGTTTATTTTAACAATATTTAAAAATGCAAAGCGACTAGTAGTATTTTTGAGATATTTATCTGGATTATTCCTAACGGATGTTATTATCATAAAATACGTATATTGCACGTATACTTCCTTGTAAACTTAAATATCAAACCTAGTATGCTATCTGACGATTCCTTTTAAGGATTAGTACGCAGGTGCATCGTGGCACAAGAATGCGCAGCACTTTACGCTCGAACATGCGGGTAAACTGAGATGCACGTGTGCTTTTAGCGAATTTTATTATGATGTACTTTAAGAAAATAGAAAAAAATGTTTGCTACTCAATCATTCGAAAAAATTCAATCTACTTGAACACTTTCATAATCACGAATAATTGCCATTAAATAATCAAGGGTTTCTTCAAATGAATAGAACGAAGTTTTTAATATATTTGATTCTTCTATCAGGAAATACAATCATAATGCATATGCTAAAGTAAATTTGATTAATCCGGTGATTATGTATAATTGTCAATTATAATGTATAATCCACTAAGTTTGGTAAATGTGATGTTGCGAGCAATGTGTTTAACATTTTCTAAAATAATCGAACACTACTGTATAGAATGTCCAATTTTTTGGGCAATGTATATAATTATATTTCTTACTATGCTCTCAAGTTTATTTTATATTTATTACCTACGCTTTCAAGGATTACTTTATTATCTATAATTATTCTAAAATTAATAGATTATTTTTATTCCCTACGCCCCCTCGAGTTTATTTTATATTTGTTACTACGCATTCAAGTTTATTTTATATTTATCCTCTACGCTCTCAAGGGTAGATTCTTCTTATTCCCTACTGCCCGTAACAACTCGCCGGTTAATTTGATAGATATTCAAGAATTTACCACATTTACCAAACTTAGTGGTGATTATAGACAAGTTGACAAATTAGTCGAAAGGAAGTATTGGGTGAAATGTGTTGATGTCGCTGTCTAAGTTAAATTAATTATAATAACCGGCAAGTATAGACAATCGTCGGATTAATCACTTTTACCGTAACACATACACAGAAATGCCCAACTCAAATTGAGGTAATTGAGTGCATTGAATTTCTTAAAAGAAAGAGTAGAAAGAGTCTTAAAGGTATCACTTTGTGCAAACAATATTCTTTGTTCAAATAATACGCATAGAATCAATGTCGTTAATGGACAACTATCCTCGCTAATGATTACTTAAACTGTCCTAATATCTTTGCCGAAGATGACAATTCTTGCAAGCAGCTGTAAGTCAAAAGTAACACGTTTGCATCAAAAGCAAATATATCTGTTTATCTCGCCTGGCAATTATCGTGGCGGTAAATATATCTTCGCGCAGTCATAGCTAGCTGGACATAAGAATTTATGCCAACTAGTAAGCGATGCCAGCGATTCCAAGAATATTCCTGGTAGACGGTTCTGTGCATTTTCTGCTGATTCAGTAGAACACACGTCGACAAATTCTACCCTCTATTTGGACCGTTTATTTTGAAAGTGGTGCAAGTCCATAAAAAAAAAAAATTAACTCGTTATAAATAGAAAGTTTACGCTAAATTAATCGCAAATTATGTTTTACCTCATTTTTTTTATAAAAATGGACTTACACCACTTTCAATATAAACGGTTCATTTTATGCCGTGGAACCATTCAATGTGTAAAAGAGAGTCATTTATTTCTTTCTTCAACCCGTTTCATTATATTACCCGGGTGTAATGAAAGTTTTTATGCTGTGCGTGTACCCTTTTTTCTAACTAAAAAATATGAATGCAAATGAGATGATAAAGGTAGTCTTTCTTAAAATAAATTTCCTTAATGTCGTCTTTCAGATCGGGCTTGGGCTCTTTGAGAAGAAGTATGGGAAAGACCAGCACGCCAGAATTGGTCAGCAGTCAACGTAAAACGAAAGCCGCTATGATATGGAAGAAAGGCTGGAAGGGTTGGAAGAAACTAAACTCCTTCGCCAACAACGGGCATAAAACAGGTAAGTCCTTTCTTGTCGTTGGCCGAGGGCTTTAATCCGTTAGCTGATAAGCTTACTGGCAAACCAGATATCGATTGTAGTCCGACACAGTAAAACAGAAACATTATAATGCAAATTAAAGCAAAGATAAAAGTTTAATCACGAGCCTAACCGATCATGAAACACAGAAATTATAAAAGAACAGCCTGACAGGAGAATAAAAAAATTGCATCACTCTTACAAACAATAATTCTTACAATAATTCCCTGGACAACCAATGTTCTTTACTTGCTTACATAAAATTGAATTTACAATAATTTAACGTAGATCGTATACCAATCATTGTAGAATTCTAAAAGATTGTTACAAAAAGGGAACAGTGAGTGTCTAAATATATTTTCCTAATATTACGCACAAAAATGTACGAGAGGAAAAACCAAGAGGCCCGCGTGATGAATTACCTGTTGACTTGTATAATAACTGCTTCACTCTACCGTAATTTTTCCTGCCGTTAAACTCCTCGACACGCGCGGGTGGGAATAACCCTAAAAAGGGTTACGAGATAACGAGGAAAAGTTTTGCGGAAGTGGTCTCTGGCACGCGTGTCGACTGATCGATAGTCCTCGTTCTTCTTTCTTTTACTAGCTTCTCCTTCTTTTCTTTAGTGCCACGTGCCTCTCTGTTCTACTCACTTGTCCTTCTTTCCTTTACCCCTTCGTGCCTTATTCTTTTACTCCCTCGTCGAAAGTCTCGCGCCATCGGTTTCGTCACGCCCAGAATTTTACCACGGTATACCGTTTGAGTAGCACTCGACCTTTTCTTCTCTACACTCGTACCTTCACACACATTTATCTTCAATAAATAGAAGAAGTAGTTTAATTTTCGAAGTAGGTTAATGGGGGTGAAGTTGACTAACCCTTGCACACGCACGTAGGTTTTAATTGTGCTGTCATTATACCGAGGTGTCTTCTGGTCCAGCAAATTAATCTGTATCAAAAATGTAAAATGTGACATTGAAATGATATTTAGTTGGAGGCTAGGCAATTAGAGAAATGATAACTACAAGTTGATGATAATATGCCAAGTGTACGGCAAACGTTAAATTGTTTGTCTCAAATAATGGGATGATAAGAAAATGTAGCTTTGACTTAGTGACATTTATCATTTTATTTTCATAAATGGTAAATGGCAGGACAAAAGACACTGTTCTTACATAAAAACAACGATGCATCATATCTGTTGATATAATTAAGAATTGCAAGATGTACCAACTGTGCAACTGTGCACCCTTATTGTTAACCATTCAATACTCGAGGAACAATCATTTCCATTGGACAATTTTAAAAACTACTCCCAATTTAGCAATTCTTACCCCCCCCCCCCCCAAAAGAAAACAATAAGGATGCAATATATATTTGTCGGTAACATTAAAATTTCACTGAAACTTGGTATCTAACCCTACTTATTTACAAGAGTTTTCATATAACAAAAAGAAAATTAACTTTGGCGTTACCCAATGTACCACGGTGCTCCCACTGAATTCTTAAGTACCTGTTACTGAAACAAATTCACCAATCAGAAATATATCAAATAGAAAACGGTGGCTGTACCCTTAAATATCACCAGTCTCCGCCAACTGTGCAACTGTGCACCCTTGATCATCCAATACGCGATCAACGATCATTTCCATTGGTCAATTTTAAAAATTGCTCCCAATTTTGCAATCCTTATCGCACGAAATAAGGATGCAATATATATTTGTCGATAACGTTAAAATTTACCGATAACTTAAGATACTTAAAACTACCTTACAACAGTTTTCATATAACAAAGGGAAAACTTATTTTGGCACTACCCAATGTGTCACAATGCTCCTACTGAATTCTTAAGTACCTGCTACTGAGAAAAATTCACCAACCAGAAATATACCATATACAATTTTCATATAACAAAAAGAGAACTAACTTTCGCACTACCCAATGTGCCATAATGCTCGCACTAAATTCTTAAGAACCTGCTACTGAAACAAATTCACCAACCAGAAATATACCAAATAGAAAAAAACAGCAACGGTGACTGCACCCTTAAATATCTCAAGTCCCTGCCAACTGTGCAACTGTGTACTCTTAATCATCCAATACGCGAGCAACGATCATTTCCATTTTAAAAATTGCTCCCAATTTTGCAATCCTTATCGCACGAAATAAGGATGCAATATATATTTGTCGATAACATTAAAATTTACCGATAACTTAAGATACTTAAAAATACCTTACAACAGTTTTCATATAACAAAGGGAAAACTTATTTTGGCACTACCCAATGTGTCACAATGCTCCTACTGAATTCTTAAGTACCTGCTACTGAGAAAAATTCACCAACCAGAAATATACCATATAGAATTTTCATATAACAAAAAGAGAACTAACTTTGGCACTACCCAATGTGCCACAATGCTCGCACTATATTCTTAAGAACCTGCTACTGAAACAAATTCACCAATCAGAAATATATCAAATAGAAAAAAAAACAGCAACGGTGGCTGCGCCCTTAAATATCTCAAGTCCCTGCCAACTGTGTACTCTTAATCGTCCAATACTCGAGCAACCATCATTTCCATTGGACAATTTTAAAAATTGCTCCCAATTTAGTATCACGCTCATTGTTACTACCATCCAGTCGCGCGCTCGCAGAGCGCGTGAGGGGATACTGGACAGCATTGAAGAAAGTCGCTCTCCGCTCGTCTGGTTGTCGACGCGACAACAACAATCCTACGGTCACGAACCGCAACGACGGCCACGAATTAATTGTACTCTCTTCTCGGCTCGTTAAAAATTCTCGTTGCGCCTCACCCGTTGAATCGCGTGCCGCGAATGTCGAAGGAGGTGGGAGCAGCTTTCCACGAAACAGCTCTGTGGAACACACCAGGCCAAGCCGAGTGCTACTACTCCTTCGTCCAATGTGTTCTCCATCGGTCGAGAGCTCCTCCTCGCGAATCGTCATTTCGCTCGTATCACTAAGAGCGACTTTTAATGGCGGCGTGCCGTAAAGGAGAAGTTAATTGTCTTCGTTTTTTCAAGGTGCTATAAAGCGGAGTTCTTCTTTTCTTTTTTACTTGTGCCCGGTAGTACGGCGGAACAGAGGAATGCACGGATTTTGAATTTTTTCTTAGTATTGTGATGGTTTACGACTCGTGCTTTCGCAGGTTAAATTTGTTTTGCTTTAGTTTCTGTGGTATCTGAGAAATACAGAAGGGATTACAGTAGGAGGTAGAGGGAAATTATGAACTAGTAGGTTTTGGATTTTATAGTAATAAGTATAAAGGATTCGGAAAATAGACATACAGACCGTTTATGTGGAATGTGGTGTAAGCCCATTTTTTTAAAAAAATGTCACATGGTTTGTGGTTAATTTAGGATTTTAATGGCGGCGTGTCGTAAAGGAAAAGTTAATTGTCTTCGTTTTTTCAAGATGCTATAAAGCGGAGTTTTGTTCTTCTTTTCTTTTTTAAAAACGCATTCGCGCGATTCCACGGTTGTTTTTCTTGCAGCTCGTTACGGAACACTATATTCAACCCAGTGATATTAAAACTTTTGCCTAGAAAGGTTTAGAAGTGTAACTAAATATTCCTTGAATTTTTGATTTTTTCTTACATATAAGCCGTTTATTTTGAAAGTAGCCTATGGCCATTTTTTTAAAAAATTAGATATCACATAACATTAAAATTATTGCCCTAAATTATTCACGAATTATGTGATGTTATTTTTTGAAAAAATGGACTTAGGCCACTTTCAAAATAAACGGCTCATATAGTCAGAGTTATGCACATACTTTTAAAAATAGGATACAGACACATGGATTAAATTTATACATATACATAATAATAAACTACATGCCTTGAATTTTTGATTTTGTCTTACATATAATCAGAATTATGCTGATACTTTCAATAATTTTAAAAATAGGATACAGACGCATGGGTTAAATTAATATACATAATAAGAAACTACATACTTTCAGGAATAATATCCATCGAATAAAAATGTTTGTAAGATAGTGTATCTTACAGTATAATCAATTTTGTAGCTTACTGTGACACAGCAACAGTAGTAATGCCTCCACACGCAGCTCCGATAAACGTCAGATATCGAAAAGTAATTCGTACCAAGAAGGCAAGACGCATAAATATAATAAGTAAGGTATTGTTGTAGGGTCATTATACTACGTAAAAACAGTGATACTAGCAGCTGAAAGCACATTTCGATAGTCAGACTTTTGGCCAACTTTTTGCTACAAATACCCCACTGTGTATCCCTTGAATTTTTGATTTTGTCTTACATATAATCAGAATTATGCTGATACTTTCAATAATTTTAAAAATAGGATACTGGCACGTGGGTTAAATTAATATACACAATAATAAACTACATACCTTTGGGAATAATATCCATCGGACAAAAATGATTGTAAGATAGTGTATCTTACAGTATAATCAATTTTGTAGCTTACTGTGACACAGCAGCAGTAGTAATGCCTCCACACGCAGCTCCGATAAACGTCAGATATCGAAAAGTAATTCTTACCAAGAAGGCAAGACGCATAAATATAATAAGTAAGGTATTGTTGTAGGGTCATTATGCTACGTAAAAACAGTGATAGTAGCAGCTGAAAGCACATTTCGATAGTCAGACTTTTGGCCAACTTTTTGCTACAAAGGCCCCAGTGTGTGACGGTAGGTTTTGAATCACGAACAATGTGGAAAACGTGAAAACACGCCGGTTGACGCAATCCGAAAAGCGGCCAATGACGCGTGCAGCGCGCGCGCTGGGAACGGGCAGGGCAAACGCGCGCCGCGCGAGTCCATTCGAACGAGGGAGGCCTTCGTATTGGCGCATAATCACACGACTATGCGCGAGTAAGCGAACGAGCGAGTGAGTGCTCATGCCGTTTTCTTTCATGGGAACGCACGTCCCGGAGAAATGACGCAAGCATGCGCGGCCTCTCGGCGGTGGCTCGTTCGTTGGTTCACTCGCTCGTTCGCGCGCATTTCGCGCACGAACGAAGTTAATTATTGGTACTTGCAAGGGGTCACTCCTGGGGTCACTCGGTGGAGAAGCAGATGCGAGGCCACGTGCACCCTCCCTACTCTCTCTCTCTCTCTCCTCTCCCTCTCATTCTTATTCTCCTTCAGTCCGTTTCTTTTTTTCTCGCTTTGGTTTCGATGTCTCTCTCTCTGTCTTTCTTGCTTTCTAGCTCGTTATTCCTCTCTTGTTTACTCGTTTCGGCTGTTTCTACCTCTCTCTCTCTCTCTCTCTGGTTATTCTTTTTCTCGCGTCTTCGTTTCGTCTTTGTTCTTCTTCTCTGGTCTTCTCTTGTTTTGGTTTGGGAGTTTCCGTCTTTCTTGTTCTTTTCTTGGCTTTCTCGCGATTGTCTTATCCTGCCTTCTCCTTTCGTTTCTTTGCTTTCTTTGTTGTTCTTTTCTAAGCTTCTCGTTTCACTTCCTTCCGTCTTACTTCCTTGTTTCGTTCCCCTTTTCACTACCTTCCTTCGTTCGTTCATCCATCTGTTTTTGATTTTTCTCTTTATTTACTGCCTTCTAATTACTTTCTTCATGTTCGTTCTTCTATTTTCTGAATGTGAACCCCATTTTTGCAAACAGCTGGATTTTTAGAGATCTTCGTGTGCGTTTTATTTATTTATTCTTGAAGCTTTCCCCTCCGAACGTGCTTCAAGGATATTTTTATTAACAATTAACCCTTTGCAGTCGTATGACTACTCTCAGCCATCAAAGCTTTTTTACCGTTCTGGTCGTATGTCTGCTCTCAGCCATCACAGCAAAAAACCGTACTGATCTTACATTACACTAATTGTAAGTCTACAAGCTTTGGAGATACGTGCAATTTTATTCTGACTCTTTGAACACTGACTTTAATATAGAAAGCAATATAGTTTTAGTTTTTATAACGCAAACGTTGAACATGTATATTTTTTCAACTGCACGCGCCAATATCTCTCGTCCACACGACGCTCATCCGGCGGACGGTTCTGTCCGCAAAGGGTTAAATAATATTTCTGAAACTAGGTCCATTAAAAGAAAATGAGTTAGAGCTAATTTTAAGTAAAAGTGGATGAACCATATTAATTATTCTGAAGTACACCCGAGATGGTTTTGAAGAACACAGTGCAATTAAAGGGTTAAGTTAAATTGAATATTCTCTATCACACGGTGTATCACAAATTTTATACTCGATAAGAAATCAATTGTCTGATTTTTTTTCCACACGCCGCACATCTACCGTGTACTTAACTGATTTAATTTTCCGTTATTGGGGCGTGTCCGATAACGCACAGTGAAGGCTATAATTTATTTTAACATTCTACAATTAAACTTACCTTGTTCTCTTTGGCCATCGCGTGTTCGTACGAAACGAGCGTGGCATCGATTGGCCGAATGAAATACGCGAGCGTGGGAAAGATTTGAAGTTGGGATAGGTAACGGTCCGCCTCACGTATCAAAGCACTGACAAAGTGTTCCGTGATTACTTTTATTATTTATGTAACAAAGTTAGCAAAACGCGAGCCATGCAGCGCGACGATAAGGATATTAAGATCGACTGGCCAGTAACGTAGCTAGGGTATAACAGACGTAAAAAGGATAACGATGAAGTAAACTTTGTAACAAGTAACAAATCAAAGAAGCAACACGTCCACGCGAATACCTTCATTTTCATTTCTCAGGCCCTGTTGCAAGAATGAAACTTAATAATAATTAAGTCGAGCTTAAAATATAGTGTCTCCTGATTAAATTTAAATTTTAAGCCGAACAATATCTACACCTCGGGCTTAGTTATTCTTAAACTCGACTCGTGCAACTGTGCATTGATCATTTGATAAAATTTCAAGAATCCTCAAAAGTCGCAGTTGAAAATTGTATACTCTTCGCGGAGGCAAGAGCTATTAGTGAAAAATTTCAAATAAGGCCTCTGAACGGTTCAGCTACACCACTGTCCTTTGCCATCAATACACTCACTCTCTTACATTTTTATTCAATGGCGTCTTAGAGAAAATTTTCAAAAACGTTTTTAAACAGTTCAGCTACTCCACAGTTCTCTATCATCAATACACTCTCCCTCACATTCTCAATCGATGACCTCTTAAAGAAAATGTTCAAAAACGTTTCTAAACAGTTCAGCTATGCTACTGTTCTCTATCATCAATACACTCTCTCTA
Source organism: Tiphia femorata (assembly GCA_944319695.1). Lineage (NCBI taxonomy): Eukaryota > Metazoa > Arthropoda > Insecta > Hymenoptera > Tiphiidae > Tiphia > Tiphia femorata. Next base: position 12,497,757 of record OX090897.1, read on the forward strand.
ACATTCTCATTGGACGACCTCTTACAGAAAAATTTCAATGAAGGCTTCTGAACGCTTCAGCTACGCCACTGTCCGTCGATCATTAATACCCTCCCTCCCTCGCATTCTCATTCTCTCACTTTCTCTCTGTCTCTTGCGTGTTCGACGTACAACGACGACGCCGAGATATCGCAATTGCTCAGGGTCCCCGTCAAGATCACAATTTATTAGCGATCGTCTCGACCGCGCACAGTATTCTCATCATGATCGATCTGTTCTCCTCGTCTCTTCTCCTGGCATACTGGAAGAACTGTTCGAGCCGACGTTCAATCCTGGCCTCGCGATCCTCTTGGCACCAAGAACTCGAAGAAGCTCCACGAGTTCTTCTCGATTTCTTCGGTCTCTCCTCGTCACCGGCCCCAACCTCGGTCCTCTTCGCGTTAACACTCGCTGAAACACTAGTGGTCCACGTGGCGCTGCTCGTGGTGACATTCGTCAAGGTCGTCTGATTTTCGTTTCTCTTAGCAGTGGTCGTGGCCGGAGTCACGGCAGACGTCGAGGATGAGCATACCACGAGATCGTTTCTAATACGAGATTTTGCCGGTGGATCCTTACCGAATATCGAGCGGGTTGTGATCTTCTCGATGGAGATTTCCGTGCCGCCTGGTAAGCGTGGCATTCCGCTCGAGAGGTTTCTCGAGTTTCGTTTCCTTCTCGCTGGTAGGTGGCTTCTCGGTGCTCTGAAACAGAAAGATCGTTTTGTTAGATCTGTTCCTTTATCTTTATCTCTATTAAGCGGAATTTTCATTAGTATAGGAATTTATCACTATTTTATCAATATTTTACTGCCGCAATCCCTATTTTTTCACCCAAACGGTTTAACAGAAAAAGTGATTTTTCTGCGTGGTTAGGGTTATTTAAGACCAAAACGAGCTCGGTGGCTTTATTATTTCTAGTACTTTGTTCTTTTTGCGCCGAACGGTCGGTTTCGTTTTTCCGGATTTTTTAACATAAAACGTGGTCGTTTGATCTCCTCTGAGAATACTCTCGAGCTCGATCGCATGAATACTATAACCTATCTGTTCCATCTACCTACCAATCATCCCCTTTGGCCTTTTCCAAAAATCTACACCGTTTAACAAATCTCAAAATCAAAAAGATTTACCTGTTGGTCGTTTGATCTCCTCTGAGAATACTCTGAACCTCGATCGCACGAATGCTACAACCTGTCTTTTCCATCTACCTACCAATCATCCCCCATTGGCCTTTTCCAAAAATCTACACCGTTTAACAAATCTCAAAATCCAAAAGATTTACCTGATGGTCGTTAGATCTCCTTTGAGAATACTCTCAAGCTCGATCGCACGAATACTACAACCTGTCTTTTCCATCTACCTACCTATTATCCCCCATTGGCCTTTTCCAAAAATCTACACCGTTTAACAAATCTCAAAACCAAAAAGATTTACCTGGTGGTCGTTTAATCTCTTCTGAGAATTCTCTCAAGCTCGATCGTACGACTACTATAACCTGTCTTTTCCATCTACCTACCAATCATCCCCTTTGGCCTTTTCCAAAAATCTACACCGTTTAACAAATCTCAAAACCAAAAAGATTTACCTGGTGGTCGTTTGATCTCCTCTGAGAATTCTCTCAAGCTGGATCGCACGAATACTACAACGTGTATTTTTCATCCACCTACCTATTATACCCTTTGGCCTTTTCCAAAATCTACACCGTTTAACAAATCTCAAAATCAAAAAGATTTACCTGTTGGTCGTTTGATCTCCTCTGAGAATTCTCTCAAGCTGGATCGCACGAATACTACAACCTATCTTTTCCATCTACCTACCTATTTTACCCTTTGGCCTTTTTCAAAAATCTACACTGTTTAACAAATCTCAAAATCAAAAAGATTTACCTGGTGGTCGTTAGATCTCCTCTGAGAATACTCTGAAGCTCGATCGCACGAATACTACAACCTGTCTTTTCCATCTACCTACCTATTATCCCCCATTGGCCTTTTCCAAAAATCGACACCGTTTAACAAATCTCAAAATCAAAATGATTTACCTGTTGGTCGTTTGGTCCCCTCTGAGAATTCTCTCGAGCTCGATCGCCGGAGTGCTACCAACGGAAACGTCTTTAGAATTCTGCTTTCCTTTCCTAGGGGTTGCGCTTCCTCTGGAGAACGTAACTTCCTGCTCGTCGTTTCTCTCGTCCTCCCTTCCATCGGTAGGAAATTCTTCAAAGGTCGTGGTGGCGTCACCAGCCTCGTCATCCGGGTTGACCGATACGCAGAGAAACTCGTGCGGATCGATGTAATCCACGTAGCTGCTGCTTGTGCTCCCAGGCGTGCGTCTGCCACCGCCTCCGCCTCCAGAACACTCGAGTACCTCGTCGATGGCGCCGTAGAACGGCCAGGATACATCGTCCGCTCTGTTCTTGTCCCCGTGCACAGGATTCTTCAATTCCTTCAACAGATCGCTGTGGCAGATGCATGGTAAAACAGGGACGGGCCAAGAGCCAGGTCGATGTGAGAATTCGATTTTCACGTAGAATTTGGTAAAGCTATTAAACCTCCTCGATTTTCATATTCTCGATCGTTTTAGTCATTGATTTAGGTGTAACCTCTTCGAGGAGTCTGACATGTACGCTTACTTTCTTGTTTAACTATGTATTTTTTATTGTAGGACACGCGAATATTATTATGAATCGCCCATTGAAACAATGTCGAGTGAATAAATTGATGATTTATCCCTGAAGAGGTTAAGAAGGTATAAAAGCACGTTCGGAATGAGAATTTGATTTTGATCGATGTGAGAGGGGGTGTGATCGGAAGTTGGAATTAACGTTAGATTTGACGAGTTTAAGTGGGAAATTGTGCTTATAAAAAGAGTTTCGTAAACCTAGTGCTGAAATACAAAATGTTTATTTTTTTACCCCTTGTACCGATAATAAAGTTGATCGTGCACAGAGTCATTTACCTGGTCGTTTACGTTTGGGCTCGGTAGACGTATCACGAGCCAGGCTTGTGCTTCTTGTTTTTCGTCCAAATTTGTTACCACGAGTCTCGCTCGATATATTGTAAGTTAACTCTTTGGAGCACGGTAGTATTAAAACTGTCCCACCATTTTGATGCGCGGATATGCATGGTGAGACATTTCTTGTCCCTCCTCGAAATATCGCAATAACTGCATATACGGAGTGTAAAAAAATTAGACCGACAAACTTTGAAGGAAAATAGATGACGTTAACACGTTCGTCGCCCAATCACCTTGAATTTTGGTGACTGTTTAGTTAACTAGCTAAAGCGTTAATTATACTTCCAAATACCTATTTTGATCATTTAAAAACAGGCACTGAACCCGTCACCCACATATGGGTGACGTGGCGACGAACGTGTTAAAACAAACAGTTTTTATTAATATTATTTTTCTCTACGACGTTTTGTTTTAATACTTCACGATAAAATAAGGATGTGTAACTTCAGAACGAAAAACAAACAATGTAAGTGGAAAAATGAAATTATTAGTGTAATCCTAAACACAAAATACGAAATAGTTATATGACAATAATGCACTCTTGTTTACAATAAATGTTCAAATCTTCCTCCATTAACTTCGACACAAAGACGACATCGCCGAAGCATTGATTGTCTCACTCGTTCGAATACCTCAAGAATATTTTGAATGTGATCAGCCGCAGCAATTATTCGAGCTACTAATTCTTCTTCCGTGTCAATGGGAGTCTCATAAATAAGAGTTTTCATATGCCCCCACAAGAAACATTTTTTTATATAGAATTATTTTATAAGAGAAAGTATTTGTAGTATAATTCAATGTCTCTACTTACATTGTCTGTTTTTCGTTCTGAAGTTACACATCCTTATTTTATCGGGTAGTATTAAAACAAAACGTCGTAGAGAAAAATAATATTAATAAAAACTGTTTGTTTTAACGTCAACTATTTGTCTTCAAAGTTTGTCGGTCTAATTTTTTTACACCCTGTATATAGGTTTTCTGTGCAACATAGGTCTATTTTATTTTCTAAAATCCTGTGCTCCAAAGAGTTAAGACCATAAAAGTAGGTATTTTTCAGCGTAAACTACCGGAAAATTAAACAAGCTACAAACTTGCTATTTGGCACTTTATTTAGTATGTCATGAAGGTTCGAAAAATGCACAAGAGAAGAACACATAATAATGACATTATAATTTATAAAACATATGGTAACATAGTGTTTCTTATTGCACAGTCTTCTAGTTGTACTGTTTATTGTTTTACGAGTAGACAGTGTAATGCGAAACGCTATGTTTAATAAATAATAATTTTATCATTATCTGTTCTCTTCTTATGCATTTTTCGAATCCTCACAACACCGTAAAAGAAAATGCCAAATAGAAAATTTGTAGCTTCTTTAGTTTTCCGGCAGTTCACCCTGAAAAAAACGCCTGTTTTTACAACTGGTCACACTGGTCATGCCCCTTAAGGGGTTAATACTTTACTTTTGAGACTAGTGTTTACTCTTCAGAAAGAAGGATGAACTTTTTGAGTGCAGATATGGTGCTTTTTAGGCACGACCGTAAAGGGAGTGACTTATTTTCTTTGCTCGAGTATGGGTTAAGTTATATTGCACGTGGAGAATTTTTTGTGATTTAAGAAAGTGTCGAGGCAAAGAATTTTTATTTTGCGGCATCTTTTTCCTCTAGGTTTTCTCAGTACTGATAGGAATCCAAGTATTCCTTTCATTCGGTAATATTAACCATTAATTCTCGTATTCTACAGGATTTTCAATGACTCGAAATTAAGCATGAAGATAAACATTTTCGAATATATATTATTAGCTCAGACAACTAAAAATAATGTTTACAACAATTTTGTAATCAGTATCGATACACTAAATTTAATCTCGCAGGGAACCAATTAAAACCGACGAAAATATTTTCGATGGAAATCAAATAAAATCTATTAGACAATCATAAAAATAGACACGGTGCAATATAAATAACAAACGGAATTCTAAATGAAGAAAGCATCTTATCGTGTATTCTAAAAAAAAATACAGATCAGTGAAGAACCCTGCTAAAATATTAGAACGTAAACCTTCCATGAAATCATCTACCTAAAATATTGCTTCCTCACTTAAGAGAAATAAAAAAACAGAAAGCATCAAGCTCTAAACCTAAGCTAATCGCTACGCGTCTCAACATCCCTAAAAAGGTTAAAACACGCGAGAGAAGAACCTTCTTGGTCGTTACGAGCGCACGAGCTAATCTCTTCGACTGGGTGAGGCGATCCTTCAGTATGCTCGACGTATCGTCGGTGCACGTCGTAGCTGCGAAATTGCGTAGTAAAGGAAAGAGAAACGAGCGAGGTAAAAGGTGTTCCGACGTCGGTGAAGAACGAGAAAAGGCGAAGGAGAAGAATGAGGAGGAAAAGGAGAAAAGGACGAATGAAAAGGAAAAGGAGAAGATGGTTTAGAAGTTGCACTTCGCTCGCTTCTTCTCTTTTACTTCCGTGGAACTCTCTTTCTCAAACCGATATTACACTGTAAAAGATCTTTGTCCAAGATCAATTATCAAATTTTTTTATAACAATGTAAAATATTTGATAAACGAACATTTTATAAAAGATCTTGGATAAGGAACATTCTACGGTGGAATGTCGGCCTCGGAATGAGATGGAGAAGGGGAAGAACGAGAAAGAAAAATAAAAGAAGATTAGGAAGGGAAAAGGTGCAGAAGGTTTAGAAAGTACGTTTGGGAAGTGAGAAACGCATTTGTCATAAACAATGAGAATTTTATGAATAATTTTGACCCTATTTTATAGTGCCCGTAAAATTGTTTTAAACATTATTTCACTTTTTCCCGATATCTCCTACCGTTTAAAAGAAAAATAGCGCGAAATAAATGAGCCGTTCAGTGCACAAATCGATTAACTCCATAAATTATGTTCAAAATTATGTTACAAATAGAAAAAGTAGGGATTTAATCAAGTGCTTCTATGCTTATTTAAGAAAAAATTATAAAAAATGCAAAAAGTGGAGTTAATCAATTTGTGTACTGAACGGCTCGAATAATGGACGTTTCTTTAACCAGTTAACTGTGTTCAACGTGTATACATGCGAATTCCAAATTTGTTATACTTTTGATCATAAACAATAAAAAAAAAACTTGCCCTTCGATATAAAGACTAAAACTTAAAACTCAAAAAAAATTCCGCAGCTAATTGCTTAAGAAGTTATTTCATCTCTTCGAACTAATTTTTGGCCCAAACCAAAAATAGTATCGCATCCGTGACGAGTTAGTCTACGTTTTCACAAAGTTTCAGATTTTTCTGAATTTCTCACTTCCTGAACGTTCCTTGCTGGACGAGCTTAGCTCGTCTCTCCTCCTCTACTCTCGCATTACTTTCTTCTTCGAAGTCAGAAGGAAAAGGAAACGAAGAAGAATGAGGAGGAAAAGGAGAAGAAGGTTTAGAACTCGTACTTCGCATCGCTTCTCCTCCTTCACTATCGTATCACTCCTTCAGAATGAGAAGGAAGAGGAAAAGAAGAAGACCGAGAAGGAAAAGGAAACGAAGAAGACTGCGAAGGAAGATGAAAAGGAACAGGAGAAGGCTTAGACTCGCACTTCACTCGCGTTTTTCCTCCTCTACTCCCTTACTACTCTCTTCCTCGCATCCGGGACATTTGTGCATAGTCGACGCGTTCCTCGCGTGCCCCGCGTTCCTGATTTCTATCGGAGAAATATTTCAAGACGAGGCTCCGTCGTTCGCTCACGGAAAGCGCAAACGCGTGCCGAGGCACTCGGTACCCGTTACTGGCGATTTAAAATTCCCGCCACTGCGTGCCACCGAGGTCCCGTGAATTCAACGGGAAATTTAAACGAGATAAAAGGACACTCTTCAGCGATTTCCTCGCACAATACTTCTTCAATCTCATTCATCATTCCGTGTTCTCTTGTAGAGAGCGTAGAAACAAGGTGATGGCAAAATTATCGAAACAGTTCTACGTTTTGTTTAGCTCTTCAATTCTTCACGGAGTGTCTCGGATTTTTTTTAGACCGAAAGCAAGACAATGTTATATGTTGCGTAGGATGATGTAAGGTTAATTTATCGTGTCGATAATCGTGGAAGAAAGAGTCTAAAAGAAAATAACAAGAGAGACCTTGTTTCTTTCGGATGGCAAAGTAGAATAGAATCCAGAAGAAATTATTTAGAGTATAATTTGTATGTTAGGAGTATCTGTTATTTTTTGCTTAACACCTTAACAGGGTACGTAGCATATATGCACAAAGAAGTTATGCCACCGGAGTGTGCTGTGCACATATATGCACATCTAAAAAAAAACGATTTACCCTTGTACAATTAGCATGGCTTATAGTATCATATAGTTTTTGAGGTCCCTGAATCCGAATATGACATCAGAATTTCAAAATTAAAAATAGCGGATCCATGGTGGACAAAAATTTGGAAAGATAATTGGATTATTATAAAAATGATTATCCTAAAGTTTTCGCGATCGTTGGATCCAAATATGGCACCAGGATTTCAAGGTGCAAAATGGTGATTCAACATTTGAACTGTACAAACGAAAAGAAAGGAGGTACAAACGGGTACAAACGATGCTCTTTCGAATGGCGTTGGCCAATTTCCGATATCTCAAAAAACAAAAAAGTTAGCTCTTGTGAATTTTTGAAAATTCTGTATCTCTGAACCCTTCGAGGTACAAACGGGTACAAACGATGCTCCTTCGATTGCAAAAAAAAAAAATTTCGGTATCTTAAAGTCGGGTGCCAGATTCACACAGATGAATTATTCTAGATTATTAGTCTACCCTGAAACTATATAAATTCTTTTGATATTCTGACGTAAGATTTTTATTCAACGAGCCTGGAATCTCCCAGCTATCAATTTCGACCGTTTTTCATCTTTAGTCCGCTATTTTAGATCCGCCTTTTAAATTTTGAAATTCTGATCGTATTTCCTTTTTATGTTCGTATTCAGCGACTCGAAAAAACCCCGGATACCGAGTTTCATAACAATCGATTCAATTTGGATTTTTTCAGTCGCCATATTGAATCCGCCATTGTGAATTTTGAGATTCTGATATCATATTCGGATTCAGCGACCTGAAAAACATCGATACTAAAATCATTACAGAAATCTAACAAACTTTTTTTTCACATACTGGTACCAACTAGAATTCACTTTCGCCACACTGTTAAGAGATTAAGCTCCGTGCATAAAAAATTGCGGAAGCGAAATTTAAAATTGAGAATCTCGTGTTCCACTGCTTCGTTTGCTCGCCCATGTTCTTTTTTACTTCTTCGCCGTGGCATAATTAGTTCGGCTTTATAAATATTTGTGCGGAGAAAAACTTTTGCGAGCGAATGTGGCCACGATTGGCAGCACTCGGAGAAATTTGAAGTACGGTGGTTAGTGTTTAACGAGGTTGTCTCTGTTAATAGTTTCGTGTCCCCGCTTCCCAATTGCGAGAAGCTCTCTCGATAAGGTAAACTAACGAACTTCGTGGCCAGGCGAACGACGAATAGTCCCGACTCACGAGAAAAGTAAACTCGTAAAAGGCGAAGGTCTGTTTTATCTCACTTTGTACTGCTGCAATAGATTGGACCACTTCTTCTTCAGCACTCGATAGTGAACGTCAGCCATGATACTTGGGAACTCCTGGCGCATTTGCTGCAGGATCAACCTGGGGAAAATAAATTTCAACCAAAATTTATTGAGAAGTGACCAAACAGAAAGAATTATTTCGATGAGGGCAGTGATAAGAGCGAGGAGCAGAGTAGAATTCTATTTAACACTCTATGGGTCCGTGTAACTTTCAAATCACACGTTAATATATCGACATTTTATCAAATAATCTTGGCTCTTCGCAAGATAGTCTATACGTTTTAATTACACAATGCCTATCAAAAGTTCCGGGCCACCTAAATAATTGTTGAGCGGTTTGAGATATAGGATTGAAATTTATAGGGATTCAATGGGATCGCGAAGTCTATTGTTTAACCACAAAAACACCCACGTCCACACCCCTGGCGCACAGTATACGATTTTGCAAATCTAGCGGAACAAAAGTAAAAGTAATCGACAAATTAAATATTTATCTTTAGTCGCCTAAAAAGCGAATTTATGAACTAAATAAGACATTTTTAAAGAGTAACAAGAATTGGCAGCCTTCCTTTATTGCTAACAATAAGTTATTTACAAAGTATTTATTGATGATGGTCTTTTAGTCATGAATACGGTATATTAAGGTATATACTTTGCATTTTGACATGTGAAACAACTTTTTCATGTTTGGATGTTTGAAAAACATTTAAGAGATGTTGAGAAATTTTTATTCAACTATATAGATAAGGCAATGACAAGTTTCTTGGAAGTATCCATTTCATTAGACTGGCAAAAACTATGTACACGTTCGTACACTACGATTTAATCTTTTTTATAATCCTAGTACCCTACAGACTCGATTTAATCAAGCTTTCCGTGCATATATTTGCAGTATACATGTGGGGAGCGTGGTATAAAAAAGAATCAACCAACATTTTATAAAATGAGGTTATAATCATACTGTAATATTTTATAATCGAGCAAGGCAAAAGTCGAAAAGCAACAATGAATATATTAACTATAAAAGTTAAGGAGATTGTGTTATCAAATTATTTGATTCTTATCATTATTTTACTATGGATAGCATAACATTAAGAACAATTAATCCTACTGTTATGAAATTGATGCAACCTCCGAATATACAATCACTAGTTGAAATAGAATCACCAGGAAGCGAAAGCAACCCTTCCAGCTAGCCTTCTAGTGAGACTAGGGTTGCAATAGTAATCGAAAGTGGATTACAATAAGTGTATTTTAAACTTTAAGACTTGCTTTATAATTATAAATAAATTTCAATTAGAATCAAATTGTTTTCTTCCAATAAATAATTACGTCCTGCTAGATAATTACGACTTGCTTTATAGTTATAAATAAATTTCAGTTAGAATCAAATTGTTTTCTTACTATAAATAATTACGTCCTGCTAGATTTGTAAAATCACACTGTGCAGTCGACGGAAGGAGGGGGGAGCAAAAAAAATCTCAAATGGCATGTAGGGTTGAGGGTGTGCTCGTTCGAAAGGACTTTCCGAGACGAAAACAACGCGAGGTCTCTACACTTTTTTTTTTTCATTCTCCTACCACGATCCTTCTGCGCTAATGCTTGGTGTAAGTTGATATGGAAGGGATGTGGTGCTCACGACGCAAAATATTCCAAATATTTTTCTGGAATATTCTAAGTTCCCGTGACAATTGATGTGTACTGTAATGAGGGTTTACAGTAATCATTGCTAAAATATTGATTGTTGCAATTAAGTCTTCTTTCCTATAATCAAGCATTATTTTTTATTTCCTGGGTCTTTTTCCCCGTTATTTGATCTCTAATCACTTTGTGTATGTGGTTGTTAAATTCGTCACGATAAAGGCTAAAAACGTAGGTATTCAGAAAATTGGAGTTTCACTTAAAAAAAGGTTGACCTTCATTTTACCTTGGCGTCTTCACTCAAAATTAAATTTTGTTTTAATCAAAATTATTATAATAACATTCGAAATAATGCAACAAAAAAAGGCGGACCTCGATATCATTTAGTTATCAAGTTTTTTTACCTGTTACGTTTCAAATTTGACACTCTGCATAAATGCTACTCCATACCTTCTTTATAATTAAATATACTTGTGCTTTGAACTAGAGAAAATCTTTTGCAATTTCGTAATTTTACAAAAAAAAAAAAAAAAAAAAAAAAAACAATCTAGCTGGCATTCCAAGACTACGTAGTAAGACATTGATATGCGTGTCGACCACCTTTCGTTTTCGCAGTGTTAACAGATTTAAACGTTCGAACTAAGGCGTCCACGAGAAATTCGAGGAAGATATTGAGGCAAGGAGGAGAAACGAAATTCATTGAAACCTTCTTTTACGATCGGTCGTTCGATTTAGTTGAGTGACAGGGCCAGCGAGCTTCATTAAAGTTTTCCGAGAAGAGAGCACAGTGGGCACCATTCATGGGACACACAAAGCAAAACTATTGTACATTCTTTTCTCTTCGTTCCTGCTTATCACGGAGTGCCATTGGCGCGCACTCCGACTGATAAGAAGAACACGGACAGTCACTCGTACACCCACGTTCATAACTCACAGGAGACATTCGAAGTTCGGCTTGTATAATTGAATTTAAACACGATGGATCGTAATACGCTGACTTACGTAAAACTGCTGCTTATTAGTTACTTATCTACCGTGGAATTTACAAGCACGCAAACTCGTAGTCTTCGTAGCGTGAAAAAATGTATTATCTGTCCAGGTGACAGCAAGCCTGATAACAGTAAAAAATATTTCCTCCAATATCGTTTCTGCAATGTTTCAAGGTCGTCTGGTTTCTTCGCATCTTTAATTATCCCGTGAAAATAAATCAAATGCTGCTTGATCTTTGCAGTAGCAGAATTTCTTTCCTTAAATATATTTTGCTAGATTGTTATTTAACCAGTTAACTGCATTCAACGTGTATACACGTCAATCCAAATTTTTTATATTTTTGATCATGAACAATAAAAGAAACTTACCATTCAATATAAAAACTACAAATTACAGCTCAAAAAAAGAATTCCACAGTTAACTGGTTAAGGAGCCCACAGTTTTTTTTATTTGTACAAGGACTAATGTTAAGCGAGGCTGACAAAATACTCCTGTAGGAAAATATGAAACAATTAATTATAATAGATGATATACTGTACAATTTTTAATGATTCATATTCATCGACCTACGTTTGTTAAAGTTTTATTTACAAAGCCCACAGATTTATTGTTTAAACAAGGAATAATGCTAAGAAAAACGGATAAAGCACTCGTGTATGACAATATGAAACAATTACTTATAATAGGCGGTAGAGCGCACAATTTTAATAATTCATATTCATCGAACACGTAACGATTTACCAAGCATTAATTATAAAAAAATTATTCACAGTTCATTAAAATTTCTTTCACAAAATCAAATTACATATTCATCTTGTAGCATTAATATATCTCGTTAAAAAATCATTAGAGAAAAAGCATTTAGATGAAGTCGAGTACCATTAATGAGAAGCATTAAATATCCACGTACGATAGAAGAACAAATTTTGTGGGGAACACACACGTGGTCCCGTGACCTTTAGACGAGAATGTAAATCAAGATCGAATGAATGAGAAGGGTGAAGGAAAATTATGATAATAGGACGCGGTGTGAACGCGTGCTGCGATTTACACGACAACGTTTCCGTTTCCGGTCCTCGTCGCGTGCGTAATGAATTGCTTTCTACAAATCGTTTCTTCCTCTCGGCCACCCTCCGAATGGCCAATTAAAGTTACGGGTTATCAATCTTGACTCCTTTTTAGTACAGCGTGCGTGCTTGTAGTTATCACGAGAAACTGTTCTCGTAACGATAAAATATTCATTGAAGTGATTACTCGAGAAAAATTGATAAAGGGTGAACGAGAATGAATGTTGACATAAATCGGCGTATGAAATGATTGTTTTCTTTTTAACTTCCTTGGAATTCCTTGCACTTCCGGACACAATTTATTGCTGATTCAAGATCATGATATGTCAGTTTCGTGTGAAGGGCGCAAAGAAGATATAATCAATTAGTTTTCTTTTTCTAACTAGACATCGACTATAATGTAAAGCGATATGATTTTTGTAACTTTCTCTGAATTTCTTGCACTTACGGGCATACAAACAATTTATTGCCGATTCAAAAAGATTACAAGAGGTCAGTTTCATGTGAAGGACGTGAAGAAGGTACAATAAATTAGTTTCTTTTTTCTAACTAGACATCGACTGTAATGGCATGTAAAGCAACATATTTTTTTTAACTCCCTCCCAATTCCTTGCATTTCGGGGCATACAAAATAAATTATTGCTGATTTAAGAAAAAGATGTAATAATTTAGTTATTTCTGTTTTCTAACTAAATATTGTGTAATTTCGGTTCGAATGCACAATCTTGTATTATGAATAAATAGTATACTGGTTTCTAAGTGTTCATTGCATGTTTCTACAATGCGATGGTTAAATTAGTATGTATTACCATAAATTAGAATTATTAACGAAAGAGTAGAAGCTACAAAATAGCGTCTTGCCGTTAACTGTTTTGTTAACGAAAAAACATAACAGCAAATATGAAGAAGCTTCCAATGAAATTATGATTAAAAGATCTCGAAAGCATTGGTTTAATAATTCTGTCCTTTATTTGTCACATTGGAAAAACATACCCTACAAAATACCCTGTAATTTTTCTAAGTGTTCGAATTCAAGTCACACGACAATCTAAAAGAATGAAGCACTTTTTTAAAAAAATACTTCATAAAACAATCGTTGACATTGAAACTCTGCTCGAACTCAACCTATTCAATTTAGTGACCATACCATAAAATATCCAAGATTTCAAAGTGCGCCTCGCTAACGTGGCGTTTCACGCTGCACAGTGGCCACACGTGTGCATAAGACTTGCATTGTCGTGCACTCGTTGTACAATGAATACACGCTCGTAAAATGAACGACTGAACGTGCGTCATTTTTCTTTCGATCTTCGTCGCACCGCGATCGACAATTCTAGTCGTAGTTCGACAAGGAGGAAATCCTCGCGATTCTTTACTTTGGGGAAGTTCACACATAAGAATCTAAAGAATTTAACTAATTGTAAGCAGAGCTCGGCACAAAATGCATTTCTCGGTCGATTTTCGGAAGACTCCGCTCCTTTTCCTTGGTACACCGCGCGCCGCCACCAAGCCGGTCGAGCCTCAGGAGCGTATTGTATTCTCCGCACAGTGGAGTCATGGAAAGATGAAAGAGAGGTGAAAACTTTTTTATTTCATGAAATGCTTTTTTTCTTTGGAAAACTAATAGAAACAAATAGCAACAACAAATATAAGCATTTCATTAAATAAAAAAGTTTTCACTCTGCGGAGACTACAATACGCTCCTGAGGCTCGATCGGCTTTTGCTGGCGGTGCGCGGTGTACCAAGGAGGGGGCGGAAGGCGGAGTCTTCTGAAAATCGGCCGAGAAGTGCATTTCGTGCCGACCTCTGAACTAAAGGGTTAATTTTAATATTTCAATTCTATCTCTAACAGTACGAATAACAGTGCGAATTAAAAACTCTATAACTTTTGTATAGAACGTTTTTCTGGTAAAACGTCTAGCTTTGTTAAATGGACCGTTTATTTTGAAAGCGACGTAAGTCGATTTTTTAAGAAAAATGAAATATCACATAATTTGTGATTAATTTAGTCACAAAGGGATAATTTTAATATTTCAATTCTATCTATAACAGTACGAATAACAGTGCGAATTAAAAACCCTATAACTTTTGTATAGAACGTTTTTCTGGTAAAACGTGTAGCTTTGTTAAATGGACCGTTTATTTTGAAAGCGACTTAAGTCGATTTTTTAAGAAAAATGAAATATCACATAATTTGTGATTAATTTAGTCACAATGGGATAATTTTAATATTTCAATTCTATCTATAACAGTACGAATAACAGTGCGAATTAAAAACCCTATAACTTTTGTATAGAACGTTTTTCCGGTAAAACGTCTAGCTTTGTTAAATGGACCGTTTATTTTGAAAGCGACGTAAGTCGATTTTTTAAGAAAAATGAAATATCACATAATTTGTGATTAATTTAGTCACAAAGGGATAATTTTAATATTTCAATTCTATCTATAACAGTACGAATAACAGTACGAGTTAAAAACCCTATAACTTTTGTATAGAACGTTTTTCTGGTAAAACCTGTAGCTTTGTTAAATGGACCGTTTATTTTGAAAGTGACGAAGTCCATTTTTGAAGAAAAATGAGATATCACATAATTTGTGATTAATTAGTGTAAACTTTAAATTTACAACTAGTTAATTTTTTTTTTTAAATGAACTTACACCACTCTCAAAATAAACGGTCCAAATATTAAGGGGTTTCCACACTTTAGGAAGACCCTGTATGTTGCTGCGTGCGACAAAATTCGCCGCTTTCGACGAAAGCGCTCCGCGCACGTTATTATTGGGGAACTCTCTCTCTCTCTCTCTCTCTTATCGGTTAAGCGTGCGCGTCCGAGCAACGAGTTCTTTTATCTAGGTGGCCGTGGTTAGCCAATACCATGTGAGCGAGAAGAAATTCCTCGTACGATCGGCCGATTGCGTAAACTGTGCGAGATCCGTCGTTTACATTTGCGGAGGACAAGGAGAGGATGGTGTGAATTGTTCGTGCGCGCGTCGTAACGGGCGCGAGGAAAATTAGCATAGGTGGTGGCGCAGATTCTAAGGATGGCGTCACGGGAGCGCGCCCGTTTCAGAAGCCAAAGTCTAACTCGCTGCGATTTTATCGCACGTAATTATTGCAACGAGCGTGCAATAGGCACGCAGCCACTCGACGGATTATTGGGCTCGATCATAGCTGCCGAAGCGGAGTCCGGTGATTTATCGATGATTTTGTAATTTGGCCAGAAATGAAAGTACGGGTCGTTGAATTTAGTTCATTTTCTTGTTACAGGCAATTGTGTATTATAATTAACCCTCTATGGGCTCGTGTAACTTTCGGGTTACATAGTAATATATCGACGTTTTACCAAATAACGTGGGTCCTTCCCAAGATAGCTTATACATCTTAATTATGTAATGTTTCGGGGATAACCAATAACAATATGGATGATAGTCGGCAGCACCATCGACTTGAAATATCAAAGTAAATGCCGTGCAGGTTTGAAAAATTTGCCTGGTAAATTGTTAGTTAATCTGCATATATAGGTATAAACCGATTGATTTTCGGTGAAATAAAGTTCTTTATATGTAAGAAAACAATTCGGTCCATAGAGGGTTAAATTGTATAAGCTTCGAAGTCGATGATCTTGTAATCTGGTCAGGAAGGTGTAGTTTCATTGAACCTACTTCATTTTTGTATTGTAGGTAATTAAGAATTACAATGTGCCATGCTAGTTGTGCATAAGTTTCGAAGTCGATTATTTTCAATGATGATTTTGTAATTTAGTCACAAGTGAAAATATGATTGGTTGAAATTAGTTAATTATTGTATTAGGCAGTTGTGAATGATAATGTGCATTATTTCGTTGAAATCAGTTCATTTTTGCATTTAGGCGATTGAGAATTACACTGTGCCATGCAAATTGTCCAAGTTTCCAAAATGATTAAGTACAGACATGGCAGCAGATCTCAAACGTAAATTAATTTTTTCTCTCTCATACAACAAGGTGAATGTGATAATTCGTAGATCGTGCAAATTATTCATAAACATTTTCCATCGGGCGTGTCAAATTCTAAGATAATCATCAGACAACATTATTATTCGAAAAACTAATTACCAATTAAAGTAGCTACCGGATCAATTACCAACTTCTCGATTTAATCTAAAATCATCGGGCTTAATTGACCACACATTTACCAGCGAAGCGAATTCCATGCTTCGTCAAACTTAATAAGACTATGATTAAATCTGATTGTCCTTCATATTTTTTGTTCGCCTCACAAAACGCTCTCGGAGCAAAAATAAAGATACCTCGTTAAACATCACAATTCTGACATAAACGCAAGAAGAAAAAAATATTACGTTATCCTACTCACCCCCTAAAAAAAGACACGAATTTAAAAAAAGAAATCACCCAACGATATCCGCCCACTACTTACTCCCATCCCGCCTGCGCCGAGTATTTTCGTCCAGTGAAGAGCTTTCCATTTTCCTTCCTCAACTGAATGAATCTGCAGGTGAGATTCTCCGTCCCTGTAATAAGAAGAAGAAAAAAAGAAGACAAGCGCCCTCTCTTTCCTATCACGGCTGGCCGCTTAAGTCCGAGAAAAAAATGGGCGGCACAGAGAAGTGGAATATGAGCAGAAGAAAACGTGAGGCGTTTCTAGCGACCTCGTGACTGCACGCGTGACACTACTGTGCTTATCTTCACCGTTGTGCGTATGTGTGTGTGTCTCTTACGCGCCCTACGAGGAATAAGGAAAATAAGAAAGATTCGCCAATGGAGGCGCGCGCGCCTCTCACTGTGTGGAAGACGAGAGCGTCGCAACGAAAAAAAACGGTTGCGATTGCGCGCTGCTGAGAAACGCGCGACGAGTAGAAAAAGGGTGGAGGAGAAAAGGAGGAGAGGAGGTGAATATTTCGCGTCGCGCACGAGCCCCTTGGGCCGGCGTAGGAGCACCACCAAGGAGAGAGAGAGCGTGTAAGAGAAGAGAAGGCAAACGATCTCTCACGAGCACGAAGGATTAGGATAACACACTCGGTGGTGGGTCCCTTTCAGTCGTCGATTGGACGGCGAACGCGTGCGACAGTTGGAGAAGAGACACCGTGCGGACAAGAGAGAGAGAAAAAAAAGGAGAGCCAATCGTTAACCGAGCTTAGCACCGGAGGACAATCGTTATTTCGTAGAACTTTTCGAAAAGCACTTTCTTCTCTCATTCTAGTCGTACACTGAAGCACCCACGATTTAAAAAAAAGAAACAACAATAACAGAAGAGGAAGAACGAGATTCACTGTCTTCGCGCGATTAGAGAAACACGCACACACACACACGTTTAATCACTATTCTACACAACGGTACAGAGAGTCTGGCGCGAGTCCTTCGTTCTATTCTTCTCGATGGAGAAGCACCCAGCCAGCCACTCTGGTACAAGCGCGGTGTCCCTCGGTAAAAAGGACTCACATCGAAATTTTGTGTGATGATGATGGGCCTGCGTCATGGCCACGGTGGCACGAGTCGTCGACGTTCACGATGACGGCGGCGGGGTTGTGCAGGCAGCGCGTACGAAAACTTATCATGGTCGAGATTCTGATGCGTACTAAAAACTAGACCTCGTTTCAGTACTCGCCTCGCCGCCGGACGAGCGGGGCAGGGAGAGAGAGAGATAGATAGAGAGAATGAGAGAGATCGTGGTGTTCGAGTGAGAAACGAAGAGAGAGAGAGTGAGAGAGAGAGAGAGAGAACGTTGATGCAGCCAGTGCACAGGCAGCAAAGCAAGCGGTTAAAACTACGTGTGGTGGAAGCTGCCCGAACGTTTGGCATCGGGTGGGGATGTGACTTGGACGGTGTGTACGCAGGTCGACAGAGTCCTCTCGTAATGCACAAACGCGTAAAATGCGCGCGGACTCTGCGCGCCTCCTCTACGCGATGTGCTCGCGACGCGCCATTCGAAGAAACAAACCGCATCGCCATCTCTCATTGCGATTGGAGAACCAAGCAAAAATAAGCGTATGAGAATTCCTCGTGCTATTCTCTTCGGTGGCGCGCGAGGGTGGTGACAGTGGGTGGAGCCGTTGACGGTTGGAATTGTTTTAACGAGCTTATTTATTGATTGTTAACGTTGCATTTCTGCGATTCGGTGGATTGTTAAGGCTCCAGGTAGATTTGTCTTTGTTTTTATTTTGAGAACTTGTGCTCTTTTGTTGTTTTTTTTTTCTTTTTTAAGGGCAATTGAGTGAGACAGTTTTCAGTTGAATTGTGATTTTGTTTGAATTAATAATTCATTGGATCAGCAGTATGTTGAATAATTTGTCTGTTTAATATTGGTCTTGTTTAATTTGATCATACTTCATTGTATGTGAAGATAACTTGATTACGGTTAATTGGGTGTTATGCTAATTTCATTATGCGTATAACGAGAATGTTTACTAAACAGATTTGATAGTGGAACTAGCCAACGAAATTACTATTGCTTATGCAAAGTATTTCTTGGTGTATCTAATGATTAATACTCGCGATAAAAAGGTTTTGACCGATAAGACTCGATATTTGTAAACTGTTACAGATACGTAGATCTTACGCGTGGAAATAATACGTGTAATTGTGCAATCCTTAAGTAAATATTGAAATCTTCCGTATTATATTGTAAGTTCGGTGCTTTAATAACGAAAAAAGATCATCGGTAAAAAAACTATTTTTAATTCTTCAAAAAAAAATAGCCAGTGAAATATCTAACATACATCCACGTCGAATTATCAAATCAATTATTTCAATTAGATAATGCACCATCGCGAAAAGCATCGATCCTAAAACTTCGCGAAACTGTTAATAAATTATACACGAACTATGATTGAAATAGATCGCGTGAAGCTTTCACGCTCACAATAAACACGAGGGAAAGAATTTCAGAACACATGTATGGGTCTGTGCAATGCGTCTTCCTCTACTGTTTGGTACGTTGCCAAGTCCGAAAGGAAAACAAACCGCATCGCCATCTCTCATTAAAAGGAGAAAACAGCCGTTTTCCTGATCGGTCGTGTGCACGCCGCCTGCTACAGGTCTGCGTTATCGACTTCGCGTTCCTCCTAGCGTCGTGGTCGTACAATTCCAGTAACCGACGCGAGAAACCTTTGAATTTAACCAACTTAGCGGGGATATTGCCAGAAATCAAAATTTTCTCGAATAATTTCAATCCCTCGCGTTCTGGCTTCTTGCCTCCTTGGCAAGCTTATTAGAGCGAATCGCATCGATTTTGGCAATAAGCTTCGTCCTGGTTCCTAGCGGATTGTGGCGATTTCATAATTCCTTATTTATTGACGTAGTTTTTTATTTTTAAGATTTCTAGCAGCTTCTGCTAAATTTCTTATTACAATTTCTTATTACAAAAGAATCTTCGTGGCTTTCTTGTTTGTCGAAACGGCCATTAGTGCGTGTTATATTGGTAATTGAATTTGTGTATTGAATAACATCACACGATAGCAAAATGTGTTGTGTTTACTAATGAAGTTCCTTTTGACTTTTGCGGTTTTATAATTTTTTATTTATTCACGTAGTTTTTTATTTTTAATGTATCCGGCACCTTTGATGATTTTTTGTTTTTATTAAACTTTCTTAGGATTCTTTAAAGAATACAATTCTTAATCATGTGAATGTTCACAGCTTGTATGTTTGTCAAAACGGTCACTAGTGTGTGTTATATTGCTAATTGAATTTACGTATTGAATAAAAACGCATGATAGCAAGATGTTTTGTATTTGGCAATGAGGTTCTTTCTGACGGTGGTGATTTCATAGTTTTTTATTTATTGATATAATTTTTAGGCATGCCCGAAAATAGAGTGGCTTATTTATTTTTAAGATTTCTTCCACTGTTTTAAATTTTTTTTTTATTAAAGGTTTTTGGAGTTCTTTGAACAATAAAATTGTTGATGATCTCAAAGAAATCTTCATGAATTCCTTAACTGTCGAAACGGTTATTACTGTGTATATTGCTAATTTAATTTGTGTAAGGAGGTTCGTTCTGACTAGTCGACTTCATAATTCCTGATATTTCTCTTTATTGGAGTAGTGTTATGTTTTTTGAGGGTCCTGATAATATTCCGTTAAAATACTTCTTTTAACCGTATTGCTTTTCTCTTACTGAAATACACACTTTACCGTGTCTAATATTTCTAACCACATTTCTGTATCGAGCAAAATCGCATACTTCCTAAATGTGTCGTATTTCGCTGTCTGAACACTCCTGCTGTGCAATATAGTACACGGTCGTTCTTTGTATCGTAAATTGCTTTGGCCTTAATAGTCCGCTTCAATGAGACAGATCCATATCGTTAAAATATATAGGATCGAATGTTCGTCAATTAACGGAGAAGACAGGCATAAATTTATTTATTTAAATCTCAACACCTGCCATTTCTGTAACTACACGTCTGCTGGATTAAAATCATATTGTAAGCCACGTTTAACCGCATTTTGAAAATTGTCAATAAATCTAAACTGCCCAGTTATAAGCGCCTTTCGTGCGGAAAATTTTGTATTAAACTGTACACGGTGCATTACTCGAGCCTTTGAGAGGGTGGCGCACATCGCTGTTGTGCAGCTGAGACCTCTGGGCTCACGCATAACCGGAGTTGGGTCCATAATGTGGCCCTCCACTTTGGAGCTGAGATTGCCTTATGCCACGGCGTGAGTGCACCAGTAATGTACATAATTTATCTCGAAGAACCATGCAAAACGATATTTGGATACGAGCATACGTTGTAAAGCGTGCATATTCTCTGCACATGAGCCTTATTCATAAAAAATATTATTATTCAGGAAAATAAATGGTTCGTTTCACCTATTGAGAATTTTCCCTAGTTTTTAAAATGATAAATTATGGAGTTTAGTGCATATGAAATATTTTAATATTCGATTGTGATATGCTTGTGGTTCAATTACAGTCGACTTATTTTATTAAAATTTTCATAATGTTAGTTAATCAGATTACTGGCAACTAAATGCTACTCACTTCATTTTTTCCTCTGTGTATTGAAGCTGTAGTAGTTGATCCGGAAGCAGATAATGCTGGAATATACTTTAGGCATACTGTTTGTTTATAATGTTACAAATATTTGGATACAAACGCATAAGGTGTCCAAAAAACATTCATTTCGGCTGCTTATAAACGCAATGCTTATTAAAATCTACATAAGTTTTGTTCGTAAATATGATTTAAGTTTCAATTTAAACTTAATGCAAGCATGAACCTCGTTTAATTACTTTAAATTTCTGATCCAATGAGCGAGATCTGGTTTACGCGCTAGACTAGTTTAATATTTATAGAACTATTAGAATACAGGATACGTATACATTTCTAAGAGGACACTCGGTAGATTGTGGAGCAACGGTACTTGAAAATTACCAAGAAAATACATGAGTAGAAAATGATATAAATCTTCTACTTAATTTCTCGAGCTACGAAAGCAATGATATACGACCCAGAAATTCAAATACCTAAAATGGAGCATACTTACCAGCATTCATAAAAGATGTACATTATTCTTCCAAGATCAGCCTCATTATTATTAAACAACGATATATACCTTCCATTTAATTTCTCTTTCTACAAAAGCGACGATAAACAATCTAAAAAAAACATCTAAAATGGAGCATACTTATTTTCATTTCCAGTGTTCCCTTAATATGCATATTATTAATCTTGCAAAACGAGCCTCAACATTCAAAAAAAAAACCATGACATATATCTTCTACTTAATTCCTCGAGCTAGAAAAGCAATATACGACCGAGAAATTCAGATAACTAAAATAGAACATACTTACCAGCGTTCATAAAATATGTACATTATTCTTCTAACACCAGCCTCATTATTATTAAACAATGATATATATCTTCCAATTAATTTCTCCTTGTACAAAAGTAATGATAAACAAATTTTAAAAAAACAACATCTAAAATGGAGCATACTCATTTTCACTTCCAGTGCTCCCTTATGGAGCACATTATTAATCTTCCAAAACGAGCCTCAACATTATAAAAAAAGAAACATGACATACATCTTTCATTTAATTTTCTCTTGCTACAGAAGTAACGATAAACAATGTAAAAAAAAGACATCTAAAATGGAGCATAAAGTCATGCTGACTTCCAATACACCCAAAAGAAAAGTAACTTATTATTTCTCCAAAAGGAGCCTAAATATTATCAAGTTTCCATCGACTACTCTCCACCATCATACTCCGGGTCTGAAAGCGAGCGTGAAACCCGGTGGAATTCCTGCCTCGGTCCAGGCATCGGCGGCAGCAGCAGCAGCAGCACCAAGTGCATACGCGCCTGTACATACGTACAAAGACCTCGGTATAAGAGAGGAGAGACCAGCTGCGGCATGCTCTAGGCCTCTAACAATGACCGAGCTTTAGGACAAAAGTTAGGCTGGAGAAGCATAGGTCAGCCACGAACCGGGCCAACCGAGCGAGAAGCGTTCGAGGTGGCGTCCCCACGCGGCAACTTCTCGGAACTAACCTCAAAGCATCCTTCCATTATTCTCCCACCAATACTCACGTCCATCTCTCTCTCTCTCTCTTTTTCTCTCTCACTCGTTCCTTTTTCTCTCTTTCTTTCTCCTTCACTTCTGTTTCTTTCACTCTCTTTAGAAGCTTTCACGCACTCTCTCACCAACACACCGGCGCGCCCACTCTTTCACTACTCTCCACCTCCCTCTCGGTCCCTCTCAGCTTCACACAAGCAGCACCCTCTATTTTTCCTTCTCTCCCTCTCTACATCTCTCTCTCTGCCTCTCCGTGTGTCTCCTCCGTGCCCTTCGTTTCCTTGCAACCTCCCTCAGTGCGTGACGGCTCCGCGGGCCACGGAGAGGCAGAAAGGCGCGCGCGGCCATGTTTACTCGCTTCTCGGTGGCGTTTCTTTCTCAAGCGTCGTCGTCCTCGTCGTTTCACATTCTGTTGTTATTGTTGCCGCCGTGCACGTCGTTTTTATTATTACCGTTGCTCGTGGTTATCGTTGTCGGTGGCGCGAAGCCGCACGAGGAGGTGGTGAACGTTCCTGCTGATACTGGTGGTGGTGCTCGTGGTGGTACCGTCGATAATAATGGATCCTCGCGAAACTACGAGCACGTGCCGCTCCCACTGATTTATTTCGCCACTGTTGTACCTTCGTCTTCGGCCCTTCGGTCGGAAGGAGTGTGAGGAGAGAAAAGCGCGTACGTTTTAGTGAGAAAGAGGAGAAACCGTGCGCGTGTAAGTTTTCTAAGCGCAAGTGTCCGCCGGCTGCTCTGCTGCTGCGCGTCTCGTACGTCCCTCTCGAGCTTTTGTATATGGTGGTGCTCTCTCGCGAGAAATTTATATCGAAAAGTGACGGCGGCGGTGGTGGTGCCTGCTGGTGGTGAAGATAAAGTAGGGAGAGAGCGAGTGGAAGAAGAGACACTGGAGCCTTTGGAGGGAGTGTGAGGTTAAGCTTGCGCGAGGAGGAGGTGGTGAATTCGGAACGTGGAGAACGCTTTTGCCTCCGCGAGATGGAGGAGCTGCATAACGGTGTCATCCTGATCAAGTGTAAGTCGTGCATCTTCGTAGAATTTTTAATCGATTCGAATGCTTGATCTTAAGCTTGGGTTGACAGTCGGTGCTTTTAATCGAGACGCGAGCAAGTTAAATTCTACTGCTTAATTTGAGAGAATTTTAACGTAGCCCCGATGCGTCTGATGGTAATAGAGTCCGTGAGACTTTGTGCCGTTTGACAGTGGCTACTGTTTGGAGAGGAATAATGAGAAAGTTTACAGGGTTTCTAGGTTAAAAAGTAACCCGATGGAAGATTGCCTCGAGAGAGTACGGATTTTGTAGGATAATGGGGTGAAATGAGTTAAGTTTTAGGAGATGTTTATGTGAGTAAATGTTTTTTTTTATCGTGTCTGAGGAGTTTCGCGTGAGTTTGAGCTTAGTCGATTTAAAAGTGTGGCGCACGATGCGGGCCGTAACGGCTATTACGTGCGTTCGAGCGGAAACGGAACATTCACCCTTGCAGATCGAATGATACCGTGAATATTCGCGTTCTAAAATTCTTCCAGAGAGAAGTCAATTGCTACGGAGTCCCTCGTGTCACTCTTTTTGATCCCTACTGTTGTCAAAAGGTATATTTTTTAGTTGCAGGTGGTCTTTTATTAAATTTTTGGGTTTTATGCCATAAGCAAGAAATTATTTTATTCAAAAATGGTTACCTATAATTCTGTTTTCGCAGAAGACTACACAATTATGTTTCTATAACGGTGGATGACTCTACAACCGGTCATTATCGCGTGCAGAATCTAGCAAAATATATGAGGAGTAAAGGAATTCGTTAATATTCAATTATGGAAAAATAGTTGGTGATAAGGATTGCTTTTTAATGTAAAATTATTCGTTAAACGCACTAGACTGTCAAGCGCACTGACCAGGGCCGAAAAAGAAAATGAAAAAACTAAGAACAGAAATATCTTTACTCCAATACGTTTCCTTTTTCTTTAAACAAAATTTGTATTATGCTTTTTTTCATCGTTGAGAAATTCATCGCACCTTCAAAATATTTCTTGCATCTAAGAAGTTTCTTTATACGAAAGACGGGA
This sequence comes from Tiphia femorata, assembly GCA_944319695.1. NCBI lineage: Eukaryota > Metazoa > Arthropoda > Insecta > Hymenoptera > Tiphiidae > Tiphia > Tiphia femorata. The sequence goes on from OX090897.1 coordinate 12,522,656, forward strand.
TGTTTGCTACGAACATATCAAAAGATAAGATTTCGCACTAAATCCAATACGGCTAATACTTCTGAACCCCCTGTTGTCTGAATTTCATCAAACTTCAGTGCCTAACTCAAATTTTGGAAATTTAGTGAAGTGTTTTTCTTACATATGAAAAGATTCGTACATTTTCCTATCTGAACCATTGTTGATTATATTTTCAAATTATATATTTTACAAATTGAAGATTCAATCCAACTCACTCCTACATAATCCAATGTCGATAGACTCCAAATACTTTTGGAATAATTGGTAAATACTTGGAAGGATAGTTAACCAAAAATCTCTATCGATAGTTAACCAAAAATTTTTGCCGACAGGGTATTTAACGTGTTAAGCTACCATTGGCAACGCTGTGCAACAAGTTGCACGCAACCGTCAGAAATGTGCAATCTAGGGAATGTCACAACCGCGTCAGTAATGATTGATGTAATGTCCGTGGAAAAACGCATGAGTTACATTTAACCGCACTCTATACATTTTTTTCTACGTATAACGATTACGAAAATCGGAAAGGGAAGCTGTGAGTAATAATCGCAGGATATTCATCAGCTCACAGACACACGACGTCAAATGAATCTGTTAACTGTATAATATAAACAAAAAAACGGATACATATATTCTACGCCAGGCCTGGCCAACCCAAATGGCTTCCCGAGCCACTTTTGGTGACGCAAATAATACTAAGCACAACTCTGACATTATGATTACTTTCTTTACTTTCTGATGAATTTTTCTCGGAAACTATCACTCTTATAGCGAAAGTGGATCAGACATAAAATGTGTATTTCCACAAGATGTACAACTTTCGTTGGAAACATTTTTCAATATTTCACAAACCTACTGAAATAACTTTAAAAAAACCAAATTTGTTTTATGTTTGACCTTGCAAACGACCTCGAAAATGAAGTTTGCACCAACCTTCATGGTCATATTCGTAATCAGCTTATCAAAATACATCAGTATACGTAGTTTCAAAGAAATCGGAGGTACGTGCTTGTCGGAACTTCATCCCAACTTTCTCCAAAATGTAAATTTAAATAGCACTTTTTTTTTACCATCACCATTAGACTGTTTGTAATAAGACTTTTTCTACTAGCGTTTCTTTATGACTAGTATTTACTCATCGAAGACGGTTAACGGGTCAATTCTCGTGGTGGTAGCCTGATGAGTAGTGATTACCACGTGCGTCTGCCGCTAGAGTGTACCCCCAGCGGGGAATACGGAATTAAAAGGTGATTCACACTCGCTCTCTCGACAATCTCTTCCTCGTTAGTGGGATATGATAATGAGTGCTAGACGAGTGATTGGATGCCTTTGCCATTGGCCAGGCCTCGTGAATGTCGCCACGAACCGTTGCTCTTGTCCGTGCGTGGGCGTACACCTTCACCGACGAAAGTATTCATTGAAAAGTCCTGCTTACAACGGGTTTCGAAGCCGAGATTACTTCTACCGTGCTAAGGTGTAGCGGTTTATGGTCCGTGCAAGTGGATCATTCACTCGTGGCTTGCTTGTTTTAAAATGCATACGTGTATTTTCTTATTGCCTCATATTGCTATTGAGAAATATCGTTTGCAGTATACTACGTAGTAAATGTTATTGATAGAAAGCGGGTTGTTTGTAAATGCGTACGTGAACAATGAATTAAAACTGTTATTCTTCTGTTTTGGTAATATTTGCTTAATATTGTAAATAAGTTAGCCAAATTACGACGTTTCTTTGCATATTTTTGATATTACACGTTGCATATTATTCTTTCTCCAGTTATCAACATTAAACATTATTCAATAAATTACTTACCACGCTGTAGATATTTTACACTCGTGCAAGTGGATTATTCGTTTCTGGCCTGCTTGTTTTAAGTAACCACGGATACTCTTGTATTTTATTAACCGTAGCAAAAGTTCCTTCTACTACTTACACCGAACTGTTCTCTTAAACATCTCAAACATGAATTATTACTTATCAAAATCTATACGAATTAAATTTCATCCTAAACCTAAATCTTGATCCTAAATTTAGCTCATAGTGAATCAAGTAAGAAAGTAAATGTACAAAGCTTCCGTGTATATTAAAAAAAAAGCAGTTAATTTTATTCGCCATAAGACATGGAGCTTTTATCGTACCGCGTATGAAAAAAATTAAGAAAAAGAGACATCAGCAGGGGTACCAGGCAGAGATGAGGTAGTAAAGAAGCCTCGAGTGCAACAAAGCCAGGAAGGCCACCCATATCGCGACCAGAATAATAAATATAAATGAATAAATTCATTATTCGAGGTCTCTCGTGAGGCGCATCGTGCGCACCCTCCGCTTTGCACGGCCCTGGACACTCCGGTGAGGGTCGAAGGGGTAGGAAGAGAGGAGAGGAGAAGGGATAAACGTGGTTGGAAAGCGAAGTCCGCAGTAAATTCGGTTCCCAGCGCTCGCGAAAAAGGAAGTATTCCTGTGCCGATGACTCCACGAAGCGTCGACTCTGTCGTCGGAAATAAAGTTAGCTGGGAGAGCTGAGCACGTGTGTCACTGTAAAAAGTTGGTAGAAGAAAAGAGAGAAGGGAGAGAGAGAAAAGGACGAGAGAGACGAGAAAGAGATGAGAAAGAGTTGAGGTGAAACAAGACAAGAGTGTGGTGTGGTGCTCGCTTTTCTTCGCTCTCTCTCTTTCTCTCCATATTCTTTTTCACTCTCCTCTTATTCTCTTCCACACTTCTTTTATCCTCTTCATCTATCTTACTCCAGACTTCTCTTCTTTCACTTTCTTCTCGGTTACATCTTACTGCTCTTCCTTTATATACTTTTCTCTTATTCTCGGCCTTTCCTTCTTCTTTCTTTCTTCGCTCTTTCCCTCTTCCTCTTCGCGAGTGCGCCGCCGCCAGCCCCTGGGGGGATTTCTACAATGAGGCGAGCTCAAGTGGCCGCGCCGTTGCCACACTTAAAAGCCAGGGCTTCTCGCTCTCTTAAAGTTGCAGTTAACTAATTGACACGCCGTTGGGTTTACTTACGGAGAAAATCTAACGTGTACCATTTCTTTCTTCTCCTTTGCGACTTTTTTCCTTTCGTTTACACGCCTAATCGCTTTCGCCGCCATTCTCACCCAGCTTCGGTTTAATAATGGATTCTGTTATTAGATTTGGGCATCCTGTTAATTGATAGCTCTTGCTGTACAACTACATTTCAAATTATGGCGCAATTTACTGATTTCAATTTATATTAATAAGTAATATAAATGTATACATTTTATGAGTGGTAAGACGTGTATGCGTGGTAAAGAGGATTATGAAAACAATTATAAATTGTAGAGCTCACAAAGTGTTTTCTACAATTTATTCCGTATTACAGTTTCTTCGTGTAGCGACACCAGGGGAAACGAAACAGGTTCGTTGATGATTTAATTAGATACAGTAAATAGAACGTAAAGTGGGCAGCACTAATGATCCATCTTGAAATAACTTCACGGTGGTCTGTGATGTGTTCACTGAAATGCAAAATCTATTCCCACGTCCCACTATGAATCACTTTTCTCTCCATTTTTAGGTCTTGCTTATATCCAGCAGGGTCTATTCAAAGTTTCTCCTATTTAACCTTTGCTAGATACACGTTTTTGGTCGCAGGTGAAATATACTGTTGTGTAGGCGTCAGTCGAATAAATATATCTCTATATAAGGGATTTTGATGTATCAAAAGCAATATCTGTTTTAACACGTTCATCGACACGTCACCCGTATTCGGTGACTAATTATAATAGGTAAATTAGGTGCCTGAAAATAGGTATTTGGAAGTATAATTAATGTTTTAGATGGTTGACTAAACCGTGACGTGGCGATCAACGTGTTAATATAACAACGTTTCTCAATGAAATGTCGGAGATATGAGACTATTATCGACATCTTTTGAAATAATACGATTCCATAAAGTGCGTTATAGTAAGCCTACATTTCCATTGTGGATGCTGGTAAACAAAAATAAATTCGTGGTGTATGACAGCATTTTGACCCCGAGAGAAAAAGATCAGTCTTAGCGCAAGGGGTTAAATAATTTAACAGAAATAGTCATTTTAATTAAGAAAGATTCCAAACAAAATTGTATGACCCCACGTTCTATTTAACAAAATTTCACGAACACCCTAATACTCACTGTAGTAATAATCGTTCTAATTAAATTACATAAATAAAATTTCATCATCGTTTCTCATCATACAAACCAAGCTATCCATAACATTCACTGGATTCGCTCGGTAATCAGCCAGGCGAGTGTAGAGCGTTAAGTAATTTGATAAACATCCCAATACTCACCGCAATAATAATAATAATTCTAATCAAATTACATAAACAAAATTTCATCATCGTTTCTCATCTTATAAACCAATCTGTCCGCAATATTTATTCTGTTCGCTCGGTAAGCGGTTAAACTGAATGTGAAACGTTAAATAATTTCACAAACACCCCAATACTCACCATGATAATAACAATTCCAATTAAATTACACAAACAAAATTTCATCACCATACAAAACGATACATTTCTCATCATACCAATCCAACCTATCCTCAACATTCGCTCGATCCGCTTGGTGAGCGGCCAGTGCGAGTGCAGAGGGTTAAATAATTTTTTAAACACCCCAATACTGGCCAAAATAATAATTCCAATTAAATTACACAAACAAAATTTCATTACCATACAAACCGATACATTTCTCATCATACCAAGCCAACCTATCGTCAACATTCGCTCGATCCGCTTGGTGAGCGGCCAGTGCGAGTGCAAAGGGTTAAATAATTTTACAAACACCCCAATACTAGCCAAAATAATAACAATTCCAATTAAATTACACAAACAAAATTTCGTCACCATACAAAACGATACATTTCTCATCATACCACGCCAACCTATCGTCAACATTCGCTCGATCCACTTGGTGAGAGGCCAGTGCGAATGCAAAGGGTTAAATAATTTTACAAACACCCCAATACTCTCCAAAATAATAACAATTCCAATTAAATTACACAAACAAAATTTTATTACCATACAAAACGATACATTTCTCATCATACCACGCCAACCTATCCTCAACATTCGCTCGATCCGCTCGGTGAGCTGGCCGCGAGTGGCCCTGCGAGTGCAAAGGGTTAAATAATTTCACAAACACCCCAATACTGGCCAAAATACTAACAATTCCAATTAAATTACACAAACAAAATTTCATTACCATACAAAACGATACATTTCTCATCATACCACGCCAACCTATCGTCAACATTCGCTCGATCCACTTGGTGAGAGGCCAGTGCGAGTGCAAAGGGTTAAATAATTTTACAAACACCCCAATACTAGCCAAAATAATAACAATTCCAATTAAATTACACAAACAAAATTTTATTACCATACAAAACGATACATTTCTCATCATACCAAGCCAACCTATCGTCAACATTCGCTCGATCCGCTCGATGAGCGGCCAGTGCGAGTGCAAAGGGTTAAATAATTTTACAAACACCCCAATACTCTCCAAAATAATAACAATTCCAATTAAATTACACAAACAAAATTTCGTCACCATACAGAACTATACAATTCTCGTCATACCAACCGAATCTATCCTCAACATTCGCTCGATCCGCTCGGTGAGCGGCTAGTGCGAGTGCAAAGGGTTAAATAATTTCACGTACACGGGCAGTGCTCACCGGCGAGTTATCTCAGGCAGGCCATTGACGTCGCCCCCTGGCAGCAGTAGCCAGCAGCAAGCAGCTCGGTTTAATTGGAACGCGAGCTGCGCAATGCTCGGGACGAGACGAGTGGAAGGGAAGGGACTACCTGCGCCGGAAAATGCGCGACTCTTCACGAGCCACTTCCGGAGCACGCTCTCGCGCATGGCCTTTCTACGCATCGCGTAAAATTTAATTGAATCGTCCTCTGTAATTAATCGCTCGGTGGAAGGGGACGGACACACGCTCGCCTCCTTCTCCTCTCGCTCCTCGAGCACAGACACACGCTCCTGTGGCAGATGTCTCTTTTACATAATCTTTTACATAATCGTTTAATTATCGTCGAGCGTCTCGTGGCGCGCATGCGTCTGTGGCTGCCGAGGAACGAGATACATTTTTTTTTCTTCGACTCTCTCTCCCTCTCTCTCTTTCTCTCTCTCATTCTTTTTTTTTATTAACGTCGAGCGTTTATTTTTGCTGCATGTGGAATGAAAACAAGGAGCAGAGATGGGAGTTGTCAGGGAGTGAAGGTTGTTTGGTTGGATTGGCGCTTGATGCGGTGCTTGAATGCTCTCATTGTTTGCTTTATACAGGGTTGATTATTGAATTACTTTTTTTTCTTTTGAATATTTTGATGTATCGGAGATAAGTGGTTTACTTGAAAAATAATTCTTTTGTGGGGGAGGGGACTTTATGTTTGGTATTGTTTCTTTGATACTTAATTTAAACTCCTTTTTCAAGAAGATTTTATAGCTTTGCCATCTCGTTGTTAGTTTTTAAATTATTTTTTAAAACTTAATTTGTGGCGCTTCGAACGATTTTTAGTGGAACTTTCAACTTTCATTGTTTGTACTGCCGTTTTTGATTTCGATTTTGAAAAAGATGTATTGAAAAAATTTCTTCATTTAAATAAATATTCCTCTACGGTTCGTACTGTTCGAACAATTCTATTTGCTAATCGAATTAGTAACTTCGCCAATTGCATATATTTAGGCTATTAACTATGCAAAGTACTATTAAATAATATTTCGTATAACTAAATAAAAATTGATCGCGCTTTCTTTATAATCAAATACAAATTCATTTAAAAAACATTTTACCAGAATAACAACCTACCTGACTACGTTTACATACGAATGTTTTATTAGAAATAAAATGCTTTCTAAGAAATAATTAATGTAGCATCCCAAATAAACATTCGTCTCTAAACAATTCCAATAATCCCAACTTCTTTGGGAAACTCATGCGACAGAACCTAAGGGTCAAGTAATTTCGTCATAATTTGTATACAAATAAATTCCCCGTAATCTCATTCAACTAACAATAAAATAAACCCCCAAACAACAGTTATCCACAAAAACAAACTAAACATTCCATACTTCGTAGTCTCTACGTTCACACTAGTGGTAGAGAACTATCGATAGTTTACAATCAACTATCGATAGTTTTCGATTATTCAGTCCGATTTCCCATTCGCCATTGGTTTCCTAACAAGACAATTTGAACTTTCATTTCAACCCTTAAAGGAATAGGTTAAATACCTAGTACATATTCTTTGTAGTGACGAAAGGTTTTTATTTTCAAAAATTAAATTTTTGTTGTTGTTGGGTAAGTATATTATTGCACGTTTTCCAACACTAATTGCATTACCGCATATAGTGTATATGTAGTAATAATACAAGCCATCGATACTTGAAATCTTAAATTAATGTTTTTGTCTATATAAACTAAATATTTAAAAATTTAAACAGAACATTCACTTTGATAGATAAGGGACAAATTATTATTCTTTAATAATAAAATCAAAACCAAACTAGGGGGTAAACCCCCTGCGCTTTCGCTTCGCTCAAGCGCCAACCCCCCAGATCGCCTTTGCTCGCGCTTCGCGCTCGCTTTACCGGGTGCAGAAAAGCTTCGCTTTTCTGCAATAGGCACGACCGCGGCACTCGCGCTTCGCGCTCGCCCACGAATTTCAAACCGTTTCGAAATTGTTGAAGATTCAAGTATTGAGATATTAAACTATGCTAGAGAGTCCTCTGCGCTTTCGTTTCGCTCAAGCGCCATACCCCCTGAGAACGTCGGGTGCTCGCGCTTAGCGCTCGCCCGCGAAATGCAGCATTTCTGCAATGCGCGCAAGTGATCGAAACCGGACAATTAAATGCATCCGAACCAAACTTTTACATGTATTATACATCAAGTATATACCCCTTTGCTGCGGTGAAACTTTATGCATGGTTAACTTCAACCATTCAGAAATTGCGACAAATTGAAATCTTTAATCCAGTATTCCGGCGAAACGCTTGCGCGGATTCAAAAAAATTTTGCAATGTAGTTTAAAAATATACCCATTTGGTGCCACGAAACTTTATGGTCATCTTCAACCGTTTCGAAATTACGGGATTTTCAAACTATAATTATAAATAAAATAGTGAATTAAAGATTTGAAACTGGCACCATTTCGAAATGGTTGAAGATGCCCATACACAATGTTTCGTGGCATCAAATGGATATATACTTCATGTACATGCCAAATTTTGTCCGAATCCGTTCAGCCGTTTCAAGATGACCATGCATATTGCTGCCATTTCTAAACGGCTCAAGATGGCTATACATAAAGTTTCCTGGCACCAAATGGGTATATACTTGATGTACATGCCAAATTTTGTCCGAATCCGTTCAGCCATTTTGCCGGAATAGTGGACTAATCAACTCTTTGGCTGAAATAATGGATAAAAAATTTGAATTTGCCTCCATTTCGAAACGGTTGAAGATGGCCATACATAAAGTTTCATGGCACCAAATGGATATGTACTCGATGTACATGCCAAATTTTGTTCGAATCCGTTCAGCCGTTTGGCCGGAAAACTGGACTAAGGGATTAATGAATTTTGCACTATTTCCATTAGTCCAGTATTCCGGCCAAACGGCTGAACGGATCGCAACGAAATTTGGCATGTACTTTGAGTATATATCCATTTGGTGCCAGCAAACTTTATGTATCGCTATCTTCAGCCGTTTAGAAATGGCAGCAATATTAAATTTAAATTACATTTTTTTCAAATTTTGAATCTCCCGCCATCTTGTACCGGTTCAAGATGGCGGCTCACAAACCTTATTGTCAACTCACAGTAGTGTACTTGATTTTTGTGCCAAATTTCGTCCCGATCGGTTCAGCCGTTTTTCCGAAATCGAGGATATACACGGACACACACACATACGCACACACATACATACACACACGCACACACACACACACATACGAACAGTTTTTGCGATGGCGATAGCATAAGTCACTCCCTTTACGGTCGTGCCTAAAAACGGATTGCGAAAATTTAAAAAAGACTTGTATTTGTAACCAAATTTAAGGTTATTACTCGATTTATTCACTCTTAATGTTATGTTTATCTTTTCGAATAATTCATATTTAAATAATGTGATCTTTAAACTGAATTTACACTAAAAACCAGAATAATTATTACTTTATTTAAGAAACTCACTATAATGAAAACTATCGAAAACTATAATAATCGATAGTCTAGAGTTCAACTATCAATAATTATCGATGGTCGCGACTATCGATAGTTCTCCACCTCTAGTTCACACTGAAATAAAAATTCTTTCCAAGAAAAAAGCTACTCAATCAATCATCCCCAAAGAATTCCAATAATGTTAACTCCCTCGAGGGAAAGTGTCGGTGCGACACAAAACCATTACCGGCGTTCATTCTACATACGTCCCCGTGACGCTCTTACGTAGCCGGCGCGCGTGTCGCGCCGCGTAATCCTCTCGGCTTCTCCACGTGCACGCGCAGCACACGATGCAAAGGCTCTCCTTGTTGCCGAGTCCTCCGTACCTGTGGAAGGGGCTCTCGTTGCACCGAACTTGTTGCATTGCACCTGCGCGCGGCCCGGTATGCATTATATGCGCCCCGAGGCCTCGCCTTATTTGTGCCTCTCCCTGCCACGCTCGTTCCTTTTTCCTCCCTACTCCATCCCATTTCTCGCCTCCTCCGCACACTCTCGGTTAAACAAACAATCAGGGCCGGCGTGACTTTTTGCTGCACATTCAAATCCTATACTTAAAATTCCACGACAAGGAATTATTTATTATACATAGAAAGGATGTTACGTATACTTTTTGTAAGATGAATATTACATCATTTCTCCGGCTCTTTCGCCGCAAGATCTTTGATCACATCGTCAAAATTGATATTTAAACTATCGATATAGTTTGATTTCTCGTTAAAAGTACATTTCTTTGAAAGCGTCTGGATTTTTTTATTCGAGATAGTCCCCAGGGCTTTGTGGAGTTACACTAAACTTTCATGATTTTTCTCACACCTTCAAACTCAATCATCGCTATTAAGACAATTTTTGCATTTGTTTTTGTATCATCATTCTGTCAAAAGTTAATCAGAAGTCGGTGTTTTCTAATTGGGTAATTTCATTAACACCTAATGTCCTCCGCATCCATGTTGCAGACGTACCAACGTTTGATGTTAACATTTAATGTCAACGTCTGTAATACGGTGCAACGAAATATCTTAATGCAAAGACGGGAGAGAAAATCTTGCACTCATCTCAGTGTGCAGCAAGTTGTCATCGATTAGTAGATTATGCGATTGCATTTTTCACACGTACCCGAATATTCAATGTACACTGAGAGACAAAAATGGTTGGGTTTACTATAATCTCACTACATTTTATAGTTAAATTTGGCGTCAAACATATTTTTATAGTTCACTTAACCATACAAAATACAGTAAAATGAACGATTTATACAAATGGTTATATTATTAACTATTACCTTTGTTCTTGTTACCACATGTATAGTGAAATGTGCTGTGTGAATACAGTTAATTCTATCACTATGTATGAAATATTCTCGTAATATTAACTATATAAAATAGTTACTTTTCTTACCATTATATATTTTCAACCGTACTATATTTCTGGTTGAAATAACCACAATTTTTGGTAAAAACATAATATAGCTGGTTTATACTATGCCTCTATCGTAATTATTACCGACATTATGGTAACATTTACCACAAATATGATTTTTCCAACTATAATTTTGTTACTGTACCATTATAGGTAGATATATCATATACTTTTCTCTCCGTGTACTATACAGAGGGTCATGCAAAATGTCTGATGAGTTTTCGTAAATCTTGGGGCCTTTCAAAACGCGAGGCCGGCTTCGGGCACCTATCCTTCGAGATACAAACGAAAACAATAGAGGTACAAACGAGTACAAACAATGCTCTTTCGATTGCAAAAAAAAATTTGAATATCTTAATACATTGTTGACCGGTCACGAGTTAACTTGTGTTTACATGGCCAAACGTTGGCCGGAGTTAACTCGTGTCTGCACGTGCATTATCTACTTTAATTTGCGAAACCGAGGCAGTGTTGGGTAAGATACGTTTAAAATTGATCTCGATACAGATAGAGATACACATGAAAAAATGTATATAGATACAGATACTCGGATACTTCAAAAGTATCTCAGATACATATCAGATACTTTTAAATTATATTTTATCGTAATAAGGTAAATGCCTCAGTAGTGACGCCTGGAACTTAAAATTCAAAAAATAAGAATTTAGAACAAATTAACAAACATGTTAGTTTATGCCAATAATACGATTATTTATTTATTAATATTTTATAAAAGGATAACATATTTTTTTTAATCTACAGACAACAAATATCTGAAAACGTATCTGAAAATGTACCTGAAAACCAGTTAAGATACTATGTTTTGTAACTAGATACAGATACAAATACTCAAATTCGGATGTACCTCAGATACAGGCTTAGATACACAAAACGTATCTAGATACATATATCTAGATACTACCCAACACTGAACCCAGGGCAATATGTAATATTTAAATAATATTTGTAAAAATATACGTAGAAAGAATAGTCTGTAACAAGAGATAGCTTCTGGGTAAAATTGCCGGTCAATAATGTTTTAAAGTCGCGTGCCAGGTACACACAGGTGGTTCCGATGAGCGTGCTAGACCTGTATAACGCCGGCCCTGCAAACAATACAATATAGTGGTAGGTAGGGGGTACTAGTGCCCCGAGAAAGAGAGACTGGTCGGATAAGCCAACGTCCCTTACTGCTATTTTCACAGTGTCGAGACAATGTGATCTCTAGCTCTCGTAGGCGAACCACATTACGTGGGAGCAGCCACGATGCACACTTGTACTACACAAGAGAGAGAGCTTTTGGTTCTCGGTTGGAATTATCCCGTAGGTGCCTCGTGGAAAGCGAGCAATCTATTGCTCTGCACGACATTAACCCCTTGGAATTTCTTTTTTCCTGCTGGTGGGTGATTCGTTGGGTGTGCTTTATTTTTCAAAAGTTTTTTTTTGTTGTTTGAGGGTTCTGCTGGCATGTAAAGTACAAAATGTCTTGTATGTTGTCATGTTATGGGGTCAAGTTGATCTTTAGGTATCATTCCAAGGTCAGATCAAATTTTCACCCAAATCTCTGTAGTTATGCATGTTTGAAAAACATGTCACTTTATGTCAAAATACTGCAAAGTACTGCCTTGGAGCCTCATAACACGAAAAGTACTCAATAAAAAGTTATTTTATTATAGTGTTTTGGAAAGCTCTCGAGATAACCGACCGGAATGTGTAACGAGAAATACTAGGTTCCATTTAAGAAATTGAAGATAACCTTCGTGTGACTTACAAATTACTCTTCAAGGTGAAATCAGTGGTACCATCTTATGTCCCTCTTGAAACCATACGACTTTTGTCTGAAATATTTTTGTCTATTGGGTTCAGTTTTCGAGATATTTTACTATCAAAGTTAAAATGAGACAACACCCTATATATGCAAAAGCATCCTTACACGCGCTTTGATAGTAAAGTTTCGTTTTACAGAATCATGCAAATAACTCTGCTTGGAGGGTATGAATATTTTACTGTCGAATCTTTATACCTCTAGTGCTATAAACGTTCGCTCGTATTTCGGTCATATCGACTCTCCCGCTTACGTAAATTTTATTAGGCCGCATTGTGGCGTGGCCCCTCTCGGGCTTTGCACCTGCGCGCACTTCGCGAGGCGTTTGCCTCGGGCCGACAGCCTTTGTTTGCCGAGAGCCGAGCAAACGATAAACTAACGCCCGGTGCGTCGACCCTCGCATCCACCTTCAGCCCCTCCCGTAATCTTCCGCTTCGTATTTTCCTCTTGCTTCGGCTCGCCGGTGTGAAGCTGGCACCTCATTTTTTAGCACCGCAAATTTTAACCATAATTCCATTTGCACCCACAATAGTTCTACAGTTCTTGATAGAAGATAGAGAGATTAAAAAATGGTTAAAAACTCTTTGGAACTATTGTAGAACTGTTGGAAAATGCCGAAGAGTAGGCTGGGAACTGATACCAATCTGATACCTTACTCTTGTGGTGCGATGCTGACGTCAAGTTTTAAAAATTATTTAAAAATAGTTAAAGGCCGGAACTGTTGCTAAAACATATCAGCAACTATAGAACTCTTCGAGAACTATAAGATTTCATGCTTGTAAATTTTTTTTTCGAATGTTGCGGTGCTACGGGAAGGTGGCACGGCATTTTTCGATTTCTCGTTTTTTTAGCTAATTCGCCGGAATTATTGATATAACCTATCAGGAACTGTAGAACTATTGTGGGTGCAAATCATAGACTTATACTCATAGACCGCGCATTCTGTGAGAAGCGTTGAAGACAACATGATACGAGAGAGCAATACTGGGAGTGAACCTGTCTCTGTCTAACTGGAACGTTGATGGGGGGAATAAGGAAAACAGGAGAAGAGCATACGTTTACGCGTATAAACGTTTAAACGTATATGAACGTATACTCGCGTTTAAACGTTGCTCTTCTCCTTTTTTCCTTATTCCCCCCACCAACGTTCCAGTTAGACAGAGACAGGTTCACTCCCAGTATTGCTCTCTCGTATCATGTTGTCTTCAACGCTTCTCACAGAATGCGCGGTCTATGAGTATAAGTCTATGGTGCAAATGGAACTATGGTTACAATTTGCGGTGCTAAAAAATGAGGTGCCAACTTCACACCGGCCTTCGGCTCTTTCTTCATATGCTTTCTTCCTTCTTCACCCGATTCGTCTACTTATACTTTCTTCCTTCTTTACCTGATCTTCTACTCGTGTTTCCTTCCTTATTCACCGGATTCGTCCACTTATATTTTCATCCTGCTTTACCTAATTTTTTGCTTGTCCTTTCTTCCTTCTTTACCCGATTCGCCTTTTTATAGTGTCTTCCTTCTGCACCTTGTCCTCTCGTCATTTTCATCCCTCTCCACCTTCCCCTTCTCCTGATATTTTCTTCTTTCTTCCCCACCGCATTCTGCTATTTTCATTCTTCTTCACCTCTTTCTCCACCTAATACTTTATTTCTTCTTCTTCCTTCATGTCCATCTGACGTTTTTTTTTTCCTTCATCTCCATCTGATGTTTTCGTCCTTCTTCGCCCCTTCCTCCTCCTAATATTTTATTTCTTTTCCTTCCTTCATGTCCATCTGACATTTTCTTCCTTCTCCACCATCTCTTTTTAATATTTCCAACCCCTTAACCGCCTCTCCTCCTGCCCTAGACATTTTTCTTCTTACTCGTCGTCTTTATCCTTCGCCTCCTTCTCCGCTTAAATAAGACTGATTCGTCTACTTATACTTTCTTCCTTCTTTACCTGATTTTCTACTCGTGTTTCCTTCCTTATTCACCAGATTCGTCCACTTATATTTTCATCCTGCTTTACCTAATTTTTTTCTTGTCCTTTCTTCCTTCTTTACCCGATTCGCCTTTTTATAGTGCCTTCCTTCTGCACCTTGTCCTCTCATCATTTTCATCCCTCTCCACCTTCCCCTTCTCCTGATATTCTTCTTTCTGCTTCTTTCTATCTTCTTTCTTCTCCACCGCATTTTGCTATTTTCATTCTTCTTCACCTCTTTCTCCACCTAATATTTTATTTCTTCTCCTTCCTTCATGTCCATCTGACGTTTTCTTTTTCCTTCATCTTCATCCGATGTTTTCTTCCTTCTTCACGTCTTTCTCCTCCTAATATTTTATTTCTTTTCCTTCCTTCATCTCCATCTGACATTTTCTTCCTTCTCCACCATCTCTTTTTAATATTTCCAACCCCTTAACCGCCTCTCCTCCTCTCCTAGACATTTTTCTTCTTACTCGTTGTCTTTATCCTTCGGCTCCTCCTCCGCTTAAATAAGGCTGCTTGATTCTCTTCTCTCGTCCTACATGTGGTCCTAAGAATTGAAAGGAATGAGGACACGAGATCCGATTCGAGTTCTGAAGGATTTAGGTTCCCGCTTGATTATAACCAGATGCGGGAGATGAATGCCATTGAGGAATAGCCCGTTTGAGATTTCTTTGTAGAGATCTGCGGTCTATAGTCGTAATGCGTAGTTATCGATCATTGTTCTTGATTCTTTCGTCGTTTACGGAACGGCATTTATTTAAAAAGCACAGGCTCCCAATTATATTTCGAAATGAATTCAATAATTAATTGGTTTAATTCAACAATTTTTCTGTGGAAAGCTTTTATTTATATGACAACGTTGATCTCGATTATTAGAACCCTTTCAGTCACGCATTATTTTTTTAAATATGAGGGTCGTTCTATTATGGGTCGTTGGATTCGTCTGGACCTCAGCTATTACGGTACAACGATAGAAATATACTGTTTCATTTTAAAGAAACATCGATGACCCAGATATCTCTAAAAATATGACCTTGAAAAAGAAAAAAAAATGGTACCCTCCATAATGTGCGTCCCTCCGAACCAAGCAATTTATTCCTTAGCTATTTTCGCGTATCGCTGACGATAATTTGATATTAGCTTGTAACAGAGTTTACTTGGACACGCTGTATACAAAGTGAGGCATGTAACTGGAACCACTTCAATTTCTCAGTAAATAATAATTTTATTTAAATGAAATAATGTTTCAAATGAAAGTTGAATGGTTTCGAATAGGACATAATCTGACATAATTAGTTTTTTCGTAAAATTATGTATAGACGAGATATGCAAGTCAGCTTTAGTCAGGGCTTTAGTTTTTTAAATGGAATTGCATATTTTTTTTATAATTACAATCAATCGAGCTCATTATTCTCTTTTTATTCTAAATAATTGGTTGAAATTCATTAATTGTGCACAAGTTTTTAAAAAATGTTCATAATGTTTTCGTTTCGCTTCGATACACTTACGAATTCTCTTTTCGAAACTATTTCGAATGTTCACAAAATTGCATCTACTTTTCTTAGAAACTTTGAAGGACTTAGTTTATCGAACTGAACCCACCACTGTGAAGGAAATGCGCCAAAGAATCTTTGATGCTTGTGCAAACGGAACTGCAATGCATTTTTACGAACATTGGAAGTAGTTTCGGCAAAAAGAATTGACAAATGTATCGAAGCGCACAGAAAACATTTTCAATATTTATTATATGTTGTTTCAAACCAGTTAAGTTCGAACTACTTCTAAACTAATGAGTTTTTTACATTAATGTAATACCTTTTTATAGAAAATAGTAAGCTCGATTGACTGCAGTAATAAAGTATATGCAATACCATTTAAAAAACTAAACCTCACCTGCATATTTTCTGTATACATAATTCTACAAAAAAAACTAATTATGTCGAATTATGTCCCCTTCGAAACAATTTTTATTTGAAACATTTTTCAATAAAATTATTATTTACCGAGAAATCGGTATGGTTCCAGTTATATGCCTCGTCCTGCATATAGCACCCTGTATCCAAGCATTTCTTTAATATATCCTTAAACGAGGACCTCATGACCGAAAGAAATAAAAAGAGATTGAACCTAATTTCGAGTTTATCTTACTTTTTCTAATGTCTCTTTTATCACCAGCTGTGACAAAAGTTGTTCAAAAAAAAAGTTGAAAGAAAAATAATTGGTGCGTGTACCACCTGTTAAGATTGTCATCACATTCGTAACCCAATGAATTCTCTCTCGACATTACTTTCACGTTCGTTTCGCGGTCAAGATGTTGCGGTTGACGGTCGAGACGAAAAGGAAGAATGGAAGAACAAGCGAAAGGAATATTAGAACGAGAGCAAAGAGCTTCATACAAAGTGCAAGTGGTTTCGCAAGATTGCATCTGAGGTTGCCCTCGCGTGCGTCTGACCGACTTTAAGAATATCGATTATGATATTAGGATGATTGCGTCGAGAGGAAACCTGGAAGTTTAATTTCTAAATTTAACTCTGTTGAATTTCAGTCGATAACAATGTACGTATTTCGTTAGAACGTAAGTTTAACTAGTTGAACAGTAATTTTCCATACAAGTTTACGATGCAGCCTCGTTACCTTTACGAATTTTCACAAAATATTTAGTAATCACAGTTTCGACAAACCCGAATTGCAAAATACATCAGAGCAAAAAACAATATTGGACTAGTTAATGTAAGAATTTAACTATTGAGTGATTTAATTTAATGGAAAGGTAGGGTTCTTTTATTTAACATTGAAATTGAAGAAAATAAGAGATTCCAAGTTTTCCTATTTATTATGGAAAATTATAACGCTTTATGGAACATATCGAGTACAGAAGTATGCACGAGGCACGTGTATAGGAAGATGGACTAGTTTCTAATGGAATAAATTTAGCTTGGGAAAGGTGCCACAGAAAAGTCGATATTAAGCCACTGAACGAGAAAAACGTTTTAACTGCTGTGCTTTGACGTAGGTAAACCAGACATTCAATACGAGGACGTGATGGAAGTTTATTGATAGAAGGAATATCTATAAAAGCTGTGGGTATAAAAAGTGGGACTAGTAGTTTCGAATCGGGTGAATTTAACTCGAAGGAAAATGTCAAAGTCAACATGATATTAATCTACTAGACAAGAAAAATGTTTTGATCACTGTATAAGAGAAAACCTGCGAAAGAATTTAATATTGAATACACAATCTTCAGATATTTGGATCGTTTATTTTGAAACTGGTGTACGTCCATTTAAAAAAAAAATGAGATCACATAATTTGCGATTAACTTAGTGTAAACATTTTATTTATAACGAGTAAATTTGTTTTAAAAAAATGTGCTTACACTACTTTCAAAATAAACGGTCTATTTAATAATCCACCAAATTTAACTCTTGGAAGAAGCTACGAATGATTAAAAAAAGAGATTAATAATCGATTTTTAAACATGACGGAAAAAGGAAGTGGCTTATTAATTACAGGTATAACCAAAATAATTCTACTCGCGTGTCTTACCAAATGGACCGTCTATTTTGAAAGTGGTGTAAGTCCATTTTCTTAAAAAAATGAAATATCACATAATCTGTGATTAATGTAGCGTAAACTTTTAATTTATGACCAAATAAAACTTGTTAAATTTTGTTTTTAAAACGGACTTACACCACGTTTCAAAATAAACGATCCAAATATCGACAAAAATTGCCACGTCGAATATAGGAGCGTAAAAGAGATGTTTATTAACTAACAGAATTTCCTTTGAAACGAATCAATCGACTGATAGATTCTACGTGTAGCAAGGGACAACGGAGTTAATTTAATGTAATCGAATGAAAGAAATATTTCAAACGATGTGTCCTACAGAGTATTGACAAGGCGTCGCATCGAATAACGGAGCTCCGAGGAAATTTACCCATGAAGAGAATGTACGAGGAGCATGCATAGAAAGTGGGACTAGTTTGAAACAGACTGAATTTAATCGCGAGTCGCCAACGCGCTTGAGAGTCTCATCTAGTTGGGGAGTTGGAGAGGAAGAGAGCGATGAGTATTACGTCATAATGGACGAACTCGGCAGTGGAGCAGTAGTGGAGCTTTCGAGTGGTCGATTGATCAATTGTGCTCTCCTCCAATCCAGTGGTGCCTCGTGAATAGGCTTTCTTTTGCAGGTTTTCAAGCAAATCGAGTACACGAGAAGTTACGTGACGTTTTATCGTGTGCTTTGAAATTGGCATGGCCTTTCAGAGAATCGAGAAAATGTTAAGAATTGTCGTTCACAGAATTTTCTGATACTTTGAAGACGTACTTCATAGACGCATTTTTAATCGCGAAAATTTCTTCTCTTATAGAAAATTCAAAATAACGAGAAATTATGAAATTTAAATTAATGAACATTTATGAATGTGTTCTTCGGTGAAATGATATTTTTTGATATTTTCCCAGCGCCGCACAGTGGGACAAACTGCTCATTCTTATGTCAAAATCAAAAATCTCTTGTTAGAAATAAGATAGAGACATGAATCTTTTTCAAGATTGCAGTTAACACATTGCGGACGACTGACGAGATGTCTCGTTATTGGAACTGAATAAAACTTGAGATATACATGTACACATGTACAGTGACACATACTGGAAAGTTTCAAATTTTTTGATTTGCCGAATCAAAAATGGAGGCTAATTCAAATGATTAGTCCAGTATTCTGGAAAAACGGCTAAACGGTTCCGAACAAAATTTGGCATGTACATCGAGTATACAGAGTGTCCCACCTAACTTGACTACCTTGAATATCTCTTATTTTTAATGATAGAGAGAAATTTTATAGACAAGAATTGTTTCATGTCAGGGGGCGAATACTCTCCCGTGAAAAAATTTTTTTTCACAGTCATACTTTTTGCAATGTCAAGGTTATCGATATTTTTTTAAATGGAACTAGATATTTTTTTTATCGCGGAGTTTTAGTAGTGGTAGATACCTTTCCAACGACCTATTACGCAATGACTCATTTGACCTTGAGCATGGAAAATTAAAAAATAATTGGAAATGTCATAAATTATTGAATCGTGTCAATGTTCTCAATAAAACCAAACACCAAAGCATGAAAGCTCACACAACTGAGGAAAATGCTCACGATGAATTTCTTAATCAAACTGATAGTAGTACATGAAGTTTGAAGCCTACCAGCATTTGCAAATGGACAATGTTCGTCTTGAGGAATACAAGAAACTTATTTACTAACATTAGCCTCGGCTAATAAATGTATTAAAATCGATGGACATCATTTTGAGCAATTGTTAAAATAAATGTTTTCTATTAAAGCTTTTCATCATTTATAATATTTCTAATTATTTTTAATTTTCCATGCTCAAGGTCAAGTGAAACTCATTATGTAATAGGTCGTTGGAAAGGTCTTCACCTCTACTATCACTCAATGATAAAAAATATATCTAGTTCCATTTAAAGAAATGTCGATGACCTTGACATCTCAAAAAACATGACCGTGAAAAATTGTTTTTTTACGGGACAGTATTCATCCCCTGACAATAAACAATTCTTGTCTATAACATTTCTTTCTATCATTAAAAATAAAAGAGATATTCAAGGTGGTCAAGTTCGGTGGGACACTTTGTATACCCATTTAGTGCCACGAAACTTTGTCTAGCGCCATCTCGTTTCTCATATTGCGTCGCTAGGGGCCGTTGACGAGATATCTCGCATTTCCAAATTTTCAGCCAATAACAATTTTATAACCACCATGACAAGCGGTAACAGTTGAGAGATTTTGATAATTTCACGCAAAAAGTACCTGGCCACTGAGTATGGTTAGAATAAAATGTCTGGTCCGCAATGTGTTAAGATGTTGCAGAATAAGAGAAAAGTAAGGAAACGACATTCAACCTCGAAACTTCATGTCAAAAATGACATTTTCGTCCAACATCGCGGTTTTTCACTACAAAATGGAACTTCCGATGCATTCTCCTTATTTTACCCCTTATTCTGCAACATCTTAACTTCAATCTTGAAAAAGACTCATGTGTCTATCTCATTTCTATCAAGAGATTTTTAATTTTGACACGAGAATGAGCAGTTTGTGCGCCGTTGCACAAATGTTTTCGGATTACTAATGGATTAAATTAGAAAATCGACGGGGTTGTATGCATAGAGTTAATGGCCGTTAGGAAATTTCTCTGCATCCCTGCACTTTATATTGCCACGTAAAGGCAACTGGTGAACTAAAAGTGCGCAGATTTTGGCAGAAGCCTCGTAAATTTTATAGAAACCATCTATTTCGAGATATCCTTCGACGTTCGTTAGATTTGCATCAACAGCTCTCCTTCATCCTAGCACGAAAAATAACCGTGGCCCGTGGTTATACCAAAAATATACTACCAAAGATTTCTCAGAAATCTTTCGACGCCCGTAGTAAATTAAATTAATTTTCCTCAAAAGCTGAAGCAACCGTTTATACCTTAAAAAAACAAACTGTAATTTAAAATCAATCGTAATTTGACAAAACAATCAAATATTTCTTAGGGAACAACATTACATCGGGTGAAAATTCACCCTGGGCAGATTTTCTTTGAATAATAGTATCAAAAAAGGTGGCAATTGGTAGCACTAATTTTTATCATAAAACAAATCATCTCTCGTTAGGGTAAACACAAGTATTCAAATAGTTATGTAATTACGGAATAATAATTATTAAATTTATGCGTAAAATAAAAGATTCGATTAAAATCGAGTTCATCCCTAACTTTGAATTTCTTTGATAAAGGGTCCTGGACAAGGATGACAATAATACGTATATCAATGTTTTGGATATGTTGATATAAATAGGACAAATACATCCATATTTCATAATCGATATGGTGCTACTAAATATCGCAAATATATCGATATAGTCTTTTCGATATATCGCAAACTTTATTATGTAGGTAATCTGTGTTGTTATCTTTATATGCTTTTTTTGGTTGTTATTGGCTACTAGATAAGAAGACGACACCACATAACATAATCTATATTTTACAACATTTTTCGTTGTGTTCATATTGTTTCGAAATCGTTTAATTGATCAAAAGTTTCATTTTTAAGTTCTTTACCAAAAGATCTTCGTATAACGTGAGAAAAAAAGCACGAAATCCTGTTCTGTTATCTTTGAAGGAAATAAACAATACCAAATTACCCCGAACCTATTGCACTTTCAATACAAAATATGGATAGTCGGTATATTTAACATATCGATGTTTTACATTAGATATATCGAAGATATTGATATATTATTTCGAGAGATTATTTGATACGATATATCGAGGGTTTGATTTTGTGTCATCCATAGTCCTCCACAATAAGTGCGCGCATTATCGTAATTGGGTTTTACGCTTATACGCACGGGTAAACGTTTCTTCGAATGCGTTTTACACACGCATGTGTGCGTGCTGCACGTTACGTCGCAGAGATGTACTCGCGTGAACCTGCCACAGTTGGGAGAGGGAGATGCGTTTTCATCTTCTCATATATTCTTCTCTCTCGATCTCGATTTTATTGGCTCTCTCATTCGTTATCTTCGTCAATATTTCTCTACTCACGATTTCCATCTCGCTCATGTCTCCCTCCATTTACCACGACGCATCTCTGTTATTCTTCTTGTCTCTGTTCGCGACAGTTCTATTTTATCATCTCTTTCTCTCCGTACCTCTCTCTCTCTCACACACTCTGACCCTCTTTTTCCCTTTTACATTCCCTGCCACCCATCCTTTTTCTCTCTCACGCTTTATCATAAGAGACTTCAGGCACACGTCTCCCTCCCTTCTCCTTCTTTTACTCTGCACTTCTGTGACTCTCATGTTTTCATAACACAGAGTAGCACTGTATCGTTCTCAGCGTGAGAATATTTTTACAGAGAGGCATAATCGAGGCGCGTTACTCGAGACTATTTTGGTAATTAGATGCCAGTAGATGTAGACTAAATAAAAATTTCTCTTTCTCTATCTCTTTGTCGACATCACGAGATTCCTCGCATTCTCCTATGGTTCATTGATTATGATTGTTTGTTAATTACAATTATGCACGTGTACCTGTTTGTGTTAACTTTGATGGAATTTACAGTTTCTTTCAGATGTAATTTTCAATTTTTATGAAATTTTCAGTTTTATTTGCACCGGTACCGGTACTGTTTTCAATTTGTGTTTCTTTCTTTCCGCAAAATTATAATATAAATATGACATTCTCGTATTTTCTTTATTGTTCATCTGAACTTATGTTTGCATTCATGTACGGCGGATTAGAATATTTCTTTATTTTTTTCTACTCCATAATTATCATCATCACGATCATAATAAATAATAAATATTTTCCTTCTGCTATTGTTTGTATTGGTTTAAATTTTCACATTTCTCTCTCTCTCTCTCTCTCTCTCTCTTATTCTCCCTTAGACATGCCGATATTGATTCAATACTGACTCAAAATCGATATTGACTCAATAATATTGAACATGTGAAGCACGCCCAATATTATTGACAGGATTTCAATTAAAATTAAATCGTTTTAGTTTCTTCAATATTTTTCCATCAATATTATTGTTTCAATACACCCCTCGGGCGATTGATATATTGAACAAAATCGATATTGACCCAATACTATCAACCATGTGAAGCACGCCCAATATTATTGACAGGATTTCAATTAAAATTAAATCGTTTTAGTTTCTTCAATATTTTTCCATCAATATTATTGTTTCAATACACCCCTCGGGCGATTAATATATTGAACAAAATCGATATCGACTCAATTCTATTGACCGTGTAAGGACCGCCTAAAATATTATATTGAGGAGTATTATTAGCACTAAAACTACCAAGCCTGTCAAAATGAATGGTTGACAAAAAGTTTCCATATGAAAAAAAAAATGGTAGCTCTAGTGATAAAACAAACGCTCTCTCTGTCAAAATGAACGGTCAACAAAACAAGTTTCCATACGAAAACCAAAATTGATAGTTCTAATGTTAAAGAGAAATTCTTGTGAAAAATTGATGCACCCGGTCACTTTGAACAGTCGGTACTTCTAGTGTCAACGGTATGAGAGATAAGCCATTCTTTACCACCTACAATATTATTTCACTCTTTCTTTTTGTTTTATCTATTTTTTTTTCTTTACCAACTACCATTATTTCAATAATATTCCTTCAATAATATTGATAGTGTAAGGCAGGCCTTACTATCAATCCACCGTACCGTCAGCACAATACACCTACCTATCTACTCCTTCTCCCTTCTTCCTCTATCAATAATTCTACCAGCAAAGGAGACACTACCGTGTACCCCTTATGGCTCTCCTCTAGCATGATTGCTCAAAGAGCAAGCGAGTATGAATAACTGAACGAGTCACACGTAGCGAAAGAGAAACAGAGAGCAAGAGAGAGAGAGAGAAAAAGCGTGGGCTGTGCAGTGCTGCTGCTGTTCGTCGGTGCTGCCGCTGCCGCCGTCTGGACGACTGTCGTCGGCGTCGACGGCGTCGTCATCATCTTACTGGTGGGTTGGTACACCGCGAAGAGTGCGAGAGAGCTCCGAGAAGAGGAGCGCAATAGTGAAGAGAGGGAGAGAGCCCGACAAAACAGTGCGACAGAGAAGAAAGCGAGAGAGCTGAGAAGAATAGTGTAATAGTGAAGAGAGTGAGAGAAGAACAGCAGAGAGAGAGAGAGAGAGAGAGAGAGAGAGTGAGAGCGAGAGAACGAAAAACGAACAGCAAAGAGAACGAGAGAGTTCCTGAAGAACAGAGTGCAATAGAGAAGAGAGCGAGAGAGCCTGAGAAGCATAGTGGAATAGTGAAGAAGCGAGAGAGACCTAGAAGGATAGTGCAATAGCAAAGAGAGCGAGAGAGCGAGAGAAGAACAGCAGAGAGAGAGAGAGAGAGAAAAGTAGCTGAAGGAGCGAGAGAAGAACAGCGCACCAGTAACCAGAAGGAGAGAGAGGCCTAGAAGGATAGTGCAATAGCAAAGAGAGTGAGAGAGCGAGAGAGAACAGCGCACCAGTAACCAGAAGGAGAGAGAGAGGCCTAGAAGGATAGTGCAATAGCAAAGAGAGCGAGAGAACGAGAGAAGAACAGCAGAGAGAGCGAAAGAACAACAGCGCACTAGTACCCAGAACGAGAGAGGCCTAGAAGGATAGTGCAATAGCAAAGAGAGCGAGATAGCAAGAGAACGAGAGAAGAACGGCAAAGAAAGCGAGAGAAGAACATCTAACAGAGCGAGAGAAGAACAGCGCACCAGCAAACAGAATGAGAGAGCCTGAGAAGGAGAGGCGGCCCCTATGGTGAAGAGAGCGAGGCGAGGAGCAGAATAGTGCCGCTCGCGTGCTCCGCCTTGACAGTCGTGCGTCGTGCCTGCAGTCGCGCTTACTCGTGTGCACTGTGCAGAGTGGTCTGTGCCTGTTGCGTCGTAGCCGTTCTCGTTACTCTTGTTGGATCCCAGCGAGAGAAAAGTTTCTCTTCGTTTGGCCTCTCTTATCGTTTAGGTGCGTTGCGACGCCTCCGCCCTCGACCCTCGTGATCGACGCCCAAATAAAAAGTGAAGAAGAGAAAGAGACAAAACTAGTGGACAGGAGAAGGCAGTCTGGATACTTCTCTTTCTTCACCGTGCACTTTTTAGTTCTTGTTTTAAGTTGGATGTTTATGTGTTCGAGATAGTTGAGTGTTGAAGATTCTTCGCTAGTGACGAATCTGACAGTGAGAGAGTTAGGTGGAGGAAGAAACCGGGAGGGAAGGAAGAGGTGACGGGGCCGTCTTCGATTATTTTGGTAAAATGATGTTTAAACTATTCTATGATGTGTTGCGATGTTTTGCTTGGGTAGGAGCTAGGGGCGGCAAGATCAATATTTGATAGGGGAGATTGGATTGTTTTTCTTTGTGTATTTTGCAACGAAAACGCGTAGTAAAATGTTGAAACGTGTAAGATGAATTTTAGTGTTTAATTAGTTCGTGATTTTTGTATAACTTTTGGCATTTCCAAGCAAGCTGCTTTAATTTACGTTTAATCGTGACGTTTTTGTTCGACTTTAATGCATTTTTGCATTTTGTTCTTTAGGCTTGGATGGAAAAATAGATTTTGAGTTTGTTTATTAAGCAAGTAATGAGCGATTTACTATTAAACGACCATATGGGGTTTTACTTATTATTGTACCAGAAGAATCTGTATCATTGCAATGCTAATTTATCATTCTACTGCACTATGCTCGTGCTTGAGACCATAATTCAAAACATTATGAAGTCTCATAGAAAAAAAAATCATGCAACAATGTTAATTATTAGTTAGGGTAAATTCAAATGTCACGTTATAAAACAACTACCGAACATTCAATTAAACGTTAAAACTTAAGAATTACAACCCTTACGCAAATATAATTGCATTTAATCGTTAAACACTATCTGTAATATTCTAACGTCAGAAAATAAACACGTCGCTTTATAGAACAAGCAGAGGACATTTGAATAAAAAATTAAATTTCACAATTAACATTAATACACTTTGTTAAATAAATTAAAGTCTTGGCGTACCTGTAATGTCTCGTACATTATGAAAGCTTTAATGAATTTTAGATAGGTATAAGAGAACGAGAGATAGAGAGAGACATTTCTGTGGCACGTGTACGTATGCGCACACACTTGACACGTTTTCGTATTCCACTCGCTCGTGCGTGTCCTCTCCTGTAATGCTCGCGTGGGCGCTTGGTACGAAGCTACGCGACGAGTCGATCGTTTTTAATTTCTTTTTTTTTTTCCTTCTCCTTTTCACGTTACCCTCGCTCTCTCCTTCTTCTCGTGCTTCTCGGCAATAGGCGGATTCTTCGAACCTTCGTTGCACAAATTCCTTCTCGAATGTAACTGACTTTATCGTCGTGCCCATTTCGTTTGTTCTTTTCTTCTTGTTTTTTTCTTCACTCTTGCCGTCCCATTTATTATCATTCTCAATACTGTCAATTTTCTTTCCCTCTTTTTTTATTTATTATATTATACCAGGCCCTCCTGCACAGGGATTGCCTCATAATTTCAAGGCTCTCTCGCTTTTAAAGGAAAAATGTGTCAGGCTCGAATCGTTGTTTCAGACTTTTTTCATACTCTCGCGTCTTCTTTGCAACTGTGTTTTTTTGTCAAAGGCTTTTAACGCATTGTTGACCGGTCACGAGGTAACTCGTGTCTGCACGTGCATCATTATCTACTTTAATTTGCGAAACCCAAGGGAATATGGAATATTTAAATAATATTTGTAGAAATATACGTACAAAGAATAGTCGGTGACAAGAGATAGCTTCTAGGTAAAATTGTTGATCAACAATGTGTTAAGCAAAAACTTTTTCAGTGTTTAATTCTCGGGAGTATGCGTTGCTACGTTTACGTGTTGCTTACAATCGTCTATGTTCTTTCTTTCGTACTTAATTGAGAATATCATCAACTACCCTTGAATTCTAATCAACCTGCAAATTCAGAAACAAACTCACTCGTCGTGAATTAAATTTCCAATTGAAAAGAAGGAAAAAAAACGTTGCACCCGCCATTGAGAACAATTTAATAATGAATCAAGAGGTACTCTTCTTTCCTACTCTCGTTGATGCCACGCGTTACTGAGAAATGTTTTTCTTAGGAAATAAATCTGTCTCCTCGAAAAAGCATCCGTAGTGAAACCTCTTCTTAACCCTCTATGGGCCCGTGTAGCTTTCAGATTACATAGCAATATATCGACATTTTACTAAATAACTTTGGTCCTTCACAAGACAGAGCGTGTACTTAATTATATGTTTCGGAGGTAACCAGTAACAATGTTGATGACACTTGGCAACACCATCAACTTGAAATATCAAAGTAAATGCCTTGCAAGCTTGAAAAATTGTCTCTTGAATTTTTTGTTAATCTGTATATGTAGGTATAAACCTATTGATTTTCGGTTGAATAAAACTTTTTACATGTAAGGAAAAAATTCGTCCCATACAGGGTTAACCGTCTGTTTATTAGTATCATTTCGGTGTGCCTTTAAGTTCCTTAGATTTCCACAGCGTACGATTTATGGATATTTTAATAATATACAATTTTAAAATTCTTTTTTTTTAAATCCTAAAACAGTTATTTAAATAATGGTAGGGCAATGTCCGAACATATTCGGCCTGAAACTGACTCAGAATTTAGTAGTGATGAGACTGTGCATATTAGTGTCCATGAAACTGATAGCGGTAGTGATATTGTTATCCTTAGAAAAAGATTACAACTACGAGTTGTCAGTGAGAGCAGTAATGATGAATTATTTGAAAATTGCTCCAAAGATGACACCACTGATGAATCTTTGATTTTGAATGCAGTAAGAAATAGGGTAGAGGAGTTAGGTGATCGAACCTAATTTCTATTTGTAAAAGAGGGCTTCACGCGCTTTGTACAGCAAACCATTATCGCAAAAAAATTTAAGTGGGTTATAATTTTAATACTACGTTTTCAAAGAAACAAATCAAAGAAAAATTAGCCGGATGAAATCTATTTTTTAATATTTCTTTGTAATAACGCAATATTTGCGATCTAGTTAGTTCACTAGTATTATTAATTTTTTGTTTCATACACACCTAACATTTTCGCATTTTTAATATACATATATCCAGAAAATTTGTTTAGCACTCGGACGGTTAAACTCAGTATCCTGTCGAAGGAACCCAAGGAAAACAAAGTGTTTACACGAGGAAGGAGCCATTGAGAATGCTCGTCGTCATCGTCGCGCACTACTGCGTACAAATCGGTGGACGGAAGAAAGAGGAAGAAAAGAGAGAGACGAAAGAGAAAAAGAGAGAACGAGAGAGAGAATGGTAATCATTTGCGCGCCCTCTGGTGATAATCAATTTCCTGTGCCAAGGGGGAGCGCGCGCGAATGGGACAAAAATCTAAGCACTAAAGCGCGTATCAAACGTAAGAGGAAGTTGCAGAAGAAACTCATCTGCCCTCTTTCGTCTTTATCTCGTCGAATTCTTTTCTTTACTCCTTATTCATTTTTTATTCCTCGTAGAAATAAAATTTCACTCTCTCCCTCGCTTTCGAAGTTTGCGATTGGAAAACACGCGCGAGGGAAAATCACTTTGCTTTTATGAACAAATAGAGTACATCGTCTGTTTGTTCGTCAAAGCAAAGTGATAAGTGGATTCGTCGAAAAGGTTCATTATCGATGTTTGGTCCTGGTGGAAGGAGAATTTTAAAGAGTAGCCTGGCACTTGTTGTTGGCCAGAAGGGTGATGATTGCATCTGGATCTTATCGGTCGCGAACCACGATGCGCGGCTCGCAGAATTGTCTCGTGAGAGATTGTTAAGTTGGGTTAGGTTAGATCGGTCGTGCATGACTGAATTAACCCTTATCACTCCAAGAATATTATGGAATGATTTTAGAATGGCCTAAACCAATTAATTTGCCAGCATTACCGAAGGTTCGAGTGATAATAAGAGTTCATAAAAGTGATTGTGAGATGGATGGAACTTAGATTTTACGTGAAAAAATTTGTGGAAGATTTATTTTGAGGATTTGCAGTTTTGAAAGGTTGTTGATTTTTTGTTTAAATTTTGTTAATATTGGGTTAGGTGTAAATTAAGTTTAAAAGGAAAGAGTGTATATGCGTTTGACAGGTTTTGGATTTTACGTGAAAGGATTATCTTGGAGATTAAGTTTAGAGAGGTTATGCAAATTATCTTTTTGGTTTCAAGATTTTGAATAGTTGATTTGATGTAATTTAATTTTAATAAGAGTATATGTGCGCTTGATGGGTTTTGGATTTTGCGTGGAAGAATTTGTGGAGGGATTTTTTATTCTTTAAATTAGTGGCAGGATGAGTAGCGAAAAATAAAGAGTTCTTGGGGCATAATTAACTTTATCACGTGTTGGTAAATTGGAATTTTATTTCACAAATATTAGATCAGATCAATCGTTGTATTACCTATGCCACTTTGAATATAAATTTTCGAAAACAATATTCTTCTTCGAGTTTAGAGTAAGGCTCTAAAAAAATTCTAGTGGCGAATCAGAAAACTGATTGAAATTAAAGTTTCTTCGATGAGAAATAATTTAGTATTTTTGTCGTTTAGACAAGGACAACGCGTACGTGGAAAAATCAGTTCTACCAAATTTTCTACTTAAGCCACTTTTATAATTATCTTACGCGAGACGCGTCAGAAAATCTAGAGGCAGCACATGCACCATATAGTCACGGTGAAATTGCGAAATCTCTGAAAGAGTGCCTTTCGTCGAATTCGCAATAAGAAGAAAAATTATGGAAATTGATTTCTCTACTGGACCGGTTCTCATGGAAAGTTCATCGGGCGAATTCTTGCATCAACGTTAACCAATAAACGTAAATCTTGACAAATCTAAGGTGTAATAGGACTCCATACGAGCAATAAAAAATAGTTCAATAACATTACAATCAACATAAAAACGACGTATTTCATTTCTGTTATAACCTATGTATATTCTAATAACTTCAATCATTTCAATTACGACTTCGCATATAGACCAACGATAATAACGCATTTCGACATTAAATTATCAGCATCGACGAAATACTAATGTCACTGGAAGAAGAACCAAGCTACTCGTTACTAGAACACCGCAGAATCAAACTCGACGACATTTCTTTTATATTTTCCAGCAACTTAACACATTGTGGACCGGACATTTTATTGCTAACCGTACTCAATAACCAGGTACTTTTTGCTTCAAATTATCAAAATCTCCTAACTGTTACCACTTATCATTGCGGTTATAAAATCGCTATTGGCTGAAAATTTGAGAAACGGGATATTTCGTTAGCCGTCCACACTGTGTTAACATTACACTGAAAACATTGTATTCTTAAAATGCAAACTTCATAATTCGTCTTAATAGATATTCTTAATAAATAAGAATACTTTTTTATCAATATGACGGTTCTGGAATATATTCTTAATAATCCATCTGCATTTCGCGACACAATGCGCGTCGATAAACTGTTCGGTTAAGTTATACATATATCGCATGCGGCACATGTCGATGCCTGTATTTCGTTCCTCTTGCAGTTCTGCGTAATTTTGTGTACTGTGTCATTTCGTGTGCCGTGTTGTGCAAAAAAATGGATTACAAAGTGACGAAGTGGCTAGAAGAAGAGGATCTGTGCGATTTAACGGAGATATTTACAAATAATAGAAATTCATATGAATTGTAACTTTCTCTCGTGACTGCATTTCTCAACCAATTCCGATTTCAAGATATGGATCACGTAACATTCGACAATGTGAAGAGTGCAGCATCTTATCGAGAGATCTGTTTCCAATAATTATACATATATCAAATATATCCATAAGAATTGTTTACCAGGGTATGTTAAGAATATTTAATTAGAGGAATCTGTATAGAGCATTCTACTCTTAACACGTTGAGTGCTACGCCGATTTCGCTATACTTTTCGCTCAGGCGGCAGCGCGTGAGCACTTGATACCGAACGCTCGACTAAAGAGTATACACAAACGATAACTTTGTTACTCTGTATCCATTTCGTTTGGACTGTCGAAATGGTACAAGCAATGTACATTATTTAATTGTCATTAATAATTTAATCCTTTACAATGCCGGTCTCATGCACCGACGTGGACCAAACGAGAAGTTCGCTGTCAGTACCCAGAATCCACGTCGTCCAAACGAAAAATCGATTGTCAGTCCTTAGGGACCGACGCCGCTTGAACGGAAAGTTCACTGTCAGTCCCTGGGGACTGATGTAGCACTCAACGTGTTAAATCAAGATCCTCTTGTTGCTTATTTTAGTAAGAAATATTCTAAAATTAACTGGTAAATTCTTAAGATGAGAATACAATTTTTTCAGTGCAATTCTACCGCACCTTTACCGTAGCGCAAGATAAAATTGATAGAAAGGTGTAAGAACTCCTCCCGTCTGTGCCGCGATACAAAGAAGGAAAAACAAGAAGCTTCGTGGGGGGGAGAAAAGAAAAAAACTATGCATACGTAAATCGGATCGCGTCGATCTCTTGCACACTGAGGACGTGGCGCATTACCCGAGCAGATCGCGTCACAGGCGCGAATATTAGCGAGTCTCATCTGTTCTCTGTTTCTATCTCCTTCTCTTCTCTCGCTTTAGAAAATTACAAAGGAGAGCGTCCGTCGCGCGTGCACCTCTCGGTCCAAAAGGCAACTCGAGGATATGTCAACCTTGAGGCGGGTGTATGCGACGTGTCGTGCTTCTTCTCTCGAGTTCTCCTCTATCTTCTTTCGATCCGGTGTCTTGAATCTAGCTTAGATTTCTTTTACGTTTTCTCCACAGTTTCCTTCCTTTCTGTTTCCTCTTGTTCCTCTCTTTTTTTTTCTCTCGTTTCTGTTCTCGGTTGTTTTTGTTCAATTCTGCAGTCTCGTTTCTCTCGCCCGTGGATTTTTTCCTCTTGAGGATTCGCACTGTTCTCGCTTCTCCCTCTTTCCTGTTCGGCGGTCTTTTTTCGTTACGCTTTGCTGCCTGTGTTTTGATGGTCTGCTTTTGCTCGTCTGTCTTTTCTCGTCTTTTCTTTTTCGTCTGTTTTTTCTCAACAATTCTTTTCCGCATGTCTTTTCCGTAAATCCTTTTCCATTTGTCTCTTTCCGTTAGTCTTTACCGCCTCTCTTCCCCGTTCTGGTCTCTTGCTCTCATCTCGTTTTTCTCTCACCCGCTTTTCTTTCTCACTTTTTACCTCATTCTTCTTTCTCACTTTTTACCTCATTCTTCTTTCTCACAACCCACTCTCATATATTTTTGTCTTTCATTTTTTCCTCGCTGGTCATCTCTCTCATTTTAGTATCCGCTTCTTTTTTCGCGCCATTGCTCATGCGATTCTCTTCGTGTTTCGTCGATGAAACATCTTCGAGATTCCGTAGACGTTTCCGGTGAATGAGACACGCGACGAGAGGAAGAAAACAAGAGAAAGAGAAGTTGAAGTGACGTGAGAGAATCCCCAAGCTGGATGTGTGCCACCCCTCTATAATGCACGTTTACCATGAAGTTTACTTTTTGTCGCGTGTACCGCTCAATGTTTATTTAGTAGGCATTAAAGGATCGCTTATCGCACGCACTTTTATCTCTGTGCGCTGCATGGAAATAAGTGCAGTAGTTGAAGGTTTTCTTAGAATCGCTGCAACTTGTTTCTTAACACTGGATTTACAGAAACGAGAATCGACTTGACTCGAGTAAATGGGCAATCGTGTTTATAAGAAATGTCCGTCGCGCAAATCTGCTGTTAGTTCATTTACTGGTCTTCTTCGGTGAATTGTTTAAAGAGGAGTAGGAGTTTCGATGAACAATGAAACGTAATGGTAAACAGGATGACCTTTGTAATTATCAGAAACTTGTTTAATTAGAATTTCTATAATTATAAGGAATTTTATTATATTGAAACGAGTTTTAAGTAAAGGATAAAAATATAATGTTCTGTAAAGATGGAAGGAATTTAACGTCTTACAGTATATTACGATTTGGCTTATTGTAAGAATAATTTGTTGACACAGTTTTCTCGAAATTATAGTTCGGAAAGTTAAATTAAATTTTAATAGGAAAGGGGACTGTAATTTTCGAATAATTTAACAAGTTTTAATAGATGGTAAAATTAATGTTCCGTAAAGATTGAAAGAATTTAAAGCGTTACGCTGTATTAAGATCTGGCTTATTGTAAAGAATAATTTGTTGCTAGAGTTTTCGCAGTTTTCTCGAAATTATTAATCGTCTTCGGAAGATTGAGCTAAATTTGAATAGGAAGAGGACTGTAATCTTCGAATAATTTAACAATGGTCCGAGGGATAATTGAACTGCAGCTCAATTTAACTTACTGTCCGTGCCCCTTGCCTTCATTTGATTCTCTCTGGTGGTCTCACGACAATTTGTCGCTCGACGAGGTCTGTTTTTAGAATATCATTAGTTTCTATGGGTAACAATTCACTTCAATTTTTGTAAACGCAGCAGACAAAGTATTTTGGGCGTACAACTGTGAGAGTCTATCTTCTTTTGTAAAGTGATATTTTACACGATTAACGCGCAGAGCTCAAAATTAATTCTGTTGCGAACAAAATTAATTAAAACCAGGTTTATTTAATGATGATAATATAACTTTAAATATGCTCACAATTATGAATGTAACAATTGAAATGCTGGCAAAAGTGTATTTTCATGTGTCATCAAAATACATAGTTTATCTAGGTTTCATCGAATCTTTTAAGATTGCGCATATTTATTAATACTCAGTGTATCAATGTTAAATTTATTAATACATGTAAGATTATCACATTAGCGAAATAGTTAATACAGGTGGCGTTTACCGCAACATTGAACGCCCCTTAAGAACAATAAAATAATTACCTCATTAGTGTGCACTTACCTTATTGTAATGTTAGGGAAATAAATAATCAATGTCCATAATAATCACCGCAACATCCAATATGCTATAAAAACGATCAAATAATAATTCTAATCAATACAGCACGCAGCTCTCCAATACTAACAAAATCATTAATATGAACAATAGTTTAACATTACGTTTACTGCCTCTTAAAAGCAATATAAACTCAAATACCACGATGATACGGCGCAATAAAATGCAATACTAATCGAATAATTAATATAAATAATAGTCGTAATGTTTACTGCCTCTTAAAAGCAATATAAACTCAAATGCCACGATAATACGGCGCAAGGAAATGTAATACTAATAAAATAATTAATAGAAACAACGGTCCCAATGTTTAGTGCTTAAAAACAATATGAACTCAATTACCACGATGATACGGTGCAATGAAATGCAATACAAATAATAGCCGCAATGTTTCCTGCTTCTTAAAAACAATGTAAACTCAATTATCGCAATGAAATGCAAATCTATGAAAATAATAAATACAAACAGTCCCAATGTTTAGTGCCTCTTAAAGATAATGTAAACTAAAATACTTCGACAGCACGGCGCAATAAAATGCTATAATTTCAGGAAGCTACGTAACCTTCTCTTATCCTCTCTCTCTCTCTCTCTTCTTTGCTTTACTTTCCTGACTTCGTCGTTCATTCTATCCTCCCTCCGGCGTTTTTGATAGACGAGATGAGAATCTTAAATGGTTTCCCGTTAATTAATCTCGATTACGCCGTGGAACGAGACACAGTCCGGCATACTCCTGGGGAAATCTCCTGAGGACATGCGCAGTTCCGTCTGTCTGCTACGAAGTGCGCCATAAATTATACATTGCGCATCGTTGATGAACGCGAGTGGAAAAATTGAGATTTCCATAGGAACGATGCGGTTTAGTCTGCACGTGGATGCGTCTAAACCCACAGGTGCTTCACGTGAAACAAATTTTTTTTTTTTTTTTACCTCCAATTCAATTCAGACAATAAGAATTTAGTAAATGACACGATCAGCTGTCCAATTCGCCGAGATATACCAATGTTTGTGAATTTATAAAGGTGAATTGGGCAGAGCAGGAAAATGAAGATTTTTTTTTGCATTTACATTTTTTCATTTTTTTTTTTTTATGTTTATGTCGATTGAATATCCTCATTGATATCAGTGGAAACTTTTACTGACAACATAGTAACGTCCAACAATTTACTGACCGATCACGAGTACAATTGTGTTTCCAGGTACATTTGTTTATGCAGTATTCTAGTCCGAAAGGAATATACGTGGATAACACTTAATATGGATAACGCTTTATAGCAGCGTTTTGTATCGCACTTTTAGTTACCTTAGTTTAGATGTTTTCTTTTTTTTCATTTTATATTCAACTGTAGAACTGTGGGATGGTTTTGCCTTGGAATAGACGTCTGCAGGGTGTTAATAGTTATTTTGGAAATTTATCGAGATCGTTTGAATTCGATAGAAAAAAGTGTTTTGAGAAAATGTATAGATCTAAAGGTTGGTTTGTTCAATATCTTTAATTATAGTATCTCTTTCATAAATTTCCATATTTTCCTTGATTTTAGTTTTGTCGTATTACAACTCGGCTTCGGTCGAGTCAATAATATCCAGGTAATGAAATAACTTAGAAGTCCAATTAAATAAATTCCTCTCTGAATAAGTTTAATAACGAATCTTCACATTGAAACATTTACCATTTTTTCTTGCACTCCGCGTTGCCCACTCTTGACAAAATGTGTTAAGTTTCCACCTGGTTTCCAATTAGCACAGATATCGATCTGGAAAATTTGCCAGTGAACCTATCGAACGACAATTGAAATTAAACCCTCATTTTCTATCCAAGAAAGACGAAACAATTGAACTTAAATTCAACCCTCATTTTCCATCCAAGAAAGACGAAACAATTTCAATTAATCTATCTTATAAAATCCTCCGATCGTCCCGAATTTACTCACTAAAAAAATAACCAAATTCGCACGATTATTCTTATCCTCTCAGAATAATCGCAAAAATATTGAATTAAGCCACACATTCGGAAAAGAAGGAAAGGAATCCTCTAAATCGTCTGTGGAGCTCGCCGACAATTTTCACGTCCATTTACCATGGACGATTCTTGTTTTCTTTTACGAGGCAGAACGATAAGAGCAGGTGCTTGAACGCGCCATCACGAAAAAGGAATATTCCTATTGCTTGGAAATTCCTCGAACCATATCTTCTTTCAAGGTTCACCTAGACACACGCGTCACCTTTGAGTAGTGCACCCTCTGGCATGGCGCACTTCGTTAATATTCCTTCGTCCTCAAGATATAACGCGATGAGAGTCCTTCACGTCGTGCACGATGTCCAGTGGCACTCTGTGTCACGGAGGACCGTGGAATTAAATTTTTTTCCCGACTTCTTCGTGCCGCAATAATGCGCTCCCCACCTTCCACCGCTGTTGCAGTAGTAGTTGTGCAGTAATCGTTCGAGAGATCGATCGAAGACAATGCGGCCTATTCTCATTCCAAGCTCCTTCCGTTCTGAGTACTCGATCTGCTTGCAGAGTTGATGGAAAATTTTTGCGTAGGTTGGAAATCGAATGTGTAAATTATGAGGGTGCAAACGTTGGTTGGTATGGGGTAAATATGACGAAGAGGTCTTTCGAATACGAGCTTAATTGAATTTAAATTGAATTACGTCGAGATCATTTACGAGCTGATTTAAAATTTAGATTTGTAATTCCTTTTGGTTTTGAGGATATTTTTCTTGCTTTGTGGTATTTGATTTGCTCAAATTGTTTTATCGGATTGTGGATGTTTTGTTGTATTGCTGAATAGAAGTGAAACGAGCGAAGGGAGACGGATCTGGATATATTAATTATATATTAATAATAATATAATTATTTGTATATTAATTTTTAAGGCGAAGTTTACTATTACGCGAATTTTGTCAAATTTACCCCAACAGCTCCTGCACCATTTTTAAAAATTATTTAACCCTTTAACCGTTTATATCAAGTATACGCGTCGCGACGAAACGACAATTTTTCGCATAATGTCGTGTATACTTGACATAAAGATAAAAAATATGTAATTTTTTTCCTGAAGAAGGGCAAATAAAGGCATTTTAAAAAGTATACATCTTAGAATATTCGTTAGTCTGGCAACTTTATTTATTTATTTACAATAACTTGCATTAAGCTGAAATAACAACAATTCAAAACGGTTATTTCAAATAAATAAGCATTTCGTATGCAATTCTCACAATCAGTTTGTCTAGCATGAAATAAACAAACTCTGTGTAATAAATATCTACACTTTATAAAAAACCAACAGGCAACGCTTGATTTTTCTTCATAAGTTAATTTTACATGATAAATATTTTACT
Source organism: Tiphia femorata (assembly GCA_944319695.1). Lineage (NCBI taxonomy): Eukaryota > Metazoa > Arthropoda > Insecta > Hymenoptera > Tiphiidae > Tiphia > Tiphia femorata. The sequence continues at coordinate 12,559,921 of OX090897.1, forward strand.
CTGTTCTCGTCGAGTATACTCGTGTTCACTGACAAATAATTAGCGGGCAGAAAAAGTTTTTCGAGACAAAATTAAATAGTTAAAGGGTTAATAATGACTCGTTAATAGTTCTCTTCGATCAAAGATAATTATTATTATTCTGGTCTCATCCGATGTTCCTTTAAAATATGGTGGAAAATTCCTTTGCACGAGAGTAGAAGTAAAATGCGGAAAAGAAAAGCCTGTCGAAGTAAATGATCGTCGATCTGTGTTACGGGGATACGTGGAAGACATTTTTCGAAGGCAATGTTAATAAATTTGCTTGATCAATGGCACACGTTTTGCGTGTCTCACGATCGTGGCCTCGAGATAGTCGTAAGAAGGACGCGATGGGTAATCAGTCGGAAGAATATAAGTAGAAAAACTCACAAGACTCGTGTGGTACGCGGTTCAATTTAAATCATTCTCAAGATGAGTCATTTGCAAGAAGAATAAATTCATCCACAAATGAAAATTTTTCTAACTGTACCACCTACGCCAGCCGAATTATAATTCCATGGTAATTCTATTGTACACAAATAACAGTTGAAAAAATTTGCATTTGTTTTGGTACTGCTATAAAAGCATTGTTGCCTATAAAATGATAAGAAACTATTTCAAAGCATCGTTTTAAAGAAGAATGTCTTATTCATATTTAATAAATTGTGCATATTGCGTAATATATCAACGAATAATGTAATATATGTATATAATGCGAGACAAATTTTTTACAAGCTTCTTGAAGCTTGAAGTAACTGAAGATTAATATTTTCGGCGCCGGGTAACAGTAAAGTCATTTTGCATGAATATTCATTTTTCGTTACACGCGTACTACGAGTCCGTGTAATCAGGAGAAATTGATCCAGAATTAGGAGAACTGCTTGAGAACTTCAGACTGAAAAAGTCAATGGTACTGTAGAAGGAGAACATTGTGAGAATAAGCGGAGAAACTATTCCATTTCCGTGTGACAGTGTTTCTCAAAGGTGCGCTGCCCGTTTTTATGATGATACTTCAAACTCCTCGGATAATCCACAAAAGCTAGCAACCTATAATAAATTATACATCCTGAAAGAAAAGAAGGCAATTATATCAAGCGTATTCATTTCTCAATAAAGTGTCATACTTCTTAATAAATCAATGTTGATAATATAATAGGGATAGTCGATTTGATTGCGACGAATAAGATTATTAATAGAATAAGAATCTACAAAGGGCTACGAGATTAGTTTTAAAATTTGAGAAATATCGTCGTCGCTCGGGAAAGAAGAGTATTTAATTAATGACAATTCACAAAAGGATACAAGATTCATTTTAAAATTTAACACTATTCCTACCACGACCGGTCAAATGACCGTTTTTAATATTTCGATTAGAATTTCCTATGTACAATGTATATAATTGCATCGCCTTTCAATTTCACGACTTTTCCTAAAATATTGAAAAATGTATTATACGGATATTTTAGAAAAAGTCGTGAAGTTTAAAGGCGATGCAATTACGTTGTATATAGGAAATTCTAATGGAAATTTTAAAAACGGTTATTTGACCGGTCGGTACACTGAAAAAATTGTATTCTTAAAATACACACTTAATAATTCATCTTAATAGATATTCTTAATAGATAATAATATTTTCTTATCGATATGACGGTTTTTGGAATATATTTTTAATAATCCATCTGAATATCGCCACACAATGCGTGTCAGTATTCAGTTAAGTTAGGCAGTAGCTACACCAGCTACACCAAGCTACACATCGCGTGCGACACATGCCGATGTCTGTATCTTATTCATCTTGCAATTCTGCGTAATTTTGAGTACTATATTATTTTGTGTGCTGTGTTGTACAAAAAGTATGGATAAGGAAATGACGAAGTGGCTAGAAGAAGAGGATTTGGGCGATTTAATGGAAATATTTACAAGTGATAGAAATACATGTATATATAAATTGTAACCTTCTCTGGTGACTACATTTCTCAACCAATTCTGATTTTAAGATATGGTTAATGTAATTTTCGACGATATAAAGAGTGAAGCATTTCATTAAGAGTTTTCTTTCCAATAATTATACACGAAATATATCCATACAAATTTTTTACCAGGTTATGCTAAGAATATCTGATAAAAATATCTGTTAAGAATGTTTGATACGAGGAATCTGTTTAGAACATTCTACTCTTAAATTAAGAAGATCCTCTTGTTACTTATTTTATTGGGAAATATTCTAAACTTAAGTGGTAAATTCTAAAGATAAGAATACAATTTTTTCAGTGTAGGAATAGTGTTAAGAAACACTGTCGTGTCGGAAAAGAATATTAGATTAATTAATAATTTCCGAAGGAATACAAGACTGATCTTCAAACATGAGAAACACTGTCGCATGGGAAAAAGGACACGCGGGAGTGCGGTTGTGCCTCCAGCTAACAAGTAAAGTCGTGCTAAGTGGATCGTCACCCTGACGCGGTAGGAGAGCGTTTTAATAAAATGAGCTTGTGCGGCACGCACGCCGGAAGATCCAATGAAACGGCCACTTCCGTGCGGGAGGCTTCTCGTGTATGCACGATTGGCTCTCGGACGTTCGTCATGGTCCGCGCCATCCTCGTCGCTCCTGTCGTCCTTGTCCTTTTAGTTGTCGTCTCAGATTCTCGTCCTTGTTATAGTTGCCTTCAGTCTTGCCCTTAGAGTTTTATGGTCCTTGTTATACAGTTTTTGTCATTCATAGTTAACACTAATTTTATCGTTCGTGTAACGTCCTTGCAATTCTCCTCGTTTTACAGTTTATTATCCTTACAATTGACATTGTTCTTAATTCGTCGTACAAGCTGTCTGAAAACTGTCCGTTTATTAGTTAGTTTGTGACCCGACGAATTTGTTGACAATTTTTATTAATCTCAACAACTGCACCCTTAATTACATGTACCAGAGGTAACACGCGTGGCTACTTCTGTTGCACAAACGTTCTCTCTTGGTGTTCCTTGCCAATAAAGATCCAAGGCGTAAGGTCAGGTGATCTACAAGCAATCGTCCAATTTACTTTTAAGAACAATGTTAATTTAACGAATTCCTTTTAATGGTCTCGCATAGTGTGCCGAACTGCATCCACTCATTTTGATACATTGAGCAATTAACATGATCTTGTAATGGGGCATTATTAGGCGATTTTCACATTGCATGTTTTCCTTATTTCCATTCATGACATATGCTGACAGCGTTTGTCTGGAAAAATCTCAAACACCCAACATAGTTGTTATCCCCACAATTATTATCACCCTTGTCATAGACTAATTGTGTGTAGAGTTAAAGGCCAAAAATCAATATTCTTTTTTTATTTATATGTAGCTATGTATATCTTCTTAATATTAACTTAATATTTTCCGGATAATTCCTTACGAGAGTCCTTTTTCTTGCTTCGGATAAATTAAAGGAACTATTTTGTGCGCTGATTAACTTTCCATACAAGGTCGGAGAATCCGCAAGCTCTTATCTACCCTTAAATAACATTTTTTAACTCGCAAAATAGGTGTCTTTTAGTGGCGAATTTAAATCACAGCTCGATAATAATAATGAATGTTCGTCAGCTAAAATTTTCTTTAATTCAGCGTCAGTTATCTTCTTTTTATCAACCAAAAGAGATCAACATTCTTTTCTAGATTTTCTTCGCCCAATAGTTCTCGTTAGTGGTGCAGAAACAGCAATCCTTAAGATCGCATTTTTTCAAGAATCATTCTCTTCTATGAATTAACAGCTGCTGTATTATTCATTTCCTAGTGGAGGGGTGCGTCATCGAAAACGTGGCACGTTCAAGGTCGCAACTTCGTAAACATGTGCATAAAGTTTGTCCAACAAATCCAAGCATTGCAATCCACGCTCAAGACTCAAGATAAAAAAAAAACAAACAAAAAAAATAAGGAAAAAATTTTCACCCATAATTTGAGGCCTTGCAGATGTATACAGGGTGATTCGTAACTGGTGGTACAACCGAGAAGGAGATGATTCTATATTAAAAAAAATAGGTCGAAAGTAAAGAATAACATTGCTTCGTTTGAGGCTTTGCTTTCGATAAAATCGACTTTAAATATTCGTCGGGTCTGTCGTGACCAAACGCATCTCGCTGTAGCTTACCGCTTTAGTTCAAATACTGTACAAAAAATGCACTTCGTTTTCATTCTTTTGTAATACAAAAATTCACACGGACTGTTGAAAATATCCATTAAAAGTAGCCTGAAAGTAGCCCGCATCAAAAAGTTTTCAAACATAATGAAAACAAAAAAAATCCCAAAATCACCCATAATTTCAACCCTTGCAGAACTTAAATATTTTCAATGAAATATCATTTTTCACTTCGCACCGAAATTCGTTAGATCAATTTTTATTGGCACTGCGCGTACTGTGTTTGAACGGTGCGAGGACTGCCGCAATAGGAACACGAAAGAGATTGACACGCATAGTATAAATAGGAGCTACCGTCAGAGACGATGGCGAGGCGAAACAAAAAGCTTGGCCCGAGGCGTGTATCTATGTTAATGCGCGCTCGTCATCGATTACCAAAAGTCTAACTTGTGTCTCACTAAACCAACATCATCCAGTTACATTTCTGCTGCACTCTCAAGCCAGAGCGAAGTGGAGACGGTGATTTATTAACGTGAAAAAAATCTTCAAAGCCCAATTCATTCGTGACGTCTTGTTAACCCGGTTAAAGAATTTTGATTTTAAGCCTGGTGCACGAAGTCGTTTTGGATATTATTTACAAGAAAAGAAATAATCCTTTAAGGATTCCTCTTAAAGGAAGTTTAGAAATTTTTCAGATAATTTATCTTTCCTTACAAATAGCTCTATCTTTAGAATAACTAGAAGGGAGTTTATTTGCTTTGGTGAAATATGCATGATTCTATTGTTGTTACGTGTAATTGACACGACTTGATTTTAAGAAAATCTAAAATAATCATATGTGCATGTTAAAACTGTTTTTTAATGAAATTATTTCATACTCCTCGCATTGACTCCAACGATAAATCAAGCGTAAATCAAGGACAATAAACAATCCTAAGTAGAAAACGAAAAATTCCAAGCCAACCAGAATTCTCCGTCTGTCTTAAGCTTTAAGTAAACCTAAGAATCGATTCCACCAATCTTATCATACTAATTGGGACGAATCCTTTGTGTACAGATTTTATGAAAATCAAAAACCACATATATGTATACATTAATACCATTTAAGATAAAACGATTTTTCAATGAACTTATTTTATACTCCTCGAATTCACTCCAACGATAAAAACAGCTACCGCGAATCAAGGACAATGCACAAACCTAATTAAAAAATGCAAAATTCCAAACCAACCAGAATTCTCCGTCTGTCTTAAGCTTCAAGTAAACCTGAGAATCAATTCGACCGATCTTATTATATCCTCAAAGAATCCAAGTAAGTTCACTTTCTCGAATGCACTCCTAATTGGGATGAATCCTTTGTGTCCAGATGAGCCCCGTTCAAGGTGCAGGTCATGGGACGACGTAGGCCCGACTAAAATGGAAACTGTGGGTCAACCGCATAGGCACCATGCCTCCTTGGAGGCGAGCAGGTCCAACACTTCGACCCAGTCGGCCAGAAGCGAAGATTCCTGGTGCTCCGCATCCGATCATGATCTCTCCTCGGACGACGAGAGCGAGAAGAGTAATATCAGTATTAAGTAAGCAAAGTTTACAATTAATAACGTTCTTGTACTTCTTATGGCGCGCCTGCATCTGCAAAACAATTTTCATAACCCTTTGAGTTTGCTATCGCTCTTCTCCATGCATAGAAAACACAGTATGGAAAGAATCTCTAACACTAACAGGTTAATATCACTTTGCCAAGTGAACACGTGCCTTGTTTTCAATGCACACTGATACGAAGCAGTTCAATGTAATCAATAATTGTTATTGCGTGCGATTGTTGGGCTCGTTAATGAGCAAGAATTTAACTCCTGGCTCGACTAATCGCGAATGGACAATTTGAGATAATTTGTTTGCTTACATTCCTGTATGCCAGGTGTATTGGTTTGTTAAGTCGTTTATCCATGAAGTTGATCATTGAGACTGTAGATCCATATTCGATTTTCATGAAGTTCGCACGTGGTTAGAAATAAAGGACAAGGATCTTTTTGCAATTTTTTTTTTGGTGCTTGAAGATGAGGAGGGGGGCTACTTTTGAATGGAAAAAAGTAAGCCGATACTTGTTAAATCCTTTCATAAAATATCTAAAATTCACCTAAACCTTCTGGTAACATTAAAAAAAAGAAAAGAAACTTGGGCAGGTTAGTGTCTGAAGACAGTATTAAAGCGTCTAGCATTCTGGCCACTTGTACATACTAATCTCTTTGTCTCTTTCTCTCTGTCCCACCCCCTAACGCAGAAGCAATTGCCAATTAAGGAACACATTGCATAAGGCGAGAACGCTCTGCGACAAGTGGAGATCTCAGAATATGCGTGTAAATAACACGGACCCCCTGGACTCTACTGGCAATCACAGCAGGCTCTCGAGGTGGTTCAGCATAAGGAGAGGATCCACGCAACAGTACGACGTCGATTCCTCGGACACGGTTTCACTGACTAGTCCGGTGAAGACGCCGCAGATGCCACAGATGCCTCACATGCCGCAATTGTCCGAGGCGAGTATCAAATGAACAATTAAAGATCCTAGGAAGTAATCGTACTGGATCACATTAGCATCCAATGATCATTCTTCGACCGAGACAATTGTTACAGGTTTCCATTGCAGATGACAAAGAGATCTCAATGAGAAAAATTGTACATCTTATAAAGGGTCGCATGCACATACGTTTGGAGCTCCCAAAAAAAGGCATTTTTCATGAATTTTTTTCGGAGCCAAGAGATAAACTATAACAATGTTATAACAATGTTATAGATAAACTATAACTTGTTGCATAATAAAGTACACCTTTTATACTTCTTATTCAAATTTGATTGGAAAGATATAGTTGCAAAATGCCTCCTCTTTACTCTTTTATCCGAAGCGCAAACATCAAGCATCATCTTAAAGAAGAGTGTTTTTTTATTGTCGATGGTGGATCCGATTTTTTAAATTCGAATTTTAAACAAAATAGCGGATCTTCAAAGTTGAGCGAAAATCGACCCTCAACTAGCCTAAAGAGGAGACATTTTGCAACTATATCTTTCCAATCAAATTTGAATAAGAAGTATAAAAGGTGTACTTTATGATGCAAAAAGCCCCATTATTATAGTTTGTCTCCTGGCTCCGAAAAAAATTCATGAGAAATTACTTTTTCTTGGGAGCTCCAAACGTATGCGCCCCCTTAATATTTGGACCGTTTATTTTGAAAGTGGTGTAAGTCCATTTTCTTAAAAAAATGAAATATCACATAATCTGTGATTAATTTAGTGTAAACTTTTCATTTATAAGCAGATAATTTTGTTTTTTAATGTGGACTTACACCATTTCTAAAATAAACGATCCATTTAAGAAAACGCACATTTTTTAATAAAAACGTTCTATACAAAAATCATGGGATTTTTAGTGACGCATTACATAGTAAAATTAGTATGACTTGAATCATTACCACGAGCTCATAGCTCCACTCAAGCCATACAACCTTTGTTTGAAACATTTCTTTATTTAACGCACCGTTTTGGCGAGATTCGAGTGTATTATTTAAAATGGAGTACACCCTGTATATCAAATATATAAATTTATATTTCAGAAGGTTATATGTATACAGGGTTAAATCGTGAAAATCCCTTAATATTTAAAAACTACACATTTTTTTAAAAACGTTCTATACAAAAGTTATAGAGTTTTTAGTGACACATTACATGGTATGACCTTGAAGTACACTGTCAAGGTCAGATTAAGGTCACCTTCGATTTTTTAAATAACGACCCGACATTTTATTGTACATTCTTGTAGCTTATCTCGAGAGCTTTCCAACACCATACTATAATAAAAGATTTTTCCCTCAAGTACATATTGAGTTATAAGGCTTGCAAGTTACAGTACCACTGGCATTAGTATTTTATTTAACGCGCCGGTTCGGCGAGATTTGAATACGTTATTTAATATGGGACACGCTTGAGGGAAAAATATTTTAGTACAGTGTTTTGGAAAGCTCTGGAGGTACGCTCGAAGGATGTGCAATAAAATGTAGGGGTCGTCGTTTAAAAAAATCGAAGGTGACCTTAATCTGACCTTGACAGTGTACTCCAAGGTCATACTAATTTCACTGCGTAATGCGTCACTAAACACCCTATAAATTTTGCATAGAACATTTTTCTAAAAAAAATGTGTACCTTTTTAAATGTTAAGGAGTTTCCACACTTCACAATGACCCTCTAGATAAAGCTGATGACTGTTGTTTTTTTTTTTAATATGAATTCGATGATAGTGTGAGTTGTGACGTTTACAACTAGCTTCAAAATGGTCTGGAAATGATTAAAGATGTGTTTTTAAAGATCACTTTGTTCGTAAGAAGCTGCAGCTTGCTTTGTTGGAGTTTTAGAGCACTTTAATTAGCGCGTGACCTTGAAATCGTTGCTGGCATTTCTGATTAAAGTTATCGTACAGTTATCACCTCGATAAAATAAAACCGTTCCAGAAGCGTTCTTTTAAAGTACTAAACTCTTCTCAGCTTTAAAAGAATCGTAGGGATATTGTGGAGAATCAATCTCGTGAAATGAATTTGGGAATCGTGATAATCCTTATTGTTAGGCTGTAATTTTTTCTTATTACGAGGTTAATGACTTCTGACATTGTGGCTTTGAAACTACATTGGTGCGTGAATGTTGTCAAGTTCAAGGCACTTATCAAAGCGGAGAGAATAAATGTGCATTCTGTTTATAATCTCATCATTAACAGTGGCACTTGCTCGCGCAATATAAAAGTAGCATGTTACACTTGGAGTATTCTTTACTGAAAATATGTTACAAACAGATTTTGCGCATCGAGGACGTTTCAATATTCCAATAAGAAGCAAATAAAGGTTAACAATTACCGTTTTGAAAATTAACATTTAAAAGCAATTTTTTCGTACTTGTCCCAATCGAGATTAAAAAAAAATGTTTTAAGAACTGATTGCTCTGTAAATAAATTAACTTCTTGTGACAAATGTGCCACCCCTTATACATTACAGTAGAAGCATTTTAAAAATCATTTTGTTTTTTATATAATAATCGTTGAGATGTCGCTCACTCTTGCTTCTGTTTTTTAATGAAAAGTATTCATTGTACAGGTTGAGGAAGAGAATAGTGCAATGGTCCAGTTTCAATGCATGCAACAACGGCGTCAAGCGCCTCCGACTTTGCCCCCAGCTCCACAAAATTTAACTCCACAACAATTAAAACGACGCCATATCGTGGCTGCTATAGTTCATTCTGAGAATAGTTATGTTTCGACTTTACAAAGACTGGTAAATGTAAGTATGCCCATAGCACATTTAGTATTTATTCGTTCTTTAACTTGTCATTATTTAACGATATAAGCTACTGTATATGTGATAATAATGCATATATAAGTTTTTATTATTTTTAGACATCCTTAGAGAATTTGATTTCAGAATCTAGCAACAAAAAGCGGTATTTTATGCATATTTAAATAAGAACAAACGAGAGTATTTATTTTCAATTAAAAAAGATTTTTTTTTTGACAAGCTGAAAAGATAAATGTTATACATGGTAGTAGAATGAATAACCAATAATTTCACTTAAAACTCTGTCTATAAATAAGTCACTCCCTTTACAGTCATGTCTAGAAATAAAATCAGTGCATGAAATTATTATTACTATTATTGTTATTATTATAGAATTAAAATCACAAGGTATCTTATCTAAATCGTGCTTTCGCTTTTGCAGGATTACAAAAAAACTCTGGAGGAAAACTCGCCACCGATATTAAGTCAGTCGAAAATAGCAACTTTGTTTCATAGGCTACCTGAAATTTTACAGTGTCACACGCTATTCAGAATAGCTCTTGCGGAATGTGTTAGGTCGTGGGACAAAGATGAGAAACTGGGCGACGTGTTTGTAGCGAGTTTTAGTAAAGCTATTGTTCTTGACATATACAGTGGTTTTATAAATAACTTTTCAGTAGCTATGGACTTGGCTAAACAAGAGTCTAAAAGAAAGAGTGCTCTTGCCGACTTCCTTAAGGTAAGGGATCCTTTTTTAAATCCTTTACTAAAAAAAAGAAAAAAAAAGAATTGCAAACAAATTCTCATTCGATATGTTTAATACATTAACACATTTTTCTTACAGGCAAAACAAATAAGCTCCCATGACAGATTATCCTTTTTTGGACTGATGGTAAAACCTGTTCAAAGGTTTCCACAATTTATATTGTTCTTACAAGTAAGTGTGAAACCAATTCGTTCTAATCCCAATGAATTTACGTTCAACGTAAGTTTTAATAATGTATATTGTTCAAATCAGGATTTGTTAAAACACACCCCACACGGGCATCACGACCGGATGTCTTTGCAATTGGCTTTAACGCAACTGGAAAGCTTAGCAGAGATGTTAAATGAGAGAAAACGCGAAGCTGAACAGTTTCAAGCATTCAAGGAGATGTTACGTCACGTGTCTGGAAAATTATCGCATCGACCTCTTTCCTCTTCATCCCGATATCTCATACGAGAAGATAATGTTACACAATTGGTAATTTTTTACCTTAATTAACCGGCTAAGTTAATTCAAAACAGAAGCGTGATAAGCCGACTAATATTTTGGCGATTATTCCAGGAATTTAATCAGAACGGCATGATAACCAAGACTAAGAGACGTAGATTGCTCTTGCTCAATGACTTGGTAGTGTGTGTCTCTGTTGCACCCCGATCTGCTGAAGACTTTTCGGGTAGCGAGAGATTAACATTGAAATGGACCTATCCAGTATCTGACATAGAGGTATAAACAAGAATTATTAATACCTAGGTGTTTATGATGCACCGATTGCGCAATGTATGAACAGGGTTGATTAAGGGCTGTTTTAGAGTCGTCGTAGCCCCTAGCCACTTTTACATCAAAACTGTACTTGTAAGCCCTTTCAATTCAACGTCCACGTTGTTCAATCGTTAATGTATTTGAATTAGTTTTGAATTTTTGTACGTCAATACTCATTAATTTTCATAAATAATTGGAGTTTTTGAAATGTAACTGAGCTTGTATAATATGTAGCACCAACATCCCCAGTGGCTAAACAATTCTGAGCCAATTTTGCATGATTTTCTTAAAGACTGTCCTTAAGTGTATAATAAATACAATAGCTTTATGATCTATGGTGCAAGTAGATATAACCATTTCGATTGATTTCAGGAAAGTAAAATTATAAACAAAGATTCAAGAATTTAAATGAGATTATGAAAAATTATATTTCTAATTTTGTTTTTGCTACATTAGGGTACATTCCTACTTAAAATTTGTAGACTTTCGTAGGCTCTAGGCACAGTGCCTGCTCTAATCTATTAGATAAGACAGCCCCGTGTATGAATATTAATATATAAATTATAATATCCACCAGATTCAAGATACAAGCACATCGCCAACACTGAGCCGATTACTCACCGCTGGACTAAACAAGGGGGGTAGTTTAAAGTCCGATAAGAGCGGAGAATGCGGACAAGTAGGCGCAGACAATCTCTGTGTGGAAATGAATGATCTCATGCATGATTACGAGGTGATGTCCAGAATAAGTGATTTGGTCGCACAATTGAAGGGCAAATATGAGGTAAACACAGAACTTGCGTTCTATTATTGTGTCAATTTGTTTACCGTAGTTATTAACAGTTCACTGTTTTCGAACAGGGTATGACCCTGGAATCTACTAAGCAGATACTGCAGTCAATACAATTGTCCATACAACAAAAAGACGAGGACATGGTGTGGGCTGATAGTTGTTGCTTACAGCTAATGACCAAGCAAGGCCAAATGTATACGTTTCAAACTGAAAATCCTCTCGTGAAGAAGGATTGGATAACTGAATTGAGATTAGCCCAATTGGCAGTCGATCCGAACAATTCTCCTTCCTGGGAAGTACCTGAGCAAGAACAAAGGCCATCCACAAAAATGCCATTGTTTGTTAGTTCGCAGCCAGTGTATCATTCGCAACATCAGACAGAAGTATGTCACAGTTTCTAGGAGTTTGTTTTAACGAGTAAAAAGTTGTTGTCCTCACATTTTCATTTATCTAACAGGTACGTTGCGGTTGTTATTACACTACACAAAATCCACGGCCCACAAGACGACGTGGAAGAAGTCAGAGTTACTTGTGGATTTGCACTGGAGATGGAGTATCCAGTCATGTAACAGTATTTGGTCAATCCACAACGGCCTCGGCTACTTTCTTGAAGCAGGTCACTGCTTTCGACCTGGTAGAGACGAGAGTAGGCGCAATAGAATTTGTTAAAGGAGTGTCCACTGAGAATTCGACACTCTCCAATGACCTTGTGTGGATGGGTACGGATTCGCGAAAAATTGTTATCTATGCAGCAGCGGAACCAGAGAAGCAAGAAGAGCTTGGGAGCTATCCTGTATCGGGACCAGTGATACAAATCAAGTATCATTGTGAAAATGTATTCGTGGCATTAGGCACGGGCTTGTTGCTCTTGTTTAAGAGACAAGTGGATGGAACTTGGTTCCTCAGAGATCCTCTGGTGATCTCATTAGGGAGTGATCCAGTCTCGTGCTTAATGCCGATTAACACGTTTGTATACGCAGCTTGTGGTAAAAAAGTATGGGTACTTAATGCAATTTCTGGTGACATCACAAAGAGTTTCAGCGCGCAACACGAGCACGTTGGTAATGTGAAGCTAATGGCTCACTCGGGTGTAGGTCTTTGGGTCGCCTCGAAGAATTCTAGCACAGTTTGTCTCTATCATACGGAAACGTTTAGACACTTGCAGGATATTAATATTGCATCGAATGTATTAAGAGTAACGAGAACGAGTAATTCTTCTAGCTCGTGTGGCGATAATGTAAATAACAATCAAACCACGGTTACTGTCACAGCTTTATTAGCATGTAAGGGTCTCTTGTGGGTTGGTACTAACGTAGGTATTAGTCTTACAATTCCACTCCCACGCTTAGAAGGAGTTCCTATCATTAGTGGCCGTGTAAATATATCTTATCATGCGCACTTTGGGCCTATAACGTTCCTTCTGGCGATACAGAACGCAAAGAGTTCGATGAACAGTGCGAAGGAAATCGTCACCGATGAGGAAAGTGTGCAATTGAGAACAAAAGACACTGAGCCGAGAGTGAGAGACAGAACTAGTTTAGATTCGTCCATGGCTAATAACATTATTAAATTGAAGCAGCAGTTGGCTAGTAGTCCAGTGATGCTACGGCGAAAGAGAAGTAAAGAGTACGAGTACAGAGGTTCTAAAACGCTACCCAGAGGTTTGGGAGCGGGTGGAGGGTTCTTATCAAGCTCCATTTCTAGTTCTCAAAGTTCTGGAGAAAACTGTGATGTTTATGGACTTTACGGCGAACTGATGTATGTTAAAGATTATGAGAATGAGAACAGTTCGGGTATTGATCCTATATATGAAACTTTGAGGAGAAGCGACCCAGAATTAGCAGCTATACCTAATAAAGTTAGTACTTTGGATCGTAGATTAAAAATGAAAATTACACGGCCTCGATCTTTAGATCTTTCAAATTGGTCGGTTGATTCTCATGCTAGCTCTCTATATACGTCATCGGGTTCAGAGGAAAATCTCTCCTTAAAAACTGGCAAGTTATCGCGCAATAGTAGTACTGCAAGTCGGAATGGTCCATACGAGCAAGCAGCGGTAAATAATAGTATTGCACAGCCAATACAGGATGTACCACAGTCCAACAATTCTAAAACAACTGGAAAGAAATGTAACAAAGCGATGCAACAAGTAGATCAGCCCAAGAGGACTGTGTTGACGCTAATGGGAGGACGTGGTTACATAAACTGGAGACAATTGCATGCACAATCTGCTACCGATAAAAGTCCAAAGTCAACTTATTCTTTTAAGGATCCTAATAGTAACGATGCACATATTGTCTTGTGGGAAATGAAATTATGATACTCAGTTGTATTAGTCTTAACTGTGCACATACATCAGTACAGCTGGAAGCATTAAAGTAACTCTCTTGCTGAGAAAACAGCATATAGGACCAAAAAATATGATGTATTTCTAAGCGATAAAATTATTTAGTGCCGATTGTTTATTCATGCCTATTTTTTTTTATATATATATATGTCAAATGTTTCGGCAAAGCAAGTGTTACGTTTACATTTAGTTTTGTGCGATGTACCTGTAAAAGCATAATCTGTCTGTCAGAGAGCTTTTACTTAACAATACTTGTCGATACTGTTCACTATGAAGTTTATATTCAGCTCTTAAGAGGTCTGTTATGAGTAATTGGAAGTATTTTATTATAGTGTTGTTTCTACTGTCAAATATTGATAAAATGTGCATTAAAGCTACTCGAATGGCTACTTGTGTTGCTATTCAATACTAAACTATGTGATACAAATCAAAATTTATAGAGTAGACAACACTTAAAGCAAAAATGCACCTTGCGTAGAGCAAGTTGTTAAATTTGAATTATGCGCAGTTTATTTACTTAACGGTATATTCAGTTTCAGAAGAAGCAGTTTTTTGTTTTTGTCTCTCGGACTGTATATTAAAACATTAAGATTTGACAGCGACGAAAGGTATGATCAAGTTGATTGTTGTTTGTATCAATTTGGACATTCAATACATTCCTACATTGCTTTCAATGAATTTACTGTGTTGAAAAGCTGAATAAAAAATTCTTACAGTACGTTGCAAAAATCAATTTCTTGATAAAGCATGTAATATAGAACAATGAACAGATATACTGCTGTGACGCATAACTCTACGTGTTGTTGTGTCGCGTAGTATGAACAATTGCTACGATCTGACCTATTTGTACTTGGCATTTGAATTGATCTATTTTCACAATATTACTGTTTATGAGAAAAACATTATTTTGATAATCATGTTCAGATAAAGTGCTCTCCAACCAGATTATGATCATTATATTGTTGGCATTGAAAATTATTTTGTACTTATCATATGTAATAATTCACGATTAACAAATGTTGCTTGGTATTTATTCTTAAAGTATGTAAATTTATTGTAAAATATATAATGTGTAAACTATATATTTGTTCACAGAACTCCAAATTCTCTATAAAAGTTAATGCATTTCAATAAGAAAATTTATGTAGATATCTAACAGGTTAACGATAAAGTATAACATTGTTTAACACAATATTAGAAGATGGTCTAGATGGTCATTATCTATATTGCTACATATGAATATCATCAAATTGACAGAGAGCGAGGAGGGGTGAAGCGTCAGGAGCATTATTTTCTTATTACTCAATTAATGATCAATATTTTATAAATGAAATGCTTTGACAGCATGAGAAAATTGAAGGCAGGTTAAATATTTTGCACAAAGTTGAAAGAAATAGTCTTTTTTCGAGATATTTACAAATGTAAATGTAAATGTAAATGTAAATGAATTACATAGTGCATAGAAGCGAAAGCTAATGATCAGATTTGCTTGCTTTATTCTCAGAGTTCATACATTTCAAATACCGAATATTGTTTTCATTTTATGTTAGTTATTGAATCCATTGACTAATGCCGATTTTCCAGTAAATAGAAAACATTTTCTACATTTTATATTCTTAGCACGTTAAAAAAAAGAGCTTTTGCAAGTGTTTTACTGCCAACAGAATGTTTAATAAGCAAAAGTAATGGAAAGTAGCAAGAGCATTGAAAAATGATACAGCGTTGTTCAATAATTATTAGCGGATTTCATTTGTGATAAGTCAACAAAAATTTATGTCAGTTACCCAGTGGAAAAATATATTGTAGCATCCTCAAAGTTCTGTTAAGTTTTGTATCTACTGACATAGACACGTGTCAGCGTACATGTATATATTATTTCATTGAAGGATATTTTATATAAATAAGCTGGATAAGTTTATATTTTGTACACAGTCTTCATTCATATATGTAACGCTCTTTTGTATTTATATGGATAAGTCCAGAAAGTACGCAATCTCGTGCATGATACACATTTACATAGTCCTTGCGTGCACATGTGTATTGCTTCGAGTATTGCATTGGACTGTTATGAATGGAAGACTTTGTTACTTTATCTAATAAAAATTCAGAATCATTTTCATTCTTTTGTAGTATCATATTGCTGGACATTATAAATATTTAAATATATGCATATATGTATATGTGATTTCTTTGTTTTGTTTACCCTTCCATGTACTGATAAACATTTTGCCTAAGCATACCCTCCCTTTTATTTATATTAATAATTAAAGTATACCGTTTCAGGTTTTAAGTATATATTTCATTCTTTGTACAATACTGTGATATGTTTACATCAAAGTATAGTGCACAATTGATTCTACACGGGTTATTGTAAATCTTCTATCAAGACAATTAAATTTACAGCTTTCTTAATACTATGCTCCGTCAAGATACTTTATCAGTTAATTATGATACTTAATACGATATGCATGGTAAGTACGGAATGTATAGCATTCATTTGTGAAATGTTAACAAACATATGTATGCGAAGTATACGTAATATACTATACACTACTGTGACACATACAAGATATAACATATAAAGGCGATGTCTTATAATTCTGTTTCTTTTACAATGTATCTATGATAAACATTTGTCAGTTGGGTAGCACAGGAAAACGTTATAAGACATGAAATGGGAAGCAAAGGGTGAAGAAAAATGTTAATAATTAGGTATCTCATGTCTTCTTTTTGTTAATTATTCTGACAATATATATATATAGCAAGGTAACATCTGGATTTTGTTCATATCTCTATATAATGGTTTGTTCCTAAATAACTACGCTAATTATTATTTTGCTCGTTCATTAATGATTAATAGACCTTTGTAACGGAATACAAAACATTGTTATCTACATAGTGCGTCTACTAATCTAATAATTTAAGTCAGTCAAATATTTAACATGTTCGTATGGTAGTCCTATTTGTTCAGTTAATCGATTTATAGAACACTAAATCTCAAAAGCTGCCAAATAAACAATTTACACACTCAATATTGTGCATTCTTGTACTTGATTCATAATTGGCTTTAGTCTCATTCATATCACTTATATCAAGATTAGCATTTGGTTGGTCAGTAACACTCACATTTTAGCATATCGCATTTTCTCCTTGAAATTTTCGTAATTAGTTACTTTGTCTCGTGAAAAGCATATAAAAATGTGGTAATTTCAATTGACATTGCTTAATGGAGCAATTAAGTGTACTAACCAAGGTAATCCTAGATTATAAAGTACATTTTTTCTTAGAAAGCATGACTTGATCAATTCTTCACAATATGTAAAATGCATGTAAAACGTGTAAGATTATTATTGCAATAGCTGCAAGTATATCGTCCTATTATATGTACTTATAAAATACCTATATATACATATACGTACACGTATGCAATGTTGTTAACGTAATAGATAACCTGCCCGAGCTGCCTCTATTCTGTCGCACACTAAAATATTCTGTACCCTGCTCAAGTTAACTTATATTTGACGTATGGCGAAGATAAATCAGTACGTAGACAGTGATCATTGTTTCACGTAGTTGTAGAAATTCTATTTCCACCGCGATATAAATTACAAAAGGATTCATTGTCGCAAAGATTAGTTTTCTTTCAGCTACATTGGTATTTTTACCATGTAAATTTTCGTAATTGTAAAAATGACATTGGATTTTATGAAGCCAACAGACGTTGGCTTTCATATGTTTGTACGCATTTGATAAAATAGCATGATTTTATTTTGTTACTCTGTACGATGACAATACTCTATGATTTAAATTTGTGATTAAAAAAAGAAAGTAATACACAAAGCACTGTACAAATGCACAAGAGCTAATGTTCATTTTTAATACTTATCGCATATAACTCAAAATATGAGCATTTTTTTTATATTTACTCAAATTATATTTTAAAGAAAAGCAACACTGGAAACACGGTTTGTATTCACGATGGGTGCATCCAGAAGCACGATCGCTCACTGAACACCCTAGATTTGTTTCTTGGATGCAAATGCTCTGTGAGCTGCTCACAGTGAGCGGTCACCATTTTTGTGAGCGTAGTTTTCAGTCGCTCACACCGCTCACTGAGCTGATTTTACCTGATTTTACCTAATATTGTGGAACTATATTTTGAAAATAATTTTCATTGCGAATATGGAAACTTCTACGATTTATTAAAATATTTTCACATAAATCATTTTCACCTTGTATAATAATTTTAATAATATTATCATCTTCACTTTCATTTTCCAAAATCATAAAACTAATAAGCCTATTCATTATTACAAATTGTAATATAGAATTCGCTTTAACTTCTATGTCTCATATAAAGTAACTATATATATATATATATATATATATATACAAACGGTGAGCGCGTATATCCAGTACATAAAAAAATGCTCACTGAGCGGCGCCTGAGCAGCTATCTGTGAGCGCTCAATGAGCGATCGTGCTTCTGGATGCACCCAATGTAGCTGCACTAAAAAATGATCAACGTAAGTAAAAAAGCACTTTGCTTCTCAGGAACTATAGACTCATATATCGCATTACAATTTTTCAAAATTAAGAAAACAGAATAAAGACTAACATGGCTTTTAAATGTTGATTTCAACAATTCAAAAATTAGACGAAACAGCATTAATGCACGAGGATAAATGTTTGAACATATCTTTTCTCTTTTTTATAAGACAAGTACAAGGCTAAGTAGCAATTGCTTTTATCTTCTAAGTCATACAGATTTCCAACTATTATAAACCATAATTGTTTTGTATCTGCACAAGATATTAGTCCTTCCTCAATTTACTTCTTGCAACTGTTCAAACATAAACTAATAAATATGTAATATACATATAAATTCATGTGTCACAGTGACTTCTTTCGAATAACATCTTCAAATTTTGGAATTTTTGCGCGATGCTGACATATGTTTTGCGAAAATGTCACAAATCATTCGTTAGATTACATTTCGTGTTTGATTTGAAAAAGTTACATTACAATGTAATGAAATATATTGTGTTCAAAACTTGACCTGTTTAAACTATTAATGTACTTTCCATATACTCTGTGTGCGTGTATGTAATAACAAGGTATAATATTAACCACTATAATTTTTTGCCAAGATTTGTTATAGTTTGCAAGAATATGAAAGAATAATTTATATAAATTAATATCCATAATCAAGCTTATTAAGCATAAACCTATGATACACAATACGCGTCACAAACTTTAGTGCTAATATACCTAACGGTTAGTTACATTTTGCAGAATACTGATAAATGCATTGAACATATAAGTTATTTAACTAACGTAAACGTCACTTTCATGCAACTGTGAAAGTGAATAATAAATTACTAGGATCTAATGTGTATATACATCACTTACACAAAATATGTGAAAACTCGATAAATAGCGATAGTAACCGAATTTTAATACATTTTTGTTTAAAGAGACTATTAAATGACTGGCAATTTGGTTCGATGTAGTAGCATATTTCTTTGATAGTCTGCACATAGTTGTTGTAAATCATTAAGTTACTTTTAACAAAGCTGGTAAACTTAAATATAGATTCTTTTGTACCAATAAATTAGAAATAGTCGACGAAAAGAAAGCATCTTATCGCATACATTATACATTAATTGGAAGTCATACTAATATGAAATAATAAATGTTAAAATTAGAGTCTATATTTGGCAACAGCTTTGTTGCTGCATTGTAACCTAAACAATAAAAATATTTACGTTTTCCGAATTCATCGCATAGATGATAAATATTGCTACCATCTTAATGGTATTAAAGTCTTACACATTTTGCAAATTTAAATGTACCGTAGAAATGCTACAGAAAATCTTCACAAGTTCGTAAAATACAAATGATACAAATTTGTAATCAATATGTAATATTAATGGTCCCAAAATGTCACCATGAAAGTTTTTCGAATAAATAGTAGTGATGAAATTAATGTCTCTTTTTAACTAACCAATATGTATGTTTCATGTCAAATGATGGATCCATATGATGTTTTGTGTTATATCCCCTATCGTAGTGATAGCAAATCCGATATGTCGATCTAATGAGTAGTTTACACGTATAAAAACCTCTCACTCTTTTCTATGCGTGTGTTTTGTGTATGTGTGTTTATGTCCCTTCGCATTGTATATCAAACTGTGAGGACAGAAAAAGAAGTAATTAATCACCTAGAGAACAACGTCGGGCAGGGAGCAATGCCACTAGGCTAATTGCGTCCCACTTCTTCCACCATGATGTCCCATACCGATCATAGATCCACCACCTCCGATATCATCTCGAACGATCTTCCTCTCTTTGTAATAAATCTCCTCACTTTCTTTATCGCACAATAAAAGTACCGCTCCGCCGAATAAAAATATGGCTGCGCCCCAACCGACTCCATACGCCCAACCAAATTCCCACATAGCTCGATTTCCTGTACCACCAATTCAAAGCTCATTAACAATTACAATTTGCTATCATAAGAATTTCTGAATCACTTTATGTCAAGTGTTCGTATAAATGTTTAACACGTTAACTGCATTGCGTAGGTAACATGTGCATAAACTAAACATCGGATTAACACCTGTCGATGTCGTACGCAGTCAATGTGTTAAAGAAAATGAAAAATAGGTGAAAGATCATAACTCACCAAGGTTTAGTTCGGCGGCGAAGCATACCGGATAAATCACCAAAGCTATCAGGAGTGACACCACTGAAATAGTAAAAAGTGTACTTAATTGTATTAATTTGAAAACATTAAGTGAGTCGTACGTAGTATATTAATTTCTTTTACATGCAACACCCATGCAGAAGACAGCGAATCTGTAGTATTTGTGTTTATCCCGATGATCCTGAGATCTCAATCCAAGCCCGGTGAGAATGGTAGCTGCGATGTCGGTTAATAAACACACGACACAGAGCGCAGCCGCTGCTTTTATGTAAGCTAAAAAGCATTGAATTACGAAGTCTTATCATTCTCGTATAAGAAACCTTAAGTCATAAGCCTCATTATTCCAACAATGCTCCAACAAAATTAATTCTCATTCGTACCGACGTCTCTGGCTTGATAACATCCTGGAGAATCGAGCGTGTTAAATGGAAGAGGTGTCGGCGCGCCGTCTTCTATACAATGTGCAAACAATCCTTGTCTCCATCCTAAAGCCATCAACCAGTCTGCCGAAGCGAGGCCCATTATCATCAGAAGTATCACAATTACTCCACATATGAATGCGATCACCTATAAAAGAGACACCTCACCTTGTAAAAATTCCAAAAAGAAAACACAATAAAGACAAATATTTCAAGTATGTCTAAGAACAGCCTTGACAAAATAAAACGTTCGACTAAAACAAACTTCAAGGTTCCTGGCAAATGAAATTCCACCAACAAAAATACCAAAGAATCAACGCTGCCCATGTGCTACTCTCAAAGAGGTTTCAGCTCTCAACAATCTCCCTCCAAGAATTTTACGGCGAGTGTTCCTAAGTCACTCGTGTTTTCAATCCGTAGTACACCCTCGGCACACCGACTTATACAAATAGCATTATATCGACAATTTCTTATAAGGTCGAACTCCTTCTCCCACTCTTCGTAAGCTTTCGTATCATAAGCAGATACTTCTTTCTAGAGCAAATTAATTTAACCAATAGGAATCGACGAGTAACCGCCCATTCTGATCACTCCTTCCTCGTTAATACTGTAGTATTAGAAAACGATAAAACAAGTTCTTGCCCAACAATGGCGCTTAATACTGTATAATAAGTTAACTATTAACAACGAGGCCCATCATCATCAAAAGTATCACGATCACTGGGCATACAAATGCGAATCACCTATAAAAACCAGAGCTCGACTTAAAGAAATTCTGAAAAAAGGAGAACGCAATAAAAACAAACATTACTTAAACTACACCTAATAACAGCCTCGAAAAAGCAAGAATATTCGAGGGTCCTCGCAAATCAAACTCCACCAACAAAAGGACGAAGAACCCAACAGTGCTACCTCCAAAGAGATCTACACTCTGAAAAATCTCTCCCTCCAAGAGTCTTATACCTGCGCGATCTCGTTATCGCCCATGTGATCCTCAGCTACCGTATACATGATCATCTTAGCCTGGAAGCGTGCTCGTGGACAAATCTCTTCGTGCAAGAACACAGGTAGAGCCGAGACGTGCTCTTCTAGCAGTCTTAAAAAACGGGCTCATCGACACTCCGATCCACTTTGGCAACACGATTTAAGGAACATCGTAGACTCTGCCACGAACGAAGCCCGAATGAGGACGATGGAGCATTTAGTGATCGTTGCTCGTAAAAAAAACGATCTAGAATCGCGTCTGCCCCTGCCACACTCGCGCTCAACTAAAATATCTTCCACTTCTTCGACAGATAACTCTTCCGACGGGAGATCATGGCTCCTCCGCGAAGGAGAATCTCATGGTTTTCCTGGGTGCTCTCTTCTTTAGGCGCGGCTTTAGATCACTATCGGGTTTTTCGTTCGAAGTGCGCTCTTCTTCTATGGATCCTCCGCTCTCGCGAACCAGTCGAGGTCAACCAGGGCCAGAGCGTTGTCCGGGGTTGAGAAAGTTACTTCTACGTTCCAGGGAGCCTGCGCCCATTAAAGGTCGCGCAGCGCAATGCGCGCAGATCGCTTTAGGTCTGCGCACCTTGGGCCCTTTCGGCGAACGCTTTTTCCACGGACTATTTTCACTCGATGCCCTCGTTCTCGAAATATTCCAGGATCCCTCTCGCAACGAAGGATGCGTACGTTTGGATACTTTCGCGTCCCAATTAGATATTTCGAGATTCTCACGCGGACATTACCCACTGATTGAGAAGTAGTAGGCACATTGGTACGGATGTGTGTGGAAAGTAAAATCGTTATTTAGAACCGGGTACGGATTTTGTTTTCCTTTTTTTTTTGGTATGTGTAGTTTAACTGGTTTAGATCTCGCGAAAGAGTGGGTTGGAGTATGTAGGTTGGTGTTGGAAAATTTAAATCCGCCAGTTCGTTCTTTCCGTGATCGCGAACGGTTGTAGAGTGGATTTATTTAAAATGTCTATTTTTGAAGAATTATACAACGCGTAGGTAATGATACGATAATTGTACGATTTTATTGATGATTTGTATACTTTTGTTAGGTACTCCATTGATATTTTTATTTTAATCATTCGTATCGAATGATTTTTTTTTTAAGAAGTTATTAGGAGCGTTGCAACGTAACTTATACATAATTTTTCGCTAAACAAAGTTAATTCTACGTACCTTCAGTGGCCTCGTAATAGTTACAGTTTCAATTGTGGTTGCTTGTGCCATCGCTTCCAGAATGAATTAACTGTAATAAATAAAAATCAAATGTAACAGGGAAAAGAAATAAACGTAAGTTAAAAGCAATAAAATAAATATCCATGAGGGGTTAAAACATATAATACCAACGATAATAAACGAAAAAGAACTAAGAGGTTTTTTTCTATAACTTGGTGGACATCGTGAAACTAATTAATGCTTATGGGCTACTTGAATTTATTAGCGAGTTCAACGGATTACAACTAAATCCACATTGTATGAAAATTCTAGAACAGCGTACATTTAGCATCATACAAATTATTGAATAACAGTAACGGTATCGTCTTAACGATTGCAAATAAAGCGTAGTTTAATATCAAATTATGACTTGTAGCACATTAATATGGACCAGCATTACGCATTAATATTCTGACATTGAATATATCATCGGTGCATCACACCTTAGGCTACAAAATATTAAATATTAGACCATACACCGATGGAGTTACCAATATCTGCAGTCATATAAATTCAATCATAAAACTCTTAGAACTGTTGTTTTCCTCCTGTACAATACGCTGCATCCATATGTAAATATAAACCTTACATATTTCGTGTAACGAACAGCACAATTTCAGTGAATTTCCTTTCAAAGCAGGTACGCCATTTATCAATCTTTCTTATCTTAGTCCGTCGAGGATGTTTATCAAAAGATGTGTGTCGCACATTTCTTTGTTGCACGAAATTATGTTCCTTCGCAGAACTTCGAATCCTCAAATAGTTATACACGCGAGTAATCCTACGGTTTTAATAAAAAAATCTCTTACACCAATGTTCTATCGTAGCAAAAGGATGCACAATTCTAAGGTTATGTTGCCTAAGATGTCAGCAACACATCTTCACTTCTGCATTTATTCAGCTACGGTCATCTAGGTGGCTTGCGTATCAGATTCAACGCCTGCAGCTGTAGAACGCAAACCTTTGTCATCGTCCGGTAGAGATTTCTATTGGCTTTCAACTTGCGAAGCACTATGCCTCACGTATCCGCCTCTATTTCTCATATCCGCTAGAAAACGAGACACTTTTGTTTGTTTCGCGTATACGTATTGTCGCAAAATATAATTAATACTCCGTGAAATTAATTACGAATAGGATGCGCCGAAAGAACGGCATATGTCCTTTAAATTGCTTTTGAACATTCCTACGCCAATAGAAAAATTGCATACAAGCGCATAGTGTTAATGGCGAGATGGACCAATCAGAGCGCGGCTCTTTCTTAGCGCTGCCGTATGAAGAGTAGACTACCGAATGCGGGAAATTCAAAAGGAACTCCATTTAGGAGTAGTCAGAAAGGATTTGTAAAATGTATTATAGCGATGAAAATAACAATAAGATATTTAATGAATTCTATCATCTGTACAGGAATGAAATTTCTTGTCACTTCAATTAGCAGGGACATCATTATTGTCTTTAAATTTAATTGCTACAGTGCCATTTTCACTCGCCCGTATTCTATATTTCGTATTTATCATGAACAAATACACAT
Source organism: Tiphia femorata (assembly GCA_944319695.1). Lineage (NCBI taxonomy): Eukaryota > Metazoa > Arthropoda > Insecta > Hymenoptera > Tiphiidae > Tiphia > Tiphia femorata. Next base: position 12,584,890 of record OX090897.1, read on the forward strand.
TAGTAATTATCTTCTTTTTTGCAACAGTGTATAAGATTTTATTTGAAAACTACTGTGTCTACTTTACATTCTGAAGTGTTTTGTTAATTTAATTGGATCGATTGTCATTTCTCTGTTAAATCTTTTTTCGTATATAAGTCTTGCGAGAAATAATTAAAATTTTCTTTTGTTATAGTATAAGGCTTTTAACGGAGTAACGTTGTATACATATGAATATATTCTTCATGCATAAAGGGAGTTTCATCCTCAATGCATATGAGTAATAAACGTCTTCCTATATACGCGCCCAGCGTGTATGTAAATATACCGATGACGTCATTCCGTGACGTCAACCACCGCAATAGCGCCCCTGCATTTCCTAGGTCATCCATATGGGACGCATGTGTATGATCGGCATGCAAGAGATACACATAAAATGCAAGACTACAAAATCCTCTACCCATTTTAAACAGTAGCCCGAATTATCATATAAATGAACACTGGAAATATACGAGACTTCTATTTTAGGTGCTGCAGATTTTACCCCAATGAAACAGCATACGTTGAAACTTTATTTAATGCAGCCACTTTTTAACAGATTTACACAATAAAACTACTATAATCATTATTCGCACTAAAAAATTGCTCTATTATAGCATTATGTTCTTTATGACATTATATTTACACATATCGATAAAAAAACCCGTAATTCTGTATAAAGTATAATAAAGGTGAAACAATGTGAAGAATGTTAAGAAAGATGATGAATAATACTTTACATCTACACACGGGTAACCGAGGCCTATGACTAATCCATTAACACCACCCTCCTACACTTTACATGAATCACGTAACTACGATCCCGGCTACAGTTTCTTACCATTCGCGCAAAGAATGCGTCCTAACATGAGATAAGAAAAGCTCCAAAGTATTAAAAGAAAGTGTTTTGAGGAAACATGAGAAACAATCGCGACAATGCATGACATATAAGACGATCCAAGATCCAAGATTTGTTGCCATAGAATTGCATAGAATTACCTACGTCCTCGCGTCGATCTCAATCTAAAAAAACGAAACGCCACAATTGCCGATTTAACATCGGATCTGCTTCAAATAATTCTCCATAAATTACGATCGCAACGAATTACACTTACAAACAACTCACGGCGGGTGTTCGAGCCAAGTGAGATTCTTACGCGTGGTTTAGCTCAGGTTAGAAGATGCATCCTGACATGAGATAAGAAAAAACTTGGAAGCATTAAATGAAAACGCGGTTGGAGAAACTTGAGAAGCAATTGCGACGAAGGAATCCTCAACAATACATAACGTACGAACTAATCCATGATTCGTTGCCATAGAGTTAAACACGTCCTCGCGTCGACCTTAATCTAAAAAAGAAGGCCGCGATTGCCGATTTAACGTCGGCTCCGGTCCAAATGAATCTCCATGAATTACGATCGCAATTAGTGCGAATTACAGATAACGAACAGCACGTATTCTTCGTTCACTCGTGGAGAAAAAGCCGCGAAGTACGAAAGGGCCTCGAAAAACGCTGAACATTACGAAGAGCCAAGTGAGATTCTTATGCACGGTTTAGATCAGGTTAGATTATGAGGGGGTGGAGGGACCTGTCGGCCATTTTGATGGTGACGCGCAGATCGGAGGTCGTGGGCTCCACCAGTGACGAAGCCACTGGAGTTTTGACGTGGCTGCTACGTACCTGCCCGTTTGCCCACTCCGATTGCAGCAAAGTTGGTGACGAGAAATACGTAACTGGTAAGTACCCAGCTGGAGAATAATAACAACCGGGCATGGACCACTGCACTTACGGTACACCCGAAATGCTACTGAGGCCCTGTTAGCGTTTTGTTTCGTGCCTTATTACCACGAGGAGTTTTGCGTCTGCTACGGAATAATCTCCTGTAAAATATGGCGTCTTAAGAAAGATGCACGAATTTTCTTGCAAAAGGCCTTTGGTGAAGGGGGTTACGATACGATTACCGACATTATCAACGCTCGGGAATACACGTTCGCTAGCTATACGGCAACAAACCACATTGGAACGATCGTCTCGTCCGTAGTTTCGTTCTTCTGTATACCGCGAAAGCATCTTAAGTGTTTATTGTTCTCGTATTATTTTTAGATCTGCTTATGTAAATGACGCAGTAGCACCGTCGGTGCTCGCACTGGCGGGAAGCTTTAAATTGCAGTTGAACGTTGTTTAACGCTTCTCGTGACTCGGCCAGTGAATTTTAACGGGGAACGATAGTTTTCAGTATGTCAATCGGATTACGGTTAATTACACGGGGATGATAATAAAGCAGATTTGTTATTTCTCCGAGTAAACGCACAATTTCTTCTTGTACAAGAGGAAATGACAATGCGAATTTTTAGTTTGTTGGAATAGTCGGAGAGTTCGTAAAGAAATGTAGATCCAAATTTGTATAAGGTATATATGAGAGTTTAATAAATGCACTTTGCTCGTTGTCGCACGATGTTGTTATTTATTGCGGAGCGAATATTTTATTATATAAACTGGTTAAGATAATAGGCGTCTTTGGATGAATTATCGAGAGGGATACTTTACTTTGATAAATATTGGTATCGTAGAAAAGTATATTTACAAATGTTGTAGTCCGAGCGATTGTTAATTAGGACGCCGAACATTAGCGTAGTCTAGTAGCAAATGTAGTTTGCATATCAAAACGATTCGTGAGCGAATTTTGAATAAATTTACAGAAACTCTATGTAATAAAGTTTAGGTTTTGCGAATAAATACAAAGAATTTATTAGAATTTTCTCATGCGCGCGCCGTCTTTCGTTTTTATTTTAGATTTAATAGCTTACGAAAAGAAAATGTTCAGGAACATAAATGTGTTTTACGCTTAAATACGTTATGCAGTGTATAATGTATCTTTAACCTTTAGGGCTTCAAGTCCCCAGGCTATGGAAAGTATGGTCGAAGAAAATGGATCAGCAGTTGACCCATTGTCACAGGGTTCTCAAAGTGGTGACGCAGCACCTGCCATTGCTACATCGGTACAAACTCTCAATAGAACACATCAGCAGCAAACTCACCATCTGGTAGCTTCTACCAGCATTGTGCAACTGACACTACCTTCTTCAGGGGCAACACAGGTATACAGGAGTATCTCCTGTGTATCTATGTCTGATACCATGCATCACAACTTTTTTTTTCCTTTTTTTTTCTTCTTATTTCGACGCATGCATACGCAATTTACACGCTCTTAAAGCGGATGATTATTTTTTCATAAAATAAGCACTATATAGGTATTCAATCTTGCATAATGCTGGTTTAGTAATTAAAGTTAAGAGACAATCTATACACATCCTCATTTAATACACTTGTTTCAAAACGACCTCTTTTTCTCAGTTCATTCGTGTTATATAGTTCATAGAGTATCCGCATAATTGTTTCTGCATTAATAATATTCGCATGACCGTCGATTTGTACATTGTATCGTACTGATACGACAATTTGTTATTTCTTAATTTGTCAGTTTGATTAGTGTTAGTTTGAGTCAATTTTTGTTATCGATTGTGTAAGATATACTGAGAACTGTACTGCTTTTTTTTGTAGGTACAGTCTGTTATACAACCAAATCAACAGTCTGTGATTCAGACCGCTACTAATATTCAGCCTGTTGCTATCTCCAAAGGAAATGTAATTCTTGTTAGTAAACCAAATTCAGTAATCCAAACTGCTCAAGGCAGTTTGCAGACTCTTCAGGTAAATACCAAATATTCTTTAAAGTTTTTATTCTAATGATAATATTTCACACGGAATAGTCATTTGTAAATGTGTATGAACCGTTTATCCATTTTTCGATACTTAAGTTTTTTATGTAAATGTCACATAAAATCCAGTGTGAAATGTAATTAATTCAGAGATTTATATTTTCAAGCAATATTACTGTATTCATTGTGAATATAAGACTGACATGAGCGTTTGTTACTAAGGTGGTTGAAACTGGAAGCGATGACAGTTTTTCGGATGAAGAATCTCCAAAGAAAAGAAGGGATATTCTTACTAGACGACCGTCTTATAGAAAAATTTTGAATGACTTAGGTGGTGGAGAGATCACCGGTAAGTATTCGTAATTATAAGGAATAGAAAAATTTTATAATTCTTTTGACTAGTTTAAAAGTCCTCTTGATCGTGTTATTAAGTAAAATGAAACTGTATTATGCGTTTTCCTTCATATTTAGAACAGATTTCCTATATACTAAAGAAACATATAAATTGGCATATTTTATGCTATTTGAAACTGTTGGAGGATAAATGAGTTCTTTCTAATTCATATTCGTTACATTGACGATATTTTATTCGATTAAAAAATGTACTTTCACATTGCGGAAAGAATGTGTAAGCTTACAAAATTTTAATAAAATTCTCGTTGTTACTCTTGTTTTGTTGCAATTAGTCAAACTTTATTAGAAAGTACAAAAGTGCATGTCAGTTCATACAACCTTAATGTCTATTGTATCTTGAATACACGAGTACAATGTTTATTTACTTCACTATCAAGATGATTAGGGACTTGAATATAAATTATACTTATTTCTATATAACTTTTGTTGAATTATATTTTACCAACAAGGAGTCTTTCATAAATATGAGTAATTGTCGCACCTATGTTTTCGCTTATTCAAAAGGGATGCCATACCAAGTTCATAACGTATTTTAAATGAGGGTTAAAGAATATATTTTGTTTCATTGTCCATTCTTTAACCTTTTGATTACATCTTATTCCACCCATATTTTAGCAAAGAAGTCACATAGATTTACAATTCTTCCTTGGCCATTATATCTATATTTATACCACATTTATTTCACATACATTTTTGATTACAAAGAATATCAGCCTGACATACAATCACTTCAATATTACGAGAATTTAAGAGAGACTTTAGATAGTATAATTACATACATAAAATTATGTTTGAAATATAAATTTGTAGAAGCGGATAGTAGTATTTCAAGTTAACAAACCTTCGCTATTGTTAGCTAGATGTAGTTAAAATAAATACTTTTTTTTATTAACATTAAATTTTCTATAACAGAATAGTAATATAAAAATTGAAGTATTCGTATAATTTTGCTCTATGTGTGTGTTGGTGTAAAATTAACAATTTATATGAAATTTAACAACTTACTCAGATGTAGAACTAAAAATTTCGTAAATTTTAACATGTGAAAATCAGTATTCATCCCACCTTCTTAATATACGTTGTCTAACTTTTTATTAGAATAGTTTTTCATTAACTCTTCTCTATTTCCTTTTTGTATGAGCTGACTGCACACTATTGAATCTAAAAAAACAGCAGCCAGAAAGGAAATAGCTTTTACTATATTTTAGCTTTTTTATATGAGTATGAATGCTTTCTGGATGCAAATAGATATTAAAATGACAGACACAAAATTACTGGTTTTCCATGATCACGTATATCTGAAAAGTATGTCTTGGAAGATAATTACATTGCTCTTGCAATAACATTTCCTTTGAAAAGTTTTTCGTTAAAACTAGAAATAGACTGACCTATACACATAATAAAGACCGTTCGTAGTAATGGGGGTTGGCTTGATTCGGTGTTGCAGACGGTCGTTTGCCCCCCCTAGAATCTTCTTCCGAGTGTGATTCTAACGTGGACAGTGAAGTATCTTCCCACTCGCTCCATTACCAAACAGGTTGGTTACTTTTTCTTCTGCATATCTTTCCTGGCTGTCCTGTGTCTCACGATAAGTCCATGTGCATCCTACCTTCCAATTCGTATTTTTGAAGGAAATGGTGTTAGCGCAGTATTTAGCAATATTAGGCAATATTATGTATGAATATTTAATACTTCCTTTCCCTGTGTGTACTGCCTAATGATATTGCATACAATGAGATTTGCTTGGTGTGGCATCCTTGCTTATGGGGCTCTACAGTTCAAAATAAATAGTTAAATCCTACATCTTACTATGATTACTATTAAAGTTGTCCTTTGAGAATTTCTATTTAAACGTATTCCGATTTTACAATTATATCATGTTTTATAATTACATTCCAAGTATCATTTTGACGATCAAACGTATATTTGTGTATATAAGTGTACGAAAATTTTTAATTCACACAAAGGTATATAGTAGAAGGTAGATTGTGTCTAAAGGAAAATTTTATATAGTATGTTTCCTTAAATGGTACACATATTTTTAAAATTGAAAATATAGTTCAGCTTGACATACATGTTTTACAGTAATTCCTGCTGGCACTATTCAAATTGCAACCCAAGGGGAGGGCGTACCAGGGCTTCATACGCTAACTATGAGTAATGCAGCAACAGCAGGTGGAGCTATAGTACAGTATGCACAGGGCCAGGACACTCAATTTTTTGTCCCAGGTGTGCTTCTTCATATTTGTTGAATTTTTTATTTCTTCATTGATTAGACGTATTAATTTTCATAGTTTAACGCCATTTATATATGTGTTCACTACATTTCTATAGTTAGATCGATGGTTTGGAAAAATAGTTATTTAGAAAGCTTGATAAGGGCCTACATTCATAGACAGAAGTTCAATCAAATTTACATTAGAGCGTTTTATTTAAAATAATGTGTCCATTCAATATATGTTTCTAGAATTATATTTTACTAATGTCTAGTAAAGTATAATTAGTATGCATGCATATGATGTACTTGCAACTATTGAAATGTAATACAAGAACAAGAATACAACGTTTTAATCAATTAGGAATTTTTAATTAGCAAATCAATAAAATAATATACTGTAACTGCTGCTTAAAAACTAACTGCAGTTAGTAATAATACTAAAAAATTAAATGTATGTCATTACTGTTTTGCTCTTTGAGCCAATTACAGTAACTAAGTTCATTTTATTTTCTCATTACTATTTCTTTACCACATATGTTAACTAAATTTTATTCCTATTGCAAGAAATGTGCTTGAATAGCAATTGGAATTATAAGACCGAATTGACGCATTTATGATCGATATCTATTATATGTATATGTATAAATATTATCTGTTGAGTTGTATGAAAATATTTAATTATTGTACTTATTTATTATTTAGTTTACTGACATGTAGTATCTCTTGTAATTGAATATTTGAATGCTGACCCTGTATTTGAATACGTATATGTAGTATTTTATAGTTAAATATATGTGAATGTACATTGATAACATTATATTTTCATATTTAGAGAGTACAGCCTCTTACAATGTTTCAGCTTACACAGGACATGGTGTAGTAGTGGAAGATGCAGCAAGGAAAAGGGAACAAAGGCTGCTCAAGAACAGGTAGGAACAGGCGCATTATTTAGATTTTATACGGTATTGTATTTATTATAACAAACAGGCTATATTATCTAAGTTTTTTAATATCTTTGAGAGTTCTTTTGGCAAGTAAATCAAACCAAACTGTAACATACCTTGTTGTTTCATACCTTGTACTTTACTCGCATTAAAAATTTTAATGTTTCTTGACACTTGTATTAATTTCTAATTATACATATATTTATATTGACAGAGAAGCAGCACGTGAATGTAGAAGAAAGAAGAAAGAGTATATCAAATGTTTAGAAAATCGAGTGGCAGTACTCGAAAATAGAAATCAGACTTTAATTGATGAACTTAAATCTTTAAAAGAACTCTATCAGCAGAAAACTGACTGAGGTTGGTGTTTAATACTGAAACACTATACTATCAAACTTGCTAATTGACTAAGAAATCTGTACATGTCTTGTTTGTGTACATTATCCTTAACGTTACTAGGTAAGCGATGGTGATGTACATGCATTCTTCTAGATAAGTGTTTCTGTAATATACTGTATTTAAGTGCTAATATGAAGGCTTGTGAAACTTGCTGTAACTAAAGCGAGAAGCCAAAGGTATGAGAACAGCAAACACATAGGCAATATTTAGAAGATCAACGTATATTTTGGATAAAATATAAAAAACAATACACTCAAAATGCAGCATGCGGAAAAAGTATCAATGAAGCTAATGATTAACTTACATAATATAGGTGAACGATTAGGTGATGTTGAAACAGTAACTGTGACATTGTACATTACAGAAGTACTCACACAAATTCACAATTGTTTTATCGTATCCAGTATAAATTGGGATACGAGAAAAAATTCTATGAAAAAGCAATGTGTTTGCAAATAGTCAATTTGTAATAAATTAATCTCCTCATACAAACTCTTTTTGCAGAACGCCTTATGGAGATTTGTGGGATACTTAGAAACCACTTGTAATTTAATTACTCGTTTTTCTTCTATGAAAAAGTAATATCCCATATATACCTTTCCAAAATAAGCGTTAGTAGACAGTACTTTTTCATTTTCCGATTATGCATGTGAGAGAACATTCTTAATGTTGCGATGTATTGCAAAATACTTAGAATTGTTTCAAATATTTGAAGCAAATGTAAATAGAACATGTTCTTTATAATTTGGTCATAATTATCTTGCTGTTGCAACATATACTAATGTATGTTTCACACAAAATAATTTTTTACTTCGCTTTAATATTAGACTACACGGCATGTAATGCAAAGGTGTAATTTATGCTCTAGAGCACTGTGCAACAAAATAGCACAATCAGTTAGAAGAGTTTATTTTCTTTTATTCTTCATCGATATGCCTCAAGCACTAAATGCTGAAAACATAGTTTGTAAAATATAAATGTAATATAAATCTGGAGTGCCTTGAAGATTACTGTACACTTGCAATGTGCAACATACACAGACACATATATGTATGTACTATCAAATGACTATATTCTAAGTAAACATGAATAGAAATATTTTTAAATCAGATATTGTAATATACTTTATCGAAAGTTATGTTAAAATTTCAACTCTTATTCTGGCATCATATATTCAGATCTGCAGATTATAAAACTATAAGTTAATTCTATGCAGCATGCATCGAATAACGAATGACACTGATGTCAACAAATAAGATACACAAACAGAAAATATAAATTGTAATAAAGCTGTATTAATGTTTATCTCCATGTTGTTTATCTTTTTATGTTAAACATGGTGTGCATGCAGACACGCGACACCTGTGCTGCTAGTATAATTACACACTTCTGATTATTACAGTTTTCTTTTTTGGTTGTTGAATTAAATATATTTTACTGATACAGACTTGATCGTGCAGATTTACAAATTAGAATAATTTAATATTAAAAATATATTTTCATTTACGATCAAATTACTTAAAACGTTTCTGCTAAATGTCACAATTATGGACAACATGACTATGTCATATAGATAAAATAATAGAGAAAGTGTTATGTTAGCAGATTACCTACATGCTCATATTGCATAATATTGTAAGAAAATTACATTAACGTAGAAGCACTAAAATTGTCATTGTAATTTGCTTCAAAAATGGTACGTTTCTTTGAATTTTTCGTGGCAGAAATTATTAATACGACAATTATAAAGCATAAAAAAGTTATGTATCTATGCTGCTCTTAACAAATTACGCTCGTTTTTTCAATAACAGTTAATCTACATGTTAGATAATCAAAAGAATGTAATTATACAATTATGAAGGAACAAAATTATATTACACTATTGTGTACATATGCTAAAAAATGAAATTATGTCGTGATAACTCATGCTTTTGTTTTAATGAAATTGAGTACATTTTGGAAGTTATAAATGAATTTGTTGCTTATTACTTTTTATTATTGTAACAATGATATAACATGTATGCTTCATAGATTTTTTTTTTTATATACTTTGCCAGAAAGGGTTTTATTCTTTCACCATTGGTTAATGTATAATTTAGAATTATATTACGAGTGGAAGAAGTGTGATCTTTCACATATTGTTCTGTATACAATGAAAGTACAATGTACTTATAGTGAGGCAAGCCAAAATAAATGCAGTTCACTATAAGTTTCTTTTTCTCTTACATAGAACTTGTTTAGAAGATTCTTTATGCATTCTTATATATAGATAAATATATATATATATATATATATACATACATATATATGTATATATATTCTAATGATAATCATATGTATAATATATGTATATCTTGGTCAGTGCACCGATAATATTATATAATATTGTACATAGATAATATATGTATTTTTACATATCATTGGCCTTAAAGAAATACAGTTCATAAACCTAATTGATGTCATAACTCCCCTACCAAATTAATAGTTATGTAAATCTATAATTTATATATATACATGGTACATTATATGCAAATACCGCGTACTTGATCTTTTTAAAACTAAAATTCCTTTATCCAACTGTTAACTACAGAGAAATTCTTGAACTTATAAACTAGACTTGCATTTACTTTCCCAGTATAAATAATCGTTATTGTCATCTTTTGCATATATATGATTATATGTAATTATTATAAATTTATTCTTTCAAAAAAGTGTAAAATTATGCTAATAATTCAATTTGTTTGAACATTAAGTAGTACTAAATAAACCTATTGCTTTCCAGTACCAAATAAAAGAGTGTAATTAGTAAAAATAATTCAATATCTATTTATATATTTTTATTCACATCACGTACAGTATACATGATTAATACACATTGATTGGCAGTAAATGGATGTTTCGTCTCAATAACTTAGGATCTGCAAAAAAGGGTAAAGCATTTAAAAAGAAATCGAGAATTTTGTATAACGATATTTTGAGGTGAAAATTATTTTTTTTTTTTATCGTCAATATTTACTAATTGTCATTTTAATGTATTTAGCCTTTGAATTACCCATTTATTCCATTATCAGCGATACAATAAGAATTCAAATTAATTTTACAGTTTTTAAGGGAGAGACACTACTGAAAGAGCGCCTCCTGGCGTGTGGCCGTTGCCAAAAACACAAAGCGGGTAGAAAGCATCAACTGCAATCAACTGTCAGAGTACCAGGGCCATGCGAAATATTGAATGAGGTGGAGGGCCCCAAAAGTTAACAACAATGTATCCGAATTCGTTACCACGAGCATCTAGGTGTCGAACTATGATATATTTCAAATTCAGCGAAATCGGTGGGAACCCTCTTGTGAGAAGACAACGCAAACACCACAGTGCAGCATATATCAACCTTTCACTTTGTACTTTCGGCGCAACTGCGCACACGTGAGTTTTATGGATCTGCATACCTGACTAGTTGTCAGTGTAACCTGTGTAACAGTGAAATCTGTACTTGTTTATATTAATGTAAAATAAAAAGTGGTAAAATACGAAGTGAAAAAATGCGATACTGCCGTTTATGTGGAGAAAAAGCAACGCTAGCTGGAAATGTTTCTTTACACAAGTAAAATTTACGACTAATTACCTGAAGTATATGCGGCACACAATAATTTATAACAAATAAAATTATTTATTCCAGATTTCCAAAGAAGTAGGCCTGCATGAGGCAGATAATGTATCTTATTTGAATATTTGCTTCAAACACTTCAATTTGCCACAGAATTTAATTTCAAAGTGCATACAAATGTCTATTGATCAGACATGAATTAAAACAATTTGATAATGGCAATTGTTTATCAAATAGCTTAGACATTTTGCATGTAATATCGAAACCACAACAGTTAATAAATACCATATCAGATGAAATATATTTTGATCAAACAACACTCACTTTTGATCATGACTATATCAAAACATGCTGGGATCTCACATCATACGTAGAAAACATCGTACAATACATAGCAGGATATATTTGTAAGAAATTGTACGGCGTTATAAATTGTGTTACTTGCAAAACTCAGATATTAGGCGATCATAATATGCCTTTGCTATTGGAATTAAAAAATAAAGCACCATACTTGACACCATCTGATGATGTATGTCAAATTTGTAAAATAGCAGAATCAACTATTAGAAAATACACAAGGACCTGCACAAAAAAACATAAAACAGCAGTTGTTGACGAATACTACATATCGTTAATTATCATCTCCATTTTCTAACGATATTATGGAAAATCATACATAATCTCAGGATATACTAGATGATCATTGAATACAACTGTGCAAGCACATAATATCGTTGCGTATAAACGTAGGACTGTTTTATGAAGCCAGAAGCTTGTTTACAAAGTTCAATGATTATATTCATCAAAAATACACAAAACGTATATTATTTCAGTACCAATATCTTTTGTTTATATAAAACTATATGCTGTTATACAATTATACATGTGACATTATAATTGCGGAAATGTATTTTCATTATGTAATACATTTCTATATTTATATTTTACATTATTTGTTAGATCATATTTTTTTTCATTACGAATAAATACATTTGTACCAGTAATCATGCAAGTAATTTTAGTCTAACAATTGAAAAACTTATATTTAACCCCTTGATATACAATTACCTGGTTTTCCTTTGATATTAAAGATGTTTTTGTAACGAATTTTGTAACTTTACACAATACAATATTGTCTTTGTTTAAAACAGCTTACCCATGCGGGTGAAGCTGTAAATCCTTCAGCATTTACTTCTTTCTGCGCTTTAAGAGTCCATCATGCAATATCAATATCATAAATGAGTATTTTGCTATGAAGAGCTTCTTTCCTGAAATTTGTCCAATGTGTATGAAGAAATTCTTTTTAATTTTTCCCCCTAAAAGTGCGTTAGGGCACGTATAAAAAAAAGCGCGTCCCTTATTTTGGTCTAGATGACACCATATTTCGCCAGCATTGAAATCCAAGGGGGATATGTCTGAGTTTCCTCGTTAGACATTTTGACAAAATTAACGACACTTCCGTCAATAGCCAAAATCTAATGTTATGGATATCTAAGAAAGTAAATGTATATTATATAGCGCACATCTTTCATACAATTGTGTAGTTAATTATAAATATATTTAAAATTTAAAATTTGATAATTTGAAAAACCTACCCTTCTCTCATATTATTCTCTTCGGTTTTTTGCAGTCATCATCCAAACTAGTAGTAATGTCCGCTACTGTACATGGATTCTCTCGACAAATATACAATCAGTTATCCAATTGCATACATAATCTGAAAATATAAAGAAATGAAACATAATAAATTGTGTCTCAGATTTTGAAATTACTCTAATGAAAAAACCAGAGAGGCGTCAGTTGGTAGTGCATGTTGTATGTAATCATTTATTCATACATCGGTGTAAAATATCATCATGTTCTTTTAAATATATGTCACTATTTTATGCAAATAAGAATTTGTTATTTTTATGTATAAATTTAAGCCGCTAGATGATAAAACGATTCAATCCTTTGACGGTATAAGGTTAGCGATAATTAATCTAATTTTCATTTGTAATTTTCAAAAATATTTAGTATTTTCGTCAGAAATGAGTGTATGGTTGTTAAAAACAATAATTTTACGCGGTTAAAGAAATAATGTTTCTCGATGGAAACGGATTACAAAATACGAAATCGAAACACGTGGATTCGTGTGAGAAAACAACTTACCTTTAGTTTCTGCTTTTTTATTATGCAAGCTGTCTTCTTATGGCACTTTTTGATTGCAAATAACGTTTTTGCATACCAGTGCCATTTTGATGTGTTTTATACTTGAAAATAATTTAAACATGTACTGTGATGTACTGCTTCTTACTCGAACGATGTTCTCCAGGACGGCACGCGAACAAGAATGGCGGGATCGGATCAAGAAATCATAAGTTGCTCTTGTCGTGCCAAACGGAAGAGAAAGCGTCCTCTGCGGTCATTTTGGTAACTGTCTTTCCACTTCCTGTTTTTTTTTGAAACTCGAAAAGAGCTAGTAGTTTGAAATTCTCTTGTAAAAGTACGTGAATTTTTTCAAGACTAATTCCAAAAGGCGACGAAAAAAAATAAATTTTTTTGTAACAATTATAATCGGTTGGGAAATATACAGCAAAGTTTTAAACTTTTATCACCATATAATTAAAAATTACAATTATTTTTCATATAAATCTTGATCAGTTGGATAACTTTTTATCAGTCCCTGGCACAGATGAGATAATTTACGTTAATACGTTGACCAATGGTTAATATAGTAAAATTGTGATAATTATCTTCCATTTCTGAATTAAGTACTGGTCCTAGAAGAACGGAGTAAATCTTGGATCATGCTATTTATTTAATCTCCTTTTTAATTACATTAATCTAAAATTGGGGATAATCCTGCAACTTACATACCAACGGACTAGATAATACTACCATAAACCTTTATCGTAAATGCATGTATTAACAATTAAAATTACAGCAGATATTGTGATGGTATATAAATATTAAATAACAAAATTGTGATAAATAACAATTTAGTAGTCATTACGACAGACATTCACGAAGCAGCATCATATACAAAATTCATTCTTTTTATTAGTGTTTAAGAATCTTGGAAAGTCAAACAACAATTGACACTAACAATAAGTGTCATAACATTAAATTTCTTGATTAGTGACCTAAAAATATTCTATTCAAAATTTACTATCACATCATGAATGCTTGCTGTTCATTCGGTTGAACAAGTACACCATCGAATTTCAGTCGTCATATATTGAAGATACGTGTTTTAAAAACATATCGACTTAAATGTCATTATTCTAAATTACACTATTGCCTTAACGTTATTGATAATGCAATTAGACTATAATGAGCAGTTTCATAAAATCTAAGAAACATACAGAGATCATTGTACCACTGATGAAGAATCATATTACGTGATAACAAATCTAAAGCATTAAATTTTTGATATAAAGAATAATGAAATGATCACGTGCGTCATGCACATTTTATCCAATACTAATAGTTTATAGTAACGGACCGTAAACGATATATTTCCTATTATATACGTGTATAAAAAAATACTTTAAAGTAATACATTGCAACTTTAACAATTCCTATTGTGGACATTAACGTGCATTGTAATTTGTGGATTGATCGATACATTCTGCGTTGTGGAACGATTGTGATTAGTCTGGCCATTATTTGTACCAGAAGTTGAGCCATTGGTATCATTTTCAGATCTTGGTGGAGTGGTGTAACTTCTTTGCACCAAAACAGCATTCATAACATTATCTCTATTCTCAGTAGCAAATTCGGAAATGGATCGATTGGGCATATCAATGTCTAATTGCCTGAAATAGTAAAATTTTAAAATTGATATCATTACTGATTATACCAAATATCAGTTGACAATAAAAGCAATAAATTTACTCTGGATTCCAAATTGTAATGCTTGATTCTTCTTCTCGTGGTAATGGCACTGAATCGTGTTGCTGTTCCGTATCCCCTAAGCTTTCAGTACTCAAGTGATGTCCATAGTCCGGATTCATACGTATCCAACCCGGCGGTTTGAAAGGGGCTGCGTTCACCAGAGTATTTTTGTCTTTTAAGTTTTGGTTTTTGTCAAATGGTGCTACGCTTGTAGTCTCTCCAAACGGAATAAATGGACCTGGCAGAAAATACTATATCACAATCTGCTAATATATTTATAGGTCTTATCGTTTAAGTTCATTTACAAACAATTACCGCATTCTGTACTCTTCGCTGTTAAAACAGGTTTCAAGTAGGTAGGTATACTGTAATAAGATAATATAATATGCTCTTGTAAAAGAAAACTGAAATTTTTGTTTCCCATACTCATCAAATTTTTAGACTATGTGAAACAAACATTCAAGTTGTTCACTCACTAAGAATATGTATTGTGCAATGTTGCTGCTAAAAGTGTTAATGTGATATAGTGCAATAAAATGTGCAGAAAAATGATTACAAAATGAATTAAGTTGCTACATAAGCCAGAAATAATCATATTGATCTTTTTGAACATGTAATATACACATATACGCTAAGAGAATAATACAAGCATACAGTTCAGCCTACTGAAAACACAGCAAATTAGCAAGATACAAAAATGCGGTATTATGTACAGTCCATAGTCCACCATATATTAACATGTACATATGTGCAACAGAGACAGTGCTAAATGCAATTTTATCGCTTAAATATTTACGTAGAATGCTATGCCTTTCTGTGTAGATTAAAAAAAGAACTATATTAGTTATTATTGTACTCCAAACATTTTCTGGAAGATAGTTGATGTTACAGTGGCGTGTTCAAAAATTGGAAAGTTTAATGTTGTAATGAATTGAATTTCAATTTGTATTATAATGCATTAAGATAGGCCAATGCACTACCATGTTTTTCTTATAATTATATTATTATAATAATTCCAATGATCAAGTACAGTAGAAATGTCTGCTTCGTTTGTATATAGAAATTGATCCGATAACAACAAAATGTTAGTCATACATCCGAGCAATAGATTAATATACAAATAAAAATATTTAAGTGTTGCGTAGACTTTTGCTATTTTTAGATATTAGTATAATTTATAATTAATCAATGTGGAGACTAATTGATGGTACTGTGTGTATATAGAGCATTTGATATTAGCTGTGACAGTGCAAATTGCTTATACGAAGAGTATACAATTAAGGATGAATGTGAAATTGATTTATTGAATACGCACTGTGTTCTAGTGGAGGCGCGCTTGGATCAAAGACGCAAACCTGATTTGAGTTTTTGCCTTTGCCTTCCTCCTGCTTATTACGCTTTATATCTGCAACAGTCAATTTCAAATTATACATATAACACTTTCAAACAGAACATCTTAATAGAAATTTTAATAAATCCATTTAATAATTCAACTTACATTTTATAATAACAATTCCAAAAATTATCAGTAGTACAAGAAGGCAAGAAACGGAGACGCCCGTTATCAAGTATATCGTTTCATTTGGAAGCGTTGTGTAATCTAAAACAATATAGATGTAATGAAAGATATTGTATTTATGCACTAATTTAATACAATTTGAACATGGAAATTCACCAAATCAATACTTTATTCAAATAACTGTTCATAAATATCCGTTTATTTATTATTTACTTTTACTCATACAACCAAAATTACTCAGTATAATGATATATAACAGAATTAATAATAGCTCTGTTCTTCATTTTTACACCAAGCTGAACATCCCAGAAAATGCGTGATGTGTGTATGTACGCTCACGTGTATTTATTACAGTACATATATTATGCACTTTCTTGGGCGTCAGTGCCAGTGCCACAATAAAGGGCAGACCTAAGTATTTTATAAATTAAAGAATTTGCTAAAGCTTTTTAAAAAATATTACGTAACATGCTATTGTCATTACTGATCGAAGTTAACAAATGATAATGCACGAATAGACATGAGCTCCGATTTTTGTTTTTATTACTTATATTAAATAAAAAACAAATCAGAAATCGATTCATTCTTCGTCCATCATCTCTAACTATTACACTGAGACGGGACTTGATAAAAAGCAACGATAAAAAAAAAAGGAAACAGTGAAAAGTACACAAAATTCATTTAAAAACTCACCGGTAATATCCTCTTGGAAACTCGTTTTCTTGCATAACGATTCCGTGTTACCGGTACCGAGTAACTCCGCGGTGTACCTGTAAGATGGCTCTCAAGCTCACCAATAGAAAATATTCCTAATGGACAGGACAATAATTGAATTTACTCACCCTGGTAAGCACGGTCCGCATTGTGCAGGATGTCGCGAATAACTTTGAGCTTCCTGCCGATTGTAATGCTTGCAGAGCGTGTAATCAACGCACCTTCCAGATACGTCGTAACAATACTGCTTCGACGAGCAATCTCCATCGTCTTTGCAAGTTCTTCCCTCTTCGATCGAAGCCTACAAGATGTTTCTATTAGCATAGCGTTCGTGGGTATAAGACTACTCGTAAAAGTTAATTTCATAAAACAATGATCAATTATAATTTACCGTTTCGGCCATCGTACCGCCGCTAACATATTCTGTACTCGCCCTTAACATTACGGTAAACCCGATTTCGAATAAACAGATTATGGACTAAATCACGTTTTTTTGTTTTGATTTTTTTTAAATAAATACTAGAAAGATGGTGAAAACGTATATTAATTTCTCGCTCTCTTGCGCCGTCGAATATCGCCGTACTCTTTATAATCTGAAAATGAATACATTTAAAACCAAAATGCGTGTGAGTATGTGTGCCATGTGCTCTTTGTGGGAGATTTGTTAATTAATGGTGTATTTGTGCAGAATTTTGCATTGTGAATTTTTATAGTTGGACGGTGTTTTGTGTCGCTGTAGTTTGTGAAACAGTGCGTTCTGGCTAGTTTTAGATATCGCAGGAACGGTTGCAATTAGCACTAAACCTATTGAAACAAGGGAAACTTTCATATAGAAACAAAATCGTTTTTAGGTTTAGTGTTAATTTGAGTAAAACGAAAAATGAGAACTACAATTATTGTAAAGTGAAATGTAAAAGCAGTAGATAATTTAATTTTGTTGTTTATTTATTGAAATAATGTAAACTCTGTAAGTTGAGTTTTATTCGAACAATAGTTTGATTAAACATTGAATTACAATTTATTTCTATTTGTTCATTCAAAATCGATAAATTCGTTATTTATAGCAATGTAAAAATATATAATTTACAATATGGACTGGATGATTTCCAGTAAATTTCCATATGTAAGATACAGTTAATGCATCGGATAATGCTCATTACGCCTTTTCGGCGACTTCCAAAGACCTTAAGAAACAATCACAAACGAATCTTTATCAGCTCACGTTTCCCACCTATCGTGTTATGACGACGCGCACGGGCCAAATCAAATGAAAGGAGAAACGACACATCAACCCAAAGCAGGAGTCGCAAGTGCTTAAGGGGTATGACCAATGTAAGCAGTTGCAAAAATAGACGTTTTTTCGATGTAAATTGTCGGAGAATTAAAGAGGCTATTGGGTCGTTGCATAATTATTGAGCCCTTTTTTAAATAAATTTTATTTGATAAAAACAATGAGAACATGTAACAAAAATATATTTATATGATTATTCCGGTGCATATGCATAATCATGTGGAATAATCATTTAAAGATATTTTTGTTACATGTTCTTATTATTTTCGTCGAATAAAATGCATTTAGAAAAGGGCGTAATAATTATGCACCAATCCAATACAAGTTTGCTATTTGCCACCTTGTTTTAGTGTATTCTGAGGATCCGAGAGTTGCATAAGATGAGAACAGATAATGATGAAACTATTGTTTATTAAACATAGTATTTCGTATTGCACTGTCTACTCGTGTCGGCGATTCCGCCATATTGGATGATCCGAAATAAAAAAAAAAGAAATGCATTACTAAAGTATATTGTATTATCTAAACATTGACCGACAATTTTTACGATATCACTGTTAGTTTGTAAAATATTAACAACTTTATTAGCAAAATTTTTGCGGATAGTTATAATTGACACTCAACAATTTTTTTCTCGGACAAATCTCAACAAATTTAAAAACAGCTCGGCCAATGCTTGGGTGATACAATATACTTCAGTAATATATTTTTACTTTTTACTTCGGATCATCCAGTATAGCGGAATCGTCGACACGAGCAGAAAATGCAATACACAACACTATGTTTAATAAATAATCATTTCATTATTATCCGTTCTATTCTTATGTATATTTCGAATCCTCGCGACACACTAAAACAAAACGCCAAATAGCAAGTTTCTAGCTTCTTTAGTACTCCGACAGTTCACTCTGAAGGAACGCCTGTTTTTGCGACTGGTTACACTGATCATACCCCTTAAGAGATAACTCCGTCTGGTGTAGTTACAACTGGTCAGTTGCTCTACTATATGTGAGGTATGTTTACAGCTCTCATTATCACTCGGAGCAGCTTTATAGCTCTAGCCCTCTCGCTTCTGCCTTACTACGAATATCTCAACTCATTATTAAAGACACTTTACATAGTTGCATTACGTAGTCGATAACTGTTTTTTTTAATATCATATTTTTTTTGCTTGTAGGTGTGAAACGTTTCTGAGCGACAGTTCTTTAAAATATTCACCGTTAAGAATCTTTTATTCGCGAAAATAAACATTTGGTTTAACGTTCTAGTTACTATTATTGCCAATAAAGAATATTATTCGCGTTCAATTTATCATTGCTCGGTGTTACAATTGAGCCGTTCAGTGCACAAATCGATTAACTCCGCTTTTTGCATTTTTCATAAATTTAAGCATCGAAGCACTTGTTCAAGTCCCTACTTTTTATATTTGTAACATAATTTTGAACATAATTTATGGAGTCAATCGATTTGTGCACTGAACGGCTCAATTGTAGGTTAGAGTGTGTGTGTGGTGGTCTGAAATGAGAGGTACAAGTTAGGCGGTTACATTTAAAGCAAGCTTGACACACATAGTGCACAGGGTCGGTGCCACGAGCCTTGAGAATCCGCTCGCGGATCCCGTTGCCCTTCATGGAGAATCACGAAGACTAAATAGCACGATCTGTGCAGCTTCGAGATTCTTCGTTGTGCGCATGCGCTGGCTAATCTTACCGATGAACTCTAGGCCCATCGGTAAAACAGATCTCGAGATTTCCTTTGTTCTGTAGTAATGCCAATCGTCTCCTTTCCGCCTTTTTTTATCAGAGACGTTCTCCTGTGATATTGTCGCTGAATCGTTTTGAGACACGACGATATTAAATGTGAATACAATGTTAAGAAAACATTACATCCATTTGCGAATGGACGGAAGCAGGCCGTCAAGTTTTTTATCGAGCGTAAATAATTCTACTCGACAGATGGTTAATTAATATTTAATCCTTAAAAGCTATCACGGTACGCGATACTAAATTTTGTTTATACATCACTGTGCATACGCGAAAACTTCGCTTTGGAATATCACTACTAAAGCAGTCAATTTGTACAGGGCAGATTTTCACTCGTGATAGTCTTTAAGGGTTAATTAAAATTTTTTGCGTAAACAATAACATTATTTGCACAGAACAAAAAAAAAGATAATATATTGCAGTTGGAAAGTATTATATCACATCTTCTGTTACCGTATATAAGTAGATATGACCTTGATCGTTCCCTCGAAAGACAAGAGAGATTTGCGTAATGAGGTCACGTTTAGTTCTCGGAAATATTTCGCTATGACTCATATCGTGTTTACCTATCAAAGGATTGAGCGGTTATCGACTCTTCGAAAGTGAATCTTGACGAAAGTGTGGAGACGCGCGGGCGAGGATGGAAGGAAATAGAATCAGAAAGAAAACGCATTACTCGGAATACGCCTGAAAGTGTTAAACGTGTAGACGAATGCCGATACGAAATCGATTATGAGGATGAAAGTGTCGGCAAAGTATATTAATTAACGATGGGACGAATGATACTTTTATGGATTTAAATATGGAATTCGAGTATTAAGTTGATTTTTAATCGATTGTATTTGCAAATGTTCTACGCAAACCGTGACTAGGAAAATAAAACAATTAATAATACGCACACACAATTACAGAATGTTCTGAAGTATTTAATAAACGCTCGGGAGCGACATAAGTTACATTAAATACTGTTACTTGTAAAAAAAGCAGTATTTACTGTTAAATAAAAAGTGCGATGAAAATAAAAGACTCATTAGAGGTGCGAATTTATTTAAATCCGAATTATATTTTATTTATTTCACAAGACTTTAACTTTGATACTCTTCAATTCTGAGAATGGAATAATCATCGTCATTCTATATTACTCGTCAGATTTTAATTAGTTCTACTTAAACAGAACAAAGAAAGGGGAAAGTAATTCTGCGTATACTTGATTACACATTTCCGCGTATATTCGACGAACAGAAGGTAAAATGGAAGAAGAAAAATCAATTTCGCTTTACCGAAACTTTCTCGATCATAAATGTAATTAATAACACCAAAAATATCGAGCTCGTCGAGTACCCCGCTCCTTTTCAATCGCAAGTATAATTAATAATAAACAATATTAGGCGCGTCAAAGAAGCGCGCTCCATTAAATCCTTAAATACTCCAAAGATGATAAAAGTTCTATATTCCAAATCTCAGTTTCTCAAACGCCTCTTTTAAAAATCATAAAAACTATTCAAACTCTCAATTCCTCGAACACGTTCTAACCTGCCTCTTTGCTCAACACTTCTTTCCTCATAAAACCGCATACACACACTATGCGTCGCTACTGAGATGCGCGGCGCCTGGAAACAGAAGGGCACAGGGGCAAGAGGAGGGATTCTCCGTTTGCGTTCCTCACGTGATGCGGTACATTTGAAAATGTGATCGTCGCTGTTCACCACAGCTGATAATGACAATGCATATGACTGAAGGCGGAGCAAATAATCCGATTGGATGATATCTTAGTAGCAGCGCGCAGTACACATACAGGCAAATACGAATATTCGAGTTATTCGACTTATTTCCGTTCCCTACATTCACGATCCCGGATCTCCAATATATCTTTCCATACTAAAACTACTCGCTCATCTCTAAAGCGATTAACACGTTCGCGGACGTGAATGCTATAGCATTGATTTTCATTGTGATGTAGAATGACACGAATGCTGTAGCATTCAAATTTCAAAGCCAATTATCTTGAATTTAATTTTGTCTAATCTTAAGTTTTTGTAATTATTATACCTGTCAAGGTAATGGCTAACTGATTCTTTAGGTATTTTCGTATTATCTTATCTTCTCTCTGTGTATTTACAAATTTGTCAAATTTCGGATATCACAACGATTTTAAAAATAAAATGACTGTTAATTTTTGCACCTCGCTGAAACTTTTACTGTCCGCGAACGTGTTAAGTAACCAGTTTCCTTGCACAGAATTTAATTTGATCCTCGAGTGATAACGGAACATCGTGCATAAAAATTCTGTGGATTAGTAATCGTTCGTGCGAAATAAAAATAAATTTTATTTCGCTGAATATTCCGGGACGAGCCGAGAGTTTCCTAACATGGCGGACCGGCTCGAACCGGCGCGCCGCCACTCGACGGCCGCGCTCCAAAGGGAAGTAAAAAACAAGTGGGTGACTCACCGGCTAGAACGCGATGTGGTACCAATAGCACGGGGTATCCCTAATGGCAAGATGGATTGCATTTCGATTTGCAAGCGCGAGCGTGGCGCGCGCTTCGCGATTATTTAACACGCCGGTCATTTAAACTCGCGAGTACGTAACGGCTACGTAAGTAAACAAAATAAGCGTGCTGAAATAAGCGAGTAAACGGAGAGCACTGGTACGACTTATCAGCCGCAAATAAGTTCCGCATCCGTTTAAAGGCACTCAAAACCGTGACGGTGTATCGAGTATCATCGGAATTAAATAGAAGAGCATCTTATGCGAGATTTAAAGCCCTTCTAAAGAACCAAGCTGAATGATGAAATCTCTCGAAAAGGTTGCAGTAAAAAAATCGGTTCGCCGGTGCCACCTGGTGATCGCACCCTTAACAGAACCTCGTGCTCCTTATTTCGTAAATACTTCTATATGACGTTTCTCAAAACTTCACGATTTCCCATAAGAATCGTGAAATTCTTCGCACAAAACGTTCGACTCTTAAAATTATCCAGCGAATTTTAAATTGAATTTCAGCGTTTCTTCTAATCCCTTGATTTATTCTACCAGCTTAAGGGCGTTGTATGAGTCATAGGTCGAAAAACTCCCGAGAAAAAGAGACTTCCGAGTGTCGTCGAGACGACGTTTCTCATCGTTCGAGGTGGAACGACTGGTTTAATTTAAAAAGAAAGCTTCTTGTCCAGTGCGATGAGATAATCGACGAGGACCAAGTTGACAGATTGAGTGTTTCTACTTACCATCTGACGAGTTACCCTGAGCACCTAAGGTTCTATAGACAAATCTAGATATGTGATCGGATGCGCATACGCATGTCCTTCGTCCAATGACTCTCGGCGCGTTCATTCGCGAGCGCGATTCGAAAACGCAATTGCACTTGCGCGAGACGTGTCGTTCACCTGTCGCTCCGTGTTGTTACTAGCCGCTTGACCAGTCTCTACTGAACCAGTGATGCCAGGTGCCGTGGGATTTCTCGCGCATGCGCATTCGCTCATGCATGTTTCATTGGCTACAGATTTCAGTGCCGTAGATGGACTGAAAAATTGTAGGTGCCATCGTCTCCCCTTTCACATACGCGAAGCCCAGCTAAATGAAAGCAGTGAATCTTTAATAAAATTATCTTAAGTAGTAATTAATCACGTATTATTTTAAATGATGTTTGAATTGCAGATATTGAAAGTGTGGTAAAATATACTGAATAAGCAGTTTAACCCTTTCGGTCACAAATTTTTCGTACACTTCGCATGTATTTAAATGTCTTTATATGAGGACCTCATAACATGACGGGATCAACAAAATACACTTTACATACAATTAACATTTTCCATGTCTGGATAATATTTAAGATCCAAATTCAATTGTAAGAATTCTTATTTACAATAATTAGGTTTTACGAGTGTTCTTTTGATATCCGTATATACTTATTCCGTATGAATTAATATTCATATGTAAGCAATGAGTTCAACAATAAATAAATGTAACAATGATAAACAACCTTCAATTCATTTCTCCTATATACAACAATCCCTGTCAAATTTCTTTACATTAATTTCCACGGCGCTAACTGTGAACAAAAGAGTAACGATAAAACGTGCGGCAATTGTCACGATTGTCAGGGCGATGCCAAAAGCCCTTGAGTAATAACGTGTTTTTAACGTGCTGCGACAAAAAGTGAAAAAATATTAATATCGCAACGAGTATATCAAAAATGGACCACCCAGGAGTTTCAGGAGTAGGAGCAACAGCGAAGAAGAGGAAAAATGGTAAAAGCTTCCAACACAACTGGCTACAATTGCCAGAATTTAAAAAATGGGTAAGACCACACACAGACAGTACAAAAGCTTTTTGTATTGTCTGTAAAAAAGTAATTGCTTGCGGCAAAACGGAATTACTGCGCCATTCAAAACGTGACGAACACGTTAAAAATGTACTCATATTTAATGAAGAGAATATGTTCACTTCTTCCGATAGTGATGAAGAAGGATCAAACGCATGTAAAACAAGCCACATTAACAAGGTCAAATCCGCGGAAATAAAGTTATCAGCATTTGTAGCTGAACACAATATTGCATTACAGACAGTGGACCATTTGGTACCACTAATAAAAGATATATGTATCGATTCAGCAGTAGTGAAGGACATCTCGCTGGCTCGGACAAAATGTTCGCAAGTAATAAAAAATGTTTTGGCCAAACGCGAAATAGAAAAATTAGCACAAATTTTTAAAAGTCAAAAATTTTCAGTCTTAGTCGATGAAAGTACCGATATTACAGACAAGAAATTATTTTGTATACTTTGTAGATATGTCTGTGGTACAACTTTAACTGTTAACACGCAATTATTTGCTTTGTTAGAATTAAATGCGCAAGATTGTTCTGCCAACAAACTTTTTGCCGAGTTCCAAAATTTATTTGCTAATTATGATATACCTTTAGAAAATATTGTTGGCATAGCTTGTGACAATGCCTCGGTTATGATGGGACGGCACAATTCATTTGTGACACGTTTGAAAGAACATGTCCCTCATGTCGTGGTTTTAAATTGCATTTGCCATTCCGCAGCACTTGCCGCAAGTAAGGCTTGCGAACAATTGCCGGCGGAATGTGAAGCATTAATTAGAAATGTTGCAACATATGTCTCAGGGAGCGCGAAACGATCTTCAATTTTACAAAATTTTCAAGAATTTTTTGGAGTAGAGGCGAAGAAAATATTGAAATTATCTTCCACACGATGGCTTGTTTTACATAAATGTGTGGTCAGAATTTTAGAAAATTGGGAGGTATTGAAATTATATTTTCAATTAGCCGTAGTAGAAGATAAATTACAAACAGCTGAGAATATTTTATCTCAGTTAAATGATGAGTCCATAAAGGCATATTTATTGTTTTTGAAGTACGCGTTAAAGTTTTTTAATAGTTTCAATGCCTTATTCCAATCGCGTAAGGTTCTGATTCATCAACTGGCAGAAGCAAGCGACCAAATTATAAAACAAATTGCACAAAATTTTGTCCTGCCAACGGCTTTGAGAGATGCAGGCACCTTAAATTTTCGGCATCCTAGTCACTTTCTACGTTTAGAAGATGTGTATCTTGGTCCCGAATGCCAAAATTTTGTAAATACTTTGTCGGAAGAAAAAGTGACTAGTATTCGTTTAAAATGTTTAGAATTTTATACAGTTGCAGCTACCGAGATGCAATGCCGGTTACCTATAAAAAATAAGATTTTTAAGGAATTCGTATTTTTGAATGGACGTATTGCGTTAACACATGAAGGAAGAAATGAAATTAAAGAGTTAACGTCTGTGGCCCAAAATTTCGGAAACTTTGATACGACGGAATTGGCGTTTGAATGGAGAACACTACCGACACTATTTAATGATTCGCAAATAGAAAAATTAACTTCTTTGGAAGTTAATGAAATGTGGAGAGATATCTTCAAATTACGCGATTTTGAGGGAAATTGTATGCATCCCAATTTAAAAAAATTAATAGTGGCGGTATTATGTCTTCCTCATTCAAATGCTGAAGCCGAACGTATATTTTCTATTGTTACAGATATTAAATGTAAAAAACGGAATAAGCTTGGAGCTGATTGTTTGAATGCAATGTGCATTGTACGTTCGAGTTTACAAAATCAAAATAGTTCGTGCATAAATTTTGAAGTAGATTCGCGACATTTGGAATTACATAATGCAACGAATTTATATGGGCAAGTGAATGACGACGTTGAAATGGAATAAATTGCATTTCTTCCTTAGTGCAGCAAGCACTTTATTAAAATTTAATAAGATTTTCTTCCAGGTATATTAATTATTTTTATGTTTTAGGCGCATCCACATATTATTAGGTGGACAAATTTAAAATTAATTTAATTATTTTAATTTATGCTATTATTATTTATGCTAAACATATTATATTTATTTTTTTTTACTTTTCGTTTAGATTTTGTTTATTTCTGTTAATATTTAATAATATTTTTATGTTTTGTTTATATATATATTTTAAATATTTTATGTTAGATATTTTATTATTTATATCTATGTTTTTAAATTTTTATTTTCTTTATTTTATGTTTTCTTATATATGTATATATGTATGTACACTGGAATACTGATAAGGTTTTCTGCAGTTTTCCTTATCCTTGCAACAAATGTTGGTATTCGGCCAATACGAAGTCGGCTGCAGTCGCAAATAAATTTATTTTGTTTAATAAAAATTTTATTGTGATTTATTTTATTTAAATCCCTCTGTATTGTGTTGGATAAGTTATGTTAAGTTAGGTTAGGTTTTTTTAACTAAAAAATAATTTCATATTTTAATTCTATAAACGAAGGTACCACTAACGTAAAAATTCAGTTTGTCCATATTTGTTAGTTATACATAATTTCCATAATTACTGGTACAATTATATTTCGTATATGGTACTATATATAATTTTTTTATCACTACGATAATTATAATGCTTTGTATTAATTTCAGTAAAGGAAGAAAAATTATAATTACTCATTTTGTTTTCAAAATTTTTAAAATTGGCTCATAACATCTTTTTATAACCTCCATAATTTTAGGTGAGTACATTTTAAGGAAATTGTGTTGAAAGTTTGTTTATATACATATTTTGTTTAAATTCGAAGTTTAAGTTACCTGAAAATAGACATACTAATCCTAGAAACATCATTTAATTGTACAATTGATAACATTTCATTATTACGCGTGTAATATAATTATTATTGCAAATTTCGCTGCTGATTTGTTAATAAAATATATAAATTATTTGCATAAACATACGCAATAAATAAACTACACCCATGCGACTATGTCTGAAGAAACGATTCCCAAAAAATTTCAAAGGGCCCTTTGTCACCCATATCTGTCTCACGCGCTATAGTCCTGAGTCCGGCAGCGCGGCGCGCTATGCGCAGGCGCGAGAAATCCCACGCGTGGGATTAATCCCACGTTCTGGCATCACTGTACTGAACGTGTTTGGACCTGCTCTCGCGCATTTCTCGTGCTAGATGGTAGGCGGTGGGGGCGAGGGACACCAGGGCCGTAACGAGAAAGGTGCCAGAACCCTTTTGCAAATACTTTGGCGAATCTGTAATTTGAATTAAGTAATAGGTCGATTGTTTGTTTATTGTTGGACGTGCTCGGTATTTCTGTAAGATACGGAGAGGATATTAAAAGATAGTTGAAAGAGGATAATTATGCGTGGGATATTGATAACGGGATTTAAAGTGAAAGAGGAGTAAAAGTGATGTTTTGTTTTGAACGAGAAGTGTATATCGTGGTAATGGCAATTTGAATTTGCTTGAACAAAGGAACGAGATGAGCAGGAGCAATTTGGCGGTTGTAATTGTGGATGTTGATATTAATAATCTGTTGTTGATGTTATAAGCAATAGAGCATGAAAGTTTCTAGATTTGATTGGGAACTTAATTAAAATGTTTGACTTCCGTTTACGATTATTGATCTGTTGTTGGTATGAAAAATTGTAATTATTGGTCACGATGAGTGGACTCCACTGTATTTTGATTTTGAAGTAGTGTTTGAAGGCGATCTTTACGAGTTTCTTATAAAGAGATTATTAGATGTTTCATTATGCAGCTTGGCAGATGCTTTTATTAATGTTTTAACAACTTTCTTGATTTTTTTCAAAAATAAATAATACCTTGCTCAAGTGCGTACACTCGACAAAGTAAAACTCCTAATTTTTAATTCTGGCAAACGTGTTTGTAATCACTACCAGTACATTGAAGAGGAATAAACATTAATTGAAAAAACAATGGTATTTTAATATACACTTTTATCTATTGGTTCATACATTTTGTCATTTTGTTATAGAGCAAAAAAATGTATTACTCCGATTTGACTCTGGCACTACGCATAACTCCAAATAATTAACGAGTTCGTCTGTTATGCTTTACGCATATATTTACAAATACGTATTTTAAAGGAACGTAAAAAGAATCGCGAATGAAAGTGTAAAAACACTAACCTAACGAAAATACAAATAGTACAGATAACGCGAATTTAATGGAGTGGCACCAATTTAAGATTAAACACGATAGAAACATTTGAATTATCTCCTTATTATTTAAACGAATACTGCTAAGTGTAAAGTAAACTTTAACTATCCATTGAGTAAGTGAATTTGATTTTATAGTGTAACTTTTTTATTATGAGATGCAGTAAGAATATTATAATGAGATACAGTAAGAATAATCACGCACATATTCTTCAGTGGCAATAATCTCAGGGCTTACTTTCGTGACACAACTGTTGCGATTCTATTAATGATATTTACGCTACTGCGTGATATCGTCATGGGGTAACCCGAATGTTCTGGAATATCGTGGACCGATGGAGGTAGCATGCGCATTTGCGCACTGATCGATGCAACGACGTACGAATAACTTCTTTATTTAAAGAAGCTTCTACACCATTTACTTATATAGCGATAATTGAAGATATGTTTTTATAAATAAAAATTTTACGCGCTTGAGAAATTTCGAGTGAGATTTTTTTCGAATGTTATTTCAGAGTTCCAGAGCAATGATAGGAGCACGCAGAGAAATAATTCGCACCAACTTCAATTCGCTTTCGAGCGTCACTGGACGAGATCAATTTCAACTTCACTTGCTATTCGCCATATTTGATAAGATTTTCTTTTCTCGTTACTCGTAACTTTTAATGAAAGAACAAAAAACAAAAAGAACTGCACGATACAATAATAAATATACTGGGAAGAGTTTCTTTTTTTTTGGTATTTGGTGGTTTGAGGTTGATAAAAATTAAAATGTAATAAACGAATGTGTGGTATTTGATAATAGGATGAAAGCTGATCTCGTGAAATTCACTAATAAAGTTTGCGATTAAGTTGTAAGAGAGAAAGAGTTATAGGAAACGAAAAATTGTCGGTCAGTATCGGTCAATTAGTTAATTAGTACTTCGGTCTAAGTACATAAATTTTTGATTTACGAAGCACATTCAGTTTTCGGTCTAAATGATCGATAATTCTAAGAAATGGCATTTAAATGTTAGAACAGAGCATGTCTGTTTAAACTGGTTTTTAGCAAACATCGGAAGTAGAATGTTTTTTTGAGTTATGTAAATTGGATGAGTTTGGTACATCACAGCTAACTTTCGTCAAACGACTACTTACTATACTTAATAACCTAGATATAGTATACCTAATAGAAGAAAATCACTTACTTATCTGAGAAATGAAAGAACAGGTCTAGAAAGTAGTTTTTTGCACACTCAAGATCGGGGCGCACACATTTAACGTGTCGTAATATAGAGCCCGATGAAATAAACAAAAATGGTCTCGAAATATGTTATAGATTGTTACATGTATTCTTTTATCCCAATGGAATGTAAATTTTTGGTACAGAAAACGAAAACTAACTTTACTTGGGGCCACACGATTGTCCTCTAGAGATGTTGGGATGTAATAAATATTTATTCAGTATTTTGTAATGCTTCTTAAATACTATTTTTGTACTTGGACGATAGACAGATACAGGTACAAAAAGAAAACAAAAAGTTGAGGATGAATTATGTTTGTCTGGGAAAAAAGACAAATTTCAAGTAAAAAACATAATATGTATTTTTTAGTTGAGAATATATATATATATACACTCATAAAGTGGAATTGGCTTACAATCTATAAAATTATAATGGTGTAATAAGCCGCGCTAAAAGAATAACTAAAGTTTTAAATTAATTTTCATATCTAGTAAGCTGTAAATAGTTTTAAGATGCTACGAGTGATTTATACACAAGAATCACTTCGAAGGACTCACTTGCTAAATTTATGTTAGCTACAAACTTATGAAACATTTGCTTTAATAATACTATGGATAACAAAATTCGTAGTTTAAAGTACGTACAAAGAAAACATTTGTCCACTTATGCATGTACCAGATTTGCAATGACTCAACACTCTTGTCAGTATCTTTGCTAGTAGTATCGAGTAAATTTTGAAAACTCTTTAGCCATTTGCCAGTTATGAAATCAATCTTCTACATTAATATAGGTAAGTAGCGCATTATGCGTCACATGTACAAATATAGGATGCGATACTCACATTCGCATGGTACAGTTTTGTTTGATTCTGTATAAGTTATACACAGTAAATACTGCTTGCTGACATAAAGTATGAATACGGGCGAGAATGTACATACATATAATTGAAGGAGATGGTACATTGCGCAAAGTAAATTTTATAACTATCACATTGTAGACTCGTGTCTTTTCAAATCACATAAATATTAACATTTATGGATAGGCTATGGTTGGACATAGCTTTGTTTACGTTTCAAATCATTTAACTATGGATTATTTCGATTTTGTTGCAGGTACTACTAAATTATTGTAATTACCGTAAATGCTATTTTATTAATATTACTTATTAGTGGCAGGTAAACCGATTTTCACATCACCTCCATACTATTTTGGGCATTCTCTGTGAAGCCCAGTGTGGAGGTAGGTGCGTCTTGCGACGATTCTTCCAAAGCCTGAGCATCCATGCCTTCTGGAACATTACTAGCAGTAGAACTCGTTCCATCATCCCAGTTAATCTTGAATCTTGTAACACGAGGCTTATCTCCTAAAATGTTCCGTTGTACCTTGTCAAACTGTGGCTGAGCCGGTGGATTTTCCCTAAGTTCGGCGTCTGTATATTCGTTATTTATAAAGTAGCCAACGCGCACAAATTCGTGACCTCTATAGGAACAGGTGAGTAAGACAACGGTAACGCCTAAAGCATCGTTTACTGGAATTCTGCTTACGTCGGGTGGATCGGCCTGTGAACGTAATGTTACTATTACTCGTTTGATTAAAGAATTTCTACGATCTTTGAGACAGCGAGTTGAATTTCTTTGTATTACCTGAAACACAAACATGTGTCTCCCTTCTGGTATCGGTCCAACATAAATAGTATCCAACACTTGATCGAATTCCTCAGATTCGGCACTGCCAACATAAATCATCTTCCATTCTAAATCTGAAAAACATAATTCTAAGGTTTAACGACGTATCGCAAAACGATGACTTAAAATTTGTGCACACGAGGAAGAAAATGTGACAATTGTATATTGCTACGCCAACCGAAGGTCATAGACAAAATATATGTATTTGGCAAGTAACACAGAGCTAACCTAAGAAGTTTAAAACTTATGCTAAACAAATGTACAATGCTTGTCTAACATTGAATTGTATATATACAAATTAAACAAGTATTAACCTTACCTTCTTTGAGCTCCTCGATACATTCGAAAGTAACTTCAAATTGAAAAGGGTTAAGAAAGGGTGAAGGATTATCAAGAACGGCAACATTCGCTAATTGAACTTTGGCCATTGTTAACTTTCACAACGCAAAAATATGAATGACAGGTTCGTGCGCGTTTGCTCGATAAAATTGTGGAGGAACTGTTGCTCGCAAGCATGCACAATGAATCACAACAATGGTTTCTGTAGCAATTGGAAGTTCATAGAACGAGGGATAAACAATTTCATCGCAAACACACGGGGTAGCGCAGTTTGGCGGCAAACCAACCGACCTGCGCTTCCGGTAATTTAAGACTTATCGTAAATTGTAGTCAGTCAAATTACGACGTAAACACGAGAGAATAAATATCGACTACTTTAAAAATAACGACCTGAACTATCGTGGTTGCAATATTGTGCCAGTGTCGAGTGTTAAAGTATTTCAATTCGAAGAAATAGAACGTCTATTTGCCGTATGCCGCCTTTTTAACGAAGTACATTTCCTCGTGATATTTTGCAATCGCAGGTACAAAATCAAGTTGAGATCTTCTCGGTTCTTGGAGTTAATTATTTTAATGTTGTACTCGTGTCATAATAACGGCAGTGATTGTATGAAAAATTAGGTAGAATTTAACAGAGAAGGCAATTATTGAGTCGAGGTTTCGCTTATGGTTAGGTTGTCTCCATAATAGAAACGCACATGGAAGTTGACGAGTGGATCGGCCAATCAGAAGACAGGATTCTGGCGGCAGGATTTTTCATTTGATGTAATTAGTTGAAGATCTAATTTTCGCACAGTGATAAGTGCGACAGTAATGTTTATCAACTCGTAATCTCTTTAAAAATGTAATTTGAGATATTTTGATTCGTTAAAGTATTAAGTTAGTACCCGGGGAATTTAACAGTCAATAAAATCTTTTTTTCCAAAAATGTGACATAACTACTTTTAGCCACTTAGGTCTTTATTTATATTTGTGAGTGATTCTTTTATGATTTCTTTGTTTTTTATGCAATGTTGAAAAGTTGTATTCAACATTTAGGACGTATCTAAACGTTTTCAGAAATCTGATTTGCGTTATCATAATTTCCAGTAAATACAATAAGCGCGTTCTTGCTATATAAGTAGCACTCGAATAATCTTAATAATCGATAATTTGAATAGTATTACATTATATATTTAAAGAAAAGTTATATATGTAAAACTTACATATATCAAAAAATTTGTACATAATGGTAAACGATCGTACAACTTGCTAAATAAATATAATTAATTATTTCTGCAGTAGAATCGTAAATTACTTTTAAATTGCAATGGTAAAATAGAAATATTGTTATTGTATTACGTGTATATCTTACCTACTCGTAGGTTTGTTCTTCATTCCTGAACTCGCCAGAAAAGTGCAAAAAGTGTATGGATCCGTGTATATACGTACATATGGTGTAAGCATGTATTTCGCACCTTTCTGGCGAGTGCAGTCCCAGGGCAGGAATAAAAAACACACGTCTTGTATTTACGACAGGAATTTTAGGAGTGGGAAAGCACAGAAGCGAATGTACCAAAAATTTATTTCTTCCAATCTAATGTGTATTTTTTTGCATTACCAAAATCAAATCAATTTATGGACAAACGTAATCCATACTAATAGTATGAGTAAAATTTACAGTAATGTTAAGAATTTAAATTTTAGGTACACAGTATGTGTAACAAAAAAAAAGAAATCAACACTGAAAAGACTGGAAACGTAAGGTGTTTCGCAAAAAAGCTTTTATTTACACTTGTTCCTCTCTTTTTAGCGCTATATTAATCTAAAATTGCATTAAAATCCCACAGATTGATCGCATTCATAATTGATCACTTGATGTGGAATGTTTCACGTAATAAATACAGCATCCGACATAAATTAAAATAAGAATCTTGCATATACAACTGATGAGTGTAAATTCCAGTGCATTGGATAGAATCTGAATGAATTCTATCATAACAATACGTCTACTCACAACGAGCCCGTATACCTTATTTACAATGTTTTATATAAACATATACACTGCGACTGCTTAAACCTATTATTATACGAAGTAAAAAGTAGAAAGTACTGCTTTGTACCGTAGGTTCTGACAAATAAAGTAAAAAATGCTGGCCTGTGTGAAGTTACGTCTCCCTCCTTCTATCTCCTCTAAAACGGAAATATTACTATGTTGTCATAATTAGCGCCAACTCATGAAACGCATTTGTCCATACATCATCGGCGAATTCGACGACAATTATAACATAATCACAATCTTAATAAAACTTAATCAATAAATCGTAAATCGGATCTTAATCTAATCTTAAACGCTAAATAAATCTTACAATTGGACTGAGTGATAAATTATCATAGACTGTACAAACGTCGTTTTCAGCTTGACAAAATTGCATCCTAGACTCGAAATATACAATCAATTATAAGTATTTTCCGAGTTGTATTTGGACCTCGTTCCTTTTTTTAAAAATATATTTCCTGTCAATCATCGTAAAGAGAATCTTTTCGGCATACATGTTGACTTTTGAGAAGGCTGGGTATGGAAGGAACAGGTAGTGATTCTTTCAATGATCTGTAATTTTAATCAATAAATTTTTCTGTTAAATAAACTTTTACATTCCCGCAATAAAATCTTTCATAAATATCTTTTTAGACCAAACCATATCATAATTAAACCGTCCGTACTTCTAAAAGTCAATGAATTCTGTATGTGTAAAAAAGTATTTGCAAATTGAAAATTAAGTCGTAAGGTGTTCCTGGATAAATTTTTGATCGTCGAAATCCCTACTTGTTCTTCCAATTTACTACGTAGCCACATTCGACACTGATCCAAAAGGAAAACCGAGAAAAGCCGTTTTCTTCGAAGTCCATACACTTCATGAGATTACGTTACTCTTCAATCACATGAATCTTAATAAGTACCAAATGCCTACTATAAGATCAAGATTCGAGATACCCTGGACTACCCACATATAGGTAGAAAGAACTCTAAACGAGTTCGCCGTATACTTTAGTTCTTTTCGACGATTAGCTTTATCGATGGTCGAAATAAATACGAATCTCATACGGCAAAGGCTCGGCTCGGACGTAGATGCGAATTAAGCAGGAAAATGGGAATGGCGAGTAGGTATCTATACACAGGACATATCTTACATAGAATAAAATGTAATTAGTCGTTCGAGTTTAGACCGAAGTTTGCGAGGCTCGGCGATCGTCTATAATACCGGAACGTCTCATCTTCCATGAATGACGATCACTGGATCTGTAAAAAGAAATAGTATCAATCAAGATTTGTAAGATTTACGATTGACAATTAATACTCAACGTTTTGCCTGAGAATGGGGCAAGAATCATTTTCAAATACATTACTCTCAATTTCAATACGATTGTAAATTAAGATTTTTTAATATTCTAGTAAATTAGATTCTCAAACTAAGCTGTACAATGCTGCCACAAAATCCCATCTGATTTTATTTGTAACTCGGAAAATACAAATTCAGATCAACTGAAATATGTATATCATCGAACTCACGTTCAGTCAACTGCAAACACCAAGAAACGTTCTCTTCTTGAGATGACACTTATCAAAACAACTATACCATACATTGTCATTATTTAACCGTCCGGTCAGTAACCAAAGATTTACTATTCGTTCAATAACTGGATGAGATATTGAGTTCGATAATTAATAATTTTTATTGAATGGGTGAATTAATAAAATTCGGACGAAAAATTGGCGTCGAACTACTTCAACTTTCGGGATCCGGGCGGTCGTAGAATTTTTTTAAGGAGACATTGATAAATTCTATCTTGAATTTACCGGACGGTTAAACTGACAAAACAATATAAAGCGCTGTAAAAGTCAGCATTTGCTCATTTAGCCCAATCAATCTGCAATTATCTTTCACAATCGGAACGAAAGAATCATGACCTTGCACCATTCTCAATACAAAGAGATTCCTTTAAGCCTATCTCATCGTCAACCCACCGTATTAAGATCATTTGGTATTCAGGGCGTGATAAGCACAACCTCTACGTATTGTTGTACAGCTGGTGATGACCTTGATGCTGACTCGGGTGGGGATGCTGAAGCGAGTGCTGGTGCTGATGCTGATGAGGATGCTGGTGTTGTACCGCGGCGTGCCTTGCATTGAACCTAACACTGCCAGCCAAGGAGCTTCCTCTACCATGAGTGCCTACTATGCTCTGCGTGTCGGACAGCTCGTCCTCTTCAGCACCGAGGCTTCTGAACCTGACGAAACCATCCTCGGCCACCAACATGGTCGAGCCGGTGGTCGTAGTTTGCTCGTGAACGCCTTGCACGGGCGTGTGCCTGCCACGGCTCTCGGAATTCCTCAGGGTTTGTACACCATTGCCGTGCCGGCTCAAAGATCCACGTCCCTCGTGCGGAAAATGTCCCATGGTTCCTGACTTGCGTATTGAATGCCTCTCGAACGTACCTGAAAGATCATCGTTGAGTCAGAAATGATTCTAGAAGGAAATCCGGCTTGCAAATTGACGAGTGATCTATGACTGTTTTCGTGGATAACTATGTGAGATAGGAAACTGAAATTTCACCGGCTGTTTCCTTGCAACCTTGTCGAAACACACGAATGGAAAATTAAAGATTCAAATTCGATACGTCGGGTTTAATATCACATCACCTGCGATGCAAAAAATTATGCACCTTCGATATTACACGAATGATTCTAAACAGAAGTCCAGTTTGCAAATTGACGAACTATCTACGATTGCTTTCGTGGAAAACTGCAATAGGTAGCAAACTCCAGTTTCATATTCAAGCTACTTAAAAGTCATCTTATGGAAGCTTACAAATGAAAAACTGAAGAGAAGCTAAAGCTTAAAATTAAACATATCACCGTCAACATTACATCACCTACTATGCAAAATTAAGACTCAAAAATTCCAGAAAACAGTATAAACCAATAAACCAAAAACAAATCAAGCCCAACCTGATATGTTCAAATGCTCGGGCAATGTGTTGAGCGGGAAGCTGTCGTCGTAGACCTGCTTCCCCGTCCTCATCGTGTAATTCTGAATAGCCTGGTTGGTGCTGCAGATGGCTGGATAAAGCACGTCGTCCATGTTCTCCGTGGATGTGGAGCTACCGCAGGGGAAGAGCGCGAAACCCGAGTGTGTCGAGTGTTGCTGCAATTGCTTCTCTCTCAGGGGATACTGGGATAGACTAGCTACCCAAGCCAGGAGGCCGCAGACCGAGAGTTCCAGTAGTCTCACGGAGAACTGCCAGCCCCACCATAGCCAGGGATAGGGCTGCGGTCGTTCTTGGATACCGAAGATACCGTACAATTGAACGAATCCCATTAGGATGAAGAGCAGAGCAGTTGCAATGGTAGTGGTGATGGCGGTGCTGAGAGCGACAGTTGTAGGATCAACTCCGACCACATGGTTGGCCCCAACCGCTTTATTCGTGGTGACGTGTATCTGCGAGCGCACCACTCGGTACACGTACATGTAGCAGAGACCCAAGGTCACGCAGACTACAATATAAATACACTGACAGATCAGTGGTAGGATCTTGGCCTCGTCCTGGTAGCCTAGCACGTGAGTGGACACGTGGAGAGACACGCATAGGACTATATGAACCGTAGAAGACAGGACCAGAGCTGCTGGCGAGAGGAACCTGTTGTTCAAGGCTGGTGCCTCGGAGCAACGAGCCAGGTAGAGCACCAGAGTGGCAAAGGCCGTGGACAGCAAAGGTGCTGGAAGGTACATGAGCACTCTTGAGAGTGGCTCGGGCAAGGAGTGGCCCAAATTGTAGGCGTCGTAGAACAGGTGGAAGCACCTGAGGGTGCAGACGGTGGTTAAGAGTAGGTGGACCGCGAGAAAGTAGGACTGGGTGAGGAGGTTGGTAGCCTCGTTGAAGCGGACGATCTTGTAGATCGAATAGAGTGCCATCAGGGTGAACATGATGGCTGCCACGTAGACGTGAAGGGACCAGGCGATCCTCCAGGTGGACTCGAGAGGATGAGTGTCCACGTGAGGCACCAAACGGTCACCGTCCTCGTCATTGGGCCTTTTCGAAGGTGGCGCAGGTGGCTGAGGCTGTGGATAGGGCAATCTCTCGGTGTCCACGATCTCAATGTTCTCAGTCTTGAACCCGTTTTCATTTCTGAGCCCGTGGTATCCGTCGTCCCCGTGCCGCCTGGTATTGGGAAGGTTGAAGATCGTTGGCTGCGTTACGGACCTTGCCAGGTCCACAGTACTGGACAGTCTTGGAGTTGGCGTGGCCGCTGTGGTCATTCTCTCCGTGGTAGGGGCCAACGGCACGCTCTGTGGCGGGCTCTTGGTCGACAAAGGCTTCAGTAGAATCTCAGGAATGTCCTGCTTCCTACCATTGCTTCCAGAAAGAATCCTGGAGATGCTGGGATAATGGAGAGTGGGCACGAACTCGTTCGTATTGTTTCTCCTCTCGCTTTCCGATTCTATCGTCTTCTGGTGGTGCTGTTGCTCCTTGCTGCTGGCACCACCGGCTCCTCCACTCAGGCCAACGTTCACTGGCTTGTTCCTGGAGTGCGCGTGCCTCTCGGGCACCTGAGAGGAAGGACCTTGGGCTAGATCTGGAGGCCTGATGGGTATCCTCTCGTGGGCTGGGGTCAGACTAGGCGGTGGCACGGGCCTCCTGGCACCTGAGTGCACGTCGGAGTTCGTTCCTCTGAGAGTAGGCTTGTCCGCGAACGGATGAAGATACTCTGGAGGTAGAGGTGGGGTGAAAAGGGCTCTGGAGGGTGGCGCGTAAGAGGGTAGCTCGCGAAAAACGGGTGAGACTGTCGCTCTGGGCGGTGGGTACCTGATGGAGGGTATCGACGAGAGCGGGTCAGGTGCTGAGGTCGTGGTGGACATGGGGGTGACGGTTGTGCTGGTGGTTATTGTGGTGGTCAAGGGCGATGGCACCGTGGAAAGGGTCGTGCTCGCAGACACCTGGGCATCATAGGCTGGCACGCTCCGTTTCGTAGTGGCCGAGCTGTGCGCGACCTTGATGAATATCGCGGCCAGATTCTTCTCTAGGGCGGTGTGGTCCAAGTTGAATATCGGACTGTTGGGTCCTCCATCGCCGCTCGCCGAGCACACGGCCGACTCTATCGCCAGCAGGAGGAGTGTGGCCACCAGCAACAGATGCATCATCGGGGTCATGAGGCTCGGTACCTTGGCGGCGCTTTAGGCGATCTAACGATTACCAAGGCCCAACATCGGTTCATTCCATAACCGAGGCTGGGCTGTAAGGCGGTGGCAACGACTTTGGTGCTGATGGGATGGCTGGTAGGATGGGCCAAGAAGATTATCCTGCAGGCATGCACCACCGGTAGGCCGCACTCTGGGATTCTCGGCTTAAGGACACTTGTTTCGTCGAACCTGAGGCTTCGCCAAAGGGATGCCTCCTTCTTCCTCGCCTTCTTCTTTGCCTCTCTCTTCTTCTCCTTCCTCCTCCTTTTCTCCTCCTCTACTCTCCTGATCTCGCGGATCCGGAATCAAGTTTCTCTCTACGGCGCCGTTCCGAGGTTGTACGTCACATTCCTCCAGTCTGAGGAGGGAGAGACTCTGGCGAGTGGGAGGGGTATCTAACTTCTCTAAGCTAAACGCAGCCTCGCCATCCTGTGCGCTCTTGCGCGGGTGTCCAGTCTGCGGTGGGGATCAGGGAGAGGGCTATATCACTGACCTCGCCGTTCACCAAGAGGCTCGAGGGGTATGGCGGAGGGCGAGGGCTTCCGGAGGGGTCGACGAGATTCTCCGTCGTGCTTGACCTCGGTGAGTTCGCTGCGCGCACGAGAGAGAGAGGGGGAGAGAGAGAGAGAGAGTCTGGGCAGTGATGTTATTGGTAGTGTTGTTGCTAGCGTTGGTCGCTTGTACGTTCCACGGTGCCCGATTGCGTGCATCTACACGCCTGCTGCTATCCTCTCACGGCCTGCTGGCGGCGTGCGTGCCACGAATAATCCGGCGAATATAAAAATCTGCTCTTTTTCCTCTCCTCTCTCTTTCTCTGGATATTCCCTCTTCTCCGGTTCTGGTGCTGCTGGTTTTCTCTTCCCTGCTCGCTCCCGTGTTGATTTTTTGGCGAGAATTTTTTTCCCTCGTCTTTTTCCCCTCTCTCTCTCGTTCTCAGTGATGTTTTTTTGCGTTATTGTTATTCAGAGCCGCGAATCGATTGGCTTGTTTCCAACGAGTGGAATCGTACGTACGGTAGAAAATGGCGGGTGGAGAGGGTGAGCACTTAGGATTACTCTTCTTGCTTTTCAAGGGGTTTTCAACGTCGATGCTCTTGGCTTGCCTAGATTTGAAACCTATCTACTGGGTATATAAAATGGTAAGCGTTCGTGGAGGTGGTCAGTAGGCTCGGTCCGACTTTGCTTTTGTCATTCCTGCTCATTGCTCGTCATTGCTCTCGAATACGCGAGAGCCTCGGACGACAACGCGTGAATCCTTGGGCGGGCATTTAATGAGATCGGGAAGCTGGGATCCCTTCAGGATCGATGGAGAAGGTCCTTGGTGATGGTGGTTCGATTCATCTCAATAGGCGTTTAGTTCTTGAGAAGTCCAGGATGCCATTTGCATTCTTTGCTGTTGCAGGTGAGCGCTGCCACGGGCCAAGTGCGGTTTGAAGGTTTCTGGAAAACTAAAATTGTTTCTTGTTAATGGTGTGGTATTCAGGAAGAAAATAATAAATGTTTTTGTAATGGCGTTTGGAAATAATTATTGAAGTTTGCTTTTGATGTTTATCTCCGCGCTAAGAATTACAAGGATAAATGTTTAAATTGTTCGTTGTTAATGGTGTGGTGATGAGGAAGGAAAATGAAATCTAACATTGTAACGGTGTTTGAACTAATGGTTAACGTTAGGTACCTTTGTTTTTGTGCTTTGTCTTAACTCTCAGTAATATGATTATAAATGCTAAAATTGTTTATTATTAGTAGTAGATTTTCCAACCCCTTTATCGTCATTCTTATAATGTCTAAGAATGTCGAAGAAGGAGAGTAGAACCAGTTGCGACAATGCGTTACCTTCCCCGAGACTAAGCCAGAAACCTCTTAAACTTAGTTAAAACAGTTCCTTCAATTACTTATACAATTTATGAACTTTTCGTTCCGTCCTTATAAAACTCCTAATAAAAATCAAATACGCTTACACATTGCATTATAATGCTCGAGAAACATAGTAAAATCAAAATTTCTCATGCGCCTTTATCAACACTTTATACACTAACCCAAACACCACAAGGCTAAAAAAAAAAATGAAAAACTAAGTCACTCCCTTTACGGTCGTGTCTAAAAAAATCCAGCCCCTTTATCGTCATTCTTACAACGTCTACACAATTGCGTCGTTATCACTTTGCGGAGAGTAGAAGGTGGAGAGGAGCTTCTACTCTTCTTGCGAAACAAGCTGCGACAATGCGTTACCCTCCCTGAGGGTAAGCCAAAATTTATGTACCGCGGCGGCTGCGGAGAGTCGACGGCGAGGGGTGGAGAGAACCGAGCGCATCTCTCGCGATGTTTCATCGTTCGGCAAAGTTTTCCTCTCCTCTCTCCCTTTTGCCACGAACCCGCGCGAGCGCGTCCGCAAAACTCGAACGCGCCCGCAGGTTACGGCCCGACCGCCGCTCCCGCCTCCTCCACTCTAACTGCAAGAAGACAGGCACTCCGTGAAATCTTATTTAGTTCGAGACCAATCCGCTTCGGCGGTTTAAATCGAGTAAACATCGTCCGCTCGTTGGAAACGTAATCCACGGTAATTGATCGTAAGACGATCCTTTAACGATATAACGGGAATATCCGAAGGAGGGAAGAGGGATGACGGACGTCAAAGCGGGAAGGATGAAAATCTTGAGGGATTAAGGTGTACCTTGTCCGATGGCGAAGAGAAGAAATCCGAAAGGGATGAAGAAACGTGAAGAAGAAGCGGAAGGAGAGAAGAAAGGAAAGTTGACAGTGCTTGTTAATGAATAAAGAAGATGACAGGGTGAGAGTAGCTTGTCTGATGTCGAAGAGAATAAATGCGGAAGGGACGAAGAAACGTGAAGAAGAAGCAGTGAGAGAGAAGGGGGAAAAGTTGACGGTGCTGCTTGAAGAGTAAAGAAGAAGATGAAAATGTGAGAGCAGCTTGCATGATGTCGAAGAGAACAAATACGAAAGCGATAAAAGAACGTGAAGAAGAAGCGGAAGGAGAGAAGAAATAGAAGTTGACAGTGCTTGTTAATGAATAAAGAAAATGAAGATTGGAAAAAGATATGAGAGTACCCTGTTCGATGTCGAAGAGAACAAATGCGAAAGGGATTAAGACACGTGAAGAATAAGAAGAAGGAGAGAAGGAGAAAAAGTTACCAGTGTTACTTAACGAGTGACGAAGAAGATGAATATCAAACATTGCGATGGTCTACTAAGAGGAGCCCAATTAATAATGTCCGTAAAGAAATTTCAACTTTCATTGCTTCTTTACAAAACTCCGTGATTTCTGGTAAACCAAAACAAAACTAATATGAATACGAACAACAATTTTCAATAGCTCGAATTTATGAGGTCTCTGGCCTGGACAGCTTCGCATCAATTCCACAATTACTCCCAATCGACGAACAATCATTACAATCTTTAATTCACCATACAAATCACACGATAATTAGCCTGCTGTACAAGTGCCGATGATTAGACACGAAGAATGACTCGAGCTTCTAAAAGTAGAAGGACGAAGATCGAATTACGAAAAAAGACCCTAGTTCCACCATCGTCGAGACCACCTGAATTACACGAAGAAGGGTGAAAAGGATGTGAAGAAGGAAGGGAGGAAAAGGTTGACAGTGCATGGTGAGATGGTGGGTCGAAGGCAGACTCCAGTTGAAGGTATGAATTTCGTTCGATACCGTAGACGAGGGAAGAGCCAAGGGTGGAAGAGAAGTCGTAGAAAGCTATCGTCCACGGTCATTGGGACGCACGTTACAGGAAATTGGCTGAAACGGTAAAAAGAGAGTGAGGAAGGGGTGCTGAAGGGGTGGCAGGGTGAAAAAGGGGGTTGCACAAGTGGAAAAAGAAAAAGAGAGCAAGAGAGAGAGAGAGTACAGGTGGATGAGTCAGTCGTCTTGCGGTCGAAGGTGCAGAGTTTCGAAACGTCGATTCGCCCAGTTTTATCCACTTTTATGGTGTCCTCCGCAACCACCTCTTTCCGTCTCATCCTCATCCTCGTGTTCACCTCCTTCTTCGCCCCGATTCTCTCCATTTCCTTCTTCAGGTCGCATCGAGAGTAAGTGCACAGCTCTCGATGCTTCCAGGCGAGTTCTCCTGTTCCCAGAACGGAAGTTCGCTGGCAGTTCTATACTGAACGTCTTAAACCACTTTATTGCGAATCCAGTGGGACAGAGAGAGTCTCCGGGTTTATAGGACAGGAACGATAATTTGAACTCTCATTCGATTTTCGAATTTTAGGTCCACCGTGGAACGTGTTTTGTTATCTCGATGGGTTAGACGGTTCTGTGGACTTGGAGATCGCAGCTTTGGCGCGCTTTGGAAATCGTGACAAATTGTGGAAGGCTGTGAATAGGGTTGAGCATGTGTGTTAACCCATTTGCATCATTAATGTATGCAGGGTGATTGAGACCGCGTACAGCCTTTTTATTTCGTAAATAGAATATTTTAGAGAAAATGACGAAAGTTGTATGGCTTCGAGGGTGACATGAGATGGTATTATTGGTTTGACCTTGAAGAATTACTTGATGGTGACGTGAAGGGTATATTAAATTTCTTAAATAGAGCCTACTATTTCTCAATACATATTCTTGTAGCTTATCGCGAGAGCTTTCCAAAACTCTCTAACAAAATAAATAATCTGGTCGAACAAATCAACGTTTTACCAATCTCAACTGACCATCATTCTCTCCACTCCCTAAAAAAAAGAACCGCAAAAATATACTCTATATAGGTCGTTTATTGACGCAGCTCGACGCAATCCGTGTTCTACAATTCTCTCAAATTTGTATTCACAAACGTTACAATTCTCTCCACTTCTTAAAAAAAAAGGTTCAAAAATATCTCTATACGGGTCGTTTATTGACGCAGCTCGACGCAATCCATGTTCTACAATTCTCTCAAATTGGTATTCACAAACGTCACAAGAACTCGTCCCAGTTTATTGATAGAATGCGAACTATGCAATCGTTGTCCCAAATTGAAATCAATCCCAACGGCTGAATGCGGTGGTAGAATCCCGTGCGCGAGGCTAATATCCAATCGGATACTCACTCTAAAGCTATGTTCCCACTGAAGCAACAACGAGGACCATTTTGTCGCCTCTTCATTGCCAAAAATTCTCCGACAAATCTCAATCTACGTTAATTCTGTACAGTCCAACGTCGAGTGCGTCCCGACGTAACATTTTCTTGCAACAGGTCCAATGTTGAGCGTGGCTCGACATAGTCTTTAAGTTTAACAATTGTAAGAAAAAATAGAAAAATTAA
This sequence comes from Tiphia femorata, assembly GCA_944319695.1. Taxonomy (NCBI): domain Eukaryota; kingdom Metazoa; phylum Arthropoda; class Insecta; order Hymenoptera; family Tiphiidae; genus Tiphia; species Tiphia femorata. The sequence continues at coordinate 12,629,615 of OX090897.1, forward strand.
TTCGGACCGCAAAGGTTTAATCCTCCGTGTGCCTGGCGGGGTCTCAAAGGCCCGACACATTTTCAAACGAATCTAAATAATCTATAAATAATAAACATGAGTATTTATTTGTCCTTTCATGACCGGTTCTGCTAGACCTTACCAGGAATTTTTTTCACCAAGCTCACGGAGGGTTGACCTTACCAACCACTTTATCCAATCCAAAAAAGAGAAAAATCATCCAGCAATAACCAGCAACTTTTCAGGAGACACGCGAACATCAAGGAAAAAGTTCCTCGTCGTTGCCTCAGTGGGTACAAGGCTTTATATCCTCCATCTTAATAACTTCGCTCGCATCTCTAGCCTATTCTCCGATACCGATGTGGATTTTCATACATACGAGAAGAGCGAAGAGTGAAGAGAAGGGAGATAGACTGGGTGGAAAACTCCTCGAGGGGGTTGGCATTCCAGAGAATCCGTAATAACCACATCTCTTTCCTTCTCTCTCTCTCTCCTTCTCTCTCTTCACTCTCTCTTCTCCCACTCATTCTCCATCTATCCAGATATCCGCATAAATCTCACTCTCCGCGATGCACACACGTTTGGAGAACCTGGTGGTCTAGGTCGTAGAGCTGGTGGAGCTGATCCTGCCTTTAAAATTCCAGGGCCACGCTCTGGAGCGCACACAAGTAGCGAGAGAGAGAGAGAGAAAGAGAGAGGAAAGGAGTGATGAAGAGTGAACTAGGTAAGAGAGAGAAGAGAGAGAAAGCTACCTTTTTACGTAAGGGGTGGAGCTGAAGCTTCGAGAGAAGGTAGAGGGGTTGGTGGCTAGGGGTTGAAGGGGATGGATATGAATATGGTACGAGGTTGGCGACGGGATGGTTTGGGTAGGTGGTGGGCTGCGGAAGGGTGGATAGGCCGGTGGCTTCCTCCTTTCAACGAGGCACGTATTCATGATTTTCATACGCCGATGGAGGCTATCGGATCAGATGGAACGTCAGGATGGAACGGGCCGCTTGAACGACGAGAACGGCTCGATGGTCTGGGCTATGAAAATTCCGCTTTTATCTAAGGACTGTGCGGTGAAAGAGGCGCGCGCGAATATGGAAGACGGCTAGGAGAGGGATCAGCAGCAGAGAGAGAGAGAGAGAGAAAGGATGGAGAGGAAATGGCGAGGGTGGTGGTGGAAAGAAACTAAGAATGTGGCGAGAGAAATGAGGCAGGAGAGACGAGATGGTTTGGAAGATGATGAGATGGAGGCGAAGAGAAGAAGCACGGTGAGAGAGGGCTGGAGAGAAATGACGGTGGAGTGAGAGATAAAAATGTGGCGTAGAGAAAGCCGGAAAGAGAAGCGAGGAGGTTTCGCAGGATGAAGAAATGAGAAGAAGTGTCTGGTAGGAAATGGAACAACGTGTGAATCCTAGATGGGTGTGAATGTGCAAGGTGAAACACAAATGTAAACAAATAGTTGTGGGTTAGGGGTGGGTTAGATGCAATTGAGAAAAGAGGAAGGGTGACTGAATTGAGAAGAAGGATTGTCTGCCAGAAGATACGACAATTTTGAGACAACGTGTCGAGTTAAATGTTCTTCAAGGTAAAAAGCGTTTGGTAAGTATAAACAAATAGGTGTGGATTAAGTCTGGTCTAGATAATGACGAGAAGTAGGTAGACCTAGATTAGGTCTGACGAATGTACAGGCAATCAAGGATCACCGCAGAAAAGATAAACTCGTATGATCCTTGTATGGCTTTCAATATAAAACTACATATTGTATCTGAATTAGGTCTGCTCGCGATAAAGAGACCAAAAGAACTTCTGCTGAAAGATGAGACAATCCACGTGCCTTAAACACAACGTCAAACGTATAGCGCAAAATCCATTTGGCAAGTATAAACAAGTAGCTACACATGAAATTGGAATTACTCCAAGGTAAAGGGTACAAGAGAGGACCTGCTAAAAGATAACCCGGCCAATGTGTCCTCAACACATAGCATCGAGGGCACGGAGTAAAATGCATTTGGCAAGAATAAACAAGTAGCTACAGATTAAATTGGAATTACACCAAGGTAAAAGGAATAAAAGAAGACCTTCTAAAGGATAACCCGACCCATGTGCCCTAAACACAATGTCAAGTGCACAACGTAAAGTGTACTTAACGAGTATAAACAAGTAGGTAAAGATAATATCAGAGTTAAGTTTGCCCAAGATAAAGGGACCAAGAGAGCTCCTGCTAAAAGATAACCCGACCCATGTGTATCAACACCTAGCTTCCAGGGCACAGAGTAAAGTGCATTTGGCAAGAATAAACAAATAGGTCAGCCGATTTAAACACAATGCTTGGCCATGCCAATTATACGACTACGGAGTCATTTGTGTACAAAGGCAGGAGATTTACGAGTCATAAAGCGTTGTAATCTCGCAGTTGCCGTGCCCAGCCGCAGACACGGCCCACGCTTACTCCTGACATTTCTCCAGTCGTCATCCTCACTCTCGTGTGTCCTCGCGCGATATCGAGTGGAACTGGAGAAGAGAAAGGTGGAACGAGAGAGGAGAAGAGGAGGAAGGAAGAGTGGCGAGAAGGTCGCTCGAAGCTGCGACCTAAAAACGGGTCAGGACAATGAAATCGAAGGAACACTCTTTCCCACACCCTTTTCTCTCGCTTCTTCTAGCTCAGGACTTTTGCACGATGGATACATTTCTTGAATCCACTTTCTCGTTTACGATGCGGAGAGATCTGGAGGTCGAAGTTGAGAAGAGAAAAATGCAGATGGTACTGCACTTTAGGATACAGGGCTAACGATAAGCGTGTGTATCCGTTGGATGACGAACATCCTCCACCTTCATCCCCTCATCGGCGCCAGAGACCTTTAAAAGACCTCCAGCTTCGTGCTCGCGGAAAAAGCTAGGCGCCATCCAAGCGGGTAGATCAATGCGCATATTCGCGACGAGTATTCCTCGTGTAAAGTCGTAATAAAGGCTCTCGTAGTAGGCCACGTCGCGTATTCATGATTCTCATATTGACGAGGTTCTGCCTCGTCGTCATCCTCGTCGCCGTAGTCGTTATGTGGAGATATCGAACGGAGCCAAACGTCTCTGACGAATAGTCTGAATAATCCTGGCTTTGCATTTCTCTTTCACTTTGCTTTTGCCTCCTTCTTCACTCTGTCTATTCTTGTTATCAGCTCCAGCTTCTCACTTTTTCCACTAGTAAACGGATATTCGTGTTAGTCCATGGATCTTTTGTGGTTTTAGGCGGACGGTAAGAATGCTTCTTTATGGGGTGACCTCTGCAAGTTGTGTAAACCTTCTCGAAGGTTTATCGAATAGTGATTTAAGGTGGTTGCTTCGACAGTATTGTTGTAAGTGTCGTCATCGATGGTAGAGTTTCACTATTTTTACAGTCAGTAACATTGTCGTCATTGTCATAGTACATGTCATAATAGTCACTGACGTTGTTGCATTTCTGTTTTTATGGGCACTGCCACAGTCATCATCTTTGTAGTAATCGTCATTGCCTTATACGCCATCTTCATAGTACTTGTCAGAATCGTCATCATTAACAATGGTAGGTCGATAGTGATCATTGATTTTGTCACTATCATTCTGCAAGTTAGTAAAAACATTGTTATCTTCGTAATCGCGACTATTGTTTTCGCAATTGTTATAAGCATCGTTATAGTTATCAACTTTAATGAAATTAACCCTCTATGGGACGAATTTTTTTCTTACATATAAAAAAAAAATTGTGCAACGGAAAATAAAAAATTAAACCTATATATGCAGATTAATAACAAATTTTTCAAACTTGCAAGGCATTTACTTTGATATTGTAAGTTGACTGTGCGGACAATCGTCATCAATATAATTCAGATGTATACGCTATCTTAAGAAAAATCTAAATTATTGGATAAAATGTCGATATAATAGTATGTGATCTGGAAATTACACGAGCCCATAGAGGGTTCAGCAACCCTTGTTAATAGGCGGCATTGTTACCGTTGCAGTAATCGCCATAGTCCTCACAGTCGTCATGAATTTATAGTGGTGACTGTAGTCGTGGCAGTCTTCATGAATTAATAGTCGTTAGTACTACCGCCACAGTCGTAAATTTCTAGTCATCACCGTGCTCGTCTAATTCATTGTCACAAGAGGCGTTATAAGGATCATTATAATCGTCACAACCGTCGCGATACGCGCGATGATACTCCCCGGTATTCTCATTTCCTGTCTTTGCTCGTTTCTTCTCATGCCTATTCTCGTCTTCCGCTCCAGTTTCTCCTATATCCACGAGCAGAATAGAGGGTGCGATTTACATCCTCCTCGGCATCACCCCGATGTTTCTCGGCGAGCACTAACAATGTCTTCTTTCTTTCTCGCACTTTTGCTTCCGGACTTAAGCAAACCCTCCTTGAGAGCTTATCGACTGGTGATTTAGCGGCCTGCCGCTCGGGGCTTCACCTCGCTTCGCAAACACCGGATCGTTCGTTCGTTAGTTTGCGCATCTGTGTCTCCTCCTCCTCCTCCTCGTCCACCTCCTGTTCAACCACCGCAACCTCCCCTCCTCCATCGTCGCCTGCTGGTCCCTCAGAGCCCACGGAGAGATTCACGTTGAATCGCGTGACCAAACTTGTCGGCACGCACACGCGCGCGGTGCCACGGGCGGGGTGAGTTGCCTAAAAGGAGGTGGAGGTGAAGGAGACGGTGTGGAGGAAGACGGACGAAGGCCACGAGGGAAAGTTGAAGCCGAGGTAGAAGGTCTACATGGTGCTTGCGGCGATAACGGCGAAGGTGGTGGAGGTGAAGGAGGTGAAAGAGGAGGTGGAGGTTGTCGAAGTCGAAAACCAGAGGACTTAGTTGAAAAGAAGGTAGATGCTTTACATAGTGCCTGTGGCGATAACGATGGAGGTGAAGGAGGTGAAGGGGAGGTGGGTGTTGTGGAAGTCGAAACCCAGGGAACTCACAATCAGTCGATAAGATGATAGACACTTTACATGGTGCTTACAGCGATAATGGTAGAGGCGGTGAGGTGAAGGAGGTGAAAGAAGAGGTGGAGGTTGTCGAAGTCGAAAACCAGAGGACTTAGTTGAAAAGAAGGTAGATGCTTTATATAGTGCCTGTGGCGATAACGATGGAGGTGAAGGAGGTGAAGGGGAGGTGGGTGTTGTTGAAGTCGAAAACCAGGGAACTCAGTCGATAAGATGATAGACACTTTACATGGTGCTTACAGCGATAATGGTAGAGGTGGTGAGGTGAAGGAGGTGAAAGTGGAGGTGAAAGTGGAGGTGGAGGTTGTGGAAGTCGAAAATCAGAGGACTCAGTTGAAACGTGGGTAAACGCTTCAGACCGTGCTTGCAGCAATAATGGTGGAGATGATGGAGGTGAAGAAAATTTAAGAGGAGGTCGACGCTGTGGAAGTCCAAAGCCATAAAACTCAGTTGAAAAGGGAGTAGAAACTTTACATGGCGCTTGCGGTGATAACGGTAGAGGTTGTAGAAGATGAAGGTCACAGGAGTCAGTTGACGACAAGGTAGAAGCTTTACGTGGTACTTGCGGTGATAAAGGTGGAGGTGGTGGAGATGGTGTAGGTAAAGGATGTAAAGGAGAAAGTGGAGCTTGCAGAAGCTGAAGATTACAGCATTCAAGCGAAGAGAAGCTTTGTATGATGCTGTCGGTGAATACGGTGGAGGTGGTGGAGGTGCAGGGGATGAAAGACGAAGTGGAGGCGGAAACCAAAGGGCACAGGAGCCAGTTGACGAGAAGGTAGAAGCTTTACATGGTACTTGCGGTGATAACGGTGGAGGTGGTGGAGGTGGTGTAGGCATAGGAGGTGAAAGAGGAAGTGGAGGTTGCAGAAACTGAAGACCACAGGATTCAAGTGTAGAGAAGCTTATACGATGCTATCAGCGAATACGGTCGAGGTGGTGGAGGATGTGATGGAGGTGGCTTCGATAAATTTGAAACCAGTATACCTAATGCCGCACACATCAGCCTGCCTCAGGGCATGCGGATAAAATGACGCGCGCCAGCTCGTACACTTCCACCTCCTCCACCACCATCACCTCTACCACCCTTCGTCCGGCAAGACAAATTCAAACACACGAGCGGCGACGTTGCATAAATATTTGCTCAATTTGGGCATGCCTACTCTCCCTCTCTCGTTTTCGATGCACCCCTTTCTCCTCCTCTGTGACTCCTCGTCACTGCCATCTTCCACCACCTTCGACCAGCATTTGAAATTAACGAGAAATAATGAGGTGAGACGCGGACGGTAACGATCGAAATTCTTGGGACTCGCCAGATGGCTCGAGTTTCGTGATTTCGGTAGCTTTCGTGGAAAGGAGACGAGGAGGTTGGAGGTGGCGCTGGTGTCTCGCTCGGGGAGCAATTATCTCGCGGTAATTAACGCCTGGAGGAGGAAGCGAATGACGCGAGGCATTCTAGATGACGCCAAGGGCTGGTGCCTGTACGGAGAGAGGTGAAAAGGTGCAAGGAAAAAGACGAGGCAAAAGCAAAGAAAAAAAAGCAAAAGAAAATGAGAAATGAGGAAAGAGGAAGAATGAAAATAGAAGAAAATTCATATGCGTATAATGCAGCCTGGAAAAGGTCCGAAGGGTTGTTAATATTGTGATCAAAAAATAGAATAATCTTGAAGGACAGTCATATAAGAATTATACGACTTATTGTTTCGTAAATCTTAAAATTGACGTATCTGATAAAACAAGAATATAACTAAAAATAAGTCACTCCCTTTACGGTCGTGCCTAAAAAGAGAGAGAGAAAGAGAGAGCAAGAGAGGATGCTTGTCAGTTGCTGTTTTTTTTATATTATGCTTGTGCTTGTTGTTTTTTCTCTCGCAGACATTCTTCTCTTGCGGTTAGTTAAATAGATAAAAATCAACCGGGTAATTATACTTGCGACATATGTTTGCCAAGTAAATAAAAGATTACCATGTGCTACATAAATTCAAATTTTAGTAAAACTTGCAATGAGCTTTGTGAATGTATATTTAGACAGCACATTTAATTATGATTATACATATAGCACATAGGACGCGAGTTCCCTGCATAGTTGGGTTTTCTTCTATTTCCTCAAATAAAATAGTTTAATTAAACCAATATGTAACTGTCCATTATATCTATGAATTTGACGAATTACTCAAAAATGTATACTGAAATTTTTATATAATTTAATTCAATTTTACATCTACCCTGCACATTATTGGCGTTTAATTAATACATACAGTCGTTTCATTCTTATTATGTAATTAACAGATCGACAAGTAAGCAATGAGTGCAAATTCTGATGATAATCATTTCATAGGTACGTAGACGAGAGACGGAGAATGAAATGAAAAGGGAGAAATGAGGTAAGAAGAGGAACATGTTCGATTCAGTGGCGAAACAAATTTGGGGCCGTTGTTGAATTTCGTTTGCTGACTGTAGATCACTTCGAACAGAGTCGAATTTCGATCGAACCCGATCCTGGTTTGCAAACGGGATACATCGAATGTTTACAATTTTAGAATCTCAGGAGAGCACGTACACCATGCTTCGCCTAGGTAAGCTAATTCTAGTTTCTGGTGCATACTGTATCTCCACGAAGAACACACAAAGTAGATCAATATTTACGAAACTTGTGATTAAATAAATTAAAGCCCAAGATTTTTTCCGATGGATTGAATCAAACACAAAAACTGCTGATGCGTGCAAAAAGGAAAGGGAATGTCGGGATACCTCGTGTTTGGAAAGTTCTCGTTTTTATCAAACTAGAAATGATTAGTCAGTCGAAATGATTAGTGTACAGATTATCGTTTCATAGAGGATTCCAAATATTATTCAAATTCATCATTAAAACAATTCAATCGCAAAACCGCCAATAAAAAAAAAATAACTCCAGCAGGTCGTTCCTACGACAAATAAATAGATTAACAAAAGGAACAATAAATATTCCTCTACTATTTTATAGATACTGTGTAGACTATATAATACCATAAAGGTAAATTAATAAATATTCACAAAACTCATTGCTAAATAAAATGAATCCTAAAGCTCTGTATCACATAAATTCGTCTAAACACAACAATTCCAACAATGAAATACAAAACTGAAGTCTCAACTTGGCAAAATCCTTTGTCCTTTCATACCCGCTGTTAATGAACTTTTGTTAACATTAAATGCATTTTTCTTTGTTGATAACGAAAAACATACTCTTCTTCAAGAGAATCAACAAATAAGTTAACCCAGTATTCACGAAACTCGCCTTCAAAGCAATTCCACTTTCTTTGTCACTTTAAATGAAACGATTTTACAACGAGAGACCCTCATTTCCTTCGAGAAATCCAAAACGCCTAATTCTCATTTCTAATAGACTCGCGAGGAAAGATTCCAGAACTTTTCTTGGAAAAGGCGTTGTCTTCCTCACCTCACAATATTCCAATAAAAAACAACTAAGGTCCAAATTTGAAAAATCCTTATTTCTTTCAAATTCCCTGTTAATTAAGTCCCGCTTACTTTAAACACACTCTTCTTTCATCATTATGAAAAAATATTATTTTTCAAGAAAATTAACAAAGAAGCTAACCCAATATTCACGAAATTCGCCTTCGAAGCAATTCCAGTTTAAAGCTTCTTCAAATGAAACGATTTTACGAGAGCACCTCGTTTCCTTTGAGAAATCCAAAATGCCTAATTCTCACTTCTAATACACTCGCGAGGAAGACGGAGGCGTCGCGAAACCGTCAACCAGGAGGGCTCGAGGGCTCTTCTCGGAAACGGCGTCGTCTTCCTCATCTCACAATATCCCCCCAAAAAATCAACTAAGGTCTAAATTGGAAAAAATCCTTATTTCTTTGAAACTCGCTGATAGTTAAGTCCGGTTTACTTTAACACTAGTTTTACCGAACATTTTTTATAAACACGATTTCCTATTTGAACCAGTCAAATTGGCTGGTTCCGGTAAATCTAGTGTTAAACACACCGTTCTTTGACCATCATGAAAAAATACTATTCTTCAAGTAAATTTACAAACGAGCTAATCCAATATTCACGAAATTCGCCTTCGAAGCAATTCCAGTTTAAAGCTTCTTCAAATGAAACGATTTTACGAGAGCACCTCGTTTCCTTCGAGAAATCCAAAATGCCTAATTCTCACTTCTAATACACCCGCGAGGAAGACAGAGGCGTCCCGAAACCATCAACCAGGAAGGCTCGAGGGCTCTTCTCGGAAACGGCGTCGTCTTCCTCATCTCAGAATATCCCAAAAAAAACAACAACTAACAATAAGGTCTAAATTTGAAAAAATCTTTATTTCTTCGAAACTCGCTGATAGTTAAGTCCGGTTTACTTTAACACTAGATTTACCGAACATTTTTTATAAACACGATTTCCTATTTGAACCAGTTAAATTGGCTGGTTTCGGTAAATCTAGTGTTAAGCACACCGTTCTTTGACCATCATGAAAAAATACTATTCTTCAAGTAAATTTACAAACAAGCTAACCAAATACTCACGAAATTCGCCTTCGAAGCAATTCCAGTTTAAAGCTTCTTCAAATGAAACGATTTTACGAGAGCACCTCGTTTCCTTCGAGAAATCCAAAATAAACGATTTTACGAGAGCACCTCGTTTCCTTCGAGAAATCCAAAATGCCTAATTTTCACTTCTAATACACTCGCGAGGAAGACGGAGGCGTCGCGAAACCATCAAGCAGGAAGGCTCGAGGGCTCTTCTCGGAAACGGCGTCGTCTTCCTCATCTCACAATATCCCCCCAAAAAATCAACTAAGGTCTAAATTGGAAAAAATCTTTATTTCTTCGAAACTCGCTGATAGTTAAGTCCGGTTTACTTTAACACTAGATTTACCGAACATTTTTTATAAACACGATTTCCTATTTGAACCAGTCAAATTGGCTGGTTCCGGTAAATCTAGTGTTAAACACACCGTTCTTTGACCATCATGAAAAAATACTATTCTTCAAGTAAATTTACAAACGAGCTAACCCAATATTCACGAAATTCGCCTTCGAAGCAATTCCAGTTTAAAGCTTCTTCAAATGAAACGATTTTACGAAAGCACCTCGTTTCCTTCGAGAAATCCAAAATGCCTAATTCTCACTTCTAATACACTCGCGAGGAAGACGGAGGCGTCGCGAAACCATCAACCAGGAGGGCTCGAGGGCTCTTCTCGGAAACGGCGTCGTCTTCCTTACATTGCTCGTTGTCGTTGACGTCGCCCGTCGGGTCGTTAAAAATTCATTCCACGGCATCGGTTGCCCAGGGAAGGATTATTCCCTTTACGAGCGCGACGCCCAGCGTCCCGAAAGGGAATATTCACGAAAGACGAACAGGTGGTTCGAGGAGGGCTGGAGAGGAGTGTGGAAGAGAAGAGTGAGGAGTGGAGGAGCCGCTCGTGCGTCGCGGTTCCAAACCGGCGAGCCGTAAAATCTGAAGGGATTCGGAGATTGATCGAGCGACGCGCCGGTTGACGAGAGAGTCGATGATAGGGTGGACTATAAAATGCACTTAATCGAACACCGATAACGGTGTAGCGAGAGGGCTCGTCTCTTCCTGTCGTCGGAGGCTGCAACGATTCTCGTTCCACGATAATGACAAATGGTACGTGTTTTTCTACGCATTACACAGATCAACAAAAAAAGCATTGTCTTTGTTTTCCCTGGAAACAAGGCTTTTGCTTTATTAACTCCTTGACTACTGTGGATGCCTATAGGCGCTTAGGAATTTTGTGTTTGTGACACTGAGAACGCCTCTAGGCGTTCGACGCAATTTGGCTTCCTGACACGAAGGGCGCCTATAGGCGCCCCGAAAATTATATCGGTATTTAGTCCCATAAATTTTATCTCAGACAAGCGTTAATGCTAATTTTGCTGCTACACATTCCGATAGACATCTGCTACTTAAATATTAGCGAAAAATCAAAGAAGACAATAACCGAATTGTGAAGACATCACTTCGTACCGTGGTAATTATTTTTTTGCTTAGTGAATCATTCCATATCACCTCATATTTTCTTGTTTTATCCCTAGAATGAAATATTCGAATAAGAAAATGTTTAACATTGCTTTCATGTAGTGAAATTCAGTTTTTCGATTATTGAAATATGTTTTTTGTTCCGTATGTGTCCTGAGTGCACATTATACCTCAGTTCCTGCCATATGGTATGGCCGGTACGTATCAAAGTTTGCCGTAGTCAAGGGGTTAAATCGAAGATGCTGATTTCAAAGGTCGAAGCTGTTTGCTCGAATTTTCAGTTTTGTTTTCCATTGGTAAGTAACGTGTAATAACGTCATTTTTCCGTTTAATGTTCATTGCTTTGGTTTTTTTTTATTTAGTTGTGCGTTACGAACGACATATTTATCCACATAACAATTTGGTTAGGTATTAGGGTTGAAATCATTTTTAAGAACTGGCCATGACGACTAGATAACTAGGCAGTATCGCAAATGCGCAAGTGGAAGCACAGCACTACTTTAGGATCTTGGAGCCCAGGTAGACCGAATTGTCGTTATGTGGGCAAGTATGTTGTAGGTACGTGGCAAATAACTCAATCATAAAAAAGAAAGCAATGAATATTAACCCTTTGCACTCCTTAAACAAATTTAAAGATTTTAAAATAATTTAGAAATTGCGTTGCAAAATGTTGAGTTTAACTCGAGATTCGAGTTGGCGTAATAAATGAGCTGTTCAGTGCACAAATCGATTAAATCCATAAGTTATGTTCAAAGTTATGTTACAAATATAAAAAGTAGGGACTTAATCAAGTGCTTCGATGCTTAAATTGATGAAAAATGCAAAAAGTGGAGTTAATCGATTTGTGCACTGAACGGTTCAAATGTGATGTCGAGCTACACTCGACGTAAGAGTGCTAAGGGTCAAACGGATAAAAATTACACGTTATTTACCAGTAAAGCACAAAACAGACGATATATCGAAAACTTGAGCCAATTTGAACAAAGGAATTCAACTTTTGGAATCAGCATCCTCGATTTAGTAAAGACCAAGACTGTTGACCAATGTGTTGGCCAATGTTTTGGCCTATCCTAATACATTACTCTATTATTATTCTCTTTATCCGTTTTCGCAATTTCGAAAAATGATTTTCGATGGGCGCTTCTTTAGAATCGCGAAAAAATGTCGGTTGACATTGTTCTGGAATAGCTTGGATGGGAGGGAATTTTTTTATTTTTTTATTTGGTTGTAATGAAATGACAGTTTTTATTCGATAATAATGAAAATGTACTCGATAGTATTGATTTTCGATAATAACGAAAAAGTATTCAATAGTATCGATGTTTGAGGATAATAACAAAGTACTCAATAGTATAGATGTTTTTCGATATATTCTTTTTGCTATGGATTTTCGATATAGACTTTTTAGAATTGCGAAAAAAATGTCATTTGGAATAGGTCCAGATTGGGAGGGATTTTTTTTCATCCGGTTTTTTCTCTTTCATTGGGTTCTAATGAGGCGATATTTTTTGTTCGACGATAATAACAATGTACTCGATAGTATCGATGATTCGACTATAATGACAAACTGTTCAACAGTATCGATGTTTTTTATATTATATATTCTTCCTTGTATCGGTTGTCGCGTTTCAAAAATTATTTTTTATATGGATCTGTTGGAATTACAGAAGAATGTCATCTGAGATAATGCTTAGCAAGAGGCAACGGAAATTATTCTTTATTGTCGCAAGTAATTCTAGTGACAAACTCTGCTGAATAATTCCCTTCCATCATTTTCCTATCGTCCTGTCTTACTGATTTTCCATCTTAATGATTTTCCATCGGTATTTCTCGCAATCGGTACGATATGTTTCAATCTCTAACCGATTGGAATAATTCACAGGAAGAAAGGGAAGAAGCAAACTCTTCTTTCGTTTTCCTCTTCATCGACAATTCCGATTGTAGGACGAAATCGGAAGGAATTGAAGCGGAAATTGTGTGTTCTAATTGCCACGTTAGCTTCGGAAGACGCGAGCTACCGTGGGTGCAAAATATACGAGCAAAAACCCAGAATGAAACCGCGGAAGGGACGGAAAAAACGTTGCGCGTGAATCGACGTTTTTATCCTCAAAAGCTGGAACCTGCGCGTGTATCAGGCGAATGTATACCACGTGAGTACAGACTCGTTCGCAAGTCAACGACTAATTACGTTTTTCTACTTTAAAATTGTACGCGCGTTGTTATAAATACTGCTGTAAAATAATATTATACACGAAGTAATATAATTAATAAAGTACATTTATTCGCACGATTTTAAACGAGTAATCTGCATGTAATCATCGAGGTGGGCTATTTGTTCAGTTCAGAGTGTATTTTATAAAGAAAATTGTGCAACGATCATTTTAATTATGACACGAGTTGTATATTTTCCTTTATAAAGGTATTAAGAAAATGAATAAAAATTTGTTGGCGGTATGAGCTAATTATATTGAGAATACTAAATACGTTTTTTTTTATTTCAAATAGAACGAGGTGGTTTAACACGTTGAATGCCGCGTCACTCATATGTGGGTGACGGTTTTAGTGTCCAAGTATATTGGTTTAGTGCATAATTATTGCGCCCTTTTTTAAACACATTTTATTCGACACAAATAATAAGAGCATGTAACAAAAATATCTTTATATGATCACTTCGGTGCATATGCGTAATCATGTGGAATAATCATTTAAAGATGTTTGTGTTACATGTTCTTATTGTTTTTGTCGAATAAAATGTATTTAGAAAGGGGCGCAATAATTATGCACCAACCCAATAAATGATCAAAATTGGTGTTTGGAAGTTTAACGAACGCTTTGGTCAGTTAACTAAACAGTCACTGAAATTCAAGGTGACGTGGTAGTCAACGTGTTAAAGATTCGATTATTTTACTTATAGCTCGACAATTGTTAATTAAAATGTAAATATTAAAAGAAAATGAGACAACATTTTAAAAATAACCAGCTTCTTCCAGAATACCAATCACAGTTACGAACAATTTATTTATTTCAATCTCACCAACCGTGTAATTCCTGTGTTAACATTATTCACTTCCCCCAGAATAGGTTCCCTCTGTAAGATTCTCCTTTAGAGCAAGTACTATAAATAGCTTTGTTTACCGCGCACCTGCAATCCGAACGATTCAATTGAAACTCACACCTGAATTGCGCAAGTGTCTCGCGGCTTATGAAGCGAGCTGTATACGTGAAAACGATCGAGCGAATGAGTGGTGAAGCGGAAAGAGAGAAAATCGTACAAAGGAAAAGGGGAGAGCGAACAAATTAAAAAAGTCGAATACGGCGCGCGTCTCATCTTTGTTCCTCGTCGTCGCTGTTCTGTTAACCAAAGCAGCAGCGGCGAGTGATCTCGTTTGCAAGGTAGAGACGTTGAAGGAGAGAGAGGAGAAGAGAGAGAGAAAGGGGGATGAAGAGAGAAAGATCGAGATACAAAGTGAAAGAGAGAGAGAGAGAGAACCAAGAGAAAGTTTTGCGACAAACTCCAATGGCAGAAGGGGGTGGAAGAGGGGGAGGAGGTGTGGAGAAAATGAAGAAAGGAGTGGCAAAGGGGAGAGAGTGGGGATAGGGTGGTAGAGGCAAAAAGCAGGGGGTGAGAAAGGAACGAAACAAATGAAAAGAGGGTGGAAAATGAGGATGGCGAGGAAGAGGCACAAACAAGGAGGGGGCCGAAAAGAAGGGAAGGAAACGAGGAGAGGGTGGAAATGAGGATGGAGAGGAAGAGACACGAACGAGCAAGGGGTGAAAAAGAAAGGAAGCAAATGAGAAGGGAAAGGAAGAGGACAGAAAGTGAGGGTGGAGAGGAGGAAAGGTAAGAAGCAAACGAGAAGAGGATGGAAAACAAGAGAAAATGAGAGTGGAGAGGAATAGGCACGAACAAGGAACAGGTCAAAAAGCAAATAAGCAAATATGAAGGGGGTGGAAAAGGACAAAGAACGAGGGTGGAGAGGAAGAGGCACGAACGAGGGAAAGGTCAAAAAGGTAGGAAGCAAATGAGAAGAGAGGGTGGAAAAGAACAGAAAATGTGGGTGGAGAGGAAGGGGTACAAACAAGGAAGGGGTGGAAAAGGAAGGAAGCAAATGAGATGGGGGATGGTAAAGGAGAGAACGCGGAAACCACTGGCCGTTGTAATTAATTCACCCTCCCCTTATTTCACCCCCTTTCTTCATCCCCGCGCGATCCACTACCCCTTCTTTTTCGCGTTCCTCATTCCACCTGTTTTCCATCCCTCTTCCATCCCTTTTCCGCCACTTCCTTCATCCTCTCCTTTCATTCTCTTTCTTCATCCCCTCGCGGTCCACCGCCCGTTTTCAGCGTTCCTCGTTCCACCTGTTTTCCAACCCTCTTTCCACCATTTCCTTCATCCTCTCGCAGTCTACCCACCCCTTCTCGCGCCTTCCTCCCTCCACCTATTTTCCATCCCTTTTCCACCACTTTCTTCATGCCCTCGCTTCACCTGTTTTTCACCCCCGTTCCACCACTTCCTTCATCCCCTCGCAAGCCACCCACCCCTTCTCTGCGAGTTCCTCATTCCACTTATTCTCCACCCCCTTCCTTCATCCCCTAGCTTCACCCATTTTCCATCACCCTCTTCTCTTTAACCCTCTCACTCCACCCCCTCCACCAGCGTCCTCTCCTCGGAATAAAAAGCTTGCCGGGCGCGAGATTAACTTCTCAAAGAGAGAGGAGGGGGTGGAGGTGAGGAAGGGAGAAAAGCTTTTCGCGAACCGTCGAAGAGGAGAGTCAAAATAGGCGATGCCGCTACGCGAGAAAGCGGTTGGGTGTCGACGGCGCCACTGACAAGGGCGTCGCGACGCTCTCGGTGAGTTCCACCGCGACGAGATGCTTTACTCGGTGTTGTTTCACGCGCGGGTATTTAGTGGCGCGTGTATCGCTGTGTTAAAGGTAGACGGGATGGCGCCAATTTAGTTTCTCACGCGAAAATTGCGAACCTACCGAGGAAGATGATTTATTGTTTTAGAGTCGATAGTGTTTTTGTTCATGGACTCGAGAAAGAATTTAAATTTCAATTTGGCTTTTTCATTGTTTTGGAGTCGATAGTGTTTTTGTTCATGGATTCGAGAAAGAATTTAAATTCGAAGTTGGATTTTTTATTGTTTTAGAGTCGATAGTGTTTTTGTTCATGGATTCGAGATAGAATTTAAATTCGAAGTTGGCTTTTTTGTTGTTTTAGAGTTGATGGTGTTTTTGTTCATGGACTCGAGAAACAAATTAAATTCGAATTTGGCTTTTTCCTTGTTTTAGAGTTGATAGTGTTTTTGTTCATGGATTCGAGAAAGAATTTAAATTCGAATTTGGCTTTTTCCTTATTTTAGAATTGATAGTGTTTTTGTTCATGGACTCGAGAAAGAATTTGAATTCGAATTTGGCTTTCTTCGTTGTTGTAGAGTCGATAGTGCTATTTTTTATGGATTAGGAGGTAGAATGAAAAATTTAATTGAAATTTTCATCTCGTTACCATCGTGCGAGACTATCTTTGATTTTTATAACTTTCTATATCTAGTGAGTGAGAGGTAAATAACCTTTTATTGGAAGGTCATACTAAATTAGAGATAAAGTAATAACCAATTGACATAATTTAATGAGCAACTTCCAGTAATTAGAAAAATCTAATTATTATGACAAAACGTTAAGCGCTAAAGACGAAGAATAAAGAAGAGAGAGGTAGAGTTAAAAATAAAACCTAACAATGGAGACATTTGCATACTGATTATTACTCAACATTAATTAAATCGAATCAACAAACTTACTAATCATCTAGGAAAATAATAAAGATTCTTTTTCCACGGCAGTCGCAAACGTCGTAAACAACTTAGTTATTTATCGAAGCTAACCCTACTTTTCCACGGAGGCATTAAATCGAGCCACGGAAACTTGAGAGCTCGCATCGGAAGGCGGGACCCTGGTAAACGCATCGCAGAAACTTCAAGCCACCGGGACATTCTCCATCCTGCTCTCTCATTCTCGAGAGGACATTCGCTCGCTTCCTCCTTCATTTTCCATGACGCTCGCTAAAGATTCTCACGAGGAGAGAGTCCTGCGAAGCCGAAAGAAGCAAGCGAAGCAGCGGGCGGGCAAAAGCTGCGGACCCGACCAGGAGCCATCCGGGATCGTTAATTTCAGCCGGGGGCGAACACTGTAAAATTTAATTATCCGACGCAACTTACCGGCCGTGGGTCTCTTGCCGTGACGAGAGATGGAAGGAGAGGAATGGAAAGAGAAAGAGAAGCCTTGGGTGGGTTCTCTCGTTACACGCGGTATTTCGCTTAAAGACCCCACCGTCCTGTCCTCGTGTTCTCCGCCCCCTCCCGTCTCCTTCTTTACCTTATCCACCTCCTCTGCCTTCTCCTCTTTTTCCACCTTCTTCACATTTTACATCTTCTCCACCTCCTTCTCACTTTCTCCATCTCCTCCTCTACATATTTTCCCCTTCTCCACTTTCTTCATCTCGTCCACCTTTCTAGGGTTCTCGTGTCCTCCGCCTCCTGCGTCTTTTTGTTTACCTTCTCCATCTCCTCTGTTTTCTCCTCTTTCTCTATGTTCTTCACCTTTTACACCTTCTCCACCTCTATCTTACTTTCTCGACCTCCCTCTCTACATCTTTCACCTCCTCCACTTTCTTCACTTCATCCACCTTTCTGGGGTCCTCCTTCTTCATCTGCCTTATCCACCTCCCGTACCTTCTTCACCTTTCTATCTCATCCACCTCTGGTATCTTCTCTACTCTCCTCTACCTCATCCACCTTCTCTTTCTATACACCTTATCCACCTGCTTTACCCTCTTCACCTTCACCACTTTCTCCACCTCTTTTTCTCCTTCTCCATCGCCTCACCCTCCACTCTTTCTCGTATTTCGCATCATTTCGGGTCGGCAGCCCCATGAGACTTTTAAGAGGCTTCGAACGGGATGCACCTGGATTATAAGAAAGTTGAAATATACCGGGAAGAGAACACGAATACCGCCCTTCCTCCTTCATTTCTTCTCTCTCATAAGATAGCGCTATCTCGTTTTATATTATCGCTTTAAAGAAGGGGAATGTAATCGCGGTGATCTCGAATTTTTAAAGATTGAAAATCATTACAACGGATAAGAAATACCTCGTTTTATAAATTCGTGCGCGTCGCGAGAATAATTGTTAACCCATTTGCATCTGCGAGTGGAATCTTTCACGCATCGAGCAGTCTGGGGTATTTTCGAGGATTGTTAGGATGTTTCTACGAACGGTCCACAGAATATATTCTTGAAAACTGACAGAGAGAAATATGCAAATTGATTAACTAGTAATTAATGGGATACTTTTCTGCGTGCTTGAAATCAGTTAATTGCTTTGGAATAATTAATGAAAAGCGAACCATTGGATCACGCGAGTTAATTATTTTAAAAACACCATTGCAGTTGGAAGAAAAACACATTTCAAAATCCAGCTTTCAAATCCGTCCTGTTTTTTCTCTCCCGAGAGAATGTTTGTCGCGACTTTTTATTTCTTTGTTTCCATATCTCCTTCTTTTTCTCTCTTTCTCGTGGGATATCCTCTTTCCTCTTTTCTTTTTATCCTTCTTTCACTGCTTCATTCTCTTTCTCGTAATAGGACGATTTTTATATTTCTCTATCTCTCGAGCCCTATGCGAGAATCTTCTCCTCTTTAGCTCTCTTTATCTGTCTTTCTCTGCTTCGTGCTCTTTCTATTTTATTTTTCTTTCTCTGCTCCGTGCTCTTTCTATTTTATTTTTCATTCTCTTTTATCCTTCTTTCGTTGCTTCGTTCTGTTTCTTATAGTAGAACGATTTTTACATTTCTCCGTCTCTCCACTCCCACGCGAGAACCTCTTCTTCTTTCGCCCTTTTCTTTTATCCTGCCTTCTTCGCTTCGATCTCTTTCTCGTGGTAGAACGCTTCTTCCATTACTTTCTCTCTCTCTTTCTATCTCTTTCTCTGTCCATCTCTCTCACGCGAGAATGCCTCTCTCCTGTTTCTCTTTCCTTTCGATTCCACGCCGAGCTCGCGTACGCTTCCTTAATGAAGCTTATCGGCGAGTAAGTCCCGCGAGCGTTACCTACGCGTACCATATAGGATGGTCGGGTCAAGAATGTCGTAATCGCCATTCTACGTGGAATAGTCGAACGTCCATTGGTGGACGGGACGTTAAAGTCACGGGCCCAGTTAGTCAGAGAGGCCTTCTCACCCACGAGAAGCACGCGTGTAAGTGCACGCATACGCGTGACACGCGAAGAGTCTTCATACCGAGGCCGAGAGGTCAGAGGACTGATTATCTTCGTTATTTATGAATCGATGAAAAAATTCGTCAGAAGAGGCGAGCGAAGAGAATGAAAGAGCAGAGGGATAGTGGAGAGAGGGCAAAGGGATAAGGAAAATAAGAGATAACGAGATTTACTTCTCAATGGTAAAAATGAAAAATACTGGGCATTGCTTTAAACCGTCGATACCGTATAAAACTCTACCAATTTCTTATACCGAAATGCAGCTAAGTTGTGCTAACCATACATATTTTATAGCTTCAATAACCTGCATTCGTTAATAGATCTGCGTGTATACTAATAGAACATTCGTTGTTTGTCGAGTTAGGTTTCGGCTTGTAAGTTACACGTTTGTAGGGAGTGCTTTAATCACATTTTGACACATAAGATGCGCTATATACTATCGAGCCGTAGAAACATATATGGTCCAAATTAGGGACCATTTCTACGTACATGTATTCTACACTTACAATTAGTAACTTTCGAACATTACACATCTCACATATTACTTATTGTTAGTTATACTAGCATTCGGAACGTATTTCTAATTACGTTATCTTTATCATCATGCTCTTTCATTTGCACCGATTTTTCACAGGTGAAAATCCTAATTTTAAAGATGGTTCGAATATTTCAGAAAACGATTGGTTCTTTGTGCAGCTCCGGTGATAGTTTCAGCATATAAAAAATAAAATAAAATAAAGGATTCTACAGATTGCTTTAAACCATTGATACTATATAAAATTCTACAAATTTCTTAATATGTGTACCGAAATGCAGCTAAATTGCACTTAGCGTATATATTTTATAGCTTCAATAATCTGCATTTGTTAACAGAACGTTTGGTGTTTGTCAAGTTAGGTTTCAGCTTGTAAGTTACACGTTTGTAGGATGTGCTGTAGTCACCTTTTAACATAAATGCTTGCTGATAAGATGCGTCAGATACTATCAAGTCATGGAAAAATATATGGTCAGAATTAGAGACTGGTCCAAATTAGGCTCCTTTTCCCTATTCGTTATTTGTGAAATAGGATTTACACAAGGGCGGTAAACTCGTCTAGAGAACTCGAAGTACGCGTGTGTTAATGCGCCCTCGGACTATGCACCTGGAACGATCGACATTTTCGCGATACTCACCGAGTCGAGTATTTCAACTTGGTCGGGTGTATGCGTGTAATGCGCGCCTATATGCGAAGCTTTAAGCGAGGCCCGTTCGTTCGGTTTCTCTCAGGCTAACGAGATCGTAACGCAAAGACGCTAATGGCCGGCCGAATTCATTAGCGCGCTTTACGCCTGTATCGGCGGCAAATTTGAGCGGGCTCCTTCCTTCGGTGGACTATCCGCGTACGAGAGAAGAAGAAGAGTGGAATTGAGGAGGATAAGAGAGGATTGGAAGAGCTTCGAGAAACGAAGACGAGAAGAGAGAGATGGTAAAAAGGAGAAACGAAAGGTAAAGAGAACTCGAAGTGAAATGATGAGGAGAGGATGAATGGACGAAAGAAGACAATAGAAGAGAGAGAAGTTGCAAGAAGCTTGGAGAAACGAAGACGAAAAGAGAGAAATGGTAAAAAGGAGAAATGAAAGGTAAGGAGAACTCTAAGTGAAATGATGAGGAGAGGAAGAATGGACGAAAGAAGTGAACAGAAGAGAAGCTGCAAGAAGCTTCGAGAGACGAAGATGAAAAGAGAGAAATGGTAAAAAGGAGAAACGAAAGGTAAAGAGAACTCGAAGTGAAATGATGAGGAGAGGAAGAATGGAGGAAAGAAGAGAACAGAAGAGAAGCTGCAAGAAGCTTCGAGAGACGAAGATGAAAAGAGAGAGATGGTAAACAGAAAGGAACGAGAGGAAAAAAGAAGTCGAGTGAAATCATGTGAAGAGAAGAAATGGACGAAGGAAAAGAGGTGAAACACGAACGGAGAAGACGACAGAAGGTGTCGTCTTCGTCGAGAACTGCAGAATAAAAACAATCGGAAAGGAAATCTGAGAAAAGAGAAAGGAAAAGAAAAAGGAGAAGAGAAGAGAATGGTGGAATGCGAAGAGAAGAGCAATGCCAGAAAGAAGGACCGAACAAGAAATGTGAGAACGGTAAAAAGAATGCAGAAAAGGAGAGAAGAGAAGAAGAACAAAGCGGAAAAAGCAGCAGAAAAACAAACGGGGCGTAACAAACAAAATAAACTGGCATTCACATTCGAAGTGGCCTTAATTACTCCACTGCCATATTTAGAAGCAACTACGATGGTAGTGATGGGAATGAAAAACGAAGAAGAATAAAAATGAAATAAGAGAAATTACACAAAAATTGGAGAAAAATGTTCCGTTCCACATTTTTACAAAAAGAAAAAAAAAAGAGAGAGAGAGAGAGAGAGCAGAGTCCGTTTTGACCTCCGTAACGTGCGCACACGAGGGCCACGTGGCAAATGGTCTCTAAATACTGATAAATAGCAATAATAATAATAATAATGAAAATAAAAAGAACAGCTGCGCAAAAGCACGCTAGTGGGATGCTTATGACGCGCGCAACGCAGTTACCGTAGAAATGAAAAAATGACCCTCTGTAACGTTTGTTCGCGGGCCGGACGACACTTTGACAATATTCAAAGGTCCACCTTTTTTTTTATTCGCAACGAATCGACCGATTTTCGGGACGCGCTTTGTCGACGGCGTAATAAAATATACACACATGCCTGCGCGTGATGGAAAGAACGAAACGTGGACGAGACAGCAATGAAAGGGTTGATTACCGAAAACACATCCTGCGGGGTAAACGATTTTTTATTTCTATTTTCTCTTCGAATCTGCATACAAGCTTCAGGTCCTTCCAAAGGACTTGGTTAATTAAGAAGAAACAATGAGTTTCTTTGACGTGCGCGCAGAGTATGCGATAACTAAAATGACGTGAGGATGTAACGATGTAGGTAGTAATTGTAAGATAATAGAGATACGGCGAAAGCGAAGCTCCGCGTTCTGAATATTTATCGACTGAATGAGAAAAAGTATATGGAAATTAAAACTTTTTAATTGCTTCTGTTATCTCTTTCACTCTTTTAAATTCATTTTTGGTTAATTAATTATTCCTTTGGCCAATAATTTCCCACACTATGCGCATTATTAACATATTTCTATTCAACTGCGATTTATCGTTATTAAATACGTAGCTGATTAAAGGATCCTTTTGTTAGTTTAATTTCTATCAATTTAAACTCTCGTACTCGGATATCCATTTCAAATCACCTAGCAGGACGTCAAAGTGATTTTTAAATCGAATTGCGAAAGCTCCTTTTGCCTCGAATAAAATGCGATATATATCATCCGATATAATTATTCTACCTAAATAATTACCAAGAGCAGAATATAATTGTGGTACGTATCTCGTAAAATAAGAGCACGTTCGCTTTACATTCACCCTGTGTCACAAGGCACGAATAATACCTTTGATTCGAATCTACGATGAATGTTACATCCGTCGTGAAAAACGATATTCTTCGTTTCACTCCACAAGCAGAATTTAACCGACGCACAGTGGGGTATTTGTACGAAAAAGTTGGCCAAAAATCCGAATATCGAAATCTGCTTTTAGCTGCCAGTAGCACTGTTTTTACATAGTATAATGGCCCTACAACAATACCTTACTTATTATATTTAAGTGCATTGCTTTCTCGATAAGAATTACTTGCCGATATCTGAAGTTTATCGGAGCTGCGTGTGGAAGCATTACTACTGCTATGTTACAGTAAGCTACAAACTTGATTATACTGTCAGATACACTATCTTACAATAATTTTTATCCGATGGATATTATTCCCGAAGGTATATAGCTTATTATTATGTATATAAATTTAACCCACGTGTCTGTATCTTATTTTTAAAATTATTGAAAGTATCAGCATAATTCTGATTATATGTAAGGCAAAATCAAAAATTCAAGGGATGCATCGGTACATCGAGAAAAAATAAATATCATATACACTAAATCCCTTCTCAGAATGAAATTGTTTCATACTTATGTTATTATAATGCTGCCAAAAAAGAAATATCATAGAAGAAAAAAAATAAATATAACAACAGGCACTGGTCCTAGAGCCTACCAAAGTCTAAGAACGAGATTTTAAATAGGAATTTAGCCTACTCTTAGAACAACAATATTGAAAATATAATCTTTCTTTCATTTCATTTCTTTAGAATTATCAAAAAAATTGTTTTAAGAATATTAGATGCGGAGCCTGTTAAAATCAAAAAATAATTTTGACCAACTTTTTGGTACGAATACCCCACACACTGAGAGAAAAGTATATGATATATCTAACTATAATGGCATAGTAACAAAATTATAGTTGGAAATATCATATTTATGGTAAATTTTACCATAATGTCGATAACTCGGTCGATAATGATTACGATAGAGGCATAGTATAACCAACTATATTATGTTTTGGTAATTATGCATTATAGGGGATGCACCTTCGATCGCTCTGGTTCTCACATATGTTGTACAGTTTGTGACCCTGAGTAACTTGCAAAAAGTTTTATGCGTCGCTCGATGTTTATTAAAAAGTTATTAACAAAAGAAGTTTGAAAAATAATATAACGTATATATAATATGTTAAGGAACGCAGACAGATATGATCCTGACTTTGACATATATTGCTCTAGGTGTTGCTACTGTAAACATACACACATAAACAAAGGCGCCGCTGTGTCGGTGTTGCTTGAATCACATACCTTTCAGTTGTAAACGATTAGTACGTTTGTACAGTAGCACTACACAGTTCGCCATGTACCCTAACCAGAAAGGCCTACTACGCTCTCAAGTTTAGATTTGAGCCGCCATCTTGAACCAACACCTTGAACTCCGCGCAGTATATAAAACTTGAGAGCGTAGTAGGCCTTTCTGGTTAGGGTACATGGCGAACTGTGTAGTGCTACTGTACAATCTCCATAGCCTCATTTTTAATCTTCATAATTACCCCATCTTTTTAATAAACATCGAGCGACGCATAAAACTTTTTGCAAGTTACTCAGGGTCACAAACTGTACAACATATGTGAAAACCAGAGCGATCGAAGGTGCATCCCCTATAATACATAATTACCTATGTTTTTACCAAAAATTATGGTTATTTCAACTAAAAATGTAGTATGGTCGAAAATATATAATGGTAAGAAAAATAACTATTTTATATAGTTGATATTACCAGAATATTTCATACATAGTGATAGAACTAACTATATTCACATAGCACATTTTACTATACACATGGTAACAAGAACAAAGATAATAGTTAATGATATAACCATTTGTATGAATCGTTCATTCTACTATATTTTGTATGGTTAAGTGAACTATAAAAATATGTTTGACGCCAAATCTAACTATAAAATATAGTGAGATTATAGTAAACCCAACCATTTTTTTCTCTCAGTGCACTGTGCGACGCGACGGCAAGGAAGAGAGCCTCTCGCCCTCTTAAAGGAGAACTTTAAAAACTTAGTCGAGAAATTAAAGTTACACGCTGTAACTTAGCCAACTGGCGGAGCTCGAGGGAACGGTCTCAGGGAGTCAGCAAGAGTCAGCAAGAGTCTCTCCTCGCGCTGTCGCTCCTCTCTAAAAACGTTGTCGCCGTAGTCGTCGCGAGAAGCCCTCCGGTGGTGGTGTGCCAGTAGTGGTGGAAAAGTTGATTCGAGGTGTCGTTGCACCCTGTCCATTTATGAACTTGAGAGCGCGAGCGGGGAATCGTAGATGGCAAGTTCAGAGGGGTAGGTTGGAAGGAAAAGGGTGAGCGAAGGTGAGGGGTGGAAAATGGGTGACCGGAGGCTAAGGAGGGGATGGAGGAGAAGAGTGAGTGACAGAAGAGGAAGGAGAGTGACTAGAGGCTAAAGAGGGGGTGGAAAGAGGATAAGGGGTGAGTCATAGATAGCACGAGTAGAGGAGGACACGAGTACGAGGAATTGAGAAGAAGAAAAAAGGGGTGGAAGGTGAAGGAGAGAAGAAGACGGAGAGGGGGTGATCAGAGGGTTAGGAAAGGGTGGAAGGAGTGACAAAAAAGGAAGGAGAGTGACCAGAAGGTAAAGAGGGATTGGAAAGAGGATAAGGTGAGTCACAGATGACAGAAGAGGAGGAGGAAGAGGACGTGAGTATGGAATTCGGAAAAGGAAAAGGGGGTTGGAAGGTGAGTGACAGAGGAGGAGGGAGAGGGAGAAGTGGCTGATCAGAGGGTAAGGAAAGGGTTGAAGGAGGACTGGGTGACTATAGTCCAAATAAAATATGGGAAGAGGACGAGAAATACAAGGAGGACAAGAAAGAGATAGAAAAAGAAGACGAGAAAGAAACAGAGGAAGATGACAAGAAAGAATAAGAAGCAGAGAGAGAGAGAGAGAGAGAGAGAGAGAGAGAGAGAGAGAGAGAGAGAGAGAGAGAGAGAGAGAGAGAGAGAGAGAGAGAGGTGAAGGTGGAAGATGACGACAAAGGGAACGACGACAATAAAGAGAAAGCGGAAGAGAAAGCAGAGGAAGAGGAAAGAAGCGAACGGTCAATACCAGGTTGAGGGGAGAAAGCGTCCAAGTTGGACGTCTAGAAAAGTCTCTCCCTCCCTCGTCGTCTCTCTCGACGCCCACGCGAACTCTCTATTCGAGTGCGAGGGAAACTTGGGTTAATTAAAAAATCTTGTTATTTGCGCTGGCGGGCCGATTCGACGTCAAGCGGCGACACGATCCCCTCGAGTGGAAAGAAACGAACTAGAAGGAGAGGAAAGTAAAAGGAGGAGAGAAATTTTCTGTGCTTCCTTCTTTTTCTTTCCTCTTTTTCTCTCTTCCACCCACCCCTCGTCGGTCTCGACGTCGACGAAAAAGAGGAACGTTGTGCTTTTTCGTTGATCGCGCACGACCAAGCGGAGCGGAGCGAAGTGGATACACTCTAACAGAGTGCGCGAATCGAGGGGGTTGAAAGTGGCGGGGAGAGTCGAACGAGAGTATCGTTAATTGATTAATTGCTTTATTAATGTCGTGGAACGACGAGAAGTTGGGGAAGGTAGAGATAAATGGCGAGAGCATCGCTACGATGAGTCTTTCATTTTTTTCACCTTCGTGTCTCTCTCGTTTTTATGACGTTCTCTGTTGCCTGGCAATTTTTCGATTCGGGGCGGGGCGCGCTTTAATTGAAATCGAAACGATTTTAATGAAAGGGGAAGCGTGTCCGGTGATTGATTGACGCGTGTTCGCTTCCTTGTTTTTTATTCTTTGGTGAGAATACGCGATTTTCTTTAAATGACCAGTGAGACGCGAGGAATTCGTAATTCTCTTTGGCGCGAATCTTTCTTGATATTTTTGTGTCAGTCAAGAGGAATCAATTTGTGGATTGACTTGATTTTATTGGCCTCGCAGAGCGGGATTTGAATTGCAGTTAAAAGGATTTTTGTGAGAAAGAAAAGCGACGTGGTGGATAGTGCCCCGTTTTTCAAATTAAACGGCAGAGGTTGTTTAATTCGGTCAAATGTGATTTATATGAAAGGAATTTCTGGCAATTGACGAAAGAATTTTGATGGAAAAAGAAACACGATGCAACTGTTCTTCAAATTGTTCTAATTGTGCGAGATATTTATTTAGAACGAATTTCTTTCGAGTACGAGAACATTTGTGAAGAAGAAAAACGATGTAAGAAAAACGGTGATCCTATATTGTTCTCGAAATTAAAAGCCAGGCGTTGGT
This sequence comes from Tiphia femorata, assembly GCA_944319695.1. Classification (NCBI taxonomy): domain Eukaryota; kingdom Metazoa; phylum Arthropoda; class Insecta; order Hymenoptera; family Tiphiidae; genus Tiphia; species Tiphia femorata. The sequence continues at coordinate 12,656,585 of OX090897.1, forward strand.
TAATTGTGTGATATATTACTTATATAAAAATTGACTTAAATGTCACTGTAAGTGTAAGGAAGTATTATTCTTGCGAAGGAATCTCGATGGACGAGTGCGTCCTCTTCATCGGTCAAGGCAAAGAAAATTCGTTGAGCTTTTTCAACTTTCCACCCTCGAGGAGGTTTTCAATTTAAATTGAAACGATTTTAATGCGTCGAGACGTGACGAAAATGAATTCAAGAATTCTACGAGTGAAGTGCAACAATATGCGATTTTATTTCAATATTATTGCAAACCCGTAGAAATGATAGCTTTCTTGCGAGCGAGTCTCATTCATCTTAATATTCATTACCAGACGAGAGGGAGAAACTCGTTGAACTTTTCTCGAGGCGTGCCTTAATTGAAATCGAGACCATTTTAACGAATAGAAGAGCGTTCAATTAATTTCTCGTTATTTGAGCTCAAGTGGCGTGCTAACTTGCGATTTCATAACAATGCAATAATTCCGAGTCTTGTCTTACCTTCGATCTTGCTCTCGAGACAAGGGTGCGTCCTGCCGAACTTGGAAGAGCAAACTTGTCCAATTTTCCGATTTTCCTGGCGATCTGCAATTCAAAGTTCAATTATTCGATAAACGCAGATTCGTCGACTTAATTTGAAGGAAAAAAGAAACACAGGAGACGTGTCATTGCGACAGTGTTAAATAGCTAAATATAAATAAATAAATAAATAAACGAATAAATAATGTTCTTCGTCGAGTAAAAATCTTTTTGAATATGGAGAAGTAAGTAATGAAAGGAATCCTGTTCTCGGAAGGAGGAAATTTTTTTACAAATCAACAATTGATTGCGTCGCTTAACAAGTATCTTATTATAATAATTTCAAATAATAAAATGACGGACGGATACGAAGATATTATACAGGGTGAGACACGTGACTGGTACCATTTTGATTTCACGATAAATAATAATTTGATTGAAAAATGTTTCAAATGAAAGTTGAATGGTTTCGAAGGGAACATAATCTGACATAATTAATTTTTTCATACAATTATGCATAGAGGAGATATGCAGGTCAAGTTTAGTTTTTTAAATGGAATTGCTTACTTCTTATTACTGTAGTCAATCGAGCTCATTATTCTGTATAAAAAACTATAGGGTATTAATATAAAAAATCCATTAGTTTGGGAGATATTTTTGGGAGATGTTTATAATTTTAATGGTTAATAGTTTTCTATGTAGAATAATGAACTCGATTGACTGCAGTAATAAAAAAAAAAAAGAAATCCATTTAAAATACAAAACTTGACCTGTATATCTCCTCTATGCAAAATTTCACAAAAAAAAACTACCCTATCCTGTCCTCCTCGAAACCATTCAAATTTCATTTGAAGCATTTTTCAATAAGATTATTATTTACCGAGAAATGGATGTGGTTCCAGTCACGTGCCTCACCCTGCATAACTAAAAAATACTTTCTCTCTCCAAAGATCCAATTTTTTCAAGCGCACAAATTTTCTCTTGCGCGACAAAAATCGTTTATCAAAACAATAACGTTGCGCGTTTAGTTTCACTTGATGCGGCGCATATAGGTCGTTAAACGAATGAAGGGCGAGATAATGTTGATCGCGACAACCCACAATCGAATTAGCAACGCGACACCGAAACCTGCAGAACGGTCGACTGTAATTCGCATTGAAATTTCACGCGAGGATATTAGAAAATCGTATTAGACAATCGTAGTAAACATCGTCATTGGCTGTGGTTAATGTAACAATTAGCGCGTGTATTGCTCTCTCGCCTGCCTATTACAAGATTATTCGCTTTGTGCGTTGCAGGAGTGCGTGAACCGAATTGGTATGCGCGTACGAGTCTGTTGTGTGGCATTTCTCAATTCGCAGAAACATTTGCGCGTGTATACGTAAATTTGGCGTTAATCTGCCTGTGTAAGCGACTTCGTCTGATGCGTGTCCATTTGTGTCATTAGTGAATTCGCGTGGCTGCATTTGCGTGTCTATTTGAACTTTCCGTTAATCTGCCTGTGCAAACGAATTCGTATGTATCTCTGTGTCATTTGTACATTGCGTGGCTTCATTTTTATCTGTGATATAAATTTCGCGACAATCTGTTGTGTAAACCAATTCGTATGTGCGCGTGTGCGTGTCATTAATAAATTCCATTAATAGTGGTTGTATTTGTACGGGTGAATGAAAGTTGCGTCAATCTGTCTAAATAAATGAATTCGTCTGTGTACGTGTCTGTTTGTGTTCATTTCCGTACCATTAATAAATTCGCGTGGCTGAATGTGCACACGTATATAAATTTTGCGCTGATCTGCTGTGTAAACTAATTCGTGTCTGTGTGTGTCATTTGCTAATTCGCGTGGCTGCATTTACGTATGTGTATAAATTTTGCGTCAATCTGTTCGTGTAAACGAATTCGTGAGTATCTCTGTGTTATTTGTAAATTTGTGTAGCTTCATTTTCATACGTGTATATAAATATTGCGTTAATCCGTCTGTGTAAACCAATTTGCATGAGTGCGCGTGTATTCATTTGTGTGTCGTTAAAAAATTCGTGTGGTTGTATTTGCATTAGTGTATGAGTTTTGCGTTAATCTCTCTACATAAACGAATTTGTCTGCCCGCGTGTCTACGTTTGTGTTCATTTGCGTGTCATTAATAAATTCGCGTGGCTGAATGTGCACATGTATATACATTTTCTGTCAATCTGTCTGTAAACCAATTCGTCTCTGCGCGTGTGTGTCTCCTTGGGTCATTGGCAAATTTGTGTAGCTCCACTTCCGTCCGTACGTACAAATTTATCGTCAATCTGTCTGTGCAACCGAATCCGTCCGCAAACAAATTTCTGTACGCGTGTCGGTGCGTTTACCCGTATGAAAATTCGCAGCTCTCTGCGTGCCGCGGGCACACGAAAGAGAGAAAGCCGAGAGTGCCGGAGCGAATGTCCGCTTCAATGCGCGCACCATCGGAGACCATAAAAATTTAGTACCCTATCGATTTGCGGAACGTTACGCGCACTCACGAAATGTTTCGCATTTGCAAATCGATTCTGATTATTTCTGGTCCACGGTGTTGTATGCAGGTCTGGCAACTCCTGTGTGAAAAGTGATGCCCATAATGGCCCTTTCTTTAATTTCTATAGCAGCCACTAGAGGCGTTGTGATCAGATGTTCCTGACATACGTAACCTAAAAACTCCGTCATAGTTTCTAGTTTCTCCAGTCAGAAATTAAAAAAAATCGTCGACAAGGAACCACTGAAATTTATAGAAGTTTTCAAGAACCTGTATACAAGATCGTGATCGGGTCACCATTTTCCTACTTGAAGCCAATGGAACGGCGAAGACAGTAAAGGCGCGTTCCCACGAGTCAAGTTGAGAGTCACACTAAACTTGACTCGTGAGAACGCGCTTTAACTAAAATCACGCGCTCACGGCTTTCAACCTTACTATTTGTCACCGCTACCAACTTAGATCGTTAACCAATAAGCCATCGATGTTATCATATCAACCACTAGGAACCCGTTCGTGAACTATCAGCTGTTCGATAAATGATTCTTATCGCTCATCTTAATGCGCGTTCTCACAAGTCAAGTTTAAGGCGCGTTCTCACGAGTCAAGTTTAGTTGAGCGATTGTTAATTGATCGACGAAAGTTGAATAGCATTTGAATCAGTTTTTGTTCACACGTTTCAATAGAAACTGATCGACCGTTTCAGTTTTAAACTGGCGTCGAAAGCAGTTGTATGCGAAGTTGTACAGGTATAGGCCCGAAAGAACGCACAGAACAGAGAGAGCATATATCACTTCTCTCTCGCACGATTTCGATACAACATGCCGGAACGTCACTCTTGTCGTCACTCTTTAACACTTTATCGACCGGTCGTGGTTGAGGCTGCCACTCAGTAAGTACCGGCTTAGTCGCGCGCGCAGTTACTCCCAGTACCGGCTAAATTCTCGCTATTCATTGTGTTGTGCTTATTCCTTTTGTTTCAATTTAATACTGATTAATAGGATATCGGGCGATAAGCGCTGGCAATCGAAAAGCCGATTAATAGGCTAGCGGTCGATAAAGTGTTAATGTTCTCTAGTCAAAGTGAGCGTGTCTCTGTCCAACAGAAGCGTTAGTGGGGGAATAAGGAGAAAAGGAGAAGAGCGTTTACGGTGCTGTTCGCGTTATCCTTCCTCTTCTTGTTTTTCCACTCTCTTACGTAGGACCGAGAGAGAAGGCCTCACTTTTGCCATATCTCTGTCCTTCAATATAATCTTCAACGCGTCCATAAGGTAGAGCAGTCTACGAGTATAAGTCTATGAGTGACAGTCAACCGAGGTTCACACGTTTCAACGCATGTTTCAACTTGAAAACAATTCGTGATGACTCGTTACTTGAACGGCAAAAGTTTCACTGGATCAAACTTTTCTTCATCAACTATAAAGTTGGTGAAGTCTATTGAAAGAAAGGTTCTCATCACAGTTTTCGTTCAACTTTTGTTGATCAACTAAAACCGGTCAACTAAACTTGACTCGTGAGAACGCGCCTTTGAACGCAATAAATTTCTCGTCGTCTCGCCAGACAGAAACGGTAGAAATTCGTGACGCGATTACGATCGCTCACAGTCCTCGAATCCTGTCCCTGGTGCTTGCACGTATGCTGATAACACAGAAATATATTTACAGGACTGGTGAAAATAAAAATTGGAAATTTCTTGCGCGCAACGCAGAATGCCTGGTGGTTTTATCGGTGATTTCGTCAAAAAACCCGATGGCCTGGAATCGATTTTTGTATGAAGCTGCATTGTTTGTGTGTTTCTGTGCCTCGGTGTGTGCGTATGTGTGTGTATGTGTGTGTACGCGCGCGTGTGTGTGTGAAAGTGGAAAAAGGGCGCGCGCCCTTGTGGAAAGGGCTCGATGCTATCTGTTCACCCGCTCGTGACCAAAGCATAAAAAATCGATGGAATTGAAATCGACGAATTGAATTGGACGGGTGATAATTTCTGTTTTTTTCCTTTTTTCCGTTTTTCCTTTTTTTTTTGCCGGAGGCGCATTTTAAGCGCCACGTCAATGACCCGAATAAAAACGTAAACGCGCCGTTTACGATTTGCTTTTATCTGGCGTAAATTTTGTCGTCGACTGTAACCATTTTTCTGCCGTGACGCGTGTGCGTGTCGCGTGTTAAAGAGGGGTAAATGAGAATTGGGTATTCAGAAGTTCCGAAGCTTTGTGGATGAGGAATTTTCCATAGGTGGGGTCGTTTCTAATGTGTTTTGGAGAAAGTGTGCTGTAGAATGTGACATTAAGAGTTGGTTAGGTTTATTAGGGTTTTGTGAGTGAAGATTATAAGGCAAGTGTGTTAAAAGTAGGAATGTTCAATTTCGCAAGTGTGATATTTTAAGGAGGCTTATGGAATTTAATAATGTTAAACTTTATGATTAAAAGTAAAGAAGATTGTTGAATTATAAATGTTTTAATTTTTACGAACATTAAATGATAAACAGCAATATCAAATTCAGGAATGACACTTTTTCCGAACCTAATTATTTAAACAGTCGCAAATTTAGAAAAGCCACATTTCTCAAATAAGCAATGCTACCCGATAATATTAAATATCGAAAAAATGTGCATTTGCCAATGAAAAATACATCGAATGCTAAATTCACAAACTTCCAAACTCACGAGTAAACAACAATGAAATATCCGAAACAGAAACTACTAGAAAAGAACCCTAAACATCCACATGCTAAATTGACTTTGAATTTCTCTTATTTATCCTCTCTCCGTTTTCTCTTCATCGATTTCGCCGAAGGTCTCGATCTTTCCGTCTGCGATCTCCGTTCTCTTTTCCACAATCAATTCTCCTCAATTAGTAATTAATTATCCGTCAATTACCGACGACGTGCTCCCAGTGGTCCATTCACTTGGATACAATCCAGTCTCGGAACATCCACTCTCTCCTTCTCTCTCTCTCTCTCTCTCTCTCTCTCTCTCTCTCCTTCACCTCCTCTTCGTTTTCGAGGACGAAGAACAGGGACTGCCTTCACAATTTTCTCATTCCACCGCCACCACCTACTCCTTCCATTTTCCATCGCTGGTGCGTCGTCCAAATCGAAGTTACGATCTTCGATATCCTCGAGCGTGGCGCACGAGCTTGGAGAAACTTCATTCGTTCCTCCTGACCCGTTCTCGCTATTCCATTCCCTATCGATTTCCGTGGCCTCCTACGCGAAACATTCATTCTACCAGGAAGAAAATGCACCTACAACCATAAAGATCGCGAAAGCACCGATACGGACCATTTTCCGTTCCATCTCTTCTTCTCTTCTCCACCGCCAGTGACTATTCTCACACAGGCGCAGCCCTGGGCGCAGCATTCGAACGTTTCTCCCGTTCCACGCCGCCATCTGCGATCTTCCTTTGATTATTTATTTCCCTTTTTACGATTACAGATAGGGTGGCTTGTCGTGCATTTAGTTCAAGGAGATGCCGTTGTCACGATGGCTTGTTTGGATCGTCGCCAAATTGAAGGAAATAAGATGAAAGGGTGATTGTAATTTCTGTAGTTTCACGTGATATTTTTGTTTTTCCGTTTGATTTGGGAAATGTGGAGTGGTTCTGATTGTTGGTATAATGATAATTTGATTGTGAAGTCACCTGAATGCCTCTGACGAGTATAAGTGGCTGGCTTTTAATTTGGAAGGGTTTTGAAAAATTTCGAGAATTTAATATAGAGCGATGATTTGGAATATGAATTAACAAATAGTTGAGTATTTAAAGGTTACTAATCGGGAGATATTTCATCGTGGAGATTGACTTTTGCATTTTTGGAAATATGTATAGCAATGAATAACCAATTTTTCTTTTTACTAATTTATTGTTCTTAATCAATTTCGCGGGTGTTGTCTCCTTTTAATAACCATCGAGCAATTGTCGATGCCCTGATATATTTCGCTTAGACGCTTATTTGTTCAAAGATAACCTACTATTTTTATTCGTTACTACGTGATATATATTATAAAGCTTAAAAATTGTCATTCAGCTTCTACGTATTACTCAAATTTTGTTTAATAACCATTAAAACCATGCTTACCTACGCATATTCTAATTCACTATAATTCCTCATAAAACAACCTATTATTTTTAACAATTATCTCTCATAAAGTTGCAGAGTGTTGGCAAAATCCCTAGACATCGGGCACTTCCTTATTTTCTCTTCTTCCTTCTCTAACAAATTCTACTTACATACTTATTTAACCAATAAATTGTTGATTGCTCCAAACTTTTTAAAAAATCCACTAGAATCGTGTGTACCCACGCATATTCTAATCCACCATTATTTCTCATAAAAATTATCGCGTAATCTCACATAAAGCTTAAGAGTGTCAGTAACATCCCTAGACATCGTGCACTTCCTTATTTTCTCTTCTTCCTTCTCTAACAATTTTTACTTATATACTTATTTAACCAATAAATTGTTGGTTGCTCCAAACTTTTTAAAAAATCCACTAGAATCGTGTGTACCCACGCATATTCTAATCCACCATTATTTCTCATAAAAATTATCGCGTAATCTCACATAAAGCTTAAGAGTGTCAGTAACATCCCTAGACATCGTGCACTTCCTTATTTTCTCTTCTTCCTTCTCTAACAATTTTTACTTATATACTTATTTAACCAATAAATTGTTGGTTGCTCCAAACTTTTTAAAAAATCCACTAGAATCGTGTGTACCCACGCATATTCTAATCCACCATTATTTCTCATAAAAATTATCGCGTAATTTCACATAAAGCTTAAGAGTGTCAGTAACATCCCTAGACATCGTGCACTTCCTTATTTTCTCTTCTTCCTTCTCTAACAATTTTTACTTACATACTTATTTAACCAATAAATTGTTGGTTGCTCCAAACTTTTTAAAAAATCCACTAGAATCGTGTGTACCCACGCATATTCTAAACCACCATTATTTCTCATAAAAATTATCGCGTAATCTCACATAAAGCTTAAGAGTGTCAGTAACATCCCTAGACATCGTGCACTTCCTTATTTTCTCTTCTTCCTTCTCTAACAATTTTTACTTATATACTTATTTAACCAATAAATTGTTGGTTGCTCCAAACTTTTTAAAAAATCCACTAGAATCGTGTGTACCCACGCATATTCTAATCCACCATTATTTCTCATAAAAATTATCGCGTAATCTCACATAAAGCTTAAGAGTGTCAGTAACATCCCTAGACATCGTGCACTTCCTTATTTTCTCTTCTTCCTTCTCTAACAATTTTTACTTATATACTTATTTAACCAATAAATTGTTGGTTGCTCCAAACTTTTTAAAAAATCCACTAGAATCGTGTGTACCCACGCATATTCTAATCCACCATTATTTCTCATAAAAATTATCGCGTAATCTCACATAAAGCTTAAGAGTGTCAGTAACATCCCTAGACATCGTGCACTTCCTTATTTTCTCTTCTTCCTTCTCTAACAATTTTTACTTATATACTTATTTAACCAATAAATTGTTGGTTGCTCCAAACTTTTTAAAAAATCCACTAGAATCGTGTGTACCCACGCATATTCTAATCCACCATTATTTCTCATAAAAATTATCGCGTAATTTCACATAAAGCTTAAGAGTGTCAGTAACATCCCTAGACATCGTGCACTTCCTTATTTTCTCTTCTTCCTTCTCTAACAATTTTTACTTATATACTTATTTAACCAATAAATTGTTGGTTGCTCCAAACTTTTTAAAAAATCCACTAGAATCGTGTGTACCCACGCATATTCTAATCCACCATTATTTCTCATAAAAATTATCGCGTAATCTCACATAAAGCTTAAGAGTGTCAGTAACATCCCTAGACATCGTGCACTTCCTTATTTTCTCTTCTTCCTTCTCTAACAATTTTTACTTATATACTTATTTAACCAATAAATTGTTGGTTGCTCCAAACTTTTTAAAAAATCCACTAGAATCGTGTGTACCCACGCATATTCTAATCCACCATTATTTCTCATAAAAATTATCGCGTAATTTCACATAAAGCTTAAGAGTGTCAGTAACATCCCTAGACATCGTGCACTTCCTTATTTTCTCTTCTTCCTTCTCTAACAATTTTTACTTACATACTTATTTAACCAATAAATTGTTGGTTGCTCCAAACTTTTTAAAAAATCCACTAGAATCGTGTGTACCCACGCATATTCTAAACCACCATTATTTCTCATAAAAATTATCGCGTAATCTCACATAAAGCTTAAGAGTGTCAGTAACATCCCTAGACATCGTGCACTTCCTTATTTTCTCTTCTTCCTTCTCTAACAATTTTTACTTATATACTTATTTAACCAATAAATTGTTGGTTGCTCCAAACTTTTTAAAAAATCCACTAGAATCGTGTGTACCCACGCATATTCTAATCCACCATTATTTCTCATAAAAATTATCACGTAATCTCACATAAAGCTTAAGAGTGTCAGTAACATCCCTAGACATCGTGCACTTCCTTATTTTCTCTTCTTCCTTCTCTAACAATTTTTACTTACATACTTATTTAACCAATAAATTGTTGGTTGCTCCAAACTTTTTAAAAAATCCACTAGAATCGTGTGTACCCACGCATATTTTAAACCACCATTATTTCTCATAAAAATTATCGCGTAATCTCACATAAAGCTTAAGAGTGTCAGTAACATCCCTAGACATCGTGCACTTCCTTATTTTCTCTTCTTGCTTCTCTAACAATTTTTACTTATATACTTATTTAACCAATAAATTGTTGGTTGCTCCAAACTTTTTAAAAAATCCACTAGAATCGTGTGTACCCACGCATATTCTAATCCACCATTATTTCTCATAAAAATTATCGCGTAATTTCACATAAAGCTTAAGAGTGTCAGTAACATCCCTAGACATCGTGCACTTCCTTATTTTCTCTTCTTCCTTCTCTAACAATTTTTACTTACATACTTATTTAACCAATAAATTGTTGGTTGCTCCAAACTTTTTAAAAAATCCACTAGAATCGTGTGTACCCACGCATATTCTAAACCACCATTATTTCTCATAAAAATTATCGCGTAATCTCACATAAAGCTTAAGAGTGTCAGTAACATCCCTAGACATCGTGCACTTCCTTATTTTCTCTTCTTCCTTCTCTAACAATTTTTACTTATATACTTATTTAACCAATAAATTGTTGGTTGCTCCAAACTTTTTAAAAAATCCACTAGAATCGTGTGTACCCACGCATATTCTAATCCACCATTATTTCTCATAAAAATTATCGCGTAATCTCACATAAAGCTTAAGAGTGTCAGTAACATCCCTAGACATCGTGCACTTCCTTATTTTCTCTTCTTCCTTCTCTAACAATTTTTACTTATATACTTATTTAACCAATAAATTGTTGGTTGCTCCAAACTTTTTAAAAAATCCACTAGAATCGTGTGTACCCACGCATATTCTAATCCACCATTATTTCTCATAAAAATTATCGCGTAATCTCACATAAAGCTTAAGAGTGTCAGTAACATCCCTAGACATCGTGCACTTCCTTATTTTCTCTTCTTCCTTCTCTAACAATTTTTACTTATATACTTATTTAACCAATAAATTGTTGGTTGCTCCAAACTTTTTAAAAAATCCACTAGAATCGTGTGTACCCACGCATATTCTAATCCACCATTATTTCTCATAAAAATTATCGCGTAATTTCACATAAAGCTTAAGAGTGTCAGTAACATCCCTAGACATCGTGCACTTCCTTATTTTCTCTTCTTCCTTCTCTAACAATTTTTACTTACATACTTATTTAACCAATAAATTGTTGGTTGCTCCAAACTTTTTAAAAAATCCACTAGAATCGTGTGTACCCACGCATATTCTAAACCACCATTATTTCTCATAAAAATTATCGCGTAATCTCACATAAAGCTTAAGAGTGTCAGTAACATCCCTAGACATCGTGCACTTCCTTATTTTCTCTTCTTCCTTCTCTAACAATTTTTACTTATATACTTATTTAACCAATAAATTGTTGGTTGCTCCAAACTTTTTAAAAAATCCACTAGAATCGTGTGTACCCACGCATATTCTAATCCACCATTATTTCTCATAAAAATTATCGCGTAATCTCACATAAAGCTTAAGAGTGTCAGTAACATCCCTAGACATCGTGCACTTCCTTATTTTCTCTTCTTCCTTCTCTAACAATTTTTACTTATATACTTATTTAACCAATAAATTGTTGGTTGCTCCAAACTTTTTAAAAAATCCACTAGAATCGTGTGTACCCACGCATATTCTAATCCACCATTATTTCTCATAAAAATTATCGCGTAATCTCACATAAAGCTTAAGAGTGTCAGTAACATCCCTAGACATCGTGCACTTCCTTATTTTCTCTTCTTCCTTCTCTAACAATTTTTACTTATATACTTATTTAACCAATAAATTGTTGGTTGCTCCAAACTTTTTAAAAAATCCACTAGAATCGTGTGTACCCACGCATATTCTAATCCACCATTATTTCTCATAAAAATTATCGCGTAATTTCACATAAAGCTTAAGAGTGTCAGTAACATCCCTAGACATCGTGCACTTCCTTATTTTCTCTTCTTCCTTCTCTAACAATTTTTACTTACATACTTATTTAACCAATAAATTGTTGGTTGCTCCAAACTTTTTAAAAAATCCACTAGAATCGTGTGTACCCACGCATATTCTAAACCACCATTATTTCTCATAAAAATTATCGCGTAATCTCACATAAAGCTTAAGAGTGTCAGTAACATCCCTAGACATCGTGCACTTCCTTATTTTCTCTTCTTCCTTCTCTAACAATTTTTACTTATATACTTATTTAACCAATAAATTGTTGGTTGCTCCAAACTTTTTAAAAAATCCACTAGAATCGTGTGTACCCACGCATATTCTAATCCACCATTATTTCTCATAAAAATTATCACGTAATCTCACATAAAGCTTAAGAGTGTCAGTAACATCCCTAGACATCGTGCACTTCCTTATTTTCTCTTCTTCCTTCTCTAACAATTTTTACTTACATACTTATTTAACCAATAAATTGTTGGTTGCTCCAAACTTTTTAAAAAATCCACTAGAATCGTGTGTACCCACGCATATTTTAAACCACCATTATTTCTCATAAAAATTATCGCGTAATCTCACATAAAGCTTAAGAGTGTCAGTAACATCCCTAGACATCGTGCACTTCCTTATTTTCTCTTCTTGCTTCTCTAACAATTTTTACTTATATACTTATTTAACCAATAAATTGTTGGTTGCTCCAAACTTTTTAAAAAATCCACTAGAATCGTGTGTACCCACGCATATTCTAATCCACCATTATTTCTCATAAAAATTATCGCGTAATCTCACATAAAGCTTAAGAGTGTCAGTAAAATCCCTAGACATCGTGCACTTCCTCATTTTCTCTTCTTCCATCACCTTCCGCGCCTTATCCTCGCACTTCTTTCCCTAGTGCAACTCAAGGCGGCGCGGCGTGGCGGAGGATGGGAGAGCGTTTGTTACGCCCGGCCGTATAATCTTTACACGCAAGAGTCCGACGATAAAGCTCACTCCGCCTCTGGTTAGAATAAGGGCCAGACATTAACTTCGTGAACTCGGTACCTACGGCATTGCCCGAGCTTAATGAAATTCTCTGTCTGCTGGATAGTCCGAGGGTAGAACAAGAAGGGTGGCTGGGTGGGTAAAGGGGTGAATGGAAGAGAAGAGAAGGAATTGTTAAGAGTGGATGCAAGAAGAGAAGGGGTTGTTAAGAGTGGACGCAAGAAGAGAAGGGGTTGTTAAGAGTGGATGTGAGAAGAGAAGAGATTGTAGGGAGGGGCTTGAGGAAAGAAAGGTGAGAGAAGGGGTTGCAGAGGTTGAGTGGAAGAAGTCAAGGTAAGGAGAGACTGTGGAGATTTAATGGGGAAGAAGAGAAGGAATTGAAGATATCGATTGGAGGAAGAGAAGAAAAAGTTGTGAAGGGTGTAAGAGGATAGGAGAAGAATGTTACGCGCTTGCACGAGATGAGTAAAAGAGGAGGACTAAAGAAGAAGTTCAAAGGGATGTGTGGAATGGAACAGAAAAGTGGAAGGAGTTGAACTAGGTGGAATGACAAATTAATCTACAAAGCAAAGACTACAGGTTATAGAAACATAAAAAAAAAAGCGAAATGTGGGTGGAAGAAAAGAAAGATAGAAGAGGTTGAACAGAGTAGAAGAACAAAATTAGAAGGCAATACTAAAAGAGGCCATAGGAAGTGAAAGAAAAGAAAAGTGAAAAAGGGAAAAGTAGTTGAAGAATGTGGGTGAAAGAAGAGAATGATAGAAGTGGTTGAACAGGGTGGATGAAAAAAATTCACACAGAGAGAAGAAGTTGAAGGTGAATAGAAGGAGACGAGACTAAAAGAGGAGGTCATAGAAAGTAAAAGAAGAAAAAAAGCGAAAGGAAAATTCTAAATCGGATAATCAAAATAGAAGAGGAAAAGACAAGAGGATAGTGGAGAAATGTGGACAGAAGACAGAGACACCTCGGGAAGGAGGGGAAAAAAAGTAGACTATATAAAAAGAACAGAAGGAGAGAGGAAAGCGAAGAGGTCGGATCGTGGGGGACGAAAACGAAAAGAAAACGTAGATGAAAGGAAGGAGATGGAGGTGTGTCGTGTTCCCTTGTGTCTTTATCGTGAAAACAGCCAAGAAAAGCTGCCAAGCTGATTTAGAAACGAGTCTCGTCGTCGCAGGATCCGCCCCTGTGGGACGACAGTCATTCTCCAGTCTGGTCCCACGAGGGCCACGCGCAATCTGAGTATTATGCGCTCGACGAAGCCCCACGTGTAAACAAATCTATTGTTTGCCAGTGAATAACGCAAAGAATGGGCCAAAACAAATTTTTCTATAACACACGATACCACCGAAAAAAGTGAAAAAAACAAACAAACAAAAGAGAAACAAGAAATGCTGCTGTCCAATGCGATTGTATTTTTCTTGTTTGTTTTATATCAGAACGAAAGGATAAATTGAATGGCGCATTAATATGCGTAATTTCGTTGAATTATTAAATCCCCCATTTTGCATATTCAACGTGGCAACCGTCCTCCCACTGTTGTCTCGTCGTCGTTCAACGAAATCAAATTTTTGTGGGAATTGTTCTGCGTTTAATGCACCGTGGCGGCTATAAAAGCGAATTTTATTATCAATTGGTATGCTTGAATTCAATGAAACGCGTTATTTTGAACAGAATAATAGCGATGTTTGATCTTAATAAATAATAATCGTTATTTAACACCTGCCATTGGACGAGAAAACTGTAATTTGTTATAGAACGATTATTGCGTTCGAATTTATCGAACGGTGAAAAATTGTATAGAAGAGAAATAATGACAGTTAAATGATTGTCAAACATTTTTACTATATATGAGAAAATACGACCTGCGAAAATATAACTTCTCAAGCTCGTCAAAATAATGTAAACCGAATACACAAAATATAGCTTAAAGAATACTACTGGATACAAAAGACACAATCTGCTTCAGTTTAAATATCGCATTTACTTTTTCCTGTGGCCCCACGGTGGTCACCGGTGACCTGCAGAAAAATCATTACAAGCACGATTGTTATATAACCACAATTTGCAGTACTTTAGATCATATGTTAACGAAAAAAAAAAAAAAAACGTCCAAAACATGCAAAGTGTGGCGCCACGGACGGTAATCCACGGAAAATCAGCGTGGCAGACAATGCGTTAATCAAAAAATCGGAATTAAAAAAAAAGAACACCATCAACAAATAACATTGCCGAAAAAATACAACTGGATACAAAAGATACTACATCTTATAGTCTAATTCTCGCGTTCACCTCCAGGGGTTATATACACCTGAGGATATACACGATGAGGGATGGCATTGTATAATGAAGAAAAGAACAAAAAAATCCCGATAATTTTAAATGAACGGGGTATACAACAGGCGATGGTCACCTCTCCAAGAGCAGACCTTAGTATACCGTACCAAAAATGGACTTAGTTTTCATTTTTTGGTAATACAAAAATTCATACGGACCGTTGAAAATATCCATTAAAAGTAGTCCACATGTCCGCATCAAAAAGTTTTCAAACATAACGAAAAAGTAAAAAATCCCAAAATCACCCATAATTTAAATCCTTGAGGGTGTATGTAACTCGTCGATCTAAAAAATAGCGATTAAAGAGAAAAGAAAGAAACCGCAAAAAGAGAAACAGCCCAGTACCACCAAACAGACCCCTAAGTATTATTGTCGAAGAAATTATTGCCGAGCGCGAAGGGCACGAGGACTTACCAAATTACAACTTACGAAACGCTCGTTCGGCGTGTCGCACGGGCCGCAAACGTTGGAAAACTTGGTTTCGCACGAGCCACCGCGAGCGGGCCAATTATCCGGTAATAATAAACTCCTAATTGAAGCTCTACAACTGAAATTGGGAATGTGGGTGGGACGGTGCTCGCGTGAGCCAAATTCGACGTTAAACAACGCCTGTATTACGGCATTATCGTAGGCATCGCGCCAGCGGCGTAGGCGAGGGGGTGGAGGTCGCAGAAGTGGACTGGTGGTGTCGTAGGTGGGGGTAGTTTGCTCCGGATATTTATCCTCGAGCGTTTTAACGATTAATGAAATTACAGGGGGGGTCCGGATAAAAGCGGGCTTGGAGCGCGCGAAGCAACTATTTTCATTCGGTTTGAGGCTCGGAACTGTCTGACGCAGAAATTTCTCGATCGAAAATTATTGCTCCGTAGATGGGCGCAGGGAGGTGGTCGTGGTTTGAAATGGGAGATGGAGGAGGGCACGAGAGTTTGATTAATTTTCGAGGTTTTCAATTTTCCTTTCTCCACGCCCATTTCTCTCCCTCACTTTCCGTCTGTGGGCTGGTGCCTGGTATCGATCAAATTTTCTATCTCGACGCCCGAGAGCGTTTGAATGCTTCGTGAAAAGCTTCTCCACCATCGGCGCGCATGAATTCTCTTTAATCGCGATGGATTGGGTTGTGTTGAAATTAGAGGTGGTTTTCTTTCGTTATAAATCGGTGGGGTGTGAAGTGAGAGATTCGTCGATCTGGATAAGATATCGTGGATAACGAGAGAATTTTGAGAATTCCAGTTTGAGTAATGTTTGAGACGACGAAGACTGGGTTTGAACGGTAGGTAATTGTGGCATGTAGATATTACGCGTTGTCGCGTAAATCAAGGAGGTTTGCACGCGTTAATTTTATTCGGTTGCAGAGTGTTACTTTTACTGATAAGTAAAATTATAAGTAAAATTGGATTTCAGGTAAATTTCGGAGTTACCTAAGCAGTTATCAATCACAACTTAGATTACTTTGGTACAGTATTTTAGAGATTGAAGTTACACAATTAGTAAATTTGACCCAGGGTATCGAAAACATCCATCAAAACTTTATGAATTTCCCTGCTCTGATAGTTACTTAGAAAACTCGATCCCTTTTGGCGAGTGTCTTTTATGAACAAGATTCTTTTCAAGAATTATAAATTATTTTCGAACACGATTGTCGAAAACAAATTATCCAAATGTCATTTCAATAGCAATCTAATTATCCTTTTGGCATGTAGTTCAAAAATTCCTCTAATTAATATCGATTGGAATAAAGCTAACGAAGTACGTCGATATCATTCGCCAAAAATTTATCAATCTCTCTCTACCGATAATTACCGGCGACACTCAACGGTGCCATTTCGATGAGAATATTTCCGACAACAGTCTGTGACGAGCTGCTAAATTTACAAACACAATTATTTTCAAGAATTATACACTATTTGAGACCACGATTATCAAGAACAAATCATCCAAACATCCTTTCAATTCCAATCTAATCGTCCTTTTAGCATACACTTCCAGTAATCTCCTAATCAACGCCAACCTCGATAAACCTTCCAAAGTACATCGCTATCATCCACCAAAAACTTCATCGATCTCCCTCTCTCGAGAATTACCAGGAAAATTCAATGGCTCTTTTTCGGTGAGAATATTTCCGACAACAGTCTGCAACGAGTCTCTAATTTTAGGGACACAATTATTTTCAGCAATTATAACTCATTTATGACTACAATTATCAATAAGTCACTTCCATTACGGTCGTGCCTAAAAACAAATCATCCAAACATTCCTTCAATCCGAATCCAACTATCCTTTAAACATACACCTCCAATAATCACCTAATCGACACCAACCTCAATAAACCTTCCAAAGTACATCGCTATCATCCACCAAAAACTTCATCAATCTCCCTCTCTCGATAATTACCAGGAAAATTCAATGGCGCTATTTCGGTGAGAATATTTCCGACAACAGTCTGTGACTAGTCTCTAATTTTAGGGACACAATTATTTTCAGCAATTATAACTCATTTATGACTACAATGATCAATAAGTTACTTCCATTACGGTCGTGCCAAAAAACAAATCATCCAAACATGCCTTCAATCCCAATAAAACTATCCTTTAAACATACACTTCCAATAATCCCCAAATCAACACCAACCTCAATCAACCTTCCAAAGTACATCGCTATTATCCACCAAAAACTTCATCAATCTCCCTCTCTCGATAATTACCAGGAAAATTCAATGGCGCTATTTCGGTGAGAATATTTCCGACAACAGTCTGTGACGAGTCTCTAATTTTAGGGACACAATTATTTTCAGCAATTATAACTCATTTATGACTACAATGATCAATAAGTTACTTCCATTACGGTCGTGCCTAAAAACAAATCATCCAAACATGCCTTCAATCCCAATAAAACTATCCTTTAAACACACTTCCAATAATCACCTAATCAACACCAATCTCAATAAACCTTCCAAAGTACATCGCTATCGTCCACCAAAAACTTCATCAATCTCCCTCTCTCGATAATTACCAGGAAAATTCAATGGCGCCATTTCGGTGAGAATATTTCCGACAGCGAGCGCGGCTCGTCCGCAAGCAGGAGCTCCTCCCTCTGGTATGCTCCTAAATTTCGAGGGTGCGGCCCGTTAACGAATTACCGTCCCGGGAAAAGAGCTCTAGCTTCAGCACTGAGTCCAAGCGGGCGAGCATTTCGCGGGAGAGTCTCACGGAAGAATGCGCGCCGTTTAAGCCCGAGACCGTCACGGCCAGCTGATTTCGCGTCATTATCACCGGGGCCTCGCGCTGCCTTCCGAAATGCTGCTCGCCCAGAAAATGTATGTCTGTGAACTGCGCGCGCGTGTGTGTGTGGGACTATTGTGTGTGCGAGCAGAAAGAGAGAGAAATAGCTATGGACTCGGGCACGTTCAACGAAATAAGTGCTGAAATGCAATAAAAGTGGAGGAGTAAGTAACGGCGAGAGAGAAAGAGAGAAAGAGAGTGAGAGAGGAAGAGAGAAACTCCGTGGTGCAGTTCCACCGGTGGAAAATAACGAAAAACAAAAAGTAAAAGGAATAAACTCGTTTCCCTCGAGAGTTTCCGCGATTTACGCGCGGCCGCGCGAAGGATGGTCGTCCGTGGAGGAGGGGGTTAATTGGCGACCGATATTGATACGATGCTTCGCTCTTTCATGCACACGTACACAGAAGACACACGCGCACACACGTGCTGAGCTTGTTTCCACCCTCCTTAGTCTCCTCGAACGATGAGAATTCGATATATCCACGCAAGCAGCGATCGCTCATACACAAAAAGCCCATTAACTGTCGACCCACGGGAGAGAATGAGGGAAAAAAGGAAAGAAAGGAACAGAAAGGAAGGACGAGAGAAGTGATGGAGGTGCTTATTTGCAGGGTGCGTGGCATGGGTATTTCCTAAGGGCATCGGACAAGTGTATGAAGAAGAAGAAAAAAGATGGATTGGAGTTTTGAACGAGAATCTTGTGGATTGTTGGTAATAATTGAGGCGTAGGTACATTGTGGTGAGATTTGTGAGAGTGATTGTCGTGGAAGATTGAGAATAAAAGGAGATGATGTGAGAGGGTTACAAGAGAAGATGTGGAATGAAAAGAGAATGTTAGAAGGGGTGTTAAAAGAATTATTGTAGATAGGAGAATTACATAGTTGATGTTTTCTTGTACGAAAAGAGTAAATGGGTATTTGCTTATAGACTCGTGTATAAGCATTTTTTAATAGTTTATCTTCGGACAATTAATGATTTGGAGGCATGACAGAAGATACAAAAAGAAAGGAGAATTTTAAAAACGGTGTTAAAGGAATTATTATAGATAGGAAAATTACAGAGTTGTTTTCTTGTACGAAGAAAGTAAATGGGCATTTGTTTATAGGCTTCTGTATAGGCACTTGTTAATAGTTCACCTTTAGGTAATAATTTATTTTGCAGTCACGAGAATAATAGGAAAACAGTTTTTATATAGATACTATTCTCTCCTATAACGAAACTAAATTGTTCGTTGTTTACGATTGTTTCAATCGTTTCAAAGGTGTTTTCAGTTTAATTTCTTCGTTAAAATTATTATTCCTGCTACGCGTAAACGTAAATAAATCATAATAAAGCAAACAAATTATCACGCGTAACATAATTATAACACGAGCAATTGTCGACGAATTGCAAGGTTTGAATTATTTCTTAATCCAAATAGAATAATTCGTAGTAAATCACATTGTCGCAATTATCTCTTAGTACGTAGAAGTCAAATAAATTATTACATTCTACCGTGCTAATAATTCTTGGTAAGCCACGTTATTGCTATTACGTTCGTAAGGGCTCTTTGCGCCACATGGCGCCACTTACTACACGCAATCTTCTCATTTCTAGCCATTGTTATCTTCATCCACAATAGTGTTCACTGAATAAAATGACGATTACCGGCCATCCATGTCCATCACTGACTCTTTGGTTCGATGACCGCCACGATGGCGCACAGTGGTCTGAATGTCCGATCTAGCTTTGCAAAAGTCCAACTTCAAGTAGTAACATCTCGCTTAAATTTTACTTTTTCTAATACAGATATAGGCACTGATTACAGCAACAGCAATAAACAGGATTTAAGTGAGACGCTCTATAATTGTTGCCGAAACACTAATTCTCCACGCGATTCGTGCTCGCGAAAGATTCAAGTGACACGATCTATAATTGTTACCGAAACACTAATTCTCCATGCGATTCGTGGTAGTTAAGGATTTAAGTGACACGATCTAGAATTGTTGCTGAAACACTAATTCTCCACGCGATTCGTACTCGCGAAGGATTCAAATGACACGATCTATAATTGTTACCGAAACACTAATTGTTCGTGCAATTCTTAGTCGCAAAGGATTTAAGTGACACGCTCTATAATTGTTACTGAAACATTAATTCTCCACGCGATTCGTGCTCGCGAAAGATTCAAGTGACACGATCTATAATTGTTACCGAAACACTAACTCTCCATACGATTCGTGGTAGTTAAGGATTTAAATGACACGAACTAGAATTGTTACTGAAACACTAACTCTCCACACGATTCGTGGTCGCAAAGGATTTAAGTCACGCGAGTTTGCAGGTACTCGCGACCAATCCTGCGCGGTTTACGCGCTCGTTCGCGCCCCGCGGTAAACAAATAGGACGGAAATTACGCGAGGGCGTGAAGCGTTATGAGAAAATACGCAGAGGGGGCGGAAGAGGTCGGAGGAAGGATGGCGTAGGTGGCAGAAATTCAACAGGTTGAGAAACAGGAAACCTTCGGCCGGCGGGGGCTTCCGGACGAGGAAGAGCAGGGCGCTACTGCCGAAAGCGCATGAGACTTTTACAACGCAATCAAAAAGGATTCACCTCTTTTACTCTCGCTTCTCTCAACCCTATTTTACTTTTTTCTTTCCATTTCGTACACTTGCGCGCATCGTTAGACGCTTCGGTTGTAGTATTTCTTTTTTTTTTCAAGAACAAGGATCTTATTTTTATCTGGCCATGGTTAGTTGTAGATAATTATTTGTCGAGTTTATTTTTTGCTTTTATGTTTCGTAAATTTAATCGGAATGTAGTAGTTACGCTTATCGTAATCAAAAAGGATTCCTTTTTATTGTGACTTCGTTCGTTCCTTTCTTACTTTTCACGCACTTACCCGTATCGTTAGACGCTTCGTTCGCGGTGTTTTTTTTAAGAACAGGGATTTTACATTTATTTGGCGATGGTTGGTTGTAGGTAATTACTTATCGGATTTATTTATTTTTATTGGATGCCGCAGCATTGTCCTTTGTATTTAATTATATTATTATAATTCAATTGAGAAGGATTCTCCTCTCTTACATTCGCATTTTATTTATTTTGAGTTTCTTTACTATTGTTTATTACGTTTGCATAATTCAGATCCTCATTTCCAAACAGCTGCCGATATTAATCACCGACCAATTATTTTCTCATTTTCTCCACAATTGTCTGCATACTTCCCGAATGGAAGTTCAATATTTCTTCTTACACGGCAATGTTTATTTAACAGTTTTGTTTCCACATACTTCTTTATGTAATCGTTCATTACTTACAACATTGCAGCTACTAACACTAAGAACACACCAATTAATTGTCCAACTACTCAAATCTTCGGATGCCATAGTCCTCAAGTAATTTGTTCTTGCACTGAAAAAATTGTATTCTTATCTTAAGAATTTACCACTTAAGTTTAGAATACTTCCCACTAAAATAAGCAACAAGAGGATCTTCTTAATTTAAGAGTAGAATGTTCTAAACAGATTCCTCGTATCAAATATTCTTAACATAACCTGGTAAAAAATTTCTATGGATATATTTCGTATATAATTATTGGAAACAAAACTCTTAATGAAATGCTTCACTCTTTATATTGTTGAGAATTATATTATCGATATTTTGAAATCAGAATTGGTTGAGAAATATAGTCACGAGAGAAGGTTACAATTCGTATAATACATGTATTTCTATCACTTGTAAATATCTCCATTAAATCGCTCAAATCCTCTTCTTCTAGCCACTTCGTCATTTCCTTATCCATACTTTTTGCACAACACAGCACGCAAAATAATATAGTATTCAAAATTACACAGAATTGCAAGAGGAACAAGATACAGGCATCGACATGTGCCGCACACGATGTGTAACCTAACTTAACCGAATACTGACACGCATTGTGTCGCGACATTCAGATGGATTATTAAGAATATATTCCAAAAACCGTCATATCGATAAGAAAATATTCCTATCTATTAAGAATATCTATTAAGATGAATTATTAAGTTTGTATTTTAAGAATACAATTTTTTCAGTGTACTATTCTTCAGATTACCTTCTTTGTCCACTTTCCCTGTTGTTTTATCTTTACAAGTATAACAAATTCTCCAATTCCAATTTATTGTCCATCCACCTACTGACGCAACTCGCTGCGCAAAACGCATCGTCGCATACAAAAACGAGTCACGTTGGCGAACGTTAGAAACGCTCATTTAATTCTTGCGAAAGTTTGTTAAAGCCAATTTAACATTCGTTCTCTCCCTCTTCTCTCGCCACACGTGCCTCTGCATCGTTTGCTCTCTCTCTCTCTCTCTCTCTCTCTCTCTCTCTCTCTCTTTCTCTCTTCGCTTTTGTCTTTCTCCAGTAGCCTGGAGCCTCTCACTAAATCCGCCCAGCTGGGCCAAACCCGTCGCGCGCGTCTACCAGTACCAACCACCCCTCTTGGGAACCCAACGGGGCTGTTGCAACCCCTTCGAGTGTTCCTACTCGCAATATCGCTAATACCCATTATATTAAACTCCCTTCTCCTGAGCTCCAAGCCTCTCCTCCACCGTGGCGACGCGCGCGACCGGGGAGAATATTGCAAAGTGTTCGTTAAGTGCAAACGTACAAAGCCAATTTGGGACGCTGCTTTAATCAAAAGTCGTCATAGTAACGCGGATGCCGCGCAGAAACTCCGGGGTCCCGAACCGAGCGCACACTGTGGCAAAGCTATGGACGAGGAGGGAAGGAGAAGAATCATTTGACTGTGCATTCGTTGTTTGCCACGAGGCCGCTGGGATCGGGAGATTTTAAAGTGGAATAGGGCTGAGTGAGAGAGAATGAACGTGAGAGAGGACGAATGGATTGCACAGAGAAAGAAAGAGAGAGAGAGAGAGAGAGAATGGGTGGAGGAAATTAATGAAGAGAGAGAGAGAGAGAGACAGACAGATGTGAAGACTGAGTGAGAAGAAAAGAGAGAGAAGTAGGACGAATAAATGAAAGGAAAAGGAGGAAGAGAAATGGGAAACGATGGAATGCGAAAAGGAAGAAACGAGAGAAGAGAAAGAAATTATGAAACGTGGTGAATAAATGCAGGCAAGAAGAGAAAGAACGACAAAAATGAAAAGAGAGAGAGACGGAGAGACGCGTGAACACTGAGTGAGATGAAAAGAGACAGAAATAGGACGAATAAATGAAAGGAAAAGGAGGAAGAGAAATGAGAAAGGATGGAATGCGAAAAGGAAGAAACGAGAGAAGAGAAAGAAATGATGAAACGTGGTGAATAAATGCAGGCAAGAAGAGAAAGAACGACAAAAATGAAATGAAAGAGAGACGGAGAGACGCGTGAAGACTGAGTGAGAAGAAAAGAGACAGAAGTAGGACGAATAAATGAAAGGAAAAGGAGGAAGAGAAACGGGAAACGATGGAATGCGAAAAGGAAGAAACGAGAGAAGAGAAAGAAATGATGAAACGTGGCGAAAAAATTCCGGCAAGAAGAGAAATAAAGACAAAAACAGAAAGAAAGACCCGAGAGAAAGAGAAAGGGAACGAGTAAAAATGAAAAACGGAGAAACCACTCTGAGCGAGGAGAGAGAACAACGACAATGTCAAGAAGTGAAGAGAAAGGAAAACCACCAAGAACACAAAACAACGCGTGACAGTGAATAACGGGACGAAGCGAAGAAAAAGGAAAAGACGAAGAGAATCGGGGTGAATAATTGGTCAAACGTTAAAGCAGGGTTAACCAACGAAAAAAAAAAAAAAAAAATACGAAGATGCCGGAAGAACGAACGAAGACAACGTAGTGGAACGAATAAATGAAACAAGAGAAAACAAAAAAAAGAGAAGAGAAAGAAACGGAGAAGAATCCCGGAAAAGCAACGAAGTGGAAAGGAGAAAAGCAGTGGATGCATGCAAGGAGAGAAACGGAGAAATAGAGCAGATACTAGAGTACAGAATAGAATGAGAGAGCAGAGAGCAGAGAGAGGAGAGAGCAATCGTGGACATTCATACTCGAGTGTGTTTGCTGCTCGACGTTGGAAATAGAAACGACGGGTACAAAAACGTGCATCGGGTGCCGGGAGGACGAAGAGGGTGGAGAACGGTTGAAGAGGATGAAGCTTCGGAGGAGGTGGGGTGGCTCGATGCGACCGCGAATGGAAAGAGGTAGAGAGGGAAACAGCGAGAGCGAGAGAAAAAGAGAGAGAGAGAGAGAGAGAGAAAGAGAGGATGGAATTATTCAAAATAAAATCCGATAATAAACGGGGCCGTGGCGACACGACGGCGACGCAAACGAGATTCCTCTTTTATTAACGTCGGAAACGATCGAGCGCGGTAACGAACGTGCACCGTGAAGCATGCCCGCAAGTTGGACTGCGTGATCGTGTGACGTCGATGCGATGAATTTAGGCTCGATGCCCCAGGCATGAGTTGCCGGTGAGTGGATGAGAAAGAGTGAGAGAAAGCGAGAGAGAGAAGAGGGAGAATGACACGAGATTTGAAATTTTTACTGTGTTCGATTTCGCGGTGATTTTAAAGTGAGAGAAATTGCTGCAAATTGATTTGATTAATTCTTTGTTTGTGAGGATGTACTTGTTTTTTTGGGGAGAATCATCCACCGAGATGAATTTTACGCTCGATCAGTGATGTCAAGAATTTCCGGTAAGCGGATAAGAGAGATTTGTAATTTTGCGTAGTTTCGATTTTGTCTGCGTCTTCAAGAAAGCGAAATTAATGCAAATTGCAAATTATTTAGGTAAGGTTTCATGATTCCTCTGTGTATGTCAATGTGATTCATTATTTTTGTTCTTGGAACGTACTTGTTTTCTTGGGAGGAATCATGCAGTGACGTGAATTTAGGCTGAATGCCAGAAATTAAGAGTGGTCCGGTGAGTGGATAAAAGCGAGGAGACACGAGATTTTGTAAATTTTCGTTTTAACGAGAGCGAATTTTAAAGCGCTCAGATGAGTTTTCATTATTACTATTTCGTGTTTTGATTATTATTCATTATTTGTTCGTTGGAATATTTGTACAGATGTTCGGTCAATATGTCGCTATCTTCTCAACCTGGATAAAGTCTAAAACGTTACTTTCGACAATTTTACAGTTTTTTTATTGATGAAAACAAGGGTGTAAAACTGAACTTTAATATTCAAAGTGGAGCCATTCTCCGAACTTCTAGTATTTAACAATAATTATGGTACGGACGATAGCCACTGTTCTCCCTAATTCAATGTCATTTATTGTTTTCTTTTTTCTTATCCACCTACAACTACCGGAATCGTATTAACCGTCCAGTCACTTTTTCTAAGGAGGGTTTACTTTAACGTGCTATCATTTTTCTTACTTATTGATATTTTTTAATCAAAAAATTCTGAAATGTACTCGGGGGAGTATACTAACAGGATAAAAAAAATTTCCAAAGTTGCAAGGCATTTACTTTGATATTTCAAGTTGAGGGCGCTGCCAACTGTCATCAATATTGTTATTGGTTATCTCCGAAACATTATACGATTAAGACGTGTACGCTATTTTGCGAAGAGCCAAAGTTATGTAGAAAAATATCGATATATTAGTATGTAACTTAGAAAGTTACACGGGCCCATAGAGGGTTAACGAGATCAAAACCGATGGAAATAGCGAACAACTGAAAAGTGTAAACTCCTTAAGGTAATTTTCAAGGATTCCTTTTACCTTAAAATCACAAATTTTCTCGCATACCCTTCTCACGCGCGGGCAACCGCAAAATTCACAAATAAAAAAAATAAAAGGTCCAAAAGCAGAGTGTAAAATTATTCTGCATACACAAGCGTGTAACTTAAACTAAGGAAAACCCTGCGCTCTGCCCATTAAATCAGAACTTTTCTTCACCTCTCTGTACATCGTTAAACAATGGACCAAGAAAAACATATGCTGGTCTACCAGAAGCAAAAAAAGAAAATCATCTCGCTAAAATGCACCGAAGACATCAGGAGCCATCTAAGCGAACTCGCCAAGAAGTCGTTACAAAGAAGTTAAATTACTTTTAGGGCCCCTTAATTATTCCGCGCGCATTAATATTCTCGAGATTAATTTAGAGGCCATAATTAAATCTTGCCGAAGCTCAGCACCGCTGCGCGCCACCTCTAAGCGTCGACCACAGTGAGCGACAATTTATTTTGCGCAAGAGACTCGTTCGAGCGCGTGCGCGCGCGCGCGCTCAATTCTCCTTCTCCTCCTCCTCTTATCCAAACAGCTGGTCTCCATTACCTCCTAAGAAACTTTCTGCTCCTCCTCACCTTGCTGCCTACCATCAAGTCTCTTATTTACGGAACTCTCGGCCGCGATTAATTAGAATAATTACCTGCAGGTAAAGCTCAAAGGACCACCGAACGATAATCTTCGCGTTGGTCAGTTCGTTTTGGGGGGCCTGGTGATCGAGAATTTCTTTGACGTCACTTCTGGACAATTGACGAAAGGGAAAATAAATAAACGGACCGTTTATTTTGAAAGTGGTGTAAGTCCATTTTTTAAAACAATATTAACTATTAATAAATCGAAAAACTTTACACTACATTATTCACAAATTATGTGACATCTCATTTTTTTTTTTTTTTTTAAATGGACCACTTGCAAAATAAACGGTCCAAATAAATACATAGATTGTGCTGGGGTGTGAATAGTGGGAACAATTTTTTCGTTTGCCTTTTTGTTTTTCTTAAGGTTTGGTGTTTCAGAAGATTTACTGTTTCGTGTCGTAATTTCTGTGATAATCACTGAACGTCCCACGCTTTAATCTGTTCGGCTTTGTTAATTCCGCTGGGTGTGTTTATATTTCTAGAAACTTTGGAAATTTGTTGAAATTTCAATTTTACAGCAAGTTTCAAACAATTTAATTATTTTCATAAAGTATGCTTTATGATCTTGTCTGTTTCTTTGGTGAGAATTTTTTCTGTATAGGTTTTAAGCGACCTGGCAGTGCACTCGTCCTATTTTTATTTGTTGTTTCGATAATTCGTTGCAAGGGCGCAAAAAAAAAAAAAAAGAATAGAAAACCGAGTATACAGAAACTTTTTCTTACGATCTCGAGAACGATTGCAGATCGTTATCGTTCGAGCGTAGACTGCTTCTGGCGCGCAACGACCGCGGTGGAACAATATCATCGAAAGCAAATTCATAGCTCGTGGGAAAGGAATGTGCGCGCGGATGCCGAGAACCGTGGAAGAAGTACCGAAAGGGTAAGGAGGCGGAGGTGGAGGTGGTGCGGAAAAGGTTTGGAAGGGAAGAAGAAGAGCTAGAAGAAGAGTGGAAAGAGGAAAAGGCACGGCTTGGCTGGAACATGAGAGAGCAAGAGAGTGAGAGAGCAGAAATCGAGAGAGAGAGAGAGAGAGAGAGAGAGAGAGAACGAATGAAAAAGGTAAAGAAGCGGAAGAGGAGGAGCAGAGAGTGGAGAGCGTGACGAAGAATAGAGGAGGATGTTGAGGAGGATGAAAGAAGAAACAGCAGTGGCATAGTGCCAACGATCGATTGCAGGCTACAAAACAGCAGCACGGCTTTATGGTTGCACACCCCACTTTCTTGCTTCCACCGTTTCACTTTTCTCCTTGGTGGTCAGCGGTCGGTGTCCATCGTCCTTCGTCCTTTACTCCTTTGCCCTTCGAGCTTTCGTAGACATCACTGTTTCGTAATTCGTTTCATGTCCTCTTTTTTTAACATTTGTCACACTTGAGATTTTATTATTTCCTTCAGTTTCCATTGTTCCTCGTGTTTCATCTATCTATATTGCACTCTTCATAGACTTCCCGTGATTCTTCCACTGCCTTTAACCCTAAGTTTGAGGAAAGTCGTCGATTTAAAGTGGTTAAATGGAAAATTGTGCTTTTAAAAATGCAGAGTCGTAAATCTAGGGTTAATTAATAGGTTTGATTACTATTTTTATACTGGGACTCAACTGTCCGAAATGTGCAGAAAAAGTGCGAATGTGTGTACATGTAAACGAGTATTCTGCACTTTCTGGGGATTTCTGCCTCGGTGTAGGAATGTTACATATACCGCTGTATACTTTTGTATTTCTTGCTTTCATTTTTCCCAATTTGCTCTGGGCTCTTCGAGTTTCGTTTCTTCAATTTCGCCGTTTCAAGATTCACTTTCTTTTTTTGAACCATCTTTGTAAGATTTCCTTCGTTCTTCACTTTACATTTCTCTCAATTTCTTCTTTCTCATCCATTCATTTTGACTTCTTCCTTCATTCTTCATTCTCTTCGTCCTTCAACTCCTATCTTGCATTTATAGCATTTTATTCCTTCTCGCCCTAACCTCCTTCACCTTCCTCTTTATCCTTCAACTCCTATCCCACATTTGTAGCATTTCGTTCCTCATCCATCGTGCTCCAGTTCACATTTTCCTCCCACCCATCCTTCTCACCCCTATTTCTCCTTTACTTCCTTATACATTCTTCAACCCCCTCATCCTTCACCCTTATCTTACATTTGATTGATTGATTGATTGATTGACTCTTTATTAGCTTTCTCAGCTATTTTCATATACATTGCTTACTTACTACATAACATTACTTTTAACAAATTCCTTTACCATACGCTTAAATGCCTCTAATCGTGTGCATTGTTTCATTTCAGCTGGTAAGGCGTTGTACATTAATACTCCTTCGTAAAACAGACTTTTCTGCGCACTCCTTGTTACACGGAAATCGACCATGATATTTCCTGCTTGTCTAGTTTGTATGTCACATATCTCTCCTACAAATCTAACTCTATTACTCAATTCCTTCATTTGTACTGAAATTCCTTCATTCCTTCTGAAATTTGTATCATTTCCTTCTTTCTCACCCATGCTTCCTTCTTCATTCTTCATCCCTTACATCCTTCAACACCTATGTTACATTTACAACATTTGATTCTGTCTCACCCTAACCTCCTTCGCTTCTTTCTTCATCCATCGTCCTACTTTCACATGTCCATCCCTTCCATCTCTCTCATCCATTCCTCCTTCACTTCCTTCTTCATTCTTCACCCCATCATCCTTCAACCCTTATCTCTCACATTTCTAGCATTTCCTTCCTCCTCGTTCTTCCTGGGTCCTTCATATCTCATGCTTTGTCCCGCGACGGAAAGGGAAGCGAGGAGGGAATAAAACACGTTTTCAACCCCTAGATCCCACACGTCCCATAGAAACTCGAAGGTGAACGAAGAAGGCGCGTGGTGAAGGGTGAATGGAGAGAGTGTGCAAGACGATGGGGAAGATGAAGCGACGAGAACGAGAGAGGGTGGCCACCAATGCCAAGGGGTAGATGCCGATGAAAGGGGCGGAAAAGGTGAAGGGGTGGCAGGGTGGTCGAAAGGTTCTGCGTATCGATGGGAGTCTAGGTAGGCTTTGCGCGAGCTCCTCGTCCGCTTCCCGGAAACCAGACGGAACTGGTGCTCCTTAAGGAGAGAAGATCGTGACGCGGAAAATATCGAGAAGGTCTCCTCTGAGGATCTGGAGAAAGAGGATGAGGTGAGAGTTGGTAAGAAGAAGAGTGGAGGGTGATCCGTGTGACACGTGTGGAGCTAAGGAGGATACGGAGACGGTGAGGATGCAAGCTCGAGAGATAGGGGGTGGCGGGTAAAAAGTGAGAGAAAAAGAATATTCTGGTTTATTATAAGCTGAGATCGAGTCTCCTAAAGGCATCCGAGTAATGATACATCCATCGAAACTTCTCTCAGAAAAGAGATTAAACTCCGAAGCTCTTAAGGGGTTATATTATTTCTGTTTGAAATTTTTTGTTTTTCCATTTTTTTTTATTGGCTTAAATGATGTAAAAACATCTCAAGAATAATATCAAACAACATTTATTGATGAAAACATTTTTTAGATACTCCTAAAATATAAATATTTGAAGCAACTCTGGGCGCTTCGAAATTATATATTCTGACTTTCTCAATCATGTAGCGATTTTGAATTTTTTACTTTACCAATGGTCACTATAGTTTCTAATTGAGGTACAGATATCGCTACTTGGTACATAAAAGCAAATATTAGAAATATGTTGCCCTTCTAGCCATTAGGTTGAACTAAGTAGGTTAGGTAACTAGGTATAGTAAACTCATTGTCAAACTTTAAACGCGTTTTTCTCGAAACCGTGTTTTCAAAATCGGCCGGCAGTAGAACTCGAGTAATTTTTATCCAATCGACTTGAAAATTTAACTGTAGCTTCTTAGATAGATTATCTACTGAAGTACACATGATTTTTACGATCGATAAACAATTACGATTTGTATAAATAAATTAAGGTCGATTTTTTCGATTTTTTCTTCAAATTGATGCCAAAATTGCAAAAATCAATATTTTTTAATAAACCTGTGTACTTCAGTAGCAACATTCATATGGATTATGAAAAAATTTTGTTTATTGTACTAGCTGCAGACATATCAGACTTCTACTGCCGGCCGTGGAGCGCCTTCAAAAAATACGCTTGCAGTGTATGTACAACTGCGCCGCCATTTTGTGTTAAAAATTAAAATAAAAAATTTTTTTTTTACCTTAACATATGTGTAATAAATCCTCAAAACCTTATATTGATCGTTTCATTTGTAGAGTCACAAAAAATTCACAAGCAACCCTCTTATTTTTAGGCTTCAAACAGATATAACCCCTTAAAAGAAAGACGAGCTGAAGCTGTAGAGGAGCAGCATCAAAACCGAGATACCATTTACTTTTTGGGAACCAAAATCCGAGGTCCAAAATTAATAAGTTTATGCAGGTATGTTAGCTAGGATCTATTTTTCGTCAAATATATGCCAGTTTTGTGAAAAGCATTGTATATATTTGACAAATTTCAATTTCATTTAGTTTTCATGAAATTTTAATTTAATTTAATTTCAATTAGATTTTCGCCAAATGAACGCTGTGAGAAATTAGACCCCAGAACCGACACCTCAACAAAAATGACCTAAAGATTTAGCTAGACACAGAAAGCACTCGTTTATTAACTTATAATTACATAAAATTATTCATCAGAAATCACTATTATATTTTGAAAGTTACATTTGTCAGATACAAGTCTATAGGGACTATTATAATGACAATGAGACTTCTGACAATGGAAATATTTACAAAAAAATTAACAGAGAACCGTGAAAAAAAAAGATTCAGAGGGAGAAAGAGAGAGAGAGTAGCGTAAAACAGCTGAGAAAAATTGAAAGAAGGAAGGAAAATACTGTAAGAAACAAAAGATTCTTTATTTATAATACCGTAGAACCGACAAGTACGCGAAAACAATATTAGCAAGAATTAAAGTAACATTATAAAATGGTTAACGACATATTCTGCTAAATCAAGAAGAACGTTTGCATAAATTACAAACGTTAAAGTACAATTTCGCAGAATTTGATATCACGAGTGAGAGAGAAATGGGGAGAAATGAGAAAGAGAGAAAGAGGAAAAGTGTGAGAGAGCTTAAGTTGTAGGGGGTAGCCAGGAGACAGGAATTGGAAAGAAGGAGCTGGAGAAAAGAGAGCGAGAGCAGTTAAACATCCCCTTGGGGAAAAGCAAAGGGGACCTTCGATGGCCAAATCCCCATGTTGTAAAAGTGCGGTGTTAAAGCGAGCGATGGCTCACAAACTTCTAGGCGAAGAGGATTTACTTTTTTATGGATCGTAGGACGAAGGAGCTTGAATCGAATTCAAATGCAAATTACTTTTTTACCTTCCTCAAAGCATTAACACATACAAAGGAACTGTTCAAAAGCCAGAGACTCGGTACATTTTGCGAATGCTGTTAAATTTTAGCGCGAGAGCACTTCGAGCGGTGGTAAATTTTTTATACTTGACAATTTTCCGTTTTATTTTTTCCTTTCTTTTTAAAGAGATGTATTGTACATTCTACGCTTAAGCTTCTGTTTGTTTATATGCACCGGTAACATTAACATTTGTTTTTGCATAGTGCTCGTATGGTCAATGTCCCTATCAGGGATTCGTGCCTTAATCCGAACCGATTTTGGTACTGCGTATCGTAACTAACCCATGTAACTGGGTTAACAGAAGGTATCTGTAACCCAAATAACCGGGTTAACCCGGTTATACGGGTTCCTGTAATCATTGTGGTATTTACCTATTATTTAGGTATTGTCGTAATTATTACAGTAATTAATACAGTTTTTAATACGATGAAAACCAAATCACATATAGCCGGAAAGTAAAGCGGTTCGAATGTGCCTGTGCGCGAGTTTGTCACTACGTTCAGGTATTGGGCATTTTAACACGAGTAACATATGAGCCGTTCAGTGCACAAATCGATTAACTCCATAAAACAACTAGGGGGTAAACCCCCTGCGCTTTCGCTTCGCTCAAGCGCCAACCCCCCAGATCGCTTTTGCTCGCGCTTCGCGCTCGCCCACGAATTTCAAACCGTTTCGAAATTGTTGAAAATTCAAGTATTGAGATATTAAACTATGCTAGAGAGGAGTCCTCTGCGCGTTCGCTTCGCTCAAGCGTCATACCCCCTGGGAACGTCGGGTGCTCGCGCTTCGCGCTCGCCCGTGAAATGCAGCATTTCTGCAATACGCGCAAGTGATCGAAACCGGACAATTAAATGCATCCGAACCAAACTTTTACATGTACATCAAGTATATACCCCTTTGCTGCAGTAAAACTTTATGCATGGTTATCTTTAACCATTCAGAAATTACGGAAATTGAAATCTTTAATCCAGTATTCCGCCGAAACGCCTGCACGGATTCAGAAAAAATTTGGCATGTAGTTCAAAAATATACCCATTTGGTACCACGAAACTTATGCATGGTCATCTTCAACCGTTTCGAAATTACGGGATTTTCAAATTATAATTATAAAATAAAATAGTGGATTAAAGACTTGCAATTGGTACCATTTCGAAATGGTTGAAGATGACCATACACAATGTTTCGTGGCACCAAATCAGTATATACTCCATGTACA
Organism: Tiphia femorata; assembly: GCA_944319695.1. NCBI lineage: Eukaryota > Metazoa > Arthropoda > Insecta > Hymenoptera > Tiphiidae > Tiphia > Tiphia femorata. The sequence continues at coordinate 12,689,722 of OX090897.1, forward strand.
TGCCAAATTTCGTCCGAATCCGTTCAGTCGTTTTGCCGGAATACTGGATTAAAGACTTAAATTTGCTTAAAAAATTTAAATTTTCCGCCATTTCGAAACGGTTGAAGATGGCTATACATAAAGTTTCGTGGCACCAAATGGGCACATACTCCATGTACATGCCAAATTTCGTTCGAATCCGTTCAGCCGTTTTGCCGGAATACTGGATTAAAGACTTAAATTTGCTTAATAAAAATCTTTAATCCAGTATTCCGGCCAAACGGCTGAACGGATTTGGATGAAATTTGGCATGCACGTGGAGTATATACCCATTTGGTGCCAGGAAACTTTATGTATTGCCATCTTCAACCGTTTCGAAATACCGGCAAAATTAAATTTTATTCGAAATTTGAATTTCCCGCCATCTTGTACCGGTTCAAGATGGCGGCTCACAAACCTTATTGTCAATTCACAGTAGTGTACTTGATTTTTGTGCCAAATTTCGTCCCGATCGGTTCAGCCGTTTTCTCGAAATCGAGGATATACACGGACACACACACACACACACACACACACACACACACACACACACACACACACACACACACACACACACACACACACACACACACACACACACACACACACGAACGGTTTTTGCGATGGCGATAGCATAAGTCACTCCCTTTACGGTCGTGCCTAAAAATTGAGAAATGCGATATATTATAACAGAACTCAACATTCATTTTTATGGAAAATCTGTAATAAAAATATATAATAACTAACTTTTTCTGTAATAATAAACTTAAAAATTTAAACACTGAATTTAACTTCATTACTTTTTTCAGTTGCCAAATCAATTAACTCCACCAACCACATAAAAATTGTAACATTACTGACGACTATTTTTTGGCTATTCTTTCTTATTAATTTTATATACCGTTATATGAAAGGTATTTCTTTATTTATGCATTCTACAATATATAATATATTTGAATTTATACTATAAAGTTAATCTTAAAAAACAATGTACATTATTTCACAGCATTTCTCAAATTTTTGTTTTATGGAGTTAATCGATTTGTGCACTGAACGGCTCATATATGGAATATATCCATGTAAATAAAGTTCATTAATAATTCTTGTCTCTTTCAGGCCACTACACTAGTGTGCCCTTTAAATGGTTGTCTAGACCGTCTTGTTTTACTAGTAACCTGTTCCGAGTAGGTTAACTGCAGTTTTTCAAAATTTAAGAGCTGTTCCTTGTGGTTTGTATAGGGTACAATAACCCTCCTTCATTAACCCGGTTTGGGTTAGGGTTAAGCGACGGTTCAAATCCCTGGTCCCTATTTCTATTCGTTTAAGACTACAACGACTGCTCAGATCTTGAAATTTATTTTTAACAGCGTGCTGCCACGTAGCGAGCAGCAAACCTATGCAACTTATACCGGAGTATGTAAATAATTAATAATTCATTTTTTTGTAACTTATTTTATCAATCGAATATCAATATTAAGGTGAATGGTTCATAGTGAGTAGAGATCAGGACTCGAGTATAAACTGGGACATTGACAGCATCTTTCTCAAAAAATTCTCAATTTTGCTTTAGAATTTTTATCAACCACGCTAATGACTGATACCAAAAGTAAATTCACCAATCACAGTCGACGCGTGAATAGATATTTCACAGTTTGTTAGTGCTTACTGTTCGAAATTCTGGCGCTTCATTTTCTACCTACTTTTTCAAAATAGTTTTTGTTTGTCGACAAACTCACTTAACGCTTGGAGAGTAAATTTTGATTGAAAGTGGGAAGCCCTAGAAACTCGCGTCAGTTTGGACAAACGGCGAACTTCGTTTCGCCCTATTGGCAGCAATGAGTAGTGAGCGAGGGTTGGAAGCTTCGAAAATTTTCCTCAAATTCGAGAGAGCTTTCGCGTGCTTTCCACTTGCGAACTAATTCCGGCACGGTGGAATGCCGAATTTTCCTGCAGTTTCTCGCCCCGTCGTAAAGTGAGGAAGCAGGATGCATGCCTCCTGGTAAATTACACGTATCAAAGTTAATTATTTGCAATAATTAATTAATCAGTTCTACTCGCCTCCTTTGGATCCTATTGAAGGGGCAAACCTTATCAAAAAGAGAGAGAAGAAATAGAAAGGTAAACAAACAAACGTTAGAAATGTAGTTGATATTTAGTGTAAGAATTTACGTGTCGTCAAATTATTGTGCAGGCCTTGATTCTGGTGATTAATCGTTAAAAATGTACCTCGAAATGAAAAATATTTGAATACAATAAGACCGCGTGGAAAGTAAATCATTCTAGAGAAGATTGTGTGTTTGAAATTCGCGTGGTCATTGCACCGATAAATTTATTAGATACGACGAAATTAATTTACTCCAGTGGTCAATTATTAAAGATAATCCATAGAAAATAAAATAAATAAATAGAAAGAGAAGTAAAATCGTTAGTAACACATTTAAAATTCATGTCATCGTCCAAACGAAAGCCAGTCGATTAATCTTTAAATACAAGCGTTCGGACATATAACATAAATACACGCACGGTGTATCCTATACCCCACTATTACAATATCAACGTTTAAAATAATCTCGAATAAAACACTGAATTCAATTATTTACGAAATTATTTTGGAGAGAGAACATTACACTTTTTGACGCACACTTTTTTTTGAAGACCCCCTCGGAAACACAATTTTTTTAAATTGTTTCTTACTGCAATAGGAAACTGAGCGCGTCAGTAATACATTTGGAAGTCGAAATAATCAAATCTTACCACAGGTTTTGCAGAACAACTCGCGACGGCATACTTCAATTAATAAAAAAGGAAGCATTATTAGTACGAATTGTACTAATGCATTTATTTGTTTATTCTTCAGTAATAAATTCGACAAAAAAAGACGCAACAGTCTAAATAACACGTGAGTTGGTTTTGTGTACGATTTTTCGTGATCTGAACAAGTCATTGCCGCACACTTTGGACAACTATGGCCGTAATTGATCTATTATACAGCCATATTTAAACAGTATAGAGTATATTTATCTTTTATATATATATCTCCAGCAACTTGACGTAATAAGCGTCAATGGGTTAAATATTAAACACAACCATTAATCAATCAATGATTCAACCGTCTTTCTTGCACGCTATTGAAACAATTTTAAATGTCATTAATAACAAAAGACAAATAACGATGGGAAAGGGACAAGATCGTTAGAAGTGCGTTTGAAACGGACTACCAATTTCGTGCGCGCCCAAATGTACCATTTCGGACCGAATGACAGGCAATTAATTTTGTTTTCGTTTTCGCGTTAGATTCGCTCTAATTGGTTCGATCGGAGCAGCCAACGCAGTACCAGTTTGCTCGTGTGTGGCCAATTGTGTGTTACGTCGTTTGCACACGCGTGGCTTCAATAAAATATGGGCCACTGCGATTCACCGATTCACCGACACTTTAAGATTTGAACTTGTCAGAGAGGAATTCATTGAATGACCGCTTGGTGAATGGGTGGAAAATTGACACGAGAGAAGCGAGAACTGTTCGTGGCGGTTGTTCTATTGTTCTGCGAGTTGAATTTTGCAAATATTTCGTTTCGAGGACTTAACTTCTCCAATGAAAATAACTCACGTGTTTTACTTATAATTTGAAGTAAGACTGGTAATTTGTTCGGTGTTATTCAAAGCTGGGGGTAGAAATACGAGTCTTGGAATTCGTGCTGAAATCATATTACGCTTCAAATATCGCTACCTCGCGGCAAGTTCTCTACGATTAATTAATAGCTGGTGCTTGTATACTTGTAAAGTAAAATCTTTCTCTCTGTACAGTGTTGTTTGTATCACAGCGGAGACTCATTTTAAGAACAAAAAAAAATGTGTTTAAGATAATTAAAGTGTGTATAAAAAAAGAATAAATTAAATATTAAACTCTGAGAAGTTTCCTTCTCTATGAAAAGTTTGCCAGACTTTTATGATAAAAATTACAAAAAAGTTTCGAACGTGAACAGTAATTTTTCTAAGTTTTTACTTAGTTACTTTAATAAATCATCCGCAACTGCACGGACTTCCTTAAAGAAATTTTGCCCTGTGGTATCCAGTTCATCTGATATTCGAGTAAACTGACAACAGTAGACGTACATGTGAAATATGCACCCTCTTTGCAAACTATTATCAGTAACGAAACACGTATCCTTCTGCACCTGTACAAAAATTCACGAATACCAAAAACAAGCACACCAAATAATTCTCCGATAAGCCATTGCGTTATTCGAACTTCGTGCAACTCAATCGCTATATTCACAATTTCCAACAATTCCACTTACACCCTAAACATTTCTGTATCACTTAATATAACTTTTCAAAGAAAACTAATCACGTCTAACGAGCAACGACAAAAAATAAATGACGAGGCAAAAGAATAATTCTCCTTACCGCTAATTAAACTCTAAGAGTAGAGAAAACTTCGGAAGGTTGCAGGAAACAATCTTGAGGCTGAACCCTTATTCTGTTCTCTACAAGCCGAAAGGTTGGAAGTCGCGTCGAATCGACGAAGCCGATCGCTACGAGCGAAGCGGAAACGCTCGATCGGCTCACGCTCGTACCGAGTCCCGGGCGTGGAACACGGTAATTGCGGTTAATTTCACGGTTATGTTCCTTCGAGCGGCCAAACAGTAAAATTAACCACGATTGCCCTGCCCATCGGCGCCCATCGGTGTTAATTCCGTCCGTATGTTTACGCACCCGAGACCCAGCACCGCTCTACACTCTCCTACTGATTGATTATACCCGGTAATGAATTGCACTAGTGCTCCTGAGTTTCTCTCCTTCCGCCCGTAGTTTCCTTCCATTGTACATTCTCTCGTTTTTTCTGCTTCTCTTTCATTTTCTTATATTTTTCTTCTTTAATTACACAGGCCCACAAAAAAAAAGTACCCTGTGCTGGCGATCTGACTAGGTTAATCTTATGTATTTTGTCCCGCTGAATTCGAATCTGACGTCAGAATTCCTCCATCGCGTCACAGTTTTTTTTAAATCGCAAAAATAGACGAAATTTCATAAAAATCGACATTCTAAGGCAATAAGATTGCGCTTCTTAAACAAGAAGTTACCAAAATCATATTTTAATGTATTTTCAAACGTTATAAATTCAAATTCAACCTAGAATGCGTTGTGCTCGATTTATGATTCGAGCTGGACCGAACGTCCGAATAATGTCACTTACGATCGTCTGCGCTTACGCACTCTTTTATCTTCAAATGATCTGTGAAGCGGATTTCTTTTACGTGTTTTCCTTTTTGTTATATTTTCTCTTTTAAAAGCATCCAACAAAAAGAAAAACACGTAAAAGAAATCCGCTTCACAGATCATTTGAAGATAAAAGAGTGCGTAAGCGCAGACGATCGTAAGTGACATTATTCGGACGTTCGGTCCAGCTCGAATCATAAGTCGAGCACAACGCATTCTAGGTTGAATTTGAATTTATAACGTTTGAAAATACATTAAAATATGATTTTGGTAACTTCTTGTTTAAGAAGCGCAATCTTATTGCCTTAGAATGTCGATTTTTATGAAATTTCGTCTATTTTTGCGATTTAAAAAAAACTGTGACGCGATGGAGGAATTTTGACGTCAGATTCGAATTCAGCAGGACAAAATATATAAGACTAGCCTAGTCAGATCGCCAGCACAGGGTACTTTTTTTTTGTGGGCCTGTGTTATCGGTGGCCCGAGTGTTGATTCGAATAATGTTGTAGAAATATAATGTAGGTGGCACGGGAGAGGCCTGGCACAAGAGAGACTCACGGACCGAGAGAGAGAGAGAGAGAGAGAGAGAGAGAAATTACGCTACCAACAGGTTAAGTCAAACGCAGGACACTCGAGCTGTGGACGTCTTAAAGCAAAGATCGAGACATGTAGAATACTGGCATAATAGAGGCTGAAATAATAAGTCTGGACGAAATACCCGTGGAGCACAAATAAAACATCATGAGATCTCTCTCTCAAATAAGGTCCGTAACAGAACATATCTTTCTTCGTGCCACAAATTGAAATTATTTATTTGTCTTATACATAAAGAAAGTCTAGTTATATCGCTAAATATTCATTTTATGATGTGTATATGTCTGATCTGTGTGCGTGTGGTATTTATTTATAATGTAGTGTAATGATGCCGTTTTATGTGTTAATTTATTGGATTCTACTTTAATTTTTATGTAATTATTTGTGCATATTTTACGTAACGGTTGATATAACGGGCATATGATTCTACTTTTTGACCTAGCCGATGCATATTTCAAATAAATTGACGTACAAAATGACGTACGAAATACGTTTGCTGAATTTTAATGTGTGTTTTTCACAAATATGTATACATCGTTCCAAGTTAAAAAACAATTTTACGCATGCACCAAATTATTCTATTTAAATTACTCAAGCAAAGGTATCCAGTATCATTCTACGGTAAAGCGATGCTTATGCATCTATTTATCCGTTCATCGATTTATCTGTTTACCTGTCTGCCTATTATGTTTCTATGCACACACGATAAAATTGTATTAGCTTTATAGCGGTATATTAAATTTAAACCTAGTCAGTATAATAATAGTTTTATTGTTATTTTTACTGTTAGGTCGTTCAAGAAAATATTTTTTTATCTGATGGACAAGACTCTTTTCAATGTTCTTGTTTTATTTCGAAAATTACAACCAATCTCCCAAGAGCAGGAAATATTTATTTTCAAAATTTCGTCTCGACGTTGCAGCAGAAATCTTTCAAAATGTAAATATTCTTGAATATGGAACACCCGGAAGTACGTCTTCAGGTAATAAACCACTACGTCTGCAGGCGAAGCAGTGGGCACATTTCGCACGAAAAGTTCTACCTACAAAAGGTAACGAAATACCCCAACGAAGATGCAAGGTATGCGCGAAGCACAATAAACGCAGTGAAACCGTATGGGAGTGCAAGAAGTGCCTTGTTTCCTTGCGCCTTTCTCATTGTTTTGAGATTTATCACACTCAACTGTATTATTAATAAAGAGTTTTACAAAATTGTTAATCTTTTATATATATAAGAACAAAATTCAACTTTTATTAATCCTATATATTATATAGTGCAACTATATGCATTTTGTACACGCTGATCGGAGCTTTAACAGAATTTATTCCAAGTAAAAGCTCATTTGAAATTTCTTTGGGTGGGATGGGCACAAATTTCTGCTAATTAATTGATATCACAAGAGGTTCACACACAATTTTGCGCATGCACCAAATTATTCTATTTAAATTACTCAAACAAAGGTATCCAGTTTCACCGCACGTTAAAGCGATGCTTATGTATCCTGTTTATCTGTCCATCGATTTATCTATCTATCCGTATATCCATTTATGCATCTGTGCATATACATATGTATATACCTATGTATCTACCCATATATTCACCTATCCATCTATGTATTTATCGATCTCTTTGTCACTCTCTCCTTCACTCGGCTTTTTTCTCTTTGCTCGTGCACAAACGAAGCCAGCCGCAGGACCAAACGTTCTTTTCGCGACGGAATTCAGCCGAGGGTTGGAAATTCGGTGGCGAGTGGACGACGGTTGCGGGCGCCTCCGGAAATTAACGAGTCAAAGGAGAATTCGGTTGGGAGGCCATTGCCGTGACGTCGGTTCCTGTGCCGCGAGTGCGAGAGGGTGCCTGCCGGCTCCGACACACCCCGGGTGTAGAAGTAAAGTTTAATCGGGAAATTTCGAACGGTTAGTGGCGCACGATGTTGGAATCGCTCGCGGAAATCTTTTCGATTCGAGAATCATTCACATCGCTTTTTGCTCGCATCGTTTCACTCTCTCCAGAACTTTTTTTACCTCGTTAATATTTGCACCGAGAAAATTGTACTCTTAACCCTCCAGTAGGCGCGTGATCCTCAGAGGTGCACGAAGTAATCCACTTGCAGCTTTAAAATTGTTGATTATTTAGCAGATAAATGGTTTTAGCACCTCACTGGTGTAGCGCGAGAAGTAGTGTACGTACTACCGGACCGACCGAGTATTCGTCGGTCAGACGTTCAAACTGCTTTGAAGGCAGATTAAATTCGATACAATTGGCAACATCGGTTACTTGGCAATAAAGTTTGAATTGCGGTACTTTGAAAATGCAGCTCCTAAGGAAATCAAAAGTGCCGATAGTGTTTTGCGTGATTCACGTACGATTGTCATATCTGACTGGATTGAAGAAAGCAGTCGAAGAAGTCGCCTTCTGATGAAAAGACTAAGGCTAACAGCACAAGCGTGTCGTAGCGTGTTATATATATGTGCTTATTGACTAGTTCTGCGAATAAGAAATAATTTATTTTGGCAATTTATTGATTCATATTGTGAGGATAAGAAAATGACACCTGACAGGTGCAAGTCAGTGTTAGGAATGGGCACGCGCCTACTGGAGGGTTAAAATGTAAACTTAATAATTCATCTTAATAGATATTCTTAATAAGTAAGGATAGTTTCTTGTACGTATGACGGTTTTTTGAATATATTCTTAATTTGAGAATAGCTTCTTAAATTAGTAATATATTCTTAATAATCCAATTGCATGTCCCGACACAATGCGTGTCGGTAGACGGTGCGGCACATGTCGGTGCCTGTATCTTTTTCCTCTTGCAATTCTGCGTAATTTTGAGGATGTATTATTTTGTGTACTGTGTTGTGCAAAAAGTATGGATAAAGAAGTGACGAAGTGGCTAGAAGAAGAGGATCTGGGTGATTTAACGGATATATTTACAAATAATAGAAATACATATCAATTGTAACTTTCTTTCGTGACTACATTTCTCAGCGAATTCCGATTTCAAGATATGGATCACGTAATGATTCGGCAATATGAAGAGCGAAGCATCTCATTGAGAGTTTTCTTTCCAATAATTATATACAGAATATATCCATAAAAATTGTTTACCAGGGTACGTTAAGAATATCTGATAAGAATGTCTGTTAAGGATATTTGATTAGAATTCTTGTTGCTTACTTTAGTAAGAAATATTTTAAAGTTAAATGGTAAATTCTTAAGATGAGAATACAATTTTTTCAGTGTGTCATTGTTCATTGCGCAGATTCTACGTTGTGGATTTTGTGTAGCTTGGTCTTTATAACCCACTAGGTTCACATTGATTTCGTAGAGTAGTTTACTCATCGAAAGTTTCTACTTACAATTAGACTACATAAGCTCGAAAGAAATAAATACTTTTGGTACGAAATTTCCATTTCCAGATATTTATGTAGCGTCAAGTTTCGCGTGTGCAAGTTTCGAGCTACGTGTAACTGAATTAGATATTATTACGTTCGCGGAATAATAAGATATTTATAAAATAATACGGAATAGTGATTGTACGGAAGAATATACAGAGTACGATACCAAAGTATATTTTTTCCGAAAACTCAATGTTCGACGTTAAACCAGAACACGAAGATTTGATATTATTTTTTGTCAATTAGAATTTATTAAAAAATATGTAATTTGGATCGTTTGCTAAAATTGAGCAAAAGTTCCATTCAAGTTACTTGTAACATTCCACCGACATAAACGAAGAAAACAAATTTATCGATATAACAAACATAAAATCCCTTCAACACCAAATATCCTGCACCCTTACACATTTCTCCAAACATTAATATCAATCCTATTAATTCAGCTTATCGACCACCAATGTAATCGAAGCGTGGTTAAGTCTCGTTAATGCAGCGGACAAAATCATAAAATCGGCTTTACCAACGTCAAATACGTTCGGTTCGATTGTATCCTACTATTCGTTAAATTATAAGCGAGCTCTACTCGGCGCTCCAGACACGCGCGCTCGCGCTATTTACAATTCCATGCAATTAAACGATTAGAGAAGTGGAGTGCATCGTGGGCGTAAAATAACCAGTTCCGTAAGAGCCCGGGTAATCGTAGGAAAACGAGGAAAAAAGGTAAGTATCCTTGTGCATACAATTGAACTCTCGTAGTCCTCTGTGAAAAGAGAAAAGGAAAAGAGAGAGAGAGAGAGAGGGTGAGAAAGAGAGAGAGAGAGAGAGAGAGAGAGAGAGAGAGAGAGAGAGAGAGAAATGCGCGTAATTGAAGAAAATCCGTGTAACCCTCTTTGCAGGTGGGTAATCACGTTACACTTCTCACGCCATTGTCTCGGCCTCTCTTTCCCTTTCCACCGATTCTCTCTCTCTCTCTCTCTCTCTCTCTCTCTCGTAGATAATCACCAAGCGCGTAATACTTCTACTCGGTACGCACGCGTTTTCCCTACGCTCACTTGGCCACCACTTAACTACGCGCCACGTAATCGTCGCGGATTGTATTAAAAGGTGAGTTGAAATTTTTCTTCACATTGTTCCACGCTACCTATGTACCTATTCATTCGCGTGGTTTCACTTTCGTAAAGGGAGATTTGCGAGGCCACGTGCTTTCAACCCTCAACTTCTAGGTGAGGCTCGTTGTTAGCAGTAAGATGCAGTAAGTAAACACAGCGCCAGGATATTTTCTTTCTTCTCCTTGTGTTTTTATTGCGAATTTAATTGGAAAGGTTGTAGATCATTTTTCACTGTCTTAGAAATTATTAATTTCTTTCCTTTGTTTTATTCGCGATATGCTCTGTAAATTTTCTTTTACGGTGGTCGTCATTGTTACTTCGATAAATTAATGCTAAACCTAATCAAATCATTACTATTACACTGATCAACATTGCGATATTGGCGTTAAATATCTAGTTGTCTATTCGTCGCCGCCAGTTCTTAACCCTTAACGGTCGTAAGTCACCTGTCACGTGACAACAGTGCTTTGTTGCTGTGGTCGTATGTCACGTGGGACGTGACAAGGTGGATATCGGTGTACCGACGTTTTTATATTAGAATAGGGCTTCTAAATAAATTTACACTGTAGGTACTCTAATTAAACAAAAATAACAAATGACGATTTATTGAATGGTTATAATTTCTAACGAAAATGTTATTCTTATAGTACTGAAGATTTTTCGTATATTTACTGAAACCAACTACATCCTAGTGAGAATCACGTATGAAAAGCTAGCGACCGATAAGGGTTAAATATGATTCTAACCCTAATACCTAAGGAACTTGTCATGTGGGCAAATATGTTGTACGTAACGCATAAATGAATCAACAAAAGCAAAGCGATTAATATTAAGCGGAAAGATGACGTTATTACACGTTACTCACCAATGAAAAACAAACCTGAGGATATCACGTTTTATTAAAGAACAAGTCTTGTTTCCAGAGCAACAAAAAAACAATGTTTCTTTCGTCAACCTGTGTTATCGAACGTGCAATTTTATTATCTTGGGTTTTGCGATATCGTGTTCATTTATCCGTCTAACCTTTACCTTCTCCTCCGTTGTCTTCCTTCTTAGGAAATCATACTTCAGTTATTCTTTTGCGACCAAGAAGAAAAAACAATGCTCTCTTCTTTTATCTTTCCTTCTTCGGCATTCGCGCTTTTGTGTTTTACGACGTCTTAACCATTGTGTCGCACCTCTCCGCAAGTTGCTTTTAATCCATACCTTTCACCTTTAGTCTCTTTCCTCGCGCTCTTTATCCTCTTACTTTTTATTTTTCCCTCCTTTCTCAGGTCCGCCTCATAAATCTCCTACGACTCTCTCCAGCATTGTCTTTACGATTCAAGCATTATCATTCCACGTCTCGACTTGTCCCGTATCATTATCTCCATTTTCCGCTTTATCCTTTATGTATCATGCGCACCCGGCATTCTTCTTTTCCGTTTACTTAACACCTCGGATATTCGCTCTCCTTTCTGTCACACTCGCCCGAGTATCTCTTTAGCAAGAACCCCGAACATCCCAAAAGAGGCCTCTTCGTGGCAGAATATGATAAAGCGATTTATTTCTCTCTCTCTCCTCTGTCTCTCTCTCTCTCTCTCTCTCTCTCTTTCTCTCTCTGCATTCACACGATCCCAAACGCACGAGGAAACAGCGTGTAACTGCGGCAGCAGCCGAGGCTCAAAGCGACGCGACAGCTCAGCTTCCTCCAACCCCTTCACCACTTCTCTTCCAACCCTCTTCAACCCCCTTCACTTTCTCTGGCCTTTTGGCGGTACCTTCAACCACGAAACCCCGTGGCCCACGGGTCCGGCACATACGTTCCTGGGCCTTTGCGAAAGTCGCGTTGGCGTCACAGCGTCCCGACGCACCTCCGGGCGTCGTCGACGTCGTCGAGGTCTCTCATTTTCATGCGAGCCACCGTCTCGCGCACTCCGAGCGCCCAAATGGGTAAGAGGGACTCTGGCTGGTCTAATTGTAAGAGGTCGCTCCAAGTGTGTACAAAGGATCGTCGTCGTTGTCGTCGGTCGTCTCGGCAGTTCTCTCTTACTACTACTTCTTTTTTTCTCCTTTGTCTCTCTCTCTCTCTCCTCTCTTTTCTCCTTCCGTCCGGCTATCCGTCCGTAACAACCCTCTCATCCCTCGTTTTCTCTTGAAAGCCACAGCAGTATTTAGGACGTAATTTAGATCTGGATTTTATCGTTTTCGCGGTGGTAGGCTGCGACGTTATTTTTGTTGACTTTGTGGTTAGAAGTCTTAGGTAGTAGAGCAATGCAGGAAATAAGCTTCTGATATTTTCTGTTGCTGTTGGATTTTTAGTGGGATTATAATTAGGGAGGTGTACATCTTTTTGTCTATTAACTTTTGTCTATTGACGTTGGATCAGAGAATTTAATGTTAGAATTATCCAGTGAACTTTTCTTCAGGCTTCTAGACAGAATTTAACAATTATTACGAATAGGCGACTATAATCTTGGGTTAATATTGAAAAGTGTATGTTGAATGTTACTCACTACGCTCTGTTCGTTAAAAAACCGAGTTAACATGTTTCGATTGTAAATGTATCCGTAAATTCTTTCGTTATTACACGCACTGCAAAAATTGTATTCATATCTTAAGAATTTACCACTTAAGTTTAGAATATTTCCTACTAAAATAAGCAA